>JAAAKM020073195.1:46120419-46395527 GCA_010016025.2 Alatinidae sp. Z8VKAUB7J3 | reverse complement strand
GGGTTTTTTTGTTCTTTTTGTGAGAGAAAAATATTACTTAGCAAGGCAGATGAAACCTCGAGTCCCCTCCCCCGGTGTTACAGAGTATGAGTGATCCTCTGACAGGGGAAGCAGTTTGGAATATACTACCGGGGTGGAGCTATCAAACCAAAATAAGGGCTCAGAGATTATTTCTTTTCAATCTTCCAAAATGACTTTGTAACTTCTGACAATAAAGAAATGACACGGGACTCTCTTTTCCTCTTTTCTTTCTCGTTTTAGTGGGTTTTTTTGTTCTTTTTGTGAGAGAAAAATATTACTTAGCAAGGCAGATGAAACCTCGAGTCCCCTCCCCCGGTGGGGCCGACATTGAGCTACACTATATTTCAGAGACACATACCGTAAAAAATGTACGAATTTGTAACACAATCTCTAATTACAGCCACAATATTTGATCTGACGTGTTTTAAGCTTTTTATTGCAATAAAGAGAGGTAAATGGTTATCAGATTTTTAAATTGCTAATTTGTCGTTCAATTCTTGTTAAATAGTGTTGATTCGTTGTGTTTCTAAAGCACTTTATAACGTACCAATCATTGAAAAAGGTAAGACTCTTACATGCTCTCTACAAGGTGTTACGTTAAACAGTAAGTATCAATTCTTTCATCGTTCACATAAATACTCTGGATGAAAATCGAATACTTATTAGAACGATAAAACTCAGGAAAGACTTCGCGCATTCGGTTGGTGTATATACTAGCCTGAAAAAGCATGCCACGTTACAACTGACTACTTAGAAATGAAAACAATTACTGTCTCTCTGTTACAAGTTTCCAAATCTTAACAAATTTTTATTTTAACCGATCCATGCCTCCTTGTATTAGACTACTGAAAAATAAACAGAAAAATTTGAAAGATTTGCCATTTAGGTCTCTCTGTTCCGAGCTTTCCTATCCCAATCCTTTCCATCTACAATGTTTTCAATTCGCTAACTACTTGTTTTAAAATTGACGTTCTATATGACTTTCTATAGATTAAAGTAAACTTTGGCCTTTAGACTCTGTTCTTACAAATGAATGAACCTAGCCTTGTATTTACCTTAAAACTAATTAAGCTTTCCTGATGTGTTCGTCGAATCTGCTTAGCTCTAATGAACCCATTACAGTTATCAGAACATTATATAAGAGTTCGCAAATGTATTCAGTTTGGGTATTAATGCGAAACAGCATGTTCTATATTAGACTACTTAGAAATAAATAGAATTATAACCGATAATAGGGTAAACATAAATTGGCCACAAGTTGCTGTCCTCCCTCTGCCAAGCGGAAGTCTCTTTTGGTATACAAATTACGTTGCTTGTGATTTGCACTTCCATGATAACACAAAGAAACGATAGTATAGACTACTGGTTAAATTCACAACACTGAAATATACTCCAGTCACCTGAAAACTGTTTAGTCAAGTAGTTCATGATAGTACTTGAACTGGTTGTGGATCTAAACACCTTTTACAAAAGACAACGAGTACGAGTACAGCTTTTTACCCCCGCGGAAGAACTCGTTCTTGTACTCGTACTCGTCGTGGATATAAACCTCCCTAATCTGGGTGACATAACCTGACAATCATGAATCAATGGACATCAACATCCAGCCGAACGTAATTGCACCATGCTATCTTTACCCATGTAGCAAAAGTACACGCCTCAAAAGCGTGGGTCACAGGTTCGAGTCCCGGTGATGACATAATTTACTTTTCTCTATAGGATTTTTTGTAAAAGTATTTTTAGTCCTTCAGATAAAGAGAGAAAGAAGGAATTTTAAAAAGATTAAAAACTGGCAATGCGGAGCATACACTGAAAATTTCGATCGTCGAAGTCAGTATTCAATGAATCAAATATCTTTATTCTTGAACAACATGTGCTTAGTATATTGTTTAATTCGCATGTTTTATCATTATTTACATTAGACCTGAGTTATTCCTCGTTATTCGTTGAGAATTTATGCAAACCCAATATCAAAATTCTGACTTCGTGATTCTGGTGACCATCGGAACTTCTTAATTTTACAGAATGCATTATTTATAAGAGAAAAACGTTGTTAGCTGGTATTACAGTAGCTAGAGCTTGTGGAGTGTGACTATTTTTGTAAATTTCATGTCACGCCCTTCGCTAAACCGCGCATGTTTGTGTACACTAATTAGAAACTTCGTGGCAGCACACCTCGTGTTCATCAAATAACCTCCACGTGAATAAAAACATCCAACAGGTTTGTGGGAGTTTGTAGTATTTTTGAATAGTTTTTAATTTGATAGCGTGCCAAGTGGGTGACGATGCCAGATACATGCAATCTTTTTTGCAGAATGTTTAAACACAGGGTGATAAGTATTGCGAAGTCAGTAATTGTAGAACATATAATGAGTAGGCAAGAGCTTTTTAAACACATGTTTTATGAAAAAGGAATATAGGTAGCTGTATAGTTGGTGAATTTTTAATGGGAAGGGCGTAACATAAGAAGCAAAGAAAGCTCTTTCGTTGCAAATGGACATATAACTTAGATCTCATAGGAAACTTAGTGTTAAAACCACCGCAGAGGTCAGTATGACTCATAACAAATCATAGTCGATGTGTAAAGGTTGAATTACTTTTGGTTTGGAGAAATAGGTACCGCTACTCTACTATTTCAAAATAATATTTATCCAGGTTTACGATACCCCCTATGACAGGAATGGGCAAAAGGAGAACCTGTCATTCACAGTTTCATTAAGTGAAGCTTTTTGTAAATCACTGTTTGCATGGAAGCTTCTGGAACGAACGTCCAGTCCAAGTAAGGGTTTAGATTGGAATTCAATGAGTCGATTACAAGTTATTCCTCTTCATTGATAAATATCGTACTGCTACAATTTTGAGCATTGATTGGTAACATCTGTCGAAGAGGAACAATAAGCGACAATTTATTGTCCCATTTCTGAATTCTACTCAGAGCAAGTGTACCCCACAGGGAATCGAACCATTACCCACGCTTTCGCGGCATGTGCTCTACCAACTGAGCTGGGTGACCTTCGATGTTAACATTCTAAAACCCCGATGCTACTTCCTTAGTGGTCACATTAATTTCCAATATTCGCCAGTGGGCATCGATAGCCCAACGCAACTGGAGACCAGCCTCGCTGCGCCACGTGGCTTGACCAAGGATAGACCATCCGGCCCGTCCATCTGTCAAGAGGCCATTAAAAGTTAAGAAAGTTTCATCAAGAAGAGAGGAGTTGAAATGTCAGTATAGAAAAGACATTAATGGAGTAAAAAACATGTCACCACCGTGAATTGTCTTTCCTACTGTCATTTCAAAACCTCTCCTCTCGATGATAATCAAAAGCTGTTGATGGCACTCAGACGGATCGTGAAAATTATCTGGACGGAAAGAGTTGCAAATAAAGAGGCATTGTCGAAAATCGGAGAAAAAAGGTTCATTTTAAAGACAATTAAAGAAAGGAAGCAAATGGATTGGCCATACCCTACGACAAAACAACTTCGAATACTGCGTTGAGGAACGGATTCGTTTTCCTAAATGTTTTCACCACACACGCCAACAACTTCTCATAAACTGATGTCATATTTACAAGCCCTCTGTTTTACATACAGCTTTTCTAACTTTAAAAAATGTTTGTCTTTGTAACTTCAGTCCAGTCTTGAGGTCTAACGTAAGACATAACATTTCCAATTATAGAATAAGCAAAAACAGCTGCTATAATTTTAGGAACCTTAATGATGAAAAGTTGGTTATTGGTACAAAATTTGAATGTTGTGTTGAGTACCGGATTCATTTTGCTGAACGTTTTCGCCATGTATTGACCACAGCAATCGTATGGAATCAAGTGAGAAAGCTTTTTTATGATGGATTTACAGGAAACAAGAAGACCGAAACACGTCGCAGAAAACAACAGTCTCAAGAGCAACACCTTTTCTGTCACTCGTGTTATTGAAAAAAATTTTTTTTTCGAAAAAGGACAGGTTTCTTTGTTTTGATGAATGAAGCTTTTAAAGCGGCAAGATGAAAGGAGATTGGGCTTTGAAGAATGAGAACTTCTAGTTTTTACGGCTCTCTCGAGTATTTTAGTAAGACTTACTTAAGCATCTAATTTTAATGAGTGCCTTGACATACATATTCCCGGGGGTATTAGGTAAATTGTAATACAAAATTTTCACAACCAAACTTTAGACAAAATAAACTAGTGGTAAATCAGACAAAGAAGTGTAGAATTTTACGTTGAGTAACACACTTCTCTTGCTAAACGTCTTTGCCAGACACTGGTCTCAGCGATTCTATAGATAGAAGTAGTGTAGTTACGTCAACTGAAACAAATGACATCCCAAATTTCTATGCCGAACATACTCCTCGACTTACAGCGCCCAGCATCGGCTCAGCAACACCACGGACTACTCGAATACCCGGACTCTCAACTTGAAAATACAGTTTCGTACCCCCTCTCCAAAATCATCGATAATGTACTCGTATTTAAATAAAACTTATAAGATATGTAGTTTATTCTATTGGTAATTTAATGAAGCCTATTTCGTAGTTGTCACCTACGTTTAAATCAAGATACAGAGGTTTATAAGTACCGTTGTTGCACTTACCGATTCAAGCACGAGCGCGACCGATTCCATGTTTATCCTTCAAATGTGATGGAACTGTTCACCCTGACGAGGGTTGATGACAAGCACACGGACGGGGGTTTAAAAGATTTAAGCAGACGGCTTTATTGACCAAGTATGTATTAAGAATGAGCCGTACAAAGTCTAAAATTGAACCCCCGTCTGTACACTTGTCATCGACCCTCGTCAGGGTGAACAGTTCCATCACATTTGTAGTACGCGTACGAATTATCGATGATTTTGGAGGGAGGGGGGGTACGAAACTGCAGTAGCGCCCCTTAGGCTACGCGTAAGGAAAGGGCCAAGTCTATATCGTTATATGGGTACTTGTACACTTTACGTTCCCACCGGAAGGCATTTTTACAGATCAGTTCAAATGTTCGTGACCAACCTTTAAATATATAAATAGACTGGCAGAAATTATAGCAATATGTATATAAAATGTCACAAATTGGAAGGAAATACGTGTTAAAATACGTATAGGTCTATACTATGTATGTGAGTAAAATTTTTGGTTATAAAAAATTTTTACAATATGCATATATATATTCTGAAAGAACTAGAAGTGAGAAATCTTATGCTACCTTAATCATTTATATCCGCTCAGTAACAAAAAAGTTATAGACTTTTAAGGCCCGAAATTTCCCCCCCAAAATTTGGTATAGTGATTTGTACAAAAGAGAGGCGAGAAAATATGACCATCTCAGTATCTGGGAAACTATCAGCGGACTACATCCTCATATGAAAACTTAACACAAAACTTCCAATAGTAGACTATACATCGGTCATTTGCTTGCTTTGCTGCAGACAGATAGAAGTTAAATAATGCATCCAAAGAACAAATTACTGTCTACTCGTGTAACGTTGTGAACGTTATGATATTGAAGATACTTTGTGATGACCGCTAAACTGAGGTGATAACTATAGTGGGCGGGCGTTTTAGTTCCCACTACCAATTTTGGGATGGTATAAAATTCTTGGGGATCAATAGATTTTCTTTAAAATTTTCGCAAAAGAAAGAAAAAAGATGAAATTTACCGGCTATTTACTTTTGAAGGAGAGTGATACGTTCCTTTGATATGAAAATCATTAACTAAAACGAAGCAAATTTTTAAAGCATCAGTGAAAGCAGTTCTCCCACAGCAATATTTATGAATAAAGTATTGGAAGAATCAGACAGGCCTGGACTTTTAAATTGCAAGAAAACCAATAGGCAGTCGATCAGTGATCCTGAAAAAAAGGCCTTTTCCATGGCCATGGTATGAGACCGCCCCGCGAATTTGGATGCACTTCCGCTCAACCAAAAATCACCGGGGTCATTTCATGTCAAAGTAGGCCACTTTTGACCATTTTGTAACCCACCCTCACCAAATTCCTTGAAACTTTCCAAGTAGTAAGGTATCATGGTGGTGAGAAACAATCTGATGGGCTTTGTCCCTCTGCTTATAATATGCGAGAACGACCAAACCCTCTTTATAAGTCTTTAAGCTAACAGAGAGATCCCTTGGTTTCCTGATTTATTTTATATTCCGTCAAATGGACCCATAGTACCACAGCCTAAGAATTCTTTGGTAACCTAACCCACGTCTTCTGTTTGAAAATTAATGGTTTCCTGCACCTTCATAATGTTTCTACTAATCTCTGCCTGATTAACAGGTGCGCGATCACTTCTTGCTGTTCTTCGGAGAAATTTACATCTTCGAAGTACTGAAGGTAACACAACCCTTTAAAACTAACCATGACGTTGATCATTGTATCTTTATCTTAAACGTAACTTAAACTTAATTCTAAAAATAGGATTAGAACTAGAATGAACTTTAATTCAGGCTCAATTTATTGAATATATTTTATCGCTAATACTAACTAGAAATAAGCCAAGAAAGAAAGTTTTCATCATCTTTGAAAGAGTTTGGATTTAATGTTAATAAGTACACCGTTTTGGAATGCAAGTAAGTGGCTGCT
Organism: Alatinidae sp. Z8VKAUB7J3; assembly: GCA_010016025.2. Taxonomy (NCBI): domain Eukaryota; kingdom Metazoa; phylum Cnidaria; class Cubozoa; order Carybdeida; family Alatinidae; species Alatinidae sp. Z8VKAUB7J3. The sequence continues at coordinate 46,388,936 of JAAAKM020073195.1, read as the reverse complement.
GAAATGAAGTAGTGCCGCCCTGCCTGCAGCCGGCACATGAGCAAGAACTAGACGAAGAAACGTCTTTCATTTTTCGTAGGGTTATGCCTGAACTATTGTGACCGTTTAATTTTTAACTATTTAAACTACCTTCTATAGCTAAGATGTGTAAAACATTTTAATTCTAAATGTCACATCTCGCCTCTTCCACTGCACTGCACTGCACGTAGTAAGGTACCGAGTTCTAACAAGCTTTTCAGATGACTAAATGTTAGTTGAGGTTGCAAGTAAATAGTAACATAAGGTTTATAAGTTTAAATTGCTGATGCATCGTAAGGTTTCTTTCTCATGGGAAAGTAGTGGTTGAAAGTTAGCCATGGGTAGTGGCCATGTTGGGTTAACATCCCACGGTAGCGGTATCCCCGCCACCGATAACCCCTTTTCTTTAGAAACACCTCCTCTTGTTAAAATAGTACTTAAGGTAGCCTTCCTCGTTGTTTTGCCTAGTAGTATTTACCCAAATATGAAGCGACTTATTCATAATCACAAACGTTCCGAGAGAATTTAAATTTCCCTTTCGTGCTGTTTTATCAACACTGATGGCTAACAAATGCCCTTGTTTATTGTCAACAAATTGAATCATGCTGTTGGTGAGTCACATTCATAACTATGAACACTAATAATGTAACCAAATCACGTGTTGATTTTTATTCAAGTAATATGGGAAACTCCAGGGTATTTTGAGCAACACACCCCCTGCAAAACAACGATTCCCAACTAACGCAAAAATATTTTCAGTTATGATCAAAAAGAAGTTTTGTCGTTTCAGGCAGAAAAGAACACCATTGCCGAGCCATAGTATCTCAAAGACAATCAGACCTAACTTGTTTTGCACAAATCAACGAGGTATGATTCTTGACGTAATAATAATTTTCTTGTTTCCACAGAAATAAACGAAACATCAGCGCCATTGGTGGAGTGGAAAGAGGGAAGTGAGGATCTGTATAACATCTATGCCGAGTTGGGAAGGTAAATAATAAGCTTTTTATTCAGCATTATTAATTGCCCAATTACCTCCAAGCTTGATTTCGGATGGTGTTTATTCTAAACGCACTGATTGCTAAAACTATGCCATGGCAGCTTTAAATAACTTTTTTACCCTCTTATATGTTTCATCAAATGTGCCTTGCTCGATTTCAAACATTTGCAATGCTTCATAGAAAATATACATTTCCTGAGATGGACAAGTAACCTAAAACATGGGCATGTGGAAATGTCATAGAGAAGTTCCAGTACTAAGAAAAATAGGACAGCGAATAAGTACAATAGACAATGATGGTGAAGCGTTGAAAGAGTTCAAAGAGGACTATAAAGTAGAGGACAGCAAATAAGTACAATAGCTGTAGATGATGACAAAGTTGGAAGAGTTCAAAGAAGACTATAAAGTAAAAAAAAAACAGCAAAGAAGTACAATAAATGTTGATGGTAAAGTTTCGAAAGTGTTCGAAGAAGACTATAAAGTAGAGGACAGCAAAGAAGTACAACAGCTGTTGATGGTGACAAGGTTGGAAGAGTTCAAAGAAGACAGTAAAGTAGAAGAGAGCAAAGATGAACAATAGCCGTTGATGGTCAAGTGTAGGAAGAGTTCAAGAAAGACTATAAAGTAAAAAAAAAAAACAGCAAAGAACTACAATAAATGTTGATGGCAAAGTTTCGAAAGTGTTCGAAGAAGACCATAAAGTAGAAAACAGCAAAGAAGTACATTAGCCCTTAATAGTGTCAAAGTTGGAATTGCTTAAAGGTGACTGCAAAGCAACAGACATAAAGAAATAGTGTAGACGTTGATGGTGAAGAGCTGGAAGAGTTCAAAGAAGACTATGAGATAGAGACAGTGAAAATGAAGAGCTTGAAGAATTTAAAGAAGGCTACTAAGTTGAGGATAGCAATGAAATAGAACAGACGTTGATAGTGAAGAGCTAGAAGATATCAAAGTAAACTAGAAAGAAGAAACTAGAAGAGTTGTAGGAATCGAAGTATCATCCCCAAGGCAGCATATTCTCTGTTTCTATATTGTCATTTTTAAATTGAAAACACTCATTTGGGAGGACTGCTCCACATGGATGTGATGTAAGCTAAGAATTTGCGGAGATAATTGCAAGATGGACACAATCTAGCGCATACTGGATAAAAAAACCCCAGATCACAAATAATAAAACGAATACCATCGCCTCTGTCACTCTGCTTAGAGTGCAATGTAGAGTAGAACCTGGAAAATCATCGAATTGCAAGCGAAGAGGCTGGCAATGGTTGATTTAGGAAGACTAAATGGTAAACATGATTAGTAGCAACATGGTTAGCAGGGGATGACCTCTTGAGTGAAAAGGTCAAAGCGGTAGACATTTTTGAAAGAGTAAAAATCATTAGAGGAGAGCAGACATTATCTTCTACCAGGATAAATAATATCAAGTAGACCAAATGCACCACGAAGATTAAAACCCTAGAGATGGAAAAGTTAGTGATAGACCAATAAGAAGATGTAAATAGTTAGTAGAGGAGTAGAATGGAAGATCTTTACGGTTTCCAAAGGTGAGGAACGGTTAAGCCAATGTGACGGAAGTAGGATGACGATCTACGAAGTAAGCAGTAAGCTATAACCAACGTCTAACACAATGATATAAAAGTATTTAGGATGTTGAAACTACGTGGTATTTAGGATATTCAATGGATGTAGTATTTAGAATGCTGAAGCTACGTCGTATTTAGGATATTCAAAGGATGTCCTATTTAGGATATTGAAACGATGTCGTATTTAGGATATTGAAGCTACGTCGTATTTAGGATATTCAAAGGATGTCGTATTTAGGATATTGAAACGACGTCGTATTTAGGATATTCAAAAGATGTCGTGTTTAGAATGCTGAAGCTACGTCGTATTTAGGATATTCAAAGGATGTCCTATTTAGGATATTGAAACGATGTCGTATTTAGGATATTGAAGCTACGTCGTATTTAGGATATTCAAAGGATGTCGTATTTAGGATATTGAAACGACGTCGTATTTAGGATATTCAAAAGATGTCGTGTTTAGAATGCTGAAGCTACGTCGTATTTAGGATATTCAAAGGATGTCGTATTTATGATATTGAAACGATGTCGTATTTAGGATATTCAAAGGATGTCGTATTTAGGATATTGAAGCTAAATCGTATTTAGGATATTGAAAAGACGTCGTATTTAGGATATTGCAGCTACGTCGTATTTAGGATATTGCAGCTACGTCGTATTTAGGATATTGCAGCTACATCGTATTTAGGATATTGCAGCTGCGTCGTATTTAGGATATTCAAAGGATGTCGTATGTAGGATATTGAAACGAGGTCGTATTTAGGATAGTGAAGCTACGTCGTATTTAGGATATTGCAGCTACGTCGTATTTAGGATATTGCAGCTACGTTGTATTTAGGATATTCAAAGGATGCCTTATTTAGTATATTGAAACGATGTCGCATTTAGGATATTGACGCTACGTCTTATTAAGGATATTCAAAGTATGTGGTATTTAGTGTTTTGAAACGAGGTCGTATTTAGGATATTGAAGCTACGTCGCACTTAGGATATTCAAACGATCTTGTATTTAGGATGCTGAAGCTACGTCGTATTTAAGATATTCAAAGGATGTAGTATTTAGGATATTGACGCTGTGTCGTCTTTAGAATATTGAAACGATTTCGTATTTAGGATGTTAAAGCTACGTCGTATTTAGGATATTCAAACGATGTGTTATTTAGGGTGTTTAAGCTACGTTGTATTTAGGATATTCAAACGATGTCGTTTTTAGAATGCTAAAGCTACGTCGTTTTTAGGATATTCAACCGATGTCACATTTAGATGTTGTATTTAGGATATTACAACTCCGTCGTATTTAGGATATTCAAACGTTGTTGTATTTAGGATGTTGAAACTACGTGGTATTTAGGATATTCAATGGATGTAGTATTTAGAATGCTGAAGCTACGTCGTATTTAGGATATTCAAAGGATGTCGTATTTAGGATGTTGAAACTACGTCGTATTTAGGATATTCAACGATGTCGTATTTAGGATGTTGAAACTACGTCGTACTTAGGATATTTAAACGATATCACATTTTGATGTTGTATTTGGGATATTGCAGCTACGTCGTATTTAGGATATTGAAAGGATGTCGTATTTAGGATGTTGAAACTACGTGGTATTTAGGATATTCAATGGATGTAGTATTTAGAATGCTGAAGCTACGTCGTAGTATATAAGATTTTATGCCCTCGTAAAGTACGAATTTTGTGATTTTTTGGTTTGCAAGTCATTTTTTCCCCAGTTTCAAGTTGAAGCTGAGTTAAGTGAGAGCAAATTATCATATATGATTTTAGAATGAAGAAAAAGGTGAACTTTTCCGCTTTCATATCAATATATAATTTATCTAGTTAAAGTTAAATAGTTGTTCTAATACTTGGCCTTGATATGTACGAGGTAACTTTTTCACGTTTTTCCGAAAATCAATTTTGTAGTCAAAGGGTTAACCATGTCGTTAGAAGGAATAACTGACGAGGTTTTGTGATTTTAATGAACATTCCGATTGCTTAAGTTGAAACCAGTGATGGTTTAATGCCTTATATATACAACATCACCTACTGAAGACATCGTAATCACCTCTTGTAGCCTACTGACGCTGAATGAGATTTACAACTTTACAATGTCAAACTTTTGTTCTCCTAAATTTCAGGTACTTTTAAGATCTCTCTTTGCAGAATATCCTCCCCAAATTCAACGCTATCAATCGTTCGAGGACCAGCTCGGGTTTTGGAAACCAATTAGAATCGTTATATAAACAGCCTTTGTCCCTGGTATCCTAACTATGTTAATGTATATTGTGCTAGTGTCCGCTCCCCCCACTTTCTTCTTTTATCTTTTAAACAACACTTGGATTGATTATATTTACATACATGGTAGAGAAGTTGGGGCTTTTATATATTTTAGTAAGTTTTTCTTCATGGCAAATAAAATTTAATATCAAAGAGAATTACAGGAAGTTTTGCAATCATTTTTTCTCAATATTTCGTATCTTGACTAAGATACATAATCATGAAAGAAGATTAATTAAATTTCATGTTGTTTATAGTTACTTACAATATGTGCTACTCAGTTACTTTGTTAATTTACATAAATTGCCTACTCCAACAAGGAGCTCTGGCGTAGATTCGAACAATCCATTGGCTCGGAAATGCTTTGAACTTATCTAATCACCCTTTTGTTTACATGTGATAAAACTTGGGTGTATCAATCTCAAAGGTTAATGGAAATATACGGACACACGAGTTTTTGGATTGTAACATTGGGAAATCGTGTCGCTACGTTGGGTTTGACAAGAGTTTGGTTTCGAGTGGTATATAGTGCATCAAGTTTGCTTGTATGTCTATTCCACTTGGTTTTACTTGAAAACGACAAACCGGGATCCTCAACAATTTATACGTATATACACTCGATCTAGCCATGTACATGATTGGGGCACAAGGAACACTATAGACAGGGTTAACTTGGGGTGGCTGCTCTGAATAGTTAGGTGAGGGATTGACAGTAGGACCACATAAATTAGGTGGGTCTACACACCCACAGTGGGATCACATAAATTGGGTCTACCACATAAGTAGATTGACATAAAATTGGGGTACGCTAGTAACAAATAAGGTGGACTAAGTCCAATGGTCCCCCCACCCACCCACCCCGCCTCGCTGCCCGATAGTTACTGGCCAGGTATCAACCAAACGTTAGTTTTCCTTCTCTTGTAAGCCCACAAAACCTAGGCACTTTGAACGCGTGACCCAATAAGACTTCTACACTTTAACACTACGTGACTTGCTAGCAGTCTTACTTTTTGTTAATAGGGGCGGCTTCTTACTTTCAAAGGCATCTGTAAGCATGTTGTTTGCACTCCGAGGACGGACTTTCCTTCTGTTGATGTCACTTTCGGTGTGGAGATGACTTCCAAGGTAGATAGATTGGTGCCATTCTGTGGTTCCTTCTCTATGAATTTCATTTCGAAGGGCGTTATACACTGAATACGTCATAATCATAACAAAAATATAGAACTATCTTCCAATATTTCCTGTATGCAATGGCCTGACGTAGACTGAATATGAAAAGGTTTCCTCTGTCACTGAATCTCTGATGCTTCCATTCGATTCTGTAATGTCCCAAAGAGCAAACACGATCCCAGAGGACTGGATATGTTCCGACTATGGACATATACAAAAAAGAAAACAATTCCAGGCACAATTGATCTAAAGGTCAGTAATCTTCTCTGATTCCACAAACCTTCGACGTTTCTAACAATTCCAAGTCTAATAATTTCCAATCCAAACAATCCTACAACCTAATAATTTTGTAAACTACAAGACCCGGGCTTATTTATTGAAACTAATTTATTGGCAAATTACAACAGCAGTCGAGACCTACCGAGTTCATGGCCGTATGAATAGGTGATCCAATACCCTATTTATACGGGTACGGAGCCAAACTAGTACGCATCCGTATTCTAAAGCTTAGACTTTGTTAGAAATAAGTTGTTTGGGTCTGCCACACAGACGAAAACGGGATCGGATCCATTTGGCTGGAGAGCCCAGGTGAGACTTTTCCTGTTGTGATAGGGAATACAGTGAAGTACAAGATTGAATGAAAAAATAGGCGGTTATGACGAACGGGTAAATTTTGGAGTCAAAATAGAACATAAATAGAGATTGCGTCAAATGTGCCTCGTAGTAATAGATTTTGTGGCCTCATTTTTGATCAGTGCCAGTTTGAATTTGGTCCAAAGTGTTTACACGAGACCTCTCAGGGATGGGTTCCAAACCGGTTCACTTGAAGTGAGAGGTGCTGGACTAGTACGGATAGCAAATCCAAAGGAGTTGGTATCCACTACGTCCCGTGTAAGCACGAGCACGATCCGCATAAGTTCTGGTACGAATCCCTTGGGATCCGTGCCCGTGTCAACAGGGTCTAAATAAAGTACAAGTTACATCAACTCAAAGTTTCGTCCCCCCTCCTTCTCCTTACATGAGAGAGACAATACATTGTATTGTTTAAAGCAATGGGGCATTGATCCCTCCCCTCCAATATGTAGGCATCATAAATGTATATCTCCAACGGGCTTCAATAAGGGCTGTGTTGAGTCTGGGTGACCCCCTCAGATGGGAAATGCATAAATTAAAGGGTTTGCAAGATAACAAGAAGCAACAGTAGACCCGCAGCCAGGATTAGAAATCTGAAGGTGTTGTTCTGAACTTTGGGTACTATTCTAATTTCTTTTTGGAGCTGACATTGCAGCTTCTTAAGGAAAGCCTATAGATATTTGAATCTCGATAACAGAATTTGCGAGATTGCTTGTAATTTTAGAGTGCTAAGCAGCCTATATCAAAAAAGCAAAATAATCAGAAGAAAAGTGCCAAAAGGAAGAATTAGGAATACTTAAGTGTGCATGGAAAATAGCCTAAGGATGCGCTTAACTACTTGCTTTGCATTCATTGGAGCTATTACCCAATCAGCTTTACAATTGAAAAAGGAATAAGACTATTTTTTCTGCTATCTAACAAAAGAAGCAATTTTCAAGCAATTAAATCCAGCAATTATTTTAAAGCAATTTTCTTCGTTACAGATTTACAGATTTCAGCTTCAGGTTACAGATTTCGTAACTATTATAGTTACAAGTTAACTTTTAAGCTTTATTTAAACAATCATATATTCAAACAACTGCAACAGTTATTGAGAAACTCCCACATTCGGCTCCCTGAAATTGCCTTGTTTCTCCTACGGTAATGAGAATAAAATATTTATATAGTAATTTACGACTTTTAACAAAAGGGCACATTTCCCATACCCCCTTTTAATTATAAATGCTATTTTGAACTTTTGTGAGTATTCAAAAAAAGGAAAATTAGAATTCCAGCCCCAAGTGTTGTTGAATACTGCATTATGTGACTGCACTGGCTGAGGAATAGGAGAGACCTTTTGTATTTGATAGCTACTATGTACTAAGGCAATGGCTCTCAAACTGTGGCGCACATATTCCTTGGGGCTATGCAAAAAATGTTATGGGGTCAATGGCTACCCAACAAAAAATAAATAAAACCCTTTATCTCTAGGACTGGCAATTCCATTTATATTTTAGCTATAGTTTACTTAGCACCAATAACTGAGAAGGGGTATCTAAAATATTTTGTGAGTAAAAAGGGGTACAGTGTCTAAATAAGTTTGGGAACCACTGCACTAAGGAATGGATTCTTACTATTTTAACTTTATCTTGCAAGCACCCACCAGAAGAACCTAAGAATTTTTTTTTAACTGTCTTGGTGATTTTTGTGAGTGATGAGAGAGGTTTGTAATTTTATTTTGATTGTCTTTCTTTTCTTTTCTTACTTGACATATTCATATGCTAGATCTATAATTATTTGTCTTTTTTGGACACAAAATTCATATGGATAGTTGTAAAAACTGTGCCCAGAAAAGCAAATCGGTTCTCCACCTACTGTGGACTGATTTGTGTAAATACAAGTAAACATGGATAATTGTAAACTGCACTCAAGGCAGAGAGGCATCCCCTTGGATACACCATCACTGCAACCCTATAAAGGAGATTTAAAACTTATATAAACAAAACTTGAATCTCTAATTGAACAGTTTGTTAGCTAATTGTCAATAAGTCTTCTTAATAATCAATGTGGATTTTTGACAAAATCTACAGATATGTTATGGTAAACAAAACATCGTGATGCTGATGGGACGAGTTATTAAACGTCAAAGAACAGAGAACCCATTTAATGCAACTTCCAACTCATTACACCAAAAATTGAAGGTATATACCTATTTTGACCAGCTCTTCTATGCTAACTGCTCTTCTATCTAATTTGCGTTCCTGAATGTACTATCTTAATTCTAAATGACGTTTTTATTTATCAGCAATTATGTTACAATTCAATTATGCTATTTTGTAATCAAAAACATTAGCTTGTGTTTTTTTCAGAAAGACCTGTCATTTGAAAGGCTGTATACATTCACAGGTATTTTGAAAATTGCTATTTTGAAAGTTTTATTTTTATTAGTGCTAAGCTACACATTCAACAAGTGTTAAAAAAAATTTCGACTTTACTACATAAGTTGAATAAGGCTGAACTTAAAGCAAGAAAGCTAGAAAAGAGGCAGTCTGTATGTTAGTCGCATAGCATTCTATCAGTGTCAGAAGAGTACAAATAGGTGAAATAATAAGCATCCTTTCTATGTCAGAGTAGTTTCTGGATCGAATTAGTTGAATAGTATATTTAGTATATTTTAAAAATCGTCATTTTGAAAGTTTAGTTTTATTAGTTTCAGCGTCACCCTTACTTCACGCGTATTCTGATTTGCGGAAGTTGCTATTCGAAAGATGTGATTATTTTGCAGGGAAAACGCAAACAAAAACTTGGAAAACCGTTGCGTATTGTGTAAAATCGCTACTTCCTTTACTTTACAGGTAGGAGTGTTAATTGATCAAGGAGCCAGGGGCGGGGGGGTATAGTTGCTCCCTCTAGATTTGAAAACACATTGTATTTTATCTTAAACAAAAAACCGAAAAGAAACAAAAATATCCGCTTGCCCCGTCCCCATGAATTGGAGCTTCTATTGTTACTACACGGAAAAAAGTGGGAATATGAAATATACAGCATAACAATTTAACAGTTGTTTAACAATGTTGTCAAACAATATAACACAAAATTTTCATTTGATTCCTGAACAGGTTAATAATGGGTAAAATTTTTGAATTAAGACCGTTTTTATAATATATATATACTGTCTTAGATAAAAATTTTATTTGTTATTTGTATATTTTTATTTTATTTTTATAATTACAATATCCCATAAAAAAGTTGGCATGTACAGAGATTTAACTGTGACACAAATAAATAAAATTAAATGAGATTTTATATTGTTTCACGATTTCAAATTACTTCCCTTATGAGTTTCTCATCCGCATCAAAGTCGTAACTTAGTAATTATTCTTAAATTAGTCTATATTTGCGCAACACAAGTTGCATGTCTGTTGCTTGTTACAACACCTCTTCTTTGCACGCGACTGCGACAAAGAAGTAACCACTAAATTACACTGAAAACACGATTTCTCTAAGATTTTTCTTTCAAATTGCTTCAAAATTTAGAAGTATTTAATGCAGTGCTACATTTTCGTCAGTATTGTCAGATTTAACAGTGAAAATCAGTAATTAAAACTGGTTGGTTAAATTTGGCAACACTTTCCCTCCGTAAAAGCTCCTTTCATTGCATCTTTGCAACTGGCATATTCTATTGCCGCAATGATACAACGTGCGAATAACCCCCTTTAGTGTGGACTGTACCATCTCTAGAATCTTTTTATAGTACCAAGGACATCAAAATAAATAAAAAAATTTGCTTTCTCCCCCTGGTCTATTTTAGGCTTATTAATACCAGAAAACAGCGATTTTCTACTTTCGGTTGCTTCAAAGTCATTAAGGTTTTAAGGCATTTCCACATTTTCGTCAGTGTTGCCACGTTCAATCGTGAAATAAATAAGTGAAACTAATTAGTTGAATTTGACAGTGCTTTTGTCCGTAATATTCCCTCTTTCAATTGCGTCTTTGTAACTGGCACTTTTGAAATCAAGTGATAAAAGGAATGCTAAATCCAGAAAAGTTGTATTTTAACATCAGGCGTATGTAACGTAGTAAAAGTGCAGCGCCTCAGCTCTCAATTTAAAAATTCGAGGATAAGTCTTCCAAATTCGGGGAAACAGAAGAAATGGAATTTTGGTATGAAAATCTGGGAACCCAAATTCGCTTTCAGGGGCAGTTGGCTTCAATAGAGCTTGACGGTTTCCGTGTAGTGAATCAAGGATTTTTTTTCAAATTATGTTCCACAGTCGAAACACAGGATCGGAACTTTTAGCTGAAAACGCTTTGTCCTGAAATTACGATAATTTTTCAAAATTGTTTTCAAAGTAAAATAAGAAAAACGACTGAAATATACTCTGATACTCTATTAATTTAGCTTTTATATTCCATTAACTTTGCTATTTTATTCTTTTAGTCTGAAAGAATGCCATTTCATTTCATGTCGTTTGATTTAAGAAAGATTGCAAAACTAAATTTAAAAAAAAGCCAAAACTTTGGTTCCCATTGATGTGACTTTTTTTAAGCAAAACGATAAAGACTAGGGAAGAACATCAGCCTACTTAGTGTATTTCTTACGCTTTGTCTAACTAGACCTATAGCTTAATAATTTGCCCCCTGCAAATGCACCCCCATCTTACTGTTTTATGTTTATTCCTAGTATGCAGTTGGATACAAAACTTAAAAAACTTGAATAACAAAATCCTTGATTCATAATTTACACCATATTTTTATTGGATTTGGTTGGTTTATTCCACATAATTCTAAATGTTTAAAAGAAAACAATTAATCATACCATGGCTAAAAACTTAGGATGTGAAAATAAAATTAAATGAAAATTTTTATTCTGCTTCGGCCCTCCATGTTCGAAAAATACGGACTATTTAGTTCTTTTTGAGGAAATAATTCAGATAACTAATGTGAATGGTCTACCACGGTCTTTTAGAGAGACAGTTGAGATTCAAAGGTATATAAATAGGAATTTTACTATAAATAGAGACACTGGAGATATTTCTACAAGCCCAATTTTTAATGATTCAAATAAGAGTATTCCTCAGTTTAAGGTAAACCAACCTGTCCACATTTCGATTCTGTAGGGAAGCTAAGTCTGTTGCTTAGCAGAGAATTTTTGCGCAGTCCAATTGGTGAATGTGTCTTTCATTTATTCTGCTATATTTTTATCTAGTATCTATTTGTCTCTCTTGCAATGTACTTCAAAAGGTTAAATTTTTTTTTGTTTATTCGGCACTGAGAACAACTCGGTGAAGTTCTTTTTCAAAAAATTTGTTTATTTTCTGTTAATGTTGTTCCACTGGCTGACACTACCCTTGTTTTTCTCTGCTTTTTCATTTTTTTCTTTTATTATAGTTTTTCTTCTTTGTTTCATAGGACAAAATATAATATCAGATATACCCTTGTGGCAGTATTCGAGAGAATAATTTTATGGTTTGATGTGGATTTTTTGGCCTTGAATGTGGGCAAGTCCCATTTTCTTATTTTTACCAAATTTCTATAGCTTTCCCTAAGCCTATATACCCTCAGGTGTCACAAGGCTCCTTGTGTAGACCAGAGAAATGAGTGGTCCGGCTTGTGGAAGTCATCCACAGTGATCTTACTATCCAAAGAATCAACCCCACTTAGGCTTCAAACCTAGATCATAACAGACATCTGCAGAGATGAAAAACAGTGCTGATGGCTGGTTCCCTCTAAGTTGAGGAAGTGGCTGGATAAGAGCTTTAAGTCAAATGATGCTAACTTTGAAGAAGATTAAGGATCAATATCCTGAAAGTCTTATTTTAGCATGCAACCACCCCTAGGGCACAACGATCCCTAACATATTTTGAATCAGTGGGACCTAAAAACAGTTTTTGGAACAAAATATTTTTTTTTAATTTCATATTCTAATAGTTGGTCCCTAAACTAGAGGCTTCAGAGTGTGAAACAAAGAGGCTATCAAAACTGCTGTTCAGTGCTATATATTTTATTGTTTTATTAATCATGTTGAACACACATAATGAAATTATTGAGTGATTTCCTTAATTGTTGTCATTTGAAAAAAACGACTACAATTTGTTGTCTGCTGTCAGAACTTAGCTTAAAAGGAGTTCTGATTGTGCTAAAATCATTATCAAGACCAGTAGCATATCTGTGTTATTGCTTGTGCTGCAAATCTCGAAAAAATATTAATATTCTGAGGATTAAAGGCCATTTTTGTTGACTCTATGGAAGTAATCTTTCAGATTATCCAAAATTAAATTATTTTTGTATATATTCCAACTATTGTGACTCCTATCAAATCCTTGTTGGATTTAGAACTGAAGCACCACTCCCAAATGTGTTGGGTCAGATCTCAAAATTGTCTTTGTTGAAACATTCATTCTTGATATTGTAAAATAGAAATCTAGTAATTGATATGCCAAAATTTATTTATTTTGAAGGTGTTTAAATGAACTTACCTTTGCCTGTCGATTCGCCACCTGCGATTCATCTACACGAATGTGTTACCTGAGCCAGGACACAAGAAGAACACATCCATCTTCATTGTCAGATGATCCTTGTTTTGAGTATCTCGAGAACACGTTTTTAAGCCCAGAAGAAATATGCGAAGGAACTCCAATGTTTCTCAAAGAGTTGAAGCCATCTTTGACTGGTCCTTTGGATTTAGAATCATTGCAAGATGTCAGTTTAGAAGAATGTCAACAACAATGTTTTAATGCTGAGAGGTGATGTTGCCAACATTCATTTTCTATCTACATTTTATGTATTATCTTAGTTTTCTTTCTAACTATGTTTCTTTCTACATAGCTTTACGTTTAAAAATCTTGAATTGAAGAACTTTTAATGTGGGTAGATTTTCAGTAAGAAGTCTAATATCAGCTGTATTTGTTGTGGGTGGAATCCAGGAGCGCAGCTACAGTATTTTATTGTGGGGGGGGGGGGGGCAAGCGGGGTTGTTATTGAAGTAGGCACTATTCAAGCAGTAGCAAAGAAAAGAAACTATATAATAAATACGGTTCTTGGGGGATTTAAAAACATTCATCAATACATCATAAAAAATGCACACACATTAAACAGTAATTAATACATGTGCTGGTGCTTGGATTGTAGAACAAATGTCACCAATGAGCTGCTGGAGACGACAGTGGTACAGCATAAACAAGCTTTTGGGTGGGCAAATGTGAATGGTGTATACGGGTGAGCCAGATTTGCCTGATCTTTTTTAACTGAAAATAAGGAGCAACATTAAAACTCAAAACGAATAAAAATTATTTCGTATGTGGAGGATTACCCTTCCTTAGTAACTCGCTCTTTACTCTAAAGTTTTACTGTTTGTCCGGGTTTCTTAAGAATGGCCACTGAAACACAGGGGCTGGTTAATTAGAATAAGAAGCTTTTTAAAAGTGCTAATAACTTTTTATTTTTTTAATTAATAAAAATACTTCTTATCCCGCATCAATTACTGTTGTACTTGAGCAATCATTCTCAAAGCATTGAGGACAAAAATGAAACTTTAGCGTCAAGAGCACGGGGGCAGCTTTTGCGAAAGTTAAATTTTGATTTAAAGAGTCGAGTTTGAGGGGTTGGAGCCACCCTCGTATTTAGCGTAACACTGGGTATACTATGAAAAACGAACAGAAATTAAAGCAGAAAAAACTCAATTGAAAGTAAAGAACAGCACTAAAAATTGAAAAGAAAAGAAATTATTCCCTATGCGAGGGTGACTGACCTCAATCCTCCGCTTTGCACGGTATAGATTTATTGTGCTTCTTACTCAATTAAACAGTCCTTGCGTTTGAGCAGTCGTGTATAAATGATTGGGGCAACAATTTTAGCTTAAGGAGCGGGGGAGAGGGAGGGACTTAGGATAGGGTGGCCCCCTCATATATGAAATGATTTATATTTGCTTTCAGTTTTAATGTCACTCTTTACTTTCATTTGAAAAAATTAGTTTACGATAACAGATGAATTCCAGCTTTTAACTTCACGCCCTCATTCTGGCTTAGCCAGATATATAGTTTATGTATACGCCTTCGAAATTCAGCTGGTTTGTATCGATCACATAATTGATATTTCGCTGATTAATATAATATGATATTGCTATTTTCCGTCCGATTGGTATTTTGCTGTTTTCCGTCTGGAAAAGCAGACATTCGTCGATTTGGCATAACGCGCAATAAAAGGAAAATTCCTAAGGCTTATTATTCTCGACTCTTCGAAGCTTACTACATAACAATTAGCTGCTTTTAGAATTAATTCTAGTCCTTCTTAGTGCATCTCCATACCTAGTTATTAGATGATATCACGTTCATTTAAATGAACTATGCATAAATCATTCTCAACTTCGAGTAAAATCAGTATTCATTATTAGTATTATCCCCTCTTCAGGTTCAATACCCCATTGTATACAGACAATTTTTGAGGGGGAGGGTTTTTTGCTTGAGTTGGGTTTCCATGGGAAGAATGTTCCGTGTAGAGGGAAATTTCTGGGGATGAACTTTCTGGGGGAAAGTTCTTTACGTAGAAGGGCTTTACATTGAGGAGTTTCCGGTGAGGAGAGGCAATTTTTCATTGAGAGTGAGGCTGATTTTACCAGCATTATTTAAAAAACGATCAGAAATTAAACAAAACAGACAAGGTTTTCAACTGAAAGTAAAAAGCAACAATAAAACTCAGGAGATCTGCTTCCGCTGTTGCATTGAAAAAAAAAATAAGAGCAATAAACTATATATAATAGTTTATTAGGTATAAATTTTGTTGGTTTTTATTGATGTCTTTTAGTTTTACTGCTGATGATGCTCCATGAGACTCTAATGAACGTTGTTATTGGTTGGTGTTTGACGCCTTGGACCAATGACGCGTTTGACTTTATGCTTTGACGCGTTCGACCAATAGGTCATATGCGTTTGTATCACTCGATTATTCTGTGCCTTCCGTCTTTACTAATAATACAACCAAGGTAAGTAAAAATGTTATGTTTTCATCCCTTTTCCATTCTGTATAATAGATTCTTCTGTGAAATGTGGTGTTGGGCTAACCTTCCCAACTCATCGTTCTAAATGCTAAGTAATTGTAAAGATTACTGCTACCAGCAACTATTATTACTTTACAGTAAATAGCATTACTGAAACCATTAATAGCAAACACCACACGGAAAAAAACAACAGTAAACACCAGAAAAAAAAACCCCTTAAATTATTGATAATGGACTTAATTTCCTTTTAGGGAAACTCTTGGAAACACCAAAGGATTCGGGAAAGGCGAGTAAATATATTTTATTAGAAAGTTTCTAATCTTTTGCAACTAATACAGAAAGTTGCTGGATTACGTTAACTTTTCTTTGCTTCTTATACCGTGCACATCTGTGGCAACTCGTTTCTTTCTTCCCCTGTTCCTATTTTCCTCTTTCTGTTTTTTTCTGCATTTTAATTTTTTTCCATTTTTAGTTTGATTATGTTGGCATGAATGACAAGCTTGGCTTTCCAGCGGTTACCTTTACAGATGACAATCAAGCCAGCGTGACTTTTGCATCGAAGGATGCAATGAAAATTTTGTCCATATTTGCAATGCCTTATTCAAAAAATATTGGTGGTTCAGAGACATTTGTCGACAAGAAGTATTTCTTCTGTTATGTTATGAGGCAGTATCACAATATTTCGTCTTTAGACAGAACTCCTATTACAGTGGATCGATCTAATTTACTCTTATAGTCTATGCTTGCCTTACGAGGATCTCACGTGTGGTTCTGGAAGATTCGTGTGATTTTTTTTTGAGAGCCTGGCAAATGGCTATGTATCCAGAGAATGGTTTCATCTTCTTTTTTCCAAGATTTTAGCCCCGAAACTGAGCTTTTTGTACCGTTTTCAAGTAATCCTCAAGCCTTGGTTCATCCAAATCCAAACAGATCTCCACTGATGACCCTTAAGTTCTACAAATTTGCAGGAAAAATTGCTGGAAAGTGCCTTTTTGAATCATCACATTCATCAAAGCAATTCATCAAAGCCAGATTAAGTAGATCTTTTCTTGCCCAGCTAATTGGGCTAAGAGTGAACTATAAGTTCTTCGAATACGATGACCCCGAATTGTATGGATCAAAAATCAAATACATCCTAAACTCGTCCGTGAATAGCCTGGACTTGACTTTCACTGAAGAAGAATTTGACAACAACGGAAAATTAGTCAAGGTCGTGGAATTAGTACCTGGTGGCAAATCAAAGCCAGTTAGTGATGAAAATAAAATTGAATATATTAATGCGCTAGCCCGGTACAGGCTAGTGACCAAAGTTAAAAGTGAAACTCAGGCCTTCCTAAAGGGCTTTAATGCACTTGTACCTGAAGACTTAACTATGATATTCGATGAGAAAGAATTAGAACTTTTGCTTTGTGGAGTTAGCGAATATGTGGGCCCAGTCGTTCAATCTGGACGACATCCTCTATTGGGTCGAACACGAACCGGAATTCGGGGCGCAGGCCGTCTATTTGGAAAGCGGTTACCGGATCGATGGCTGGGATCCGATGAAGCCGGAGAGCTGGCCACACCAGATGGATGAGCTTAAGGCGATGGGGGTCAATTACCTCGCGCCGCCCTTGTGGGTGCTGGTTACCACGGCCGAGGACGGCACGATCGTGCCGTCCGTTTATGCGACAAAGGCCAAGGAAGCCGGGCTGGAGCTGATCGCCTGGACATTGGAACGGTCGGGCCCGCTGGGTGGCGGCGGCGGCTGGTATTATCAGTCAATCGCCAGCCTGACGAACAGCGACGGCATGATGTTCGAGCTGCTGCATGCGCTGGCCAGCGATGTCGGCGTGAAAGGGGTGTTCAGCGATTGGCCCGCGACGGTGACCTACTATGCCAGTTGCATGGGCCTTGAGTGAGGGGCGCGCGGGATTGGGTGGGCGGGGCGGGGCAACATTCTCCCGAACATTTAGCGTTCGCACACATGGCACCTCGGGTCACCAGAACAGCTAAATCATCGGAGGCAGGGATGAGGCGATCCGACCGGGGTCGAATTTGGCCGAGGCGCGGTCTTATCGGTTTGGCGGGTGCGTTGTCGGGCGTTTCGGCGATCCTTCATGTTTCTCCGAGCGCTGCGGAGGGGTTGGACCCCATCGCCCAGCCACCTGAGCCGACAGACCAGGCCTTCATCGAGCGGGCCTTTGCGATGCGGGACCTGGCTCTGCAGAGCGGTGATCAAGGCTACGGCGCCGTGGTCGTCAATGCCGCCAGCCTTGCGATCGTGGGCCAATCGCCGAGCCTTGTGGTGACGGATGGCGATCCGACGGCGCATGCTGAGATGGCGGCCATTCGCGATGCGGCGTTGCGGTTGGGCAGGCGGGATCTGTCGAACCATATCCTGTATTCTTCCTCACGGCCGTGCCCGATGTGCGAGGCGGCGGCGTTTTGGGCGCGGCTCGATCGGATGGTGTTCGGGCAAGGCGGCACGGATGCGGGACGGCCGGACCTGTGCCGGGGAGGGTAGGCCGTTCGATGCTCGATGGTCGGCCCCGAACCAAGGCGAAAGGCCACGCGGCGCTCACGTCGATTTCGGTAATCCGTCGTCATTTGCGCCGTTGCATGCTATTTTTGGGCCATGACAACGGACATGTTTGTCAAGACAATCGAGCCGGATGCGGCTGAGGGCGATATCGCCGCGCTTTACGAGGCGGAACGCGCGTCGATGGGGCGTGTGATGCAGGCCACGCAGTGCTGGTCCGCCCGCCCGGACGTGACCGTGCCCATCGAGGCGCTGCTCCATCAAATTCGCGATGGGTTCTCGCTTACTCTGCTGGACTTCCGGCTAATCACGTTTGTCGCCGCGCGGTTTGTGCCGTCCAGCTACTGCTCCCATGTCTATTTCAAAGCGCTTTCCGGCATGCTCGGTCGGGAACAAGCGCTGGCGGTGCACCGGGACTATCGTAATGCCGGGCTGAACGAGCAGCAGGTCGAAATGCTTGTCCGCATTGAAATCGGCAACGACGACTTCATTGAGTACTCGTGCCTGTCACAAATTTCACGAACAAAATCAATTTCACGAAGAGAAAAATCAATATACAATTTTCACGAAGAGAAAATCAACATGCAACAAGTTTCATAAACAAAAATTAGGATGTAGCAAGCTCCAAGAACAAAAGTCAGCACGCAAGAAGTTCAATGAACAAAATGGAAACCACCAGAATCAAAGGTGGAACCGTTGTAACCGGGATCCCAAGAAAGGTCATGCAATTGGATATCACTTTATTAAAAACATCTAAAAATGTCTTAGGAATGATGAGGGGTGCCAGAGGGGCAGTAATGCTGTACGGTGTGGTGCATTCATTCCTAAGACTACGGTGGTCCTACAAAATAAAAGGTAAACATACATATTTATTTTGGCCAAAAAGACTGTCCCATAGCAAAGCGGTATTTTCAAGCATTTTGTGGTATAAAACAAAGTTTCTAGCCAAAAGAATGCCAAAACGCTCTTGACAGTAATACCGTAAGGTCGCGCAATAGTTTCTAAATATGCAAGTAGTCCTACAAAATAATGGTTAACATATACATTTATTTTAGCCAGAAAGACTGTCCCCCGGTAAAGCAACGTTTTTAGTCATTTCGTGGCGCAAAACAACAATTCTAGCCAAAAGAATGCCAAAAAGCTATTGTGTGAAAATTATGAGATTGTCAATTGATTTGGAATTACCGAAAAACTATACACGTACTGAGCCTCCTTTTTCAGAGGCAGTAATACCTTAAGGTGGCGCAATGGTTTCTAAAGGTGCTGGTAGTGCTACAAAATAATGGTTAACATAGACATTTATTTTAGTCAGAAAGACTGTCTTCTAGAAAAGCAATGTTTTCAGTCATTTTGTGGGTCAAAATAACAATTTTAGTCAAAAGAAGTCCAAAACGCTATTATGTGGAAATTCTAAGATAGTCAATTGATTTATAATTACCGAAAAGACTATACAGGTATTGAGCCTCTTGTTTCAGAGGCAGCAATGCCGTACGGTGACGCATTGGTTTCTAAAGATGCAGGTAGTTCTACAAAATAAACGGCAACATAGACATTTATTTTAACTCTTCATATGAGTGTATGATTCGGTTGAAGCTTGAAAAAATTGTGTAACGTTGTATATAATAGAGCTTGAGCTATTATGGAGAAGGGTAATTGCTTCTTTGTGTAGGTTGGGGGAGGAGTGTGCCTTAAAAGTCAAAAGGCGTGTTTCTAATTCTCGTTGGATCTTCAGATGAACGTAGCCAAATTTTCAAGCGTCGCCACGTACAACACTAGTTAAGGGAATATTGATAAATTTCTTGATTGTTTGATCCCAATTAGGTTTATGTTCCAGTATCGAGTTATTTGCAAGCCAATGCAGTAAAGGTCATATTTGATTATCATTTATCTGATCATCATCTCATAGCCTGCTCAATCACTTTCACTATCGTTTGGTCACCATAGTACATCTCGTTGTTCTCCAGCACCTCTATACCGTCATGAGTAGTCTAATACGGATCAAGCACTTTTTACCATGTCAGTAGATTTAATTGTGGATAAAATAAGCATCCCTTTTTATCACTTTTTCCAGTGGCCTCAAAAAGAGAATTGAATCTTTCTAGATATGCCTTGGCAATTGTGTATCTGATCCAAGCGGCTTTGTTTTTCAGATTTGTTCTCGCCTTTGACTCTAGCTATCATATTACCTACAAAGAATTAGTCTCACAAATAGTTACAAAAAATTTCTAGTTCTTGGGAGAGGGGAGGGAGGGTTAGGCAAACTAAAAAAAATACATCCTTGGACCTATTTATAAATATTCCCGGGGATACAGAAGGTCCTTCAAGCAAATCTCAGGGACTGGATTTACCCATTCTTCCTTAGAGCCGTATTTTACAGTTTTAGTAAAACAATCTATTGGTTTTAAACAGTTAAACCGAAAATAAGGGGTTCAATTTGAGTAAGTTAGATTCTTCTGACAATTTTTATTTAAGTATCAATTATTCAAGTCTGATTGTAACTTCCCCTGAAGTTGGGTAATTGGATACTCTCTCTCCCTTCCTTCCGTATTCAAAATGGGCACTTTGGGCGTCTGCATGGTCATTATTATGTTTGTTTTTGATCCTGAAAACTGGCAAACATAAATAAGGATTATCAGTTTGACGAAAATCTTCCCTAATTGACGAAATTTTGACTTGTCCACTTCCAAATCTAAACTAAAACTTCACTGAATCGCATTTCACTGAATCACATTTTATATGTTTTTATTTGATCTGCACTTTCTAGTACCCCGTCCCTTTTTTCTTCTGAAATTACCTCCATGTAATCACATTATTTTCAGTAGTATAGTAGCGGATTTGGGGGACTCAAATTCATTCGGTTAATCAAGAAAAAAATGTATGAAGATAAAAGTTTCTTAATTACATAGACTAATGACTTTTCATAAATATTCACAATACTTGAGCCCCCCCCCCTAAAACAAAGAGAATAATGGCTAGTTCTTGAAGTAATTGGGTTTGAATTTTCTGAAGATGACCGTATTCCAGTTTCAGGCTGCTATGTAAATTATTTCCCCTGACTATTGCTGGTTATATAACTTTCAGTATTAAGTTCTGTAAGCAAAGACAAACTTCACGCGCATAAATTAACTACAAGTGGTGCTTATCTTTCCTATTTAATGTTCCCTAATTATAATTCTGATTGTTTGAAATGATCGTTATGATGGTTTAGGAACACCTTTGTCTATTTTGGCAACCTAGAAAATGAGAAGATATCAAAACCATTCTTTATTCGTTACCATTCCAAAAGTACTAAGTATGGTGTAAAAAACAAAAGCGGTTGTTTGACATTACGTTTTTGGCGTGACGGAATTGATAAGACTTGAAAAGTGGCAGATAAGTAACTAAAAAATCTACAATCTTTTCGTATCATTCTGTTTATTTACTGTATGTTATTGGATACTGATATTAGTATACAGATCTTCCCAATAATGCAGTATATTTATTTTGCTGCTGTGAGAGCAGAAGAAACAATATCCGTACTTGGGCTCGACCTGAAATCTTGCAACTACCACTATAGTGTTTACAGAGTATTTGTTAAATATTTCCTTTTTATCATTGATTCATGTTGGTTCAATTGATATATTTCTATGAAAGCGACAAAACACGACAGCTAACAGAAGAAAAATGTTATTTGAGAAACTAAAGAGTAAGAAAGAAGCATTTTTTTTTCATTTTTTGGAAACAGCTCACCAAACAGCGGTATGAAGTGATCATAAAACGGCTGGAGTATCTCAGTGAATCCGGTCAATACAGCAGGAAAAAAACTGAACAGGGCAAGCAGGATTGAACGCAAGGGCGCCGCCGTGGCAAGCAGACCAAGACCTTTACCAACCACCGACTGACGCTTGTCAGCCACCAGTTCGCGGTAGGAGTGACGCTGCATGAAGTGCGACAGTTCGTGGCCGAGAATGGCAGCCAACTGAGCTTCGTTTTCCATACCCGCCAGCAAGCCGGTGTTCACCGCAATCGTGCCATAGGGGTAAACCCAGGCGCTGAGCAGGTTATTTTGCACCACAATAAATTTGATCTGCACGTTCAGATGATCAAGACGGCCGCCCATCAGACGCTGACCGACGCTATGCAGATAAGCCTCCAGTTCGGCATCCTCTACCAGGCGGCCCTGCTCGCGAATATTGTCCTGATGGCCAACCGCAACATCCCACAGTGCCTGCTCCGCTTTGTTTTCAGGCAGCGCCTTGACTTCATCTACATGCTTGATACGCGCCGCCTGCAGCGGTGCAACACCCAGTAACAGGATCACCAGTACAATAATCTGCTTCATCGTAACCTCCCGCCTTTCTCCCGGATTCCGCAACAGCCGTTACAGGGGTTTAAACGCCATCTGCACTGCTTTCTTGAGCCGCTTGGGGTCATCCAGATAGTTATCTTCACGCACAACCAGTTTTTCCCCCTGCCGCTCCTGCATCACATCGATGCCACCACGCTGCAGGTACAACAATTTGACTGTGCGCTCATAGATGGCCAGTTGAAATGACGCAGCGGCAATACTGCCTTGATAGTTTTTGCCGCCAAACAGTGAAAAGCCATCACCGCTGCTTTTAACTTTTCGCTTCACTCCATCCCACTCAGCACGGTCATCAGCGAACGCAGCACTCACCGCGCGCAGGGAAATCTCAGCAAAACCATCGACCGGATGGCGCAGCCGCATTTCCCGCTTACTGTGATCGCGCACTGCCGCCAGGCGTGTTCGGTCCAGCTCTCCGGCACCGTCGCGCAGGCCGCCAACCTGTTCGATGAATAGTGTCCGGATGGCCTGATAAACCGGAATATCCACTGTCTTGAGCCTGCTCTTGCCCAGCGCCCTGGTCGCTTCCGCTTCAATGTGGCTACGCATCTGCGCAGACAAAGTGAACATTTCAGGCACCTGTAACGGGGCCAGCGCTACGGTACGGATGTTCTTGCAAAACTGTTTCTTTTCAATGAGATAGGGTGCATCAGCAGCCCCATAAGATGTTTGGACGAACAACAGGTGCACACAAGCCAGCAACACCAGCGCGGCACTTTTTTTCAGCCTCCACAGCTTGCTCAGCCCGGCCATACTCCCTCCTGCAGACGTCCTCACACAAGTTTGCCCCATCCCCGGCAGCTTGAAAACCATACAAATGGATGAGTATGGGCAGATCGCCCGAATCGGCAGGATGGAAACAGGCTGCCACACCTGTCTGCGATTATTGAGCAGGTCGCAAGGTCAACAGCAGCGCCACCAGAACACGCGCACGCCCTAGCACGCCAAAATAAATCTCTGCTGCATTGTTTCTGCTCTTGCCTGGAACGCTGCTGCTACTACCCCAGAGGGTATCGATAAAACATTATTTCATTTCCATGTGCGCCCTTTTACTGGAATGCAATCAGTCCATGATCTGTCCCCTGTGACTAGTGTGCAAGTTAGTACAGAAATCCTTGCACTTGGAGAAACGCTTCACGAGGTAAAATAATGTTTTTTATTTCTCGTTATTGTTTTTTTTAGGAACATCAAAGATATAATGCTGGAGCCACGAGCCATACTCAAAAATTTAATCTTAAAAAACCAGGTTTTTGATTAATTTTGTATAGCAATTGCTAGCATAGCGTCAAATTTGGCCATAGCTGAACGCGATACAAAAGCCTAGAATTTATTTCGCGACTCATTATCTCAAGTTAAAATAGACAAATACCAGTTACAATCTATTTTTAACGATTAGGTAAGGTTAGAAAAAGCCAAAATCCTCATGTTACTATGAAAGCCAATGGAAGTGTTAAAAAAAGAAATAAGTCATAGCCAGAAAAAAAATAAAAGAATTTTTTGATTCTAACGGCAAATTTGATTAGAATTATAGATGATGTAAGGAGCAACAAAATATTGACATAATTGACAAGATTCTCGTAGCCCGTCAGATGCTTAACTTTTTCAGAAAAAAAGAAGAATAAGAAAAAAGACACATTACTGCTTCCCAAGCGAAAAAGTAATTTTCGCTGTTTTTCAAGATAGGCAACTATAATTCTCCTATACAGGATTCTTGGCTATGGTGAATTTTCCATTTGTATTTGACACCATTTTTGGGGGGGGGATACTCTAGGAAATTTTTCTTAGGAAACGGATTTATTTTCGCAATAAGCTTCTATCGTTAGGAATAATCGAAATAGTAGTTACCCATTCTGAATCAGATTCAAATGGAGATTCTTCCTCACTTAGCGGTTTATTCTTTTTTCAAAATGTGTTTTTAAATATTGGTTATTATATATTACTTCGGTTACTTCGCTTATTGCTAAGTTGTTGGGCATGCCGCAACCATGATGCCTTGAATACTGAAATTTTCAAAATCCACACAAATTAAAATTTCTTTATCGTCCTTAAGTTTCAGATTAATTTTGTTTCGGATAGCCATATGTAACTTGGATCTTTTTGGAACTTTTTGTGGTGTTTTGCTTTCCGTAAATCTTGTAGTAATCCCTGCCTAATAGTACAAAAATATTCTTGTGTTCATCGATGCTTTTTGGATAATTAACAGCAAAAACAATTGCGTTAGAAAAACGAAGTCAATAGCTTAAAGGTATTGAACTGGGTACAAAAGTTTTTCTAGGTATCAGTTCCGATATATGTAGTGACGCCATAAGCACTTCCAGCACGCCCATAGGGGCTATATTACCGGAGTTACCAATCCCTAGACGCTATTACGAACACCTGTACGAGTACCTAATGTAGTAATAGAAATTACAAGGGGTCGTCGGCGAACCCTAGAATGGGACGAGATGTTTGCAAGATATGTAACGAATGAATAAATTTTCAAATGGGGATAAATCTATTTCTTATACAGTGAGAAATCAGGTACAAAAGTCCAGATATTTCGATCACATATAAACCGATCGTCATCAGTAGAATTAGGGGTTTACGGTGGTAACAATCCCAATGATCGATACCACGAATTCGAAGGTGTTTGGCTCCACTTCAGAGAGCCCCACGTAGCGCACGATGTTTTTTCCGGCGGCACCAAAGTCTGCGATCCCGAAGGCAAACCCTCCCCCAACCGCGAACACCATTCCGGTGGCTGTTTCGGTATCTCCTCCCACGAAGCCAAGAAAGCCATCATACATGTGGGCTTGAACAATCGACATCGCTTCAGGGTTGGCCACCTTGATTTCGGTTCCCGCCGCGATCAGGGGCAGCCCTGCGGCTTGCCGAAGCTCCGCACGAATGTTGATGAGGCCTTGTTCGTAGAACTGATGTGGCTGGCCGCCTAGTTCTACCTGATTCAAGATGGGATCAGCATGGAGCTGGAAGACTCCCAAGCCACTGGCGTCTAGTTGCACGTCGAACTGGAGCTGGTCCAATGGGTTGACACCTACAACGTGGCCATGAGCGAGTCCTTGCGGAAAGAACACCGAGACCAGACCGTTTGGTGGACCATGCAGTTCCACTGGTGTGGTGTTGATGAGAGGCAGTTTGATCGCCTTCCCATCCACGCCCACATACGGATTTCCCATGGGATCCGTATTCGCTGGAATCAGTGTGGGGTTCTTGACTTTGAAATACAGCGGCGCGGATGAGGTTATTTCGCCGCTCCAGAGGAACACCCGATCACCCGCTGCAGCCATCACGTGCAGGGGGCCGATCTGATTTGGATCACCCGTCAGCGTAGTCCTTGCCGTGCCTTGGCTAAACCACGAACGAGGCTCAATGGTACCACTACTTGAAAACCATGTTACTGGGGCTCCATCCGAGGCATTGGTATTGAGAGTCAGTTCGATCGTTTCACCTTGATGCGCATCCGCTACGGTTGTACTGCCAGTCAACGTTCCCTGACCTCCCGATACGGGAATATCGATGGTGCTAGTCACGCCATCCACGTTTACGTGGAGTCGAATGTCGTGTTCGGAAACGCCAGCAACAAGCCGAGCTCTTGCAGTCCCATCATCAAAGGTCTCCAAGTCCTGGGCAACAATTCGGGCACTGGGACCGGATTCCAACAACCAATCCACGGCGGCCCCTTGCACTGGATTGCCGTAATCGTCCGTGGCCAAAAGGTCAATGCTGACGGAACCCGCACCGTCTGAAACCAACGCAGTCTTGTTATGATTCACCACGAGTGACGTCACGTCCCCAGGAACGACATCAATGGGCTTGGTCGTTCCGGTGAATGCGGGCGTATGGTAGATGAGAAACGGAGGCGTCGGCACGGATTGAGCGGTATCCTCTTCAAGTTCGTTCCCATTTGCATCGTGCCTAACGGGTGAAAAGAACTTCAAACGTTTCAGAGTGGCTTGAAACTGGTAGCTGGTGTTCGCAGCCGTCGATGTCGAGTAAGGGATCGACAGGGAACCGTCTCCGAACACCAGATCGGTATTCGTGCGGACAAACCCATTCTCAAAGACTCGTAACGTGACTTCCGATCCCTCATTCGCGGGCCGGATTATGGGAACACCGAAGGGACCGGGGAAAACTACGTAGGCACTCAGGGTGATATCCCGGGGTTGGTCGCTTGCGGGCGGAGGAAAATTGAAATATTCCTGTTTGGTGTGGAAAATACCATTTTTGTATCTTCCTAAACAAAACTGTAGAGAAATCCTTACCCCCCCTCCCATAAACTTCCTAAATTGGTGTTCCTGTAGCAGAACAAAGTTATTTGAACATTACGTTGTAATTCAGCGAACTTCGGAATGGACTTAAACAACATGGAGGGGTAACCCGAAGTGGTTGGTAGGAGGGGGGAGAAATAAATTATGAATGTAAATTTCAAATGTGTTTAGTGACATAGAGATGCTTATAATTGTCTGAATTCTTGGAAATACTAAAAGAGGATAAAAGAGATCGATACCAACCTTTTTTTCCGAGATCAAGGGGTCACTGTCTGGGTAGCCTGTTATGAGGTTGAAGATACACTTACAGGTGATTTCCAGGGTATAAAGAAGGATCCTCCTATTATCTACTGTGTTTGTTGAAGTTACCAAATCCGCACAACCTTACGAAAACTTTTAGAAGTAAAGATAGTATAAAATCAAATGATTGAGGTTTTCTCTCTGTTTCGCCTGAAGAAAACTGAAGGGAACAAAGTTAATTTAACATTCTTTTTAATTACCTAGAAAAAGCTACTTGCAGATACTCAAAAGAAAAGTTTTACAGAACAATGATAAACAAGTGCCATTAAAGTATAAAAATAAAGGTTCCATTGCAACTGAACCACCGCGTAAGTGAGCCCAAAGCAACTGAACTGCTGCAACTAAACCACCGTGTAATTGAATCACCGTGCAGCTGAACCACCGTGCAACTGGAACTTTGTGCAACTGAACCACCGTGCAACTCAACCTCCGTTTAACTGAACTCTTGTGCAACTAAACCCCATTTAACTGAGCCCTCGTGTCACTCAACTCCCGTGCAACTCAGCCCTATTCAAATAAACCCCTGTGTAACGTGACCCACGTGCAGCCGAACCCCGGTGCAACTGAACCATCGTGCAGCTGAACCACCGTATAGCTTACTTTTTAAAGTCATGATGTAAATGACTGTGAAGATGATTAATAAAAAAGATCTGTTCTATTGTCACAAAAACAAAGAAAATCGGATATCACAAGTTCTTAAAGTCAGATTTATTTCTCTTTTTTATGTCTGTTATTGGGGGTTCCCTGCGCCCTGTCACTTTCTACGGATCTAGGCATTTACCCACCGCCCACCCCATCTCTCTCTCTTATGGAAAAACCCTCTCCTGGAAAATGCCCTCTCGCAGAAAATATGGTTTTCCAAATTTGAATATTTTGTTTGAGTTCTATTATTTGTTAGTTTAGTTGAAAAGTGCTAAGGAAAGTGGAAAAGAGGAATTTATGTGTAAGTCTCGCCCACCTCCGTTCAAAAATGTTCTTCTCATGGAAAATACCTCCAGAAACACCCCCCCCCCCTTCAAAAAACTCCAACTGAAAAAAATATCCATGTGTTTCCCAATATCAAACACTATTTATAAGCTATGGCAGATTAAAAAACTTTAAAAGGTACTTACTTTCTGCGATGGGTTCTCTGATTCTTTTATAGCTAGGGAGAGAGGGAGCTACCTCGAAGTGTGTATTTTAATGGCGGTGTTAGCAACATCGTGCCTGAACTTCTTCTTGTACTATAACCGGTGGATGGATCTGATCAGCGACTAACGCTTCAAACATAGCAAGCATTTCGGGTAATTGCTCGCGGACAAATTGATGGTCACCCTGCGCATAACGACGCTGCAAACGTTGGTTCTTGACTAGGTGTCTCTCATACCCGAAGCGGTTAACACGGTGGGGTTTTGGTGGTTGGCTGCCAATTGGACGAAATGTTCTGAGCAAACGATCAGCATCACGATAGCCGGCACCGGCGCGGTATTTGTCCAGCGGATTAGTAGCGCTTGCTTCTATTTCTTTACATCTGTTAACAATATCCAGCACGCGCGCTAGTTCAGCCAGATGCCACAGAGCTGGAATGATGCGAGTCAGCGAGGCGAGTAACGGATTAATCTCAAATTCATCCGTATCGAAACTGCATTCGCTTTCATGCTCTTCCAGCACAGTTTCATGGCATCTGACCGAACGCTTAAACTCACTCAGGAAGTAACAACTATTGCCAACACTCGATTGACCAGCCAGCACATAATGAGCCATATCTGCAGCATCGGCCTTTTCCATGAGTAAACGGGCACTGGAGACCGCTTCAATCGGGCTGTGATTCCGGTAGTAGATCGCAAGTGCCGATAACGCGCGCACCTCTGCAACATGATCATCCAGATCGACTGCCAGTTCGCGGGCGCGCAGCGCCCCTTCACGAAACCGCGGGTGACCCACTCCCAGCACATCACCTACCGGCAAGCTGCGCGCTTGAATCAATCGCAATTCCCGAGCCTCGCGGTCAGCGTCACTCAACTGGCTGATACACGCCAATGCCTGGTCATAGTGTGCAAGCGCTTCCTGCATGGAAAACTTCTGCGTCGCAACACCACCCGCCTGCTCAAAATACTCGGCAGCCAGGCAGTACTGGTGGGCTGATTGAAAGTGACTGGCAATGACTTCAAGTTCAGCCCCCTGCCCTGCGCCACTGAGCCGCTCTTCCAACATGTATGCTAAGCGTAAATGTGTTTGTTCACGCGTTTCGACCAGCATACTGGCGTAAGCCTGATGCTGGACTAGAGCATGCTTGAACAGATAGTCGCCCAACAATCCCGAATGGCGATAAACAATGCCGGTATCTTCCAGTTGGCGCAGCGCCTCCTCAATTTCAACAGACGAGCTTGCTGCCAGCGTACATAACAGATCAGCGTTGAACGACCTCCCCATTACAGAAGCAATCTGGGCTACGCGTTTCGCGCTACCCAATTGGTCCAGGCGCGCCGCAATCAACAGATGCAGCGGATTCGGCGCGCCCATAATGCTGTGTAGATCAATGCCGGCACTGGCAGATTTATAAGCTTCTTCGATCAGCAGTGGAATACCTTCCGAAAGTTCAACAATTTCTTCAAAATGCGTAGTCTTTCCAGCCTGATTCAGCATTCTGCACATATGCATTGCCTGCTCTGCGGTAAGCGGCAAAAGGTTCAATCTCAGTTGATTAGCGGTCGCACGCCAGGATGGCGAAAACTCAGGACGTGCGGTAACAATCAGATACAAAGGCACGTCATTACACGATTCAACCAGTAAGGTCAGCAACTCCAATGTGGCCGGGTCTGCCCACTGGGCATCTTCGACTGCGGCGCTATAGCTGAGAGTAAACAATGGCGAGGGCTGGATCGTTTCGCCTATATCGCGGGCGAGGTCCATCAAAGGTGTCGTGTAGCACTTGGATGTTCTGCACTTTGGCTAGGTGGAACATCCGCCAACCTGCGCGACCGCTTGTTTGGTAGGCTCGCAAACTGGCATCGCCGGACTTATCCACGCCGTAAGCTTGAGGCTCCACTGTCCGACTCTGATGCTTGTAGGTGAAGGACAACAGGCGCTTCTCTTCAATTGCTCGGCTGATGTCGCCGCCGCCCATAGCTTCCTCCCCGCATGATTGAGGGGAAACGCTATCGAACCAGCAACTAAGAGTCGAGTCACGGGCCCTCCGGGGCCTTTTTCTATGGAGATGTCATGAAGATCTGTCTGCGTTTCCTACTCGTCGCCTTTGCACTCGTGGTGGCCGCGCCAGCGCTCGCTCAAAAAGACTCCGTCAGCGACTGGTCGACCACGGCCGGCGAAAATCTCGATGTGGGCGGCATCTCCCTTGCCGAAGGTATGTCGCCGGGCGATCTGAACAACGCGCTCCGGGAGATGATGGCGCAGATCAAGGCCAACAATGCCTCGATCCTGCCTCCCGGCTCGACAGTCGCCTACGCGGGCTCAACGGCTCCCTCGGGCTGGCTTCTGCTGAACGGCGATACCTTGGGCAGCGCGGCCTCCACAGCGACCCAGAAGAGCGACGACTACCAAACGCTCTACGAGCTGATCTGGAACAGCATGGCCGACGCTGAGGCTCCCGTGGACGGCGGCCGCGGCGCTTCGGCCAATGCCGATTGGACAGCCAACAAGAAGATCACTATGCCGGACGCGCGAGGGCGCGCTGTCTTCGGTCTCGAAACCACCGCCACGAACTTGACGGTTGCCGTAGCCGGATTCGACGGCAACACGCTCGGCAAGACAGGCGGCAGCCAACTGGTTCCGAACCACGTCCACACGGGCGGCGCCACGGCGGCCAGCCCGAGCGGCTCGATCGGCTCGGGTGGCGATGCCTATACGCAGGCGGCGGGGACCGGGAATCCGACCGGGACAGGGACTGGTGGCACGACCGGCAACGTGCCGCCCGCCATCATCCTGAATCGCATCATCAAGTACTGACCGTGCTGGCGCCAAAACTCGTTCGACCGAACGCTGAGCACAAGCTGTTGCGCTGCCGCTGCGGGCACATGGACTTCGGCGGGCACGTTCAGCCGCTCGATCGCGGCGGGGCGGTTCTCAAGGAGCTGGTCTGCCGGCAGTGCCAATTCGTGCTGAAGGTCCGTCCGGACACCATGGCCTTCGAGCGGACAGGCCAGACCACCGACATGAAGGGAGAATCGGTTCCATGAACGCACGACTTGAGGGGCGGATAGAGCGCCTGACGGTCCAGATGACCAAGCTCGCCGGGAAGATCGAGGCGGCGCCCGACGATCTCCGCGCGGATGGCTGGAAAGCGCGTTGGTTCGAATGCCAGCGGAGCCTCGCCAACATCCGCGACGCGGGTCGGGAGACACTCGGGGAGGCTCCTACTGGCGTGGAGGTCGATGTACCGTCCGCGCCCTTTGCGGTGAAAGGAGCCTGACCGATGGCTGTCATAAGACCTAAAGTTGGATTGTGAAGGAGAAGAACTAACAGAAGAATATTTTACTTTTTTTACCTCTTTTTTTGCTCATTATACCAATATTTGCAAAATATGAAGTAAATACATCTTGAACATTCAGTTCGCCATCGATACTTTCGTGATTGAGATGAAAAAAGAAGGGACTGATGAAGACTGAAAAGAAGACCTAAGGACAAAATATACAACCTGCAAAGTTTTTTGAATGTCTTTACCGAAATCTGAAAAAAAAAATGAAAATAATAATGGGACTCGGCCTTTCAATATGCTTGGATTTAGAGGAAAGGTCCTGTTAGATTAAAGATTAGAAGGTAAAACAGAGCAAAAATCAAGAACAGGGTCTTCAATCGACTCATAAAAAGAATCCCTCTCAAAGTTACCGCAAGAAAGTTCTGCCAATCTGGACCTAAGGAGCTTTAATTCCGCTTCATCAGATCTAAAAGGGCTCCTATTAGATCCACCATTCCTTTCAATAGTCAGATTATCAAAACAGTATCTTAGAGTAAAAAGGGAAATGATCAGAAATGTCACTCACTAAAACATAATTTTGGATCAAGGTAGCCATACAGAAAATATTGTCAATCAGTGATGGTGAACTCTCTATTATGCGAGATGGAATACATAGAGAAGGTAAAGTACATGTGACAGGTATGGACGAAAAAAAAATCCAAACATACGGAATGCTTTTGATTACTGCCGAGAAGATTGTAAATGACCCTAATAGCCTTAGGAAGTATCGTCTTCTTTTTGAGAAGCAGAACCGCTAGGGCCCCGATAGGATCCCAGAATCTGAATGGGTAGCCCATTTCAAAAGTCAGTTTGTAAAATACGACAGCGCTGTAGAAATTTTTTCGATAGTGAGATGGTTTCGTTGCTTTATTCCAGTCAAAAACCAAATTCTACTGTGATAACAACGTCTGATATTAAGGAGGCTATGTTTACGCTTAGGAAGAGGAAATTCTCGGCTGGTACCGACAGTATTTGTGCTGAACATTTTATTACCGCAAGTATCTCCTCTATAATCATCTTGTATTATTTTTACCCATGGTTTTTAACATTGGTGTCGTTCCGGAGACTTTGTCAAGCGTTTTCACAAAGATTTTTGAGCTTCTGATTGTTGACAGATTAAAAGAAAAGTGTGTTATGCCACCATTTCAGTTCGGATTCCAGTCAGGTCTGGGTTGCTTCTATGCCCTTAGAAGTTTCTGTAATATACTCAGAGATACAGAAGCATCTGGGAGCACTCTGGTTCTCGGAGCATACGATGTTATGAATGCTTTTGGTTCCCTTATCCACTCGCAGGCCATGTTGGAGTTGCATAGCCGTGGTGTTAGTCTTGATGTAATTTTCCCATTATATTATATGTATAGGCATCTAAAAGTTCGTTTGAAGTTGGGAAATGTACTTTCGGATAGTGAGCTCCCTGTATTCGTCGGAATAAAGCAAGGAGCCATCACATCACCAATTATCTACAACAACGCGCCTCTTCTGCGCAGATCGGCCTACATATTAGTTGCAATTCAGAAGGGCTGGATACATCAGTGCTTTGTTATGCGGACGATCTGTTAAATCCGTGCTGCGTCAGAATGCCAGAAATAGATGATCAATACAGCAAAAGAAAGCTGATAGAGTACTCTTTCCGATAGGAAAGCAAAATTGTGTTTAGCAAAACGGTAGGGGAGAAAAGGGGGGTGCGTAATAATTACCTGACAATCTGGAGTGCGTAACAATTACCCGCTGTGACTATAAGTTTGTTAACAACTTAAATTCACAGAAGAAAAACCCCACATTATTTGAGTGGTAGTTCAACAAATTAAACCAATTCGTTGATCATCTCCTCCTCTACAACTTATTTTTAGAACATGAACATTTTTCTGTAGCAGCAATGTTTTAACAATACCGGTATTCAACATTATATGAGCAGTAGTACAAAATCTGAATTTTTGCACCATAATTGTGGTCCTTAAATCTCACCAACAAACAATATCTCTCCATTTAAACCAAATAAATAAGTAAAAACCGATATAAGTATAGGCCTGTATCCTATTTGAATGCAAGTACAGTGGTATGCAAGGCTTCTCTATTGAAACATGGTGGATTTTTACCTAGCAACGGTAGAGATGGAAATTTTCTTTTATGGATTCTTTCCATGAATCTTTTTTTCCAGGGAAAGGGTCCTTATGGGTATTTTTCACTTGGGGATTTTTTTCTTTGGGATATTTTCCATGGGGGAATTTTCTTAAGGATATTTCTCATTAGGGTTTTTTTTAGGGATTTTTTAAGGGATATTTACTAATAGACTATTGAAAGTACTTATATATTGAACTACGTCACTGCTTTTACGAGGTTCAGTTGCGGGCCTCAGAGGAATCTAGGATCAACTAGGTTGTGAGGTGGCACCAGGCCATTTTTGTGAGACACAATTCAAATCCTGCAGCCTGAAGATGGGAGGCGTTTCTCTGGGATATGGCAATGACAGAGTCAAAAGTGTTACAGTATTTCAAATACATATATATATATTCTTGAGGAAAAATTGGCCAATTGATGCAATTGATGGCCATCTCTCAATTAAAGACCTCTGATGATATGAGCAGTAGGCCCAATATTGAAACTAGCATGGTTAATAAGTAAAACCTTCAAACTGGCTAACTAATATATAAAGAAAGGACAGCTGAGTGTCCAAGAGCAACGTTACTTAGCTTAGGCTATGGAGCAGAGAAGTGAGCCATGAGGCAGCAGGTCTAAACACCTGGCACGGTAGGACCACCTCTCAGCTCAGGGTCATGAAAAGAATCTGTCATCAATGAAAACAGATAGTATATACATCTACTTCTTGCAAAAGGGTCGAGAAGCAACAACCAATGGCAAAGCTTCTTATACGTCTAGGGTATATGCCTACATTTTAGTTTTTACAATAAAAATAGGGTCTAGGCCTACACATAAGGCATGTTTTACAATTTCTCGGCCATGGGCCTAAATACCCACATTAATATAGTACAGAACGATATAGGCCTGCACGTTTTTAGGCTTACAGAATGGTGCACAACAAGTAGGTCAGGATATAGGCCTACATATAGGCCATAAATCTATAGGTACGTAGGCCTATATTAGGTATGTGAGTATCGCGCTGTTTTGACCGGTGATTTTTGGTCGAGCGGAAGTGCATCCCAATTCGCGGGGCTGCCGTTGCCGACGTCGATGAGGTACTGCTGCAGCGGCTCGTAGCCCATCGTGTAGAGGATCTCGTAGTCGCGCAGCGCGCCGTCCGGTCCCTCGGTGTTGACGAAGAACCGTCCGTCGCGCTTGAAGAAGCGCGTCGTCACGCCGTGGTTCGTGAACGTGGCGTCCTCGAAGTCGCCCCGCACCGTCGCCGCGGTGGCGTGATCCATGCCGACGTCGTGGTGCGAGCCCTCCCAGGCCTCGTGCTGCTCGCCGTGGCACGCGACGCAGCGCGCGCGGTCCACGTAGGTCGCGCCGTCCAGGGTGCGCTGCGTACCCTGGCGCAGGAGCGAGTACCCGGCCCACGCCACGACGCCGGCGGCGAGGAGGACCAGCAACAGGGAGAGCGCGCGCGGCATGGTCCGGGAGTCTATCCGGGAGGGCGTGCGGGAAAGCCGAACCTCTTGCGCCTGCGGGGCGAGCGTGGCAGGGTATCCGGCCCCCCGCAGCCACGAACCATGTCGGTTGGAGCAGACCCCATGGCGACCCCGCGATCGGTTCCGCGTCTTCCCACGATCCCTCTCTGCAGCGTGCTGCTTCTCGTCGCGATGGCGTGCCTCGCCGTGCCCGTGGGCGCCGAAGAGGGTGCCCTGCCGAGTCCGGTCACGAAGACTGAGGAGCAGGCGGCCGCGAAGTACAGCGCCGAGGAACTCAAGGAGATCGTCGGTCCCATCGCGTTGTATCCCGACATCGTGATTTCCTCGCTGCTGCCGGCCTCGACGGAGCCGCTCGACGTGGTGCGAGGCGCCCGCTGGCTCGCCGAGCAGAAGGAAGAGGTCAAGGAGGTCCCCGACGACCTCGGCCTTGCCGACAGCGTCACGGCCCTCATCCAGTTCCCCGACGTGCTCCAGTGGATGAGCGAGAACCTCCAGTGGCTCGAGCAGCTCGGCTTCGCCGTCGCGAACCAGAACGAGGAGGTCCTGCAGGCCATCCAGACGTTCCGCAAGGAGACGAAGGAGGCCGGGAACCTCGAGTCGAACGAGCAGCAGCAGGTCATCGAGAACAACAACATCATCGAGGTGCAGCCGGCCAACCCCGAGGTCGTCTACATCCCGTCCTACGACCCGGTCTACGTGGTGCAGCCCGTCGCGACACCCGTCTACGGTTCCTACGTGCATCCGGTGGTCAGCTTCGGCGTCGGCTTCGCCGTGGGCGCGATCGGCGCTTGGGCCTGGCACAGCATCGCGTGGGGTGGTGGCTGGCGCGGCGGCGGCAGCATCAACATCTCGAACTTCGGCCTGTCGGGCGGCACCTTCACCTCGATCGGGGCCAATAACTCCAAGGTCTCCCATGCCCAGACGGTGATCAGCCGGATCGATGAAGCCATCAGCCGGCTGCGGGCGACGGCGACGGAGCTTGGCTCCAACGTGTCGATCCTGAACACGCGGCTGAACTTCACCAACGAGTATGTGGATCGGCTGTCAACCGGGTCGGACAAGCTGACGCTTGCCGCCTTGAACGACGAGAGCGCGCAATTCGTCTCTCTGCAGGTCCGCCAGCAGCTCGGCATCCAGTCGCTGGCCGGGGCCGATCAGAACCAGCGGGCGATCCTGGCCCTGTTGTAACCTTTGTTAATAACGATTGATCTCAATGACATTTCAGGGTAGCTTTTATTTGATATAGCAATAAGATACAAAAGTCTTACTTTGTTTCTTTCTGGTAATTGTCAAGGTATATAAAGACCTTCGACGGGATCATCTTTCTTATAATTGGACAGAACAGTGTCTTTTTGCGCTTTTTGTAGATTCAATTTCCCATAAATGTCATGTGAACTTCAATTAACTTTCTACAAAGCTCATGCTTGTCGACAAACTGCTTGCACAATCACGTCTGGATACCGAGGGCTTTAGTAAAGTTTTATTCGTCGATTTTATCTTGCTAATTAAATAGGAACAACATTTGATATGCTATGTGTATCAAGCTATGTGCATGTCCAATGTCCTCATTATATCAGTTACATAGCACTTTAAGGGTAAAATAGAAACCTTTCCATAAGCATTTGCAGGCCATTAACCGTATTACTGTATACGGATTTAGAATGCCAGTCTTTGCCTGCATATGCAAGAGAGTCTTCAAGAAAACGCACAGAGCAGGGTTTCTTTGGGTTTGCATATTTAAATTCCGATAAATATCAAACTTCGGTTAGCTTTCTACAAAGCTCATTTTTGTCGACGAACTTCTCGCACAACCATATCTTGATAGCGCAAGCTTTACTATAGTTTTATACATTGACTTTACCACTCCACCAAAATAGGAAAATCTTTGAGGTGCTAGGCCTATCAACCTATGCGCATGCCCAATGTCCCCATTAGAACAGCTACGTAGCCTCTTAATAATACAGTAGAAACACTTCATCATTCATATTTTACAGGCCAATACCTGTATTACTGCACACAAATTCAAAGAGCCAGTCTGTGGCGGGTATATGTATTGGTCTATTTTAGAAAACGCACAGGCTGTAAACTATTAAGTTATATGAGTCCACTGTACTACCTCGCATCCATTACTAATTAATAACAATTTTGTTCTGTTTCTATTGCTATTAAAGGAGAATACTAAATAAGAATTAATTAAGCCAGTTTTTATTGAGAATAGACTTAGAAGAAGAGAGCTATTAGAAGAGCTCTGTTAGCATATATGCTGTAGCTTGATTAAATTATTTAAGCTCTTTTCTGCTTGCAATTGCAGACCACCCTGTAACACTTACGGACAAAAAATGGGCATTTCTAGGATTTCAAAAATATAGTACTTCTATCTTGATGGTTTGTTAAGGGCCTGAAAGCACTTGATGACGCTTGTATGGTCAAAGAGCGACTATTATTGCACTAAATTCCTTAACGTTTAGTCAAGCGAAAGTTCTAAATAAAGATCGTTTCCCTCTATCTACCATATATGAGTACAATCAATATTTTGGACAGCTAATTGTCAAGGGGTCATTGAGTAATTGGAACATCTATAAGCAATTTTGTGGTAAATTTCAAAGAACCCCAGAACTCCAATAAGGGAGCTTAGATATTTTAACTATCCACTTCATGTCAATAAAATGCTGCGATCCTCTAATGATACCCGAGGTTGACCCTGAGTTTAGTCACCTCCCCCCCCCCTCCTCCAAACTACAAAATATATGTTCAAGAGCCCCTTATTGTTACAACGCACCTTATTTTACGTTAGAGATTCGATATTATCGATTAATTACATTTTCAAACTATTTTTGTTAGAGTTATTGCCATAAAAACAAGGGAGGGGGAGTCAAATAAATGTTGACATGATATTGTCAACTTGGGGATACCGTATTTTCTCTTATTAGCGCCCCAGGGGATTATTTAAAACTTCACCAACAATGGGCGGCGCTAATTAGATGGCGGCGCCTATAAAAAATTCAAAATGATTATGAGCCTGAGTTCGCAAATATTATAAATATTGTATTATAATTAAAAAATAATTCAGAAGCTTCAAAAATGTATTTTATTGTGTAATTACCCTTCTGTATGGTTTTCTCCCCTTTTCTAATTAGCATCACTTTTTCTAGGTGCGGCGCTTATAAGAGGGGAGGCGCTAATAAGAGGGCGGCTCTAATAAAACAATTTTATTTCAAGGTGCGGCGCTTATTAGAAGGCGGCGCTAATTTGAGACCCGGCGCTAATAAGAGGAAATATGGTAAGCAATTCTCTCTATTTTAGAGTAAGTAAGGAGCCCGAAAATGATAAAATCGCGATGCGAATTTCAAATTTATTCCCCTGCGACGGGCCGGAAATATAATGAAAACTAGAATATCTGGCGATTCATTTTTTCTTAATTCGACCCTTGTTATATTTCTTAAGTAAATTTTTTTCCACGAAGAGGATACTTGCTATCTCTCCCGAACTATGACATATTTCCATATATCCATACTTTCAAGTGCGTGAAAGTCCGCCATTGCAAACGTATTCTTTCCGAATAAGCAGATAGTTACTTACAGAAATTCCAAACAACACTTCTAAATCTGGAAGCTTGAAAATCATCCGTGATTACATTTGAGTTCGAAAGGTACTCAGCGAGCGGTCTAATACGCATCTCCTGCTTCCACGAAGCCGTCTGCTATTTGTGATATAATTCCACCTGGGGCAAAATCATGCTACTCAATCGATACCTTTATCACGACGTTCATGTTCTCTCCACTATGCACTTCCAAATACTAAATAAAACCTGGACGCATGAAGATTACTAGCCTTTATGGTTCAGTTTAAAGCTTCACCACAAGCAAACATAGTTACTCTTGGGTGCCTAATAGACGTCTGTGCTAATTAATTTTCAAAAATTTTCCACCCAGGACATTCTTATCCCCCCGCCTATTAATATTTAAGTAATCTCCCACCCACGACACTTTTTGAGGAGGTACTTAGGCGGGCAAGTAGAAATATTTTTATTAAAATATGAAAACCGCACATATTAAAAGATGAAGGTGGCCTTTTAAGAGGCTCGAAGAAATATGGAGAAGCGCATCACAGATATTAGCAATAACACTGTCATTGAGCAGGAGGATGAGGAGAACATTTTTGTAAACTTTGAAGGCATGCAGGAGACTACCATGACTTTGAATAACTGACTATTGTTTGTGCTTTATTCCCCTACCCTTCGTAAGTAGGAGTTGATTCTAAACATTGATTCCTGACTCCATTTTTTTTACAGTTCTCGTCCAGGGCTCGCTTTGACATTTTTTTGTAGGGTCGTTGCTCGTTCGCTAAATTGTTTTGGTGGGCTGCGTCTGCTTCATTTTTTGCGTATGGTGTGCTACCTTTGTTGCAAACCTACTCTATACTTGTATCTTACAGATCAAATTCTAACAGACTAAATTCTCTTCGGCTATTGCCTTGCGAGAAGGCACTTTGTTGACTAGTTGTTGATAAATTTTTTAGTCAGTTTGTTAA
Organism: Alatinidae sp. Z8VKAUB7J3; assembly: GCA_010016025.2. Lineage (NCBI taxonomy): Eukaryota > Metazoa > Cnidaria > Cubozoa > Carybdeida > Alatinidae > Alatinidae sp. Z8VKAUB7J3. The sequence goes on along the minus strand of JAAAKM020073195.1, from coordinate 46,349,276 downwards.
GTTCTATTTAACAATTTTAATGTTCTTTTGCAAGACAAAAAAAGAAAATTGCAAGAATTAGGGAGACATAAACTTAAGAGTTTAGTTTGTCTGACATTCCTCAGAGTACAATTGTTGGAAAGTATCGAAATGAAACTTAAAAAAGGAAAAACCCAATTGCATTTATGAAAGAGACGATCAGAACTTGAACTGTCTGAATGGCTTGCGTTATTAGATAAATCAGCGTCCGCTACAAATACAGATTAATTGAATACGCACGATGAGACAACAAACTCTTTTCGTCTAAATAGCAAAGGTTTGCTTGCTCTCATGTTGACTTATTCCGCAACAGCCAAATGAAATGCAGACCTAGTCATGTCTGTGATACGGAAGCAATCGTACGTATACATTTTGGCAAGGTCCTAGTTTTCAAGCTATTGCTGCCCTATGGCAGTCATATTACTTGGGGGAGTTTTTAGTGTTTTAAAACCCGAGGTGGCTGTTTGATTTTAGGATATCATGTTTAACCGATATAGATGGAACATGCTGCTTAGTTCTGTCATAGTAACTCGAATTCACTAGTTACTATGGTTCTGTCAATCAACCTAAGAGCCGCGTGGAAAACATAGCAAGCGTCCCACTGGCACGAAATTGGTATACTGCAGAGCTAGAGTTTGTGGAAGGCGCACTATCTTCATGGTTGGTTGATAATGCTATAGATATAAATTAGTTATTGATATTATGCTGGCATCAACAGCATTTCATTTTCATTTTCAAAATAAAGAAAATACTAGAGATATGGCAAATATTTTATCATCGGTTTCTGAACCTGTGGCTCACCACTCCGCGGCATGTGCGCTTAAAACTGAGTTAGGTGAACCCCGATTCTAATATACTCTCCTGTCGCTATATCAACTCTCTATCATGCACTCGTCTCTTCGACATTTGGTTCAAGGCAAATAGAAACCAGATCTTCTGCAATATGTGACATGAACAAGTAAGAATTAAAATTCGGCCAACCATACTATACAAAGTCCAGTTAAAGCTGCAAAGTGTTATCAAGAAGAGAGAATTTGAAATGTACGGGCCACTAGTTTGAGTCCCCGTGGTGACACAATTCCCTATTGTTCTAGGGGTTTTTGTGTTTAAAAGTAAAGATTAAGTACAGGGTGACACCAATAAGACGGTAATCACCTAAGCTTGAATAACTTTTGAAACAATCTATCAATTGTTTTAATTTTCCAGAGTAACTAATAGGAAGTAATGTTCTACGAGTCAACCAAATTTTAGCTTCAAGATGCCTTGGACTAATGAAGAAAAGACGTTTATAGTTAAGGCATATTTTCGGCTGTAAGTCTATCCATGCAGCTCAATTGCTATTCAAAGAATGGTTCCGATGTCGTGAATTTCCAGTCCACTCAATGATTTACAGATGGGTCAACATTTTCTGGCGTAGCCCACCTCCTGAGCACTGTCTCTAAAGGCCATTTCAACTTGTGGGGAAAAAAGAGAGAAGGAAACAGTGTGCAAAGTCGCTGGAAAAGGGGGGGGGACAAGTTGGGGGGGGGGGCGAGGCAAAGGCGCATTTTTATCTTCTGACATTAGCGGCTTTACACAAAACATTATTGAATTAGGGACATCATCTCAATAACAAGAAATAGGAAACTGTTGTTGACATCGCTTTGTCTTCTGGTATATTAGCATGGATTAGTAGTCTTTTCTTCATCTTAAAGAAAGCTTATTGGGAGCAGCAACTGTGACCTAGTCACTTTACACATCGTATGATACCCCCGTTACCCTCGTGTTACCCCGCTTGACCTACCTTTAGCTACTCTACTATTCCGTGTGTTGTATATCTATCCTATTCACGTCACACTACTGTTTGTTATGACCGTCCAGTTTGTTCTGTTTCTCAAGCTTACGCATCATTCTCCGTCTGTTAACTTATTTGAATTCACTACACATTCGCCTCCATTGTACTACTGCCATACTAGTGCAAGCAACTTGTTTACTGGCGATTCTAGGATCCCTGTCGACGCATTTTTCGCAACTTTAGCTACTACTGGCACAGTATTATAAGTATCTCAAATCCCGTACTTATTGTGACTTGGTATATATAAGCGTGTTTTGCCAAGATCCAGTCAGTTGAATACGCTGACTATCATCAGATACGTTGCTTCGCCTGGTATACGATTCGCTGTTATTCTTTGGTGTCACTGTTTGCTAGAATAAATTCGTGCTTCTCACGCTGAATGTAAACAAACTGTGTTCCATCCATTCAAGTCTGTGCAGGGCGCCTTTGCCGCAACGACCCCTCTCACTCCCACCCTCAAAGTTTCCGCCACCGTTGACAAAAGCCTTATTATGAAAATATGAGTAAGCCTTCACTGGTTTTAAACAAGAGATTGACAAAGAATTTTTAAAGCATACAAGTCACTCAAAAGGTTTTAGATGGCTCAGGGTATAAACAACGCTCAAAATAGAGAATCCACGTTCTTGAAACAATGTCTTTTCCGTCCGGTACTCGTCTGCGTTTAGGACGCAAGGATCAAAACGAGAATAGACAACGTAACTGTTAAGTAGTCTGAGGTACAAAACAAGAATATTGCAAGATATAGCGAAAACTAGACTACAACTAAACCTTCGCTATTCAGACAAAAAGAATTCGTTCTCTCATTGGGCCTATTGAATCAGTCTAGTTGTAGAGGACACTGATTGGTCCAAAACACAAGCCATGCAGGCAGTCCAAATTCCGATTGGCTCATTCAAAAATACAGTTGGATTCATTCTTTTCTACGTTTTCATTGCGATCATTTCTGACGATTGTAGTCTGAGGTGTGTCCCACGAAATATAAGCTTCTAAATACAAAATGTTTCCCCTATATCGTGCAATTAACATAACCTTTATACCGTCTTTTGGAAGAAGCCAATTTGAATGACTGCATGGCTAAGCCTTGGGCCTTTGGCAGTCTCTCAATCGAAGACCCCTGTTGAGCAGTCTGTCCGACATTGAAACTACCCTAAATAAACAGAAAACCCACCAAACTGGCTAACTAATAAATAAAGGGAAGCTGGGGCGTCCAAGGGCGACGGGTCATAGGAGTCACACCGTCTTGCGTCACATGTCACGTACCACAATCTGTGTCACTTTTCCAATAAATTCTCTAGGATTCGCTTCATTTGATGCAGATTCGTATTAGGAAAAAAATTGGAGGATGGATACGCCTGTGTTTTAGTAATCTTTATCTGTTGTTTCCAACAGTACAGATCAATGCCTAACGGGAGCATGAACTAGCTTTTGCATCCATCCCTTTTCATTGATAGATTCATATATGTAGCAAACCTCAACAAGTTCTGCACTATTTGACATAGATACTTAATGTGCATCCCCTCACACCACTTGCAAATAAGTAATTTATAGACAACTGGCAATTTCTTCTCCGTATCTATAATGAATGCTCTCGTTTTATTATGTCTTGTGAGCATACAATCAACTCATTCATTTATGGTATGTCGCTTAAGATACGAAATCTCACAAGAAAGAACAAGGCCGGTTTTTAACCAATATTTAGCAGCTTAAGAGAGCTCCCTCTTTCTTGATGCTTCTAGATTTCAAAGATTTTAAATTGCTCTGGTGTTAACAGAAGTGCTGTTTGGTAAAGACCATAGCAGTTTACGCACCCTGACTACTCGGGTACATATCCTAACATGTTCAGATCCAAGAGGGCGTTTTCCAGATTGTTTACACAATATTTAGCAGTTTAAGAAAGTTCCTTCTTCCTTGATGCTTCTAGATTTCAAAGATTTTAAATTGCTCTGGTGTCAACAGAAATGCTTTTTGGTAAAGACCATAGCAGTTTACGCACCCTGACTACTCGGGTACATATCCTAACATGTTCAGATCCAAAAGGGCGTTTTCCAGATTGTTTACACAATATTTAGCAGTGTAAGAAAGCTCCCTCTTCCTTGATGCTTCTAGATTTCAAAGATTTTAAATTTCTCTGGTGTTAAAAGAAGTGCCGTTTGGTAAAGACCATTGCAGTTTACGCGTCCTGACTACTCGGGTACATATCCTAATATGTTTAGATCCAAAAGGGCGTTTCCTAGGTTGTTTACACAGGATCGGCTCCCTTTGGATCTATAGCCTCAAATGCGATTTCAATTAGCCAAAGCGACGCCTTTTTTAATTCTAATACGATTTGCACTGAAATGAAATGTTTAAATAGAAACAATGGGTTGGTATGACTGACGTGTCAATATAAGCAACAACATTAAACATGAATGGAAATCCAATTTTAAACTCAAGGCCGACCTAGAGTTATTGAGTTAGAAAGTTTCACAAGCCCGTTTGTGTAGTATGCGGTCCTATGGTCAAGAACTTGATGGTCCAATTGTTAAGGTTTGGGTTTTCAAACCAATGGGTCGTAGGTTCGAATCCTCTCAGCTCCCTTAATGAAAAAGTCAATCTATCAATGAGCTACACTCTACCAGTTTATCAAATACATATAATACTCAAAGAAAAAAACTCCATTTTTACGTTTCGAGATAATTCTTCCTTACAAATTTCATTCTATATATATATATGTATATCTTCATCATATACATCATGCTAGTGTTTATTTATAGATTATTCTTTCTATTTCTGTTGATTAGTACTTATGACGTTAGGTTCATACAAAAAAGCTTTTCTGTCTAAATATTGTAAATGTATGGTGTCCAACAATAGATTTTTATATGTAGAAAAGGCCCACATCTTGTGCTTAAATACTTCATTAAATGTAGTATATGCTCTTACCATTTACTGTACCTTAAAGGGGAAGTTCACTGTAAAATCTGAGTGTTGGTGGCGTACATGAAAACCACCATATTGTTGGTGTGTAGTTGTTTTCGCTCTGGGGATGTATGTTCCATAATAATTAACCATTTAGATTAACAGTTCTTTATCTACATAGGTCACTATTTTTAGGTTCTTTACTGAAATGCCCCATTTTTGTGTACCAATGATGTCATTTATACCACTCTAGTAACCTAAATCATTTTTGCAGCACAGACTTATCAAAAGGTGGAAGCAATGTGACTCATGGAAGGGGCAAGGTTTACAAAGTTGGAGTAGGCCACCGTGCTTGCAAACTTGGAAAAATGTTTTAGTTTGCAAGGAATTTGCTCCAGATTCTGTATTTTGAGATGAACATACACATGGTCACTGATTGTGTACCAACTCCACTTATACCAAGCCACTGTGAAGCTATTTGAGGTTAGTTATTTCAATATCAGGAACATTGTGATGAGAATTTTTGTAAGATCTTGAAATGCCAAGTCAAGGAAAATGTCAACAGTAAGCTAATTTAATTGCCAGGAATATTTTCAACTTTTTTTCAACACACAAACTTATTTAATCCACCAGTTTGATAAACAAAAATTGTGTTATTATTAGTTGCAATTGTAGCACATTGTAGAGTTTATAAAATTGACCCACCTGGAGATCATTTTCTTTTAAACAGATAGAGTCTTTATCAGTTAGCCTATTTGGTGCTTTTTCTGTTTAGGTAGGGTAGTTTCAGTGTCAGGTCCACTGCTCATCTGGGGTCTTCGATTATTGGTGTATTTATTTGTGCTGAAGGTTGGTAAAACCTGCCCATGAAGAAGTAGACTTTGGTCTCTAATAACTAACAAATGGGAGCTGTAAATAATATCAAAATTTAATACACAGGGGGTTGGAAAAATGGGGGGAGGGGGCTAAAATAGTTAATGGTAGTTGTAAAATGAACATTAAACAGAAATATCAACACAAGACACATTTTAGCCCATTAAATCTTATTATAAATTAAAAAACATCAAGTAAATCTTTAAAAATGTTTTATCATCAAAGCTGATTTCCCAAAAGTTAGCAGCTCTAATAAGCTCTGTGAGGGGTGGGGGATTGGAAAAATCTCCAAAATTAATAAATGTTGCTCCCAATTTATTAGAGGCCTTGTTTTCTTAGCTGCATTATTGAGTTCTATTTATGATTGATTTAGTTCTCAACATACTCTTTGATGCCTAATAGATGCCCCTACCCCTCACCTGATTATTATTTTTTCAAAATTTTCCACCCAGGACATTCTTATTCCAACCCCCTGCCTATTAATTTTTAAGTAATCTCCCCCCATGACAACTGTTTGAGGAGGTTACTTTGACATTCAAGTAGAAAATATCTTTATCAAAGTATGAAAATCACGCTGACCACACATGATGTAATGTTTTGGTTAGATCACTTTCACTGACCTCAGTCTGTTTCCGGCCAAAGGGCGGAAGGTTGGAAATTAAAAATAAAATGAATATCGACATGGTATACAGCAATTTAGTCATCCTTACTTCAATGCCTAACCATAATTAGTTGCAAGGAATGAGGCCACGAAAACAACTATGACTTAAAGAACTCAATTGGAAGTTTGAATGCAAACGACAAGTTGTATCAGTTACATGTAATTTTTCTACAAGAACATGACTAGTAAGAACACAAGTCTTAAATATTACGAATGTTCAAAACTTCTTGATTAGTGATAAGAATGTTTAATAGCTTCTAGTGATAATTCAATAAATGCGATGTAAATTGTCGACTTAGACGTTTTGCCCTTTTACTAAATTTTGATGACCTACCCTCCTCTAATTTTTACCTAGATACTGTATTTAGGAACTAGTTTATAAAGAATATGAAGGTTTCATATCGTTTAAGGTAAAAAAGATATTAAGAACATTTTAAGGGTTTTGTTGCAAATATCAAAGTTACGTTAAAACATACGTGTATAGGAACATCATGACTATCAAAAGTCACAACTCATTTCAAACTCTATCTTTCCGCTTATAGTTTTGCACAAATCTAGGTCTCTGAACTACTTTGTCCCTGTACTTGAGTTGCATGTAGCATGCTTGTACTCCGCTCTTAACAATGTCGGCTAGACCAAGTGAATTGCCGTTTCTGTTGCTTCATTGTGATGAAAAGATTGAATAGTATACAACAAGTACTTTTGTAGTTTTGAGCTAACATACAAAATAATTTAAAAGGATGGTCAGGACCCCACGGAAACAATCTGATACTACTACTATTCAGTAGACCTGTTGTAAAGAGCAATATCGTTATTATTGCTTAATTAAAATTCACTTAGACAATAACGCAAAGTCCTGATCTGTGCAGCGTAGGAGACGATATTCTGAACTTTACTATCCTGGTGTATCGTGAAAAGAGTAAAAATTAATTGATACTTATAATCAGAATGGTTTCGAAATGCGTTACTCAATGGTTTTAAAAAGCATCACAAATATATTAATCTGATATTGTATCCCTTTGGTGATTAGATAATAATCATCGTCGTTAAATGGCGTGGGTTACCCTGGTCAAATTAACTCTTCGTGCCAAGTCGTCCCTGTCTTGCATTGCTATCATGAGTTTCCCTTGGTTCAAACTAGCGTCCTTGCTCAGCACGTCTGTAAACGTTTTCTACGAGCCACCAACACTTGTGCAGCCGCGTGCAAGGGTCCAAAATAGCAGCAACGAAACGAGTTCATCCTTACTGCGATAACAGTGACCAGCAAATCTTATCCTTCTTTCCTTAATTGGTGACTAAAAACGAAGTGTGATGTAAACTCACGACGTAGAAGGGGCGACGCCACCAAATTAATGAGGTGTAGGGGGGAGAGAGAAGGGTGAAGGTGTTTTCGTTATTCAATTTAATCTTCGAATAATTTTAACGTATCTTGTGAGAATCGAGAGATGATAGGACTCTCTTTACCATGTTTCTTTGTTGGTTCAGTGTTCTCTTCGTTTCGTCTTAAACTCTAGCTTTGTTTTTAGGATAGAATATTGGAAGTAACTATATTACAATCAGTGGGTCGTCATTTATATTCCCTGTGTCCCGGTGTACCGGATTATGGAAAGCATCTGTCATCAATGAGAACAGATACTACATCCATTCCTTGCCAAAAGGCCGAGAAGCGAGTTTCGCACGTCGTTATCGAGGTTGTTTCCACGACGATTTCTTCCTGCACCTATTCGATTCCGACAGACCTCCAATTGTCCCGTAATGCCCGTCCATTAAAGATGCAAGATGATTAATGATTAATTGATTGATTCGCTGGTTCCAACAGCTACTCTACTATCTTAATTGGACCTTGGGTAACTAGCGAGAATCCCACATTAAAAAGATGAAGGTGGCTCTTAAAAAGGCTCGTAGAAGTGTGAAGAAGCGCATTAAAAGTGTTAGCAATAACACTGTCATTGAGCAGGAGGATAGGGGGGGCATTTCTCAAGTCGTGGAAGACATGTACACGGGGTTTTTTCATAAGCAACTCTGTTTTCAGGGTCAGGCCTTGAGTTGCTTAGCAATTTTCTAAGATCAGGCCTGGAGTTGCTCAAGTAGCTGCTTAGGTATCACTACAGGTTATCGTCAAATTTCGTTGTTATAAATGATGAAATACCAAATGATGGTTGGGTCTTTGATCTCTTTGCTTGACACATTACCAACAGTGAGATATCAATAGTTTGTAATCAATTCTTAATGAAAAACCTTTCTTAGTTTTGTTTTTCAAGCGTTTTAAAAATTGTTCCTCCTAAATTTGAGGCCTCGAGTTGCTGAGTTTTTTGACGAAATCGAGGCCTCGCACCTAAGCAACTGAGTTGCTTATAATAAAAAGGACGTGTAGGATGCTGCCATGACTTTGAATAACTGACTATTATTTGTATTATATTATCCTTCATTTAGGAAGTTGCAGTTGATTTTAATAATTGATTCTTGACTTCATTTTTAAAATTTTTGCCCCGTCTATTACATTTCTGGTGATTTTCCAACCCTCCCTTTATTACGTTTTTGGGATTTTTTCCAACCCTCCCTTCTATTAGGCACCAAAGACTACACACTACATACACTTTTGCACTTATCGTACATACCAGATGTTACCTATATAAGTTAAAAGGGTATTTTACGAGTACATATAACAGTCTTACATGATTTGTAAGGATGTACTTCCTAAGAAACTTAGAAGGTAGAAACTGGATAAATTAAGAAACATTAGAGGCTGAAATTGAAAACATTTATAAAAACTCGAGGCTCAAGGCGTTGCTTTGGTTCCTTAAAAAGGGCGTATTGGTTCCGACAATTTCATTAATACTGGTGTGTCTCACGTTTTTGGTATGGCATACTATTTTAAGGCTCATAATAGCTTTTGAGTAAACTCTTGCTGTCTTCAGTACATAAAACAAAGTGCAACAACTTGCGATTGCGATCCGATCCATTCCGATCAGACTCAAATCGGGAAAAGAATATTGGACTTGACTACCTTAATGTATAGGCCTACTAATAAAAACAGATCTTTTACCAAAGATTTCACAATAAAAGCCCTTAAATTCGACGTCAAAGATCTCGAAGTATTAAAAACCTTGATATCAAAGCATATAACCACGTTTTATAGCAGTTAAAAAATGTTAAAATACCCGCGGCCCTACTAGGCCCTGTTAGGTCGAAAATTAGTTCTAGTGATGCGTTAGTAATGTTACTATATTAGGATTGTCAACGAAAAATTATGAGCTATCCCCACTACTTTTGAGGGCTGGCGCTCCCTTGTAGCGAAGGATAATGTGGGGCAAAGTAGATTCGGATTGGGTAGAGTAAGTTAGAACAAGATAGAATACTGTACATTAGTATAAGATGTAACGAGATGGTTAGGTCAGCAAAAACAGAGTTATAATACATCAACACTGCCATGGTGGATCAACTGACAATTTCTAGTGCTTCAGTTTGTAAGGTAGACTTCGTGTGACCGACGGAAACAAATCAGGCTGACCTGGTCTGTTGAATGCTGAATAAAGTTTTGGCTTCTGATACCCTTTTCAAATTGCTATTTAGTTAACTACACGCCAACTTCTAAGGCCGATAACGCTTTGTCCGCTATCAATATGATATGCAACAAAAAACATTACAAGACACAAAAAAACAAAATGAAAATGAAAAACACACATAGAAAAACACACAATACGATACCAAAGAAGAGAAAACAAAAGTGAAATAAAAAACAACAAAACGTAAACAATAGATAAAACAAAACAAGAAACAAAACATAGACAAACCAAAAAAGGAAAAAGAAAATAAACCCCCAAAACAAACGAAACAACAACAAACAATATTACGCCGATAATAGTGCCTTACCTTAGTAATTCCAAGAGCTCCCACATTTTCTCCAAACGATGTGGTACCATTTCCTGAGCCCCAAGCACCAGCAAGGAGGCATGCAATTCCTTCAATGCCAATACCGCGGTTGATAGCATGTCTGGGCGGTGGAGGAGCACCAGAGAGTCTGGCACACGCATAATAGTCACCTATTGATTCAATCATTGATGCTAGTACACCAGGTAACATACCAAACACGCCTGCAATGCTTACGGTCGGAGTGCCCCATTGCCCTACAAGATTAAACACCAAAAATTGGTAAAAATCGTAAAACTCGATACCGTAGTACGTCTGTCTGAAGTGTAGTTGTTTATTCTATGGCAATTCAGTGGCACTTCGGTAGTACCTCAGTGGTGATTCGGTGGTAACTCAGTAGTAATTCGGTAATAGTTCTGTTGTAATTCGGAGGTGATTCTGCAATAGTTCGGTAGTAATTTAGTGGCAATTCTGCGATAGTTCTGTGCTAATTCTGTGGTGGTCCTATATCAAGCGTACTGATCTATTCTGTGGAAACCCTATGATAATTCTCAAGAAAACATAGTTTTCTTATTCGCTTTCTATTTGTTTTATCCGTTTACTGTCGTAAATTTTCAGTTGCTTCTATAAATACTAAAACGCAAATAGGTGTTATGAGGGCGTCTCAGATTACAAAACTTTTACATTCCACGTGCAAACTAAAATGATACGAATACTTTTAATGCACTAATACTTCAACACCTGCTCTTGCCATATACTTCTTTATCAGAAATGACAGCAATGCTGCGCCTATTTTGGAGGCTAGTACCACACCAGGTCCTTACAAATTCAAGGTATGAAGGGATTCCTTGTCCCTAACTTCATATTATGAAGGCGCCATTAACTTAAGATATATTGGACATTTAAATCCAAAACATGGTAAAAGGTAATAGTTTGTACAGCTGAGTCAAACCTGTGTCCATACAATCATGGGACGCAAACACTCACGAGCTGGTTCGAATTTGAAGATGTTTACCGAGCAGTCTTCTTTATGATCATTCAAGAACACATCACAAACATTTTATAATTTGCGGGCCGTCTATAATCAACTGGTTATGAAGACATTCGCTTTTTAAAATAGAAGAGTCTCAAAAATATATTCAAATTACTCATCAGTTTATAATGTAGAATGCGAAAGCGAGTTAGAAAATCCAAAATACTTTATGCACTCCCATAATCCCTTGTTCTGCCAGAACATGAAACCTAGTCAATGATTTAGGCACATAATTCAATGAACCGTATACGATTGTTTACTTTACAATAGTACTGCTGTATTGCATTTTCATGAACATAAACACAATTCACTCCATGATTTGCTTAAGTTAAGAAGCTTCGGAGTTAAGCAGCTTCGCTTGAGGCAGACTGCATCTCAATAGTTCGAAATAACGTTGCGCGAATGAAATCGCAATAGTTCGAATTAGCCTTGGACAAATGAAACCACGATTCCCTTTGAGCCTTTGACCCCATTTCTGAAAATTGGAACAAGTCTATAACAAATACTTGCGGCACAATTACAACACGTCATGAGACTATATTTCACAAGAAGATGGATGCCTCTCTAAAAATCTAATCAACAGAAACTGCAGCACACTAGGCTGAAATGTACAAAAGAACACCTTAACGCAAGTTGTGTACCTTATGGTCACTTAGAAGTTGATGCCCTAAATTACTACCGATGAAAATGCTCACAATAATCGTGAGTGCCTTTCGAATGAGTAACACGATGTGCGAAATCTAAAACTAACTCTGGGAAATAGGAAGCTGTTAGTTGTTTGAATTTTTACCTAGATGTCATGCTATACTCAGCAATGAAGGGCCTGACTGATCTTTACCTTAAACCCCTTAATGATTTGCACTCGAACTACAGTTGAAGATTGAAATCAATGCAACTGTATATGCTCTAACACAGACATCAAGCCTGGCGATCATATAGCTAACTTACCCCAGAGCATAAAACAGATGGGTATGTGACTGACATTGCTGACAAAGTGTAGACATAAACATTCTGACATCAATACCCGACGTATTGATGGTCAGAGTGCATAGGGAAACACACTAAATATTGATTGATGGTACAACATAGATATCTAGCATTAGCCACAATGAATACATAAATATTAGCAGATGATACTTGTTGGTAACGGGACTGTTCACAGAGATTTCAGGTTTAGTCACTGGACCTCGATCCGTGACAGTGTAAGCGATTGAGTGTTATTGCAGCTGTGTCAGCTTCCAACGAAAAGTAATAGTGGAGCTGAGTGAGTGCTTATGGAGTGTTAGTTTAGTTTAGATGAATAAGTGTTTGTGGAGTTATAACAGTTTCAGTGGAGCAGAGTTGTATGGCACTTTATCAGTTTAACTAGAGATGAGTGGATGACAAAGATGTAGTGGTATCAGTGGAACTGTGTTAGTGTCAGTAGACTTACGTCAGTGGCAGTGGAGCTTTATCGGTATTAGTAGAGTGGTGTTAGTGTTGATGGAACTATGTCGGTGTCATCAGGTAATTTGATTGTGTACATTTTGCTGGGAGGCCTGTATTCCGGATGACTTGCTCCTTTGATGATTGTAGTCAAGTTTTAGTTCTCTTGTGATATTTACATGGAACTGTTAAAATTATTAAAAATGAGATAGATCATTTATATTCTGTGCAAAGCAAGAGAACGAATTCACTTTATTTAGATCGGATCAAGAGAATGAATAAATGTTACAAGGAAGTTAGTCGTTAGTGTTTTTGTCTTGTTGTATTGATTTTCCTCGTGTTTGGTTGGCTGCATTGTGTTACCAGTAAGCAAAAAAGCATTCCGATTACTACCAAGTTTTGAAACTTTATTTCCAACAGCAGTGGCTGTCAGTCATATAAAATTACCTAATTAGTTTTAAATACATTTTGGCTTCAAGTTTATCATCTTCTGCCCTTCTACTCAAAGAAGGGAGGAGTAGGGCATTTAATATGACACATGGGGTTTTTGTCTACAACACATGCCCTGTAGGTTGAAGCTGGAAATTGCTATGGCAATGGTATAAGCCAGACGTTTATACAGTGCTCTATACATAAATATTTAGAGTGTGCATAGATATATACCTATAGCATAGAACAGTATGCTGTATAATACTATATATGGCATTTGTTACCCGAGTACTCAATACAAAAATTGTAGAGCAATATAGAAAGTTGTATACGCAAATAAAATGTAATGACAGTTGCAACTATAGTTTCATGTTTCCAATCATCAGGCAACTGCCGAAACATTTTACATACTCCAACTTTCATATGCATCTATTTTCAAAAAATTTCGTGTTAACAATATATACCCATGATGGCATTTCGATAACTACTCATTAAGTTTATTGAGTAATTTGTTCTTAGGCATGTATTTTCTTCTAAACACAGTACACATCTTCCCCTGCTGTGGGTGCACAGTGTTCCAAAGAAAAAGGGTTCGAATCCCCCCAGCTTTAGTGACAAAAGCAAGTAAATGTGGTAATGCTCTACTCTTGACAACCCTGCAATATTTGCCATGTCCCTGCTGTTCTCCGGCACTGCAGAAGCTCGAAACCCAAAACACCATTTAAAACAAAGGAAATCCATAAAATTCCTCTTAAACATTTTGAAAATGAAATTTCTTGCAAGAAAATAAAGATGAAATTTCTTGGGAAAAATTGAAATTACCTGCAACAAAATTAAATTTCTTGCAAAAAAATAATTTCTTGCAGGAAAATGAAATGTCTTGAAAAAAAAAAGAAATTTCTTGCAGGAAAATGAAATTTCTTCCAAGAAAATGAAATATATGAAAATTTTATTTTCTTGCAAAAAAATGAAATTTCTTGCAGGAAAATAAAATTTCTTCCAAGAAAATGAAATACCTGAAAATTATATTTTCTTGCAAAAAAAATGAAATTTCTTGCAGGAAAATGATATTTCTTGCAAGAAAATGAAATTTCTTCCAAGAAAATGAAATATCTGAAAATTTGATTTTCTTGCAAAAAAAATGAAATTTCTTGCAGGAAAATGAAATTTCTTGCAAAAAAAATGAAATTTCTTGTAGGAAAATGAAATTTCTTGCAAAAAAATGAAATTTGTTGCAAGAAAAGAAAATTTACGGGAGGGAATTTTCAGGGAGGGAATTCTCGGGAGGGAATTTTCTGGGTGGGAGATTTCCTAGGTGGGAATTTTCCAGGAGGGAATAATCCGGTGGGAGTTTTCCGGGGGAAGTTTTCTGGGAGGGAATTTTCCTAGAACCGGATTCGATCCCCGGTGGTGAGATATTTTCTATTTCTCCAGTGTCTGGTCAATAGTAACTAACTTAAGTTTGGTAACCAGTATCATAATCTAGTAACAATGCTAAATTCTATTTGAGAGGAAATTGACAAAGTTGTTACAAGTAGTATCTCCTACCTGATTGAAGAACTGATGCAGTGTACTTGTACCTATTGAACTCCAGATATTCCCTGATAAGTTCATTGATGAGCAAGTTTTCATTGGATAATGTTGGTTTTGGTTCAGTCTGTATTCATAAAACCAGGAAAAGGTGGCACTTGAAAGTCAATGACAATTCACATAAAACCAATAATTCAAATATATAAAAAAAAGCACAATAGCATGATGATGCCACTAAAATCTTTATTTGAGAAAAAAATGTATCACATTAATCACCAAATCTTCACATGTCCTAGACAAATATTACATTCAAGAGTCACTCTATCATCGACTACTCTTGGGTTCCTAATAAACACCCTCCCCCCGCTAGTTAACTTTTCAAAAATTTTCCACCCAAGACATTCTTATTACAACCCCCCACCTATTAATTCTTAAGTAGTCTCCCACCCATGAATTTTTTTTCAGGGTGTACTTTAGCTGGAAAGTAGAAAATATCTCTTCAAAACATGAAAACCACACATTAAAAAGATGAAGGTGGCCACAAAACTTAGTCTCAGAAAGAAAGTGTACTCTAAATGATGTGTTCGCATCTTATATTTATCAATGCATATCTAACAGAACTTCAAGTATAGCTCAAGCAAGACTGAAGACAAGAGTCTGCAAAATACACAATACTAATTAAAACTAACAGTTTAAAATACTCTAACACTTTCTTATAGTGGTATTATTTATCATGTCTTGAGTCTTTGTCTTTTTGTGAGCTATGTTTCATGAGACACTTTCCCCATCTTCAGTCTCAGGACAGAGACAAAGCCTTAGGGCATCAGAAACTCTATTATCTACAAAAGTATATCATTACTAAAACATGTAGCCACATATACAATTTCCCATTATGCAATATTACATGATGTGGATGTGAATGGGTGCTGGAACAGAATTTTTTTTACTTTGTTCAATTTCTTTCTTTTTTTCAATTTTTTTTTTATTTTGTGAACTGGAGTATAAACTCTTGGGATACAAATGCTAATAGGCCCATCCTGTAACAATGTAGATGTAGGTAGGCGGATATTAGCTAATTATGAACCAATAACTCTACCATTACCTGGTCATCCAAGGCACTGAAGACTTCAGCACGTATTCTGGCACGAATTTGTGTCAAACTGCCTCTATTTTCAAGAGTCTCCTTCAAGACTATATAAGATGAAAGAAAGTAATGTAAACAAAGAATGGTAGGTATAAGCTGCATATACATGTTTAAGGGGTCATATTTTTCGCCTAGTAAGTCTACTGATCTGGCCATATTGAGCCGGACCAGGCACGCTACTCCTTGGTCAAGTCACATGGCGCAGAGAGGCTGGTCTCCAATTCCGTTGAGCTGGATGTCGATGTCCACCGGTGGATCATTGGAAGCTATTGTGGCGACTAGGGAAATCGAGTACGTTAACACGGAGGTCACCTAGCTCAGTTGGTAGAACGCACGCCGCGAAAGCGTGGGCCACGGGTTCGACCCCCCGTTGGTGACATATTTTCTATTTCTCTAGTGTTATTTTCAAAAGGAACGAAAGTTCTGCTAAATTTTCCCCACAAGTCGTCAGCAGTAAAATGCAATATACTGGAGAATAACATACATTAAGAAAACAACATCAACAAAGAAATGCACCAACACAGAGAAAAATCCCTTGCAGTCGATGTCGAATTAAAGGACCAACATTCTGATAAACTTTTCCAAAATAATTTGGCTTGTAAATTCTAGTCTAATTTGTATTTTTGCTCGTTTCTCTTGCTTGAACATTTTCTCAAATGCCAGTGCCTGCCATTATCATCTTATTGCCGTATCCTACACTGTCCTTTCGGACTCTCCCCCGATTATCGGGCGCCTGGCAATACACACTCTCGGTTGGAATTAAAGTTTTCTGTATAGAATCATCTCTCATTGATAAGCAGGGGCCGGAATTTGTGGTAAAAAAAGTCAAAAATATGTATTTATCATTGCATAAATATGTGGTTTTACGTGCTTAAAAATCGTCTAAGTATGTGTTTATGTGCTACAAAATCGCAAAAATATGTATTTATGTGCTAAAAAATCGCCGAAATATACATGTATATGTGCTATAAATCGTTAAAGTATGTATTTATCGCGCAAAAATTTGACAAGAATTTGCTAACATAAAACATTTTTATTTTCAAATTAATTTATAACCATAGTTGAGTATACGAAACGTCAAGAAAGAAAATACAGGCCAGAGACAATTTAGGAACAATTAACAGTCTCCTTTGCAGTGCAAAACAATATACTTCCGCAGATTTTCCGGGGTGAATCCTTCCCTGGTTTTTTATCAATACGTTTTTGTACCAGGAAAAGGACCGTTCGACTTCTACGGAAGTCATCGACGCGAACCGATGTGCTGCAAATGCAGTGGGCGAATAGTTCCACAACCTGAAGGCAGCCAGCTCGAAGTTTCCGGGAACTGGACATGCTGGCGTTATTGTTTCAAGAATAGGGGCCAGTTGCTTCTGGTTGCTTCAAGCCTTTGTTCCGTTCCACAATCGCGGAAAATTTCAAAGATGGAGCAAATTCATCTGGCATTTTTTTCCTTCACGTTCAGGAAGATGTGTAAGGCCTCAACGCCTCTTACACTACGGCCCTGCAGCTTGTCAATCGCCGCCGGCAAAAATTCGAAGTAAGATTTGATGTAGGCTAGGAGCGGATTATAAAGTGAAGACCTGATGATTCATGAATGACATGTGGCGGAACTTTCAGTTGAACACAGACAAACAACCAGAAATATTGTTGAAACTTTACTCCTTATGCGTCAATATGTGTTTCATGTTAATTTTACCAAAATACTTGGTACTTTTATGTAGTTATTTCCTGAAAACATGTAAATATTTTCCGAAAATATGTATTTATGTGCTAAAAACAAAAAGCTCTCTACCAAGTAGTTTGATGTTTTCGTAGCTTTTGGAGAAGGGTCAGGCTCTCCCACATTCGGCCTGACAAACGCCACGGATTCGAGCTGATTTAGTCAAATGATTGGCTGGTGGAGGCAGCAGTAGTCTTTGTTCCATTACGTCTACTCAGGCCTAGTTAAAACCGCCTGCCTTACGTAAGAGACAAGGACAATTGTTTTAAGAACGGGGGACTACACTGTCATGATCTCGTTTTACTTTATCAACGAACTTGTATGTTGTAATCAAAGGCTGACTTGGGAAAATGAAATGTATTTACCCCTGTTTAGTACTTAACTATTTTCACGTTCCATTGTTCATCTTCCAATCAAAATCAATCAAAACCTTCACACACACAAAATGGAATCTGACCATTCCGTCGACGTTGATTGGCTAACAATACGTCACATAAAAGTTGTGCCGAGTTCTGTAAGTACTTGTTTCCAAATTTTGTACTGAAATAGCCTGTCGGACAACTTCGTCATGAAAATTCTGATTTTTTCTTCTTGAGAAAGGTATGACAATTTTACGAACTAAGGACCTTCTAGTCTCCTCCCCCTGGTAACTCAGAAAAGCCACCTTGAATAGGGTTAATAGTCAATGAGCTGGAGGGTCAAAATGGCTTCGGCACGGGGACTAATTGCCACTGTGATTTTCAAGTAGCGAAACTACTCTAGTTAATGGATTGAAGCATCATTTGGCCGAAATGAGTAGCTTTAGTGGAAAAATCGGCATAATGTTTATCGTAAGCCTGGGCCGAGTTAAAGAAATTGGTTTACAGCATTCAAAGTGCAGTTTAGCAATGTTCTTATAAAGCAAAAAGTAAATTCTTACCTCAAAGATTTCAAAAGATATAGACATTTCAATTTCCTGAGGTCGTTATCTATTTGGCCTAGAATTTAGGCATCACAATTGACCTGACCTCCACTTCGATGCCGATTTTTCTACTAAAGCTACTCATTTTGGCCAAATGATGCCTTAATCCATAAACTAGAGTAGTTTCGCTACTTGAAAATCACAGTGGCAATTAATCCCCCTGCCGGACCCATTTTGACCAATTTTACCTCTCCAGCTCATGGACTATAAGAGATAGAATACGTATTTGCATTCAAATTTGGAAACATTGTTGTTTTATCTCTTCCACTCAACTTCCTCGATATTTTAGGGTTTATTTCATTAATCTAAGATATTTAAGAAAACCAGTTTTAATATTCAAATTTCTTATTTGAATCGAACTAAACCGCTATGTACGTAAAAAGGAACTCGAATATCCACTATTTACTTATCCTTCAATAGAAACCAGAAGCTGAAAATTATCCCTAAATGCATGTTGAGATTGACTTAGCATTTCAAATAGCCACCTTAAAAGAACCTGTTCATCAATTGCTCTAAGCTAAATATATCAATAAACTCACAACTTTATACACACCTTTATGTTAAATGTACAATAACTTTGAAAGATATTAATTCCTAGTCACTACATCATCTTAGTAATGGAAGTCTTGGATGCGGCGTTTATTACAAATTCCAGCTTTTGGATGCTGAGGTTAATGGAGGGCGGCGTCTAATCCACAATGCGAAATTCTGTTGCATCAAGTACATTTTACACACAGTTGCCAAACTCACAGCCTGTTGCAAATGGTCCATTAATATCAGTGGATCCCGAACCAGAGGTATTTTTTCTTATATGCATTTATTTGTACTACTTGGAGTAGCTGGAGGACCCTATGTGATTTTATTTAATTTCTTGTGAACCAAGAATGGTAGTTAACAATTTCCAAGTGTAGCATTTCCTGTGTAAAAAGGAAAAAAGAAATTGCAAGTAATTTATGGGCTAGTTTTGATGTATTGATTATTGAACAATTATCCCCAAGGTAAATTGGCTCTTCATAGGTTTTATTTACTGAAGAGAATGGCTAATATTCTGAATAGTGTAAATCTACAGAGAGCACAAAACATTTGAGAAGAATTATATAACAACCATGCAGACCAATGCAGCAAATAATACAGCTTTCCAAAAGTCAGGAATATTACTAATTTGACCAATTTTTAGAGCCAGCATGTAAAGAACATGACATTTTCTAGTGTTGTAGTTTGGGTTCAATGGCAAACCTCCTTTTGATCTACTTGTGTATCATATTGACTTCTAATCGTGTTGGATTGTTTACATTAAGTCATGCTGTATTGTATTACATTCTAATGGCAGTTGCAAATCATCCTGCTTATAATTGCATACTGTGGAACATTCTAGAAGTTTACAGAATATCATGGAATATTGAAGAAAGTTACGGAATGTTTTGGCATATTCTAGAATATACAAGGATGTACTAGATTCGTCTAATATGAAATGAGATCACTATTCTGGGAGGTTCTAGAAGGTTCTAGGATATTGTAGAATGTTCTAGAACGTTCTGGAAATACGAAGAATAATCAGAATTATATGATAATATGACAGTTAGCACTTTTGTTGCTGCGAGAAACATAAGATAGATCTTATTGGATTAAGCTGAATAGAGTAGAGAAGATATATTTGCTTTGTCCCATGGTTGTTTTTTCTCTCATAGATCTTGAATATCAGCCAATTTACCAATTGTCATTTTTATCCTATGTTATTCATTATATTTTATGTCACCTATAATGTGGTGAAGATTTTTTTAATGTGTTGCAAGTCTACGAATAGATTTACTACAGAAACATGGGAGTTGCATAGATCAGGCGCCAAGAACTGCACCTCCGAGTCTGACAGACAAAAAGCACTTTGCAGGCCATTGTCAGAATGAGGTGGGGTCAAGAGGGCTGGGTGAGACAGGCAATGTTTTAGAATGCTGCTCTTCAGGACTTGCTTGGTTTGTGTTTAGGGACCTGCTCCATTATGTCACCCTTTCCGTCAATTAGATGAGATTAACTTAAAAGTTCAGTAGGATAAGTGTAAATATTTTAAAATTAGCACCATTTTGTTTATAAAGATCATGCTAGTTCAGTTTTGACATATGGATGTTAAGGGAGAATGGAAAATTGAGAATAGAGATAATTGACAGGGTTTAGGTACAGATCATAAACACTGCAGAAAGTAGGGAAATCATGATTGTACTCGAGACCCTCCGCCCACCCCACCCCCCCGATATTCTGCAGACCACAATTGATAAGAATGAATCAAAGTGGGAAGAACAAAACAATATGCCCATGCCCCCCGTTATTATTCAATACTATATACAACTTTTGTAACAACAAGCTAATTTTTTAACTGTTCATGTTACAATTAAACACAAATAAAAAGTAGCATCTGGTGAATTACTCTCAGGGTATTGGAGAGATTGACGCAGGACAATTGGGTAACCAAGTGCAGAGACTTGATAGTCCCTGGAGCAAAGCCTAAAGGTAGACCAAAAAAATCTTGGCAAGAGTTGATAAGGACAGATTGGTGCAAAGGAAATTAAATGGAATCAGATAAAGTCTAGATTGTACTGGATGACAGCCAATAATATGATCCCATCCCACCCATGGCCATTCTAGCATGGAAAACAGATGTTAAACCAGGAAAGGAGCAGAAGTCTATTAAGAGTGTCCTTCTTTTTTCCAGATGATGATTCACAAGAATGGGAACACAGTTCTTCCTTTATTCAAAGGCATGAGGAACCAGTAAGTTTTGTTTTTTGTCATTGTTTTGTAAGTTTCTGTTTACGTAGATGATGTTGTGTTTGTGTGTCTACCATAGTTCTCTCAAAGAACACTTCTTTGAATGAGCACACCTCCTCAAAGCATGAATTGATGCTCAAATGAGTGCTCTTCTCCAGTAAGTGCTCTTATCAAATGAGTGCTCTTCTGGAATGATTGATTTCCTCAAATGAGTACTCTTTTCCAATGAGTGCTCTTCTCAAATGAGCACTCTCCTTGAATGATTTATTTCCTCAAATGAGTGCTGTTCTCAATAGAGCACTCTTCTCATGTTAGTGCTCTTCTTGGATGATTGTTTTTTTTCAGACGAGTGCTCTTCTCAATAGAGCACTCTCCTCTAATGAGTGCTCCTCTTGAATCACTGTTTTTTCCAAATGAGTGCTCTTCCCAATGAGTGCTGTTCTCAATAGAACACTCTTCTCATGTTAGTGCTCTTCTCGGATGAGTGCTCTTCTTAAATAATTAGTTTTTTCAAACGAGTGCTCTTCTCGATAGAGCACTCTTCTCTAATAGGTGCTCTTCTTGAACGATTGCTTTTTTTTCTCTAGGGCTTCTTCACAACTAACATGTCATTAAATCAATCAATTAATTGATTAAAACGTATTAATTTCTTTAAGAATAGAATAAAGGACAAGATGAATTGATTAGTACACCATTTAAGCAAGAAATGGGTGCAATCACTGAACTTTTTTTATCTGTTTTACGCCTTGTACTCCCATTTAACAGGGGCTAGGGTGGTGCCCATATATATGGGACTTGTTGAAGCATAGAGCCTTTAAGACCGGATGCCCTTCCTGTCATCACCAATAGCCCTTTGGGCAATTAAACACATACCCTCAGTCTCTCAATCAAAGACCCCTGATGAGCAGTGGGTCCGACATTGAAACTACCCGAAACAAACAGAAAAACCACCAAACAGGCTAACTAATATATAAAGGGCGGCTGGGGCGTCCAAGGGCAACGCCCCTTAATTTAGGCTACCAGGCCGAGAAGCAAGCCATTAAGCAGGCTCACTGCTCAGTAGCACCACCTCTCGCAGATTATGGAAAGCATCTGTCATCAATGAGAATAGATACTACATACATTCCTTGCCAAGAGGCTGAGAAGCTAGATTGTGATGGGATTAGGATTGGAGAGCGAGTTCAAGGTTGTGTTTATACCTTTACTATCGTCTTCAAAACAAAATATCTCACTAAGAAATCCAATCTGTAGCAGCTGATTGACAGTTGAATAATATAAGAAAATGAAAGCTGCAATACTTTGGTAATGAGGTGAGTGCGCATATCAGTCATGAAACTAGTACTAAAAATTAAAAGGGTACAGAGAAACAAGGCCACAGAATCAACACAAAACACAACAAGCTTCAGACTTCGCATTTGTGATCTCATCCATTAACAAAGTGTACACCGGAAGTGGAGTGATATACTTCGGCGTAAATATTCTAGGGATGATTCCTTGTGCAGAAGGGTTCTACTGTGGTCACAGAGAATATTTGAGAAAAGGCTTAAGCTGAAATTCAGGCAATGCCCTGCCAAATCAACATGCAAGAAAGGAGCTTTTTAACAACACGTGGGGCAGTATTCTTCTTTCTATACCTCTCAAGCCCCACTCTTGTTCGAATCATTGAAAACAAGTATCAACTATTTTGCGGGGTGGCATCCTCGAAGCAACCAATCCCACAGCAGTGCTGTTAAAAATGCATGACCCATCTTAACTATTATACCTGCCTTCATGGACCCTGTCGACCTTGTTACCCTATTGGAAAGTAGCCTCCTTTAGGACAAGCTCCGCTACTTATTAGGGACTGAGCCAACCCTAGAGAAGCATCTCATGCAACCAATCTTGTCAGTTACTCTTAACTTAGTGCCCTTAAAAACGGTCATGTTGCATCAACCAACATAATATGTAGTATGTTTAGAAACGGAGGCCTCTCGTGCCTTTAAAAAATGTATATGTTCAGGAAGATTCTTACCTAGCGATGACACAAATAATTTTTTTCAGTGGGGTTTTTCCTTAGGGGGATATTTTCCTTAGGAATCTTTTCCATCATGGACTTTTTCTTTAGGGATTTTCTCCTAGGCGGATATTTTCCTTAGGGATTTTTTCCATGGTGGATTTTTGTTTTGGTTCTTCTTCCTTAGGGGTATCTTCCGAGTTGGATTTCTTCCATTAGGGATTTTTTCTCTAGGGATTTTTACTGAATACTCAATTGAATATATAAACTCTTTCTACAGAAACCTCTCCCCTCAACACACACCATACAGTATCATGGTACACTGCTACTTCTGTAATATCAAGACTTGCGCGTCAGCTTGGCACTGAATTTGCCTTCAGCCATACAATTTGACTTGTCCTATCAAAGTCATGCTCCTTAAAATGGCAAGACCATCTTTCGAATGTGACGTTGGCAGCCAGTTCTCACAATACACTGCTACCAGCCATTGGATTTTCTTCTCAGGATCAGATGGGAAGCTGTAGGTAAAAGTAGAGAAAACAATGACACAAAGTTGCAATAATTCAAAGAAATGCAAGACAACTGATGGTCCAAACGGTTGGCTATTGAGGCCACAAAGAAACTACAGTTTTTAATAAGCAACTCCATTTTCAGGTTCAGGCCTCGAGTTGCTTGGCAATCTTTCAAAATCAGGCCTGGAGTTGCTTAAATAGTTGCTTAGGTATCACTACCTATGAAATACCAAATGATGGTTGGATCTTCAGTGGGTACGGGGAAATTAATTAATTAATATTTATTGTGTTTCGGCTTTTAGCCTTCATCAGTGCCAGACATATACGTATTCTCAGCAGACACATTGAAATTATGTATACTTCTCAAAGAGTGGAGCATTACCACAATAGCTTGCAATTTAACGTCGCTGACCGGATTCGAACCCGGGACCTCATGATTACTAAACGAACGCCTTAAACATTGAGCCATCGAGGCTCAATAAAGCTAAGGTGAAGATTTTAGTGTCAATCTTTCGCGAGGTCCCGGGTTCGAATCCGGTCAGCGCCGTTAAATTGCAAGCTATTGTGGTAATGCTCCACTCTTTGAGAAGTATATATAATTGCAATGTGTCTGCTGAGAATATATATATATATATATATATATATATAGATAGATAGATAGATAGATAGATAGATACATAGATAGATAGATAGATAGATACATAGATACATACATATTTATAATTCCCATTTAGTTTTATCATTTTGAATTTTATGTACTATTTAGATAGTGTTGCCTTCTATTATAGAGCTAGATGGATAAAGAAAGTACCAAAAGCCTACAAAATACTTAAATATATTTTGAAAGTAACAAAACATTAGTAAAGTGTAGAACCCATTTAGTTAGTTATATGTATAGTTAGGGATTGTGTGAAAATCAATATGAAAGCAATAATACAGATCTATTAAACTATTCATATATGGTAATGTCAGTTTTTCATAGCTATTGTCTTTGAAAGTTAAATTTGCTTATCAGCTGATTAAGATTTTAAACTCATATTTGTACCTATGTCCTTCCATCCGATGTTTGTAGGAATCAATAAGTGAAACGCAAAATTTGAAAACTTTATTTAGAACGCTTCATCTAACAAACTTCTTCTGGTTACTATTAAATGTTACCTAAAACCTTAGTGACCTCAAGGAGTTTTCAATTAACTTTCAGCAATTGGCATTGTACTTATTATAACATGTTGGTAAACTATCCAATTTTCATTTGCAGTAACAATGGATCTACCTCTTACAGTACCAAATAGAGTCAACAGAGCCAAATGAAGCATACAGTAATCAACACATTCATGCGATTCTGTTGTAAGCTTTTTTCTATCAATGCCATACAATGAAATGGTAGATACGAAAATAAGACAAGCATGAACATACTGTTACTGATCCTATGATGTTTCTTTCTCCTCTTTTCCAGGTTAATGTAATGTTACTCCAGCAGTCTCCCGTATATGCACGGCAAAGAAACGACCCACTTTCTCCTTCATAAATATGAAGCTTCTTTGGATGTGCATCTACTGTAGCATCTGCATAAAAGTAGGTGTATGAACAATGTGTGTAGAAATATAAACTTGCAAATATGCATACGTTAACCCTTTCACGTCGATTGGTCACTTGTGACCACATGCTGTCTGCTGTTACAATTTCACTGCAATTGTTCACCCAACTCAAATTGCCTTCCTGTGGTGCTGTGTTGCAATGCATTTTTGCTTTATAGTGCATCACGTGCATTTTGTGGCAGCTTGCCTTTGCAGGCCACTATTATGGTCTGTAGTGCATGCAAATGTTTTATGTATTTTGTTGCATCATTTCTACTCCTGTTTACTTCAAATGGACTGTCACCACTTAATTAATTTTCAATCCACATCTTATTCTGCACAAGAACCTCCCTCTGACTTGGCAACAGTGTTTACATTCAAACTCTTTTTCAGAGAAACATGCTCATTTACTACACCAATTTGTTCCTGACACTTACTTTTTGTGAGATACCAACCCATTTACTACACGGTAGTAACTGGGAACTATTTTCATGTAGGACCCAGCCACCTCCATAGTGGGTCTTCTCACTTACTACCGAGCCCCCCGGTACTGAATGAGTATTCTATACTCACTTTAAAATGCTTGCATATGAATCCTTTGTTGTCAGTAAAGGAAATAGCGCTTGTCATCAAGAAGAGAGGATTTGGAATGTTAGTTTTGAAAAGAACACTAGAGAAATGGAAAATGTGTCAGCACCATGGATTGAAATTGCACTTGGTAGCTTACATTTGTACGATAAGGTAGTTAATAAAGAGCACCAAAATTGAAAGAATTGCTACAGTGTGATGAATGTATATGATATGATTTCATAGTATCATGACTTACAGTGCTTTACCTTTGCCTTCTCCATAACCTATTCAAAGCACGAAATTGCATCTATAAGATTTCAAGAGATGGTATTGGGCAGTCAAAATTTCATGCTATATGTATGTATATATTGTAGTATATATTGCAGTATATATACACTACACTTTGTATTGTAATGGTAATTCAATCAAATTAGTGCAGTTATATTAGGTTTCACATTCTGCATTATTTGTCAGACTGCCATTCATATACATGTACTATATATGTAGGAGGTATCAGTATTTTTGGTTCAGGTGGGGGAAACCTTGATGTAGTAAGATGGGGGGAGAAGGCCAAATGGGGGTGATAGGTGACAGATGGGGGGAACCAAACCCAGAGGATGCCATGGATTTATGCAGGATATGATAACTAAAAATACTTATTCAACCGGTACACTGAACGGTGTGTGCAGTATATGTGCATACCTACAAATATATTTATTTTGCTATTGTTATAGTACCTCTTCCTATGTTTGCTTTCCTAGGAAAATTCATTGCCTTCAAGACATTCCTGGATGAAAGATATGATTCACAAGTGCCAGATGAACACAAATACCAGTTTCCAATGCTGGAAGCTTATGCAGCAAGCAACAATGTATGCATACAACACATATGTAATATTAATTGAAAACAATGAGCAAGATTACATAAATAGCTCCTAATAATACTTAGATGTTAATATATATAATTAAAATGCCTGATGGCAATAAGGCAAGCTTCGGATTAAGTGAAATCCTTTGTAGAGCTTACAGAGGGTGGAGTTTCCATGCATTTCTATTTGCAAAATATGCCAACTCTAAAACTTAAAAAATATAAAGGTGAGGAACAAAGTTTGGAAACTAAGGGCTCATGCCATGTGCCTATTGTGTTGGCCTAAGGAATTTAACTAAATTGTAATTTTTAACAATACTACTCTTTGAACTTTTAGCTTCGATTGTTTTCTTGAAAACAGCCAGTTATCCAAATTTAAGTATCCATGGAAAGTCTGTGGGATTTTGTATTTGTATTAGAAATGTGACGTTAGAAGTGAGTTCAGAACTATGAGAGGGAAGAGAAAACATTTTGGTTTCATGTTTAAACTTAGATCTACGTGTTTACTAGCGGGCCGTTTGTATCTACAAATACGTGTACAACAGTCGAAATCTTAATGAATTAAAACTTGTAGCCAATACAACTAAAAACAGCAATAGCATTATAAAGGTAACAGTTCCTGTGATTCATTTATTTCCCAGTTATATTTATCATCCAGAATTTTGAATAGCTGTTTAACAGAAATTTTTGACGGTGGCCTAAAATCACAGTAATACAAAAACAGTAATGCAAAAATACAGGAGGAAACATAAGAAAAATTAATATTCTACCACTGAGACACAATGAACGAAGCTTCTGTATCTCACATTTCATGTTAAACGCTTCCAGTATGCACACAACGACACGATCAGACAACTGCTGGTCGTCTTTTACGGCATGCAAACAGTCGTTACGTGGGTTTTTCGATATCGCAACATTGCGTATCAAACAACTTAACTAATAGCAGATGAAATGTAGGAACATTGTACTCCATGTTGAGGTATCGATGATGAGGCCCCCTCCAAAGTACGGGAAATATTCGATACAACGCAGGACAACATCATTATTCGGTATTGAAATTGATGGCAAGATGGCCAAGTAGCAAAATTACGTCTTGGACAAGATGCAAAGAAGTTTATCACTGATATCCCTAAGTTTGTTTACAATACATCACTTATAAACTGTCTGGATTTCTCAAAGTAAACAATATAATCAGGTGCACCTATAGAGGCTTTCGTAAATTCCATTCACCGATAACATCGCTGATGTCCAGCTTAGTCTACTGTCAAGAAGACATGGATCGCAGTACGCCAATAGATACATAGCCAATTTAGCAGACTTTAGAAAAGATTTTGATCCAATTGATCACAAAATAATTGTTGAAAATTGTATGCAAACGGAACGTAAGAAATAAAGCCAGGAAATAGTTCGAATTCTATCAGGAAAAAAAAACGTTGCTGATTTGACAATGACCATTTAAAAGCCAGAAACCTATCCTACGGTATTCCTCAAGGATCTTCAATAACTTACCTACTTTACATCATTTATCTTAATTTTGTGGAAGTGTCTGCCATTTTCTGGAGCTTATGAACCGAATAATACAACAACAAAGCTAGTTCATGACGCACATCAAGAGTTATGCAACTGGTCGAAGAGAGAAAGCAACCTCGGCTACCATCATCCTCACAAGACTACGGTCATAGAGATTAAGAAACCTGACCTTACATAAGTGTTAAAACTTAATAATGCTGCTGGACAGAGTTAATCCGATAAAATCTCTCAAAATCATAGATGATAAGAAAGCAGGTTTAACAGTTCAGGCACATTAACGGCAGAATGAGTGGGGGTCCCTAAGCTTAAAGACGACTGAAAAATATTTTCCCACAATGCCAATATTGGAATGCGTATTTAAACAAGTTCAGCGCCACACAAGTTTTGCTGTTCTTCTTTGATCTCATATATGCAAAACCAAGCCTGGTGGTCCACAACGCCTTCAAGATCATGCTTGTTTAATAACAAAAAATACGCCGATAAATGATAACCGGTCAGCTCCCTGGCGGTAATGACGAAAACAGTCATTCGTATAGGCCCACAAACAGTCGTGCTGATGTAGTAAATGTGTACCTATGGCCGAATCACAATGATCATCGTGAATCTTAGATTATCACTTGAGGATGTTAACCGCGAATGCCGAAACGTTGTGTATTATCTAACATCTCATTACTGCATATGTCTGCTCCTCTTTGTACTCTATAGCTAATCAACGGTAAGCGCGAGAGAAGAGAGAGTACAAACACGTTGGGCAAGAGTACATGTTAAAGCAAACGTAGGCTCTCAAACATTGTTTACGATAATATGAACTGCTGATCGTTTTATATGTCACTTAGTATATTTCATCCAAAGTGCTGGTAGAGTACACGTTTCCAAAGCGTTGGCCGTGGGATCGAGTCACCGTGGTGGCGGCATATTTCAATTTCATTAGTGTCTTTCAAAACTAACCGTTTTGAACCCTTTCTTCTCGATGATACTAATTGAAGAATGGTAGGTACGTAGATATTATAGATAAAAAATTACTTTACTAAAGATGCTGGTAATAAAATGAATTTGGTATTTGGTAAAAGTAAAATTATGTAAGGATACTAGAACGTTTGAACGTAGTAGTATGCAATGCCTTCTCACCGTCAGATTCCGTAAATGACGGATTAAGAGCCTAGGGCGCTTATTTCAAAACAAAAGCTTTGGATGGGCAATTATTCGGAGTGGGCGCTTATTAAGGAAAGGAAAAAGATAGCTAAACATACATGATCTTTCTATAGAATAGATTGAAACATAACGTTCAACCAATCAATCAATCAATCAATCAATACATTTTCATCGTCCTCCGCATCATCATCTAAAAGCGTAAACTCTGGAGCTGCTGCATTCGCGTCTTCGCTGTCCAGGTCTGGGCGCTTATTCGGACCTGGGCGCTTGTAGGAAATATTTTTCCGAAACTGGGCGCTTATTTGAGCACGGGCGCTTATTTGAGTCCTGGGCGCCTAATCGGTAATTTACAGTAGTTAAATGGACATCTTCTTTGCAGGAAGCTTTTCTGGAATTGATCCAACTGAAGCTTTTATGATGAATGGCTTTATAAAGACACCCTCCAGGTTAACCAGCTGTCGTCGAGTATGCCAAATATACAAAAATCTAATGAATGGATACCATTAGATTGGGTAGAGGGATTTGGAACGGGAAATCTGTAATTTAGAATGCCTTGTGTAAAATAACAATGATGATATGTTAGGTGGAAGACATCAAAACGAGGCCAGGGCTATAAAGATAAAAGAATCTGGGGGCACGAAAATTGGATAGGATTCCAGGAAAGCTAAAAAGATATGAATATCTGAACTCTGAAAATACACGTTTTTAATAAGAAACAAGTCTATAAGAAAAAATCTTAGGTTTGGGAAAATTTAGAAACTTAGGCAGGCTGAAGTAATTCAGAAGTTAAGAAACATTAGTGAAAGGTAGGGGTGGATATTTTATTTCTGTAACAATGCATATAAATAACCACATGTTACTTATTGCCACATGTTACATGTCATAAGTTAAAGTGGTATTTTGTGAGTGCATGCAACAGTCTTACATGCTTTATAAGGAAGTACTTCTTAAGAAACCTTGAAGGCGGAACATGTTACAGTTATACCCTTCCAGGCGGACACACAATCTATTATTTTACTCAAGCCACTTCCAGGCGTTACCCTCAAGCGTACTCTTCTATTTCATCATATTATTAAGTTAGCTAATCGTTCCATCTGGTAGCCAAGATGCAGATTACTATTTGATAATCTCCCCTCAATTTCAATCGAGATCAGCTGCAAAATTCGCAGCACTATTAAAGCTAGAAGCAAAATATCCCACAAAGCCACCAATTCGGTTATTCATCGACATTTTCCCACCTGGTCCCAAGCTTCACGTCTTTGTAAGGAAGGTCTACCGGGAAATTTGCTGTTTACTTGTAGTTTTCTTCAATAAATCCAGATTTATAATGGACTGTATGCCTGTCAAGCTAAAAAAAAAACAACAACAAAAAACAAAGAAAACAACAAAAACAAACCAAATCTATAGAGTGTAAAAAGCAAGAGTGAGCACGAGTAAATGTTCGCGAGTGTGTTTGAGAACGTGTGAGTGAGTGTCTAGGGAGAATCGTTGTTGTATTTGCTAGTCTCCCTCCTTAACTTTACGCGTACCATCGCGCAGCGATCCTGACCCCGTTGTCCACCTCTCTCTGGTACTCCCCTTCTTTAAATATCATTTTCATTTAGCAGTGTGGAGCATGCAAAGTTTAATTTTAATGTTGAATAGAAATAGATGAAGCGTAAATCAATCTCAATGATGATCTCCTCCCCATTAAGAGTTGCTTATCATATACAACACAAAAACTGCCAGCAGTGTTTAAACACACCCCAAAACAACACTTGTTAATTCTTTTCTTCGCTTCCTACATTGTGATGCAAGAAATACGACTCGACATGCCATTATCTTTGTGAATCCAATTACCTTGTCAGGAAATTTACCAACCAGGAACTATTTTAATAGAAAATCATATTTACCTGCATGTCTTAGACCCTCTTAGTTCGCTTTATCTTACATTTATCTTCTTAAAATCTTAAATACCCCACAGGTTGTCCCTGGATCCCATTCTGAAACACAGTGATAGTCAAACCAGAGAACTTCAACCACAGTTGATCAAGAATATTTTATTGAATATTTTATTGAATAACTCTGCTTCAACCTATCTCAACTAAATCGGGAAGGTATGTTGTGTTAGCCTCTCTTCAGAAAAACAGCTCCCTGTTCATTTCCGGTAACCAACTTTACAAGGTATGGCAGTGCAAAATTTAGTGGAGATCTTTCTGTTAGATAAAACATATGCCACAGCAGAATTATGCGCTCTTTGGTTGCAGAACGGCTTATTCAAGGGCAAAATATTCACATCTTATCTTGTTTCGAATTCTCACGAGAAAATCTGAAAATGCAGGGAGCGATAAATTAGTTACATTTTTTTTATAGATCGGGCCGATGAAACACTTGACAGGTAGAACCAGGAAATTTCTCACCATTTTAAGGTTAGATTACTTAGACTAAGGTAAAGTATCAAACTTTGTCACATTTTGACGTTTATGTATTTACTATAGCAAATAATAGGATCTTCCTCAAATCTACCTCGCAAAACTCTTATAACTCTCTACCGAAGCGAACGCAGGGAATGGTTGTAATGGCACTCAATACCTCCCTACTGCACTCTCCATTACTCTTGATTGTTGACCCTAAATACTTGAATTCATCCACCTTACCCACCTCTACCCCTCCATCTGCACTTGCCCCTCATCTTCCCTAACATTCTAGCACATATACTCTGTTTTACGTCTGCTGACTTCCATTCCTTTTCTTTCCAGTGCGTATCTCGACTGCTCAAGGCTCTTTTCAATCTGAATCCTGCTCTCTCCACATATGTCATCGGTAAACATTATGGTCCATGGAAGATCCTGTCTAACCTCATCTGTAAGCCTGTCCATCACGATTGCAAACAGGAAACGGATCATAGCTGAACCCTGATGCAATCCTTCAATGATAATATTTTTGTAAATTACATTGGTTAACACGATTTCTGGTGATAAGAAACAATCTTTATTCATAAGATAATTTGATGTTGACCTTAGTTTTTATTTTTAGCTTCCATTTTTTCTGTATCGTTTTTGGAAAAAAGATCAGTTTATATTCTTTGCTGATCGCATGATTTAATCGATAACGGTCATAGAAAACCATGACGTAGACCCAATAATTTATTGTCAGCCACCTAATATATATAAGAAAAACTAAGTTTATTTTCAGGTTCAGCGCCCCTAAATTAACTTAAATAGATATTTGGAGCCTCAATACCATTTAGAATTTTATTTTTGTTGACCAGTGTTATTTTAGGGGACGAACAAACAGGAGTCTCTAGATGGAAGAGGGGGGATCGGACAGCATAGCCCCTCTCAGACCCCCGCCATACGTGACCCTGATTTATGAAAATCAAGGGGGGGGGGGACTGATCACTTACAACTACAAGTGTTTGTTTTAAGAGAAGAAGTTCACATACCTCATTTTGAAAGGTGTGAAACTGTAATCGCCCAGTCTCAACAAAGGCTTCTCTGTCATATGTTATGCTTTTAATTTCGACGCTATCGTTTTCAACCACACCCATATCGGTAAGACCAATCCCCAGCACTGGATTGTACACTTGGCTTACATCAAACAGTTGAATCCTTTTTAGGTACTTTTTGTAACGCCGATTCTTCCGCTAAAGAGAAAGAAAGGAAAAGTATCATCATCATTATTATCATTATCATCATAATTATCATTATAACAATTATCATCATGGTTATAATGATAACCATTATTATAAACATCATGTCAAAACCATTAACACAATCATTATCATTATTATCATCATTATCTTTATTATCATCATTATCATCATTATCATTATCATCATCATTATCGTCATCACCATCACCATCCTTAAAACAACAATCATCATCATTATGAGTATCATAATCGTAGTTAACGTTACAATTGCCATTATTATTACAATAATCATTATCACTTCCATAATCACGATTTCATATTACCAATATCATCTTCATCTTCATTATGATCATTGTCATCATCATTGTTTCATTATTATCGACCTAAGGAAACTTACAGTCAATTTTTATACACGGAAGCAATCAATTGCACTCAAAGTCCTATTTTTATCGAAAAGTTCCTTTAAATTGATAGAAATGATTTATCGGTAAAAGCCCATTTTATCGAAAAGTTCCTCTAAATTGATAGAAATGACCAAAACAGATATAAATATTACAATCCTGTCTATACCTCTGATACTGTACTCTAATGAACTGAACTTCGGTGAGTTTCTGCCATAGAGGAAGAAGACTGGGCTAGAGCGCTCACCTGATGCTATTCTTTTGTTTGTGCATGCGAAAGCCATGCAAATCCATAATGGCTCCATTAAGGTGGCAGAAACGCTAAGTCTGACTGACAAGCACTGTGAATGCAATGAGTCTTTAAGTCATTTCAGGATCGTATTATCCTCTTAACACATCGAAAATATCTTTGATCACGTAAACTAACAACGCAAAAGGCGATTTCTTTCACGTAAAATGAGATTACCTCACTTGGTGACTGGAGAATTGTTCATATGTTGATGGAAAACATGCACACCGACTAAGGAGGACAACAAGCTAGGAAGGAGTTCAGAAGTACAAATGCTAACTTGTTCTTGCTTAGTAGTTACGAAATGTTACGAGCTGACAATTCTTGATGGAGGCACTAATGAAATGTTTCACTGTTTCAAGGGAAAACTTGATTGATGATATTACTTACATTGGAGCTGAGGGCTGATGCGTGAATAGGACAGTTCAATGTACATCACGATGTGTACAGAGGTATTATTTGTGGCAAGACAGGATAATCTTCGGCAGTTTCATGTACTGATGTGAAATTGCTTTGATAAGTGCTGTCGTGTGGCTGTCTGGAAAATGTTCGTTGAAAACATATTATTCTTTGGTGATCATCGAGACACAGAATCACCTGACCGGCAAGGGACTCAAGAATCCAAAGATTTAGAGTTTCTAATTCCCTCTTTGGAACACTTTGCCACTTCAAGAGCAATCTCTCTAGCATGTTTGTCGGTGACATGGGCAACACGAACTGTGGAAGAAGAAGGTACGTACAGGCAACCATATGCTTTAAATGACAGCAAATTACAGCCACTGTTGATTATTTGCTCACTCCTGATGGGTATCTCGTAAAATGCTGTTCAGTTCAGCCGACCGCGAAAACAACTTTTTTGGTTGTTCCGCCGCTGATGTAGTAAAGAACATCATACCTCCATTTTGTTGATGTCTCAAGCATTTTGCAAACTGAGGGGTCGACCGTTTCGTCACTTCCAACTGCTAATGGTTGTGTTTTGCAGTTTGCTGTTGCTGGGGAGTCGATGCTATTCTTCAGAAGTAAAGATCTGAGTGCATATTTAGATGGTAGTGCATTTGGGTTGTTATTTACCCTAAACGTCTACGCACCTAACTGAAGAACATTTCTAAGGTGTACTGAGAGAACCTGTACGTAAAAACATACTGGAACTAATGCAATTCCCTCAAGGATTGTTACTTCGTGATGGCAAGTATTGATTTTGAAGACACTACGAAGCTCAAAATGAATGTCTTTCGAGGGCCGTTGAGTACTTTTGACTTTCTGATGTCAGACAATTATTGCGTGTATGTACATGTACTGTTTATGTACTGCCCAGCATCACGAATATTCTCGGGATGTAAGAGAGGCTTGTACTGCTTCCGAAATTTAATTTTGCTGTTCAGTATATCGAAAATGTTGTTCAATTTTCAATAAAGACTGAAGTTGTACCCTAATATTTGCTTAATTTTTATACTTCTGCATTCCAAACACCCTGCACTAATAAGTTATCCTTTTTAAGCGTTTCCTCGAAGTCTACAAACGTTTCATTGGTACATGTTCATAAATAAGCCCTTATAGTCTTCTTTGTTGTCTTATAGTAATATTATATCCGGCCAGAGGTAGCGAAAGGTACTCAAAACGGTGTGGTCGGCTTTATTATGGTCTGCCTTGAGAAAGATAACTTACCAAGCCAAATCCTTGTCAGGCCGTTAGTCACAGTCAAGCTATATACCTATACTTTTAGCCTACTACCTTCTATCTATTCTTGCTGATTACCTGCATCCTGCCTAACAATGTCTACCCCTGCCCAACTGATTCCTACCTACGTATCCTATCCAATACCTACCTACTTATCTCTACCTTCCCACTACCTACATACCCTACCTAACTTACCCACTATCTGTAAGTTTTATTGGTAGTTTTTGCCGTTATTTCATCATGTTTGACAATAATTTAAAGTAACTTTAGGTACATACAATTCAAGTGCTATTTCTGTCTCAAGTGTCTTTTCCTGAAGATAATTACTACTCAAAGGACTCCAAAATCACGTACATATACTGATGAGGGAAAGCTGTGTAACATCATATTAAGGAAATATTTATATTCGTTGTGATTCACTTGTAAAACTCATCAAAACTAACTAGAAGATAAACCATAAAGATATTAATTAAACTTAATACTTAAACTTAAACTTATTACTGGTCATTAAATATATCGTTTTATATGTTCAATTTAGGTCTTCAACATGTTTCATATGCGTATTCTTCACTGGGCGTTGCTATTCATTACGAAATTACGTTTTCCGCCTGGTAAATCAATTACAGATGAAGAGTATTAATAAATGTGTACACTGTACATGAGCGTAATTAGACCGTAATTAAAGTTCGCGCCTATTATTTATAAAGTAGAGTATAAAGAAAGCATAAACAGTGGGCTTAGATTGTCTACTTAACATATACAATATTACGTAGTACTTTCTTTGAATCATGAAAACTCATACAAGACTTTACATATGTTACCACTTGGATTCGAACCCGGGGCCCTCTGAAATCTCGCCATGTTTTATCAGAAGCTGATCATAACAACGGTGACATCGATGAAGATTACCTCGGAAAGGACATTTCTAGAAGGCAAGTTGATTTTACATCATTTTCAAAGCGACGTCACCTCTTACGTTGAACCGACGTCGGTAGTTGGTTGTATATGAAAGTTGACAAGATGTCGGATTTCGTACGTTGAAACGACGTCGGATTGATGGAAATCCGTCATCACGAACATCGAAGTCGTCAAGGCTTACGTTAAAATAACGACGTAGGTTTGACATTGATCCAATATCGGTATAACAATCAAACGTTTGGTCGAAATTATTACGTTTGATTGATATAAATCCGGTGTTAGTTCCTAACATGAAATAAAGATGACCATTGACATTATAATTTCATTGGATGCAATTTGAGTTTATTGCATAGGAAAAGGTTTAAAAATTACTAAAATTTCATGTATGGACGCACCCAATTCCATACTAGTGTATTACAGAATTCGATGTTCGTGATGAGTTGCACGTATGCCTCATCCAAGTTACTACACTTGTGGTATACGTGGCTAAACCGGAAGCTAAAACTGCCTTGGTTACGTGGTGGCAACGGCATAGTCAGACAGTACTTTCTACCAAATGCTCAAAACGTTTCGACAGGTTTGCACTTAATACCCATGAAACGATTCCCATAACCAAATATACTTGCACATCAATGAAATTTATCAAAATATCTAACACATCTTGCATGATACGTCTAATAGCGTAGACATTCTAAAGCGGCATTAAGAAGACACTGTGTAGTTGCTACCGCGTAACCAAGGGCGTTATGGCTCAATGAGCGTTTCCGGTTTAATAGCGTATAATGTCCAAGAAGCATTTTTGCGTCTGACTCTTGTCAGACCCTAAGGTCAAAGAAACACTATAACTATAAAGGAAGCAAAAACTACGAATGTTTTAGGACACAGCAGCTGTGAGCGTGAAAAGAACTAGCGCAAACTGATTCTGGCTGGAAAGATCTAATTAATTAAACTTAATGATGACTGCTCCCAGATTTTTCAGATGTTACTCGGGGAAAGATCTTGACCAACAAAGACGGTTTATTTTTTTATGTGCATTTATGCTAATTCCTGTGACTTCCCTAGCTGTTTTATACTAAGGCATTTGTAGGCTTTGCTTTCTTTGAAATTTTTGTCGTGTATTTGACGTTGGGGTGTTAAGAGAGACAAAATGAAAACAAGTTTTTTAACCTCGCATGATGAAGCGTTTTTTAATTTTATACCAGGATTTTGCACCGCTAGAAATAAGTATTGTTATATTACAGTGTTTTATTTTCTGAACAGTCGCAATTACTCCGAGTTTCAGAAACATGGTTATAATGTTTCTAGACATTATATTAGTTTCCTATCCTTAACCTTAGACATTAAAATCTAAAAGGGATACTAAATATACAGTCAAAATTATCAAAATTTTGCTTTATATATATATATATTTTTTTCAAACTTATTTTTCTTGATTTTTGATATTTTTTGTTTGATTT
The DNA here is from genome assembly GCA_010016025.2 of Alatinidae sp. Z8VKAUB7J3. Lineage (NCBI taxonomy): Eukaryota > Metazoa > Cnidaria > Cubozoa > Carybdeida > Alatinidae > Alatinidae sp. Z8VKAUB7J3. The sequence continues at coordinate 46,311,544 of JAAAKM020073195.1, read as the reverse complement.
TAGAGAGCAGAAGTAGCTAACCAATTTTGACAAACACTTTTATTCATGTCAAATGTTAACACTCCGGTATCTTTAATAATAATAATAATAGTAAAAATTTTGCTTTTATTCATATATCTCCATATTTTGTCTGTCCAAACTTATCTAAATACTTCCAATGGAAAAAATAACAAAATAATGATCGATAGTGGAAAATCATTAAAACGTACCATACTGACTCATGTTTATCGTCTTCTGAGTAAAATTTGACTTCCTGAAAACGTAGCATTTGAGTGCTAAAAAAATGCAGAAGATTCAATGCTGTAAAATTATTGGTATATGAAAAAAATGTATCCAGTGCATTACAGGTAAGTGGGTATTAGTCTACTTAAGAGCCATTAACTCTAGGGAAATGTTTGAAAATTATATAATAATCTATAATATGACGTCATATTGTCAATATAAATGACATCATACTACATCAAAAAGTTATGACGTCATAATTGGGTAATAACATTTTACCAGGAAGTCTCTTAAAGAAAGAAAAGAACTTTTATCATTAGTGAAAGTCTTCTTGTGCTAGTTATGTTTACAGAATTTTGCTTGAACTTAAACCAGGATCCCCTCAGAAAGCTGGAGAAAGTTGCAACTCTGCTCATCAAAATCAAGAGAGACATCAAGTTTAACGAAATTCCCAGATTTCTCAGATGGATCATTATATAGCTTTACAATGTCAGCATCGTTGTAATAAACTAATCCATTTATAGGCAACTTGTAAAATAATATAAATACCTGAGATTTGGATTTGATTCCTCAGTAAGAAAATACGTTATTAAGAGCAAGTGACGTATCAAAGGTATTCACTAAGCCTACTGGATTTCAGTGCACAGTGTATTAGCATGTTTCAGGATATAACATTTCCTTCTTGCAATATATCAGCAAATAGGACCTGGGATATGCTTCCTTGATGCTGTTCTGTTAATGTGCCCCCTTTTCTATATCACTGAGAGTTATGCAGAACTTTGTAGATGGTTCAACTTACATGCATGTAAGCAGACATTCATGTAAGCTTGGCATACTCTCCCTGAGCAATGTTATGATTCTCCATTACTTTATGACTAATACTGTTTGATGCAACTCTTAAGTCATGTGGATACCGACGTCGGTTGTTGAAATGGTTGTACTTATAACAGTTTGGAAACCGATGTAACTACAATCGTTTCGAAAACTGTTTGCATGCATGGTAATATCATATCAGCTCATGATGGCAGATGATACCCACGATAGAAACTTGCTCTTCTGTGTTGCGGTCACAAAATAGAGAAAGGGATTACCGAAACCTTTTATCTTGAGTCATGTAGTAGCCTAAAGTACATTGCAGACTAGACTGGTATATGCAGAGCAGACTAAATGCAACAAATGTGCTTTGTACACAAGTTAAAGCTTAACAATATTACTCAGAGTATTAACTTCAAAACCCACTGCAGTAACCTTGATCGTTAACTATAGGAGCGACTGGTTAGGCTATATAAGAGCGTCAGGCCTTACTAGATGCGGATATATTAATTGGGCAGAGCTTAAGCTTATGCGAACCGTAACGCTACGGCATACGCCAATATCAATACAAATTTATATGTATAGACTAGGCCGGCGCTACTACACTAGTACACTTTTGCACGCTCCCATTTATTGCCTACATTTTCATCTTTTCAGGCCAAAAATAACCTCAAATGACTTATTCATTACGTTGAGCAATGCATTTGACTAATTCAAAAGATATGTAGGAAATAAAGGGGGACGTGCAAAAGTGACTAGCGCGCCGGCCAACTAGCTTTGGGCCTATCGTATTACCGATGAAAGATTATTCTTACCTTATCAATTTTAGGTCCATGGTATAAAATGTCGTGCATTCCTTGGATGTTAAAACTTTCTTCTACTTTTGTGTATGGACACAGGACAGTATAACCTGCCATTACACAAAGCATGAGAAATTTTAGGCTGCGAAGAAGGTTCGCCATCTTTGTTGTTTCATTTAATTGAGAATCCTCGTTGTGAAATTACTTCTAAGAGAATCATAGGGCACCAGTAGAGTTTGAAGTCTTTCAACGCTCAGGTTTGAAGAGAAGAAAATGTGTAATGCCTGCCTTTACTTGCAGGTCCTCGGTAGTATAGTGGTGAGTATCCCCGCCTGTCACGCGGGAGACCGGGGTTCGATTCCCCGCCGGGGAGAGAGGCTGCCATGGTACATGCTGTCGGTTTTTTAAGATCTATTTACCTCAGCCAAAGGGAGCGATGACGGTTCTAAACGAAGCTCTTCTTCACATTCGATGTCGTCCGAACTTTCCTCTTGCTTTGAGAAGGAAAAGTATTCTGATATATACTCTGTAAATCCACTGCTATCGAAAAAAATAAAATTCAGGTACAATAAACTCTACGGTGCCATGATTATATAAGTAGCCTTTAGTTTAGAGGAGATTTCCAAGCCACTGACCTGGTACTGGTATGGATACCGAAGCTGGGAAGATATAATAAATATGCAACGTAATACACGAGTACGTCACCAAGGTGGGCTGAACTGGAGACTCCTCAAATATGTCTGACCGGTTGCGCTAGAATTTTTAAAGCATGCTTTTGGCCCACTTTGCCATCCGGTGAAGAGTTTAGTGAATGCAAGTTATATCACAAACTCTTGCTCTTATTTTGACATTTTTAGGGTAAGCGATATCGATGTTTCACATTTAAGCTGGGAAATTAATTTGTGACTTATTACTGTATAGGTTGCCATCTAAAATGCCATCCGGTTACAAAGGCACTTCATCCAACCTGTTACTCTCTCAGGTATTCTGACTGATTGCTGACATGCACTACTTCCTACGAAATAGCCAAAGCACCTTACCCGTACTGGCTTGCCTCGGTTTGATTTCTATTAGGCAGCCAGAGGACTTTGCACGTACCGAATAGCTTCATTTTGATTTCTATTAAGCAGCTAAGGAACTTCTGCCACTGTAACCAAGCGTCCGGAGCATATATTCCGTTGACCGAGCAAGTGCTTTTGTAGTGGCAGTCTTCATGGCTGCATTTCTGGCCTAACTAGAAGTCAGTTTAATATATCAAGATATGGTGTGGTTCAACTTACTGTGAACTTATAAGAAGCTCCGTGAAGGCATATTATACCGTCAACTGCTGAATATAAGAAAGAAAGATGCCCAATAGTTTTCTGCTGTTAACTTGCTGTAGCCTTAATGTAGCCTCTGATGCTATAAATCCATGCAGTTGGTGTTTTCCTCTTGTGGACACTGTCATCTACCTCTTCTGTGACTCCAACGACAAAAATACTATTTGGCCGGATTTTCCAGTCTTGCATTCGGCTAATTTTCTCATTCCAGCCTTGAACGTTCAGACTTCCTTCAAGTGTCACTCCATTCTCTCGCGTACCCATTCATACCTTAATCCGGCTTTTCGGCTGACCCACAATTAAACAGATTTCGAACACCGAAATCCTCTCCTGATCTGACCATACGTATCACTGACATCCTTTTCTCCAGTGGGCAAAATAAGTGTCTGTTACACTCTGAGTATTTTACGTTGTACTGTTTGAAATACACTGAGATTACAACAGTCCTGCTGCAAAGCCGATGGCCTTGGCTGCAGAGCAATAAATTGATGACGTCACAAAAACGTCTCTCGAGGAATCCCAATTACAACTGCATTCAAGTGGTAATCATGTCACAAAATCACCAAATGCTTGTACACAACATGTAGCATTCATTATCTAACATTAACTGCCGACAACAGTTGTTTGAATTGGTGAAAGTCCTTGGGAAACACCGTTAATATTCTTGTTTTGTACCACAAACAAACTCTTTAATCTTTAATAAATGTTATGATTAGTAACACATTATTCCCATTAATTATTTTTCTTACCAGCTTCTATCAAGGTTATGGTGATTTCCTCGAATCCCTGTTGTGCTGCTAAATGAATTGGGCAATTTCCTTGTTCGTCAGTAGCATAGACATCCGCACCATAAGATATCAGTGTTTCCACAGCTTCGCTGTGACCACAGCAGGCACTCAAATGCAATGGAGTAATCTTTTTGAAGTCCTTTACATTGACGTCTAGCCCTGTAATGACGCAAACACAAAGATTAGTTAATTTTTTGTAAAACAGATTTCTAATTAAAATTTTACTAACTTTTAAAATGCAGTGCTTTCAAATAGTTAGTTTACACACGAATGATTGGACAACTTGCAGATGGAACGATCTAAGGACTTGAGGCAAAACAAGGCAACGATATTCCTTGACAAATGATACCACAGAGGGGACTACCTTAACACTTATAGGTATATTAGGATTGGCTCCAAATGGATCCAAGATCAGTCAAATTGCTGATCGTTTTTAAATTACTAAATAATTATGGCAATACTAAATAAATGCTAGTGAGATATGACACAACCGGGGCATAGAACCTTGACCCTTGCTATCGCGACGTGTACTCTACCATTTGGCCTGTATAACCTCCGATGTTAATATATTCTATTGTTCTACCAACTTCTAGGCCTACACAATCGGAGACCAGTCTCTCTGTGTTATGTGCCTTGAACAAGGAAGAACTGTTACATGACCCTTCAATATATCCGAAGCCCATTAAAAGTTAGAAAGTATCATAGAGAAGAACGATTTAATATGTCGGTATCGAAGAGACGCTAGAAAAATGAAAATTATGTGGTGCGGTAGTGGCGTATTTTTTAATTTCTCTGGTGCCTATCCAATACTGACATTTCAAATACTGTCTTCTCAATGATTTGTGATGATTTTGTGATGAAATATTTTAAAAGGGTTTACTTGTTTATGGGGTTTTTGGTGCTACACGGTACTATAGTACAGTTGATTGAAATTATCTTAATACACGCAATATTCATCGTAAAATAATTAAATCAACTACTAAAGCAAAACAAAAAAGAAAAATTCAAAGAGTTCTAGTTCTAATAATAATAGTAATAATAACAACAATAATAACAATAATTGGTAAACAGTCCTCTAATAATATAAATAACCTCTAATAAACCCTCAGGTTTTGTTAAAACATGTATGCATACACGGTGACAACTGGTATTCAGTTTGAGATAACAAGAGCAGTAAATATTTTACCAAATTTCCGTGTTACGTTGATTGCATAGTAGTGAGGTTAGAAGATATACTAATTCCATTTGCAATTCAACGATATTTTCAGTCGATCTGTAAGCGATTTAACTCAATCACCTTCACATGAATTCCTCGATTCTTTAAATTCGTCAGTGTTTTCAACGCAACGACTGTGGTTAAATCTCGTCCTGAAAGTCACCAGAATTTGGAAACTTGTATTTGAAAAGTTGGTTTGTGGTACAAAACTTGAATATTGCGTTGAGTAACGGATTCATTTTGCTAAACGTTTTCGAGAAGCAGAAGCAGAAGCAGAAGCAGAAGCAGAAGCAGAAGCAGAAGCAGAAGCAGAAGCAGAAGCAGAAGTAGAAGCAGAAGCAGAAGCAGAAGCAGAAGGGGAAGCAGTTATTAATGACCTCAGTCCTTTAATGACCAGTAATGTAACATCTAGCCCTTTGTGTTTGTTTGGAATATTTATTTGTCCCTTGTTCATTGTTACCACTTTTCTACTGTTCCTTTGTCTTTGCGTTCGTTTACTGTTGTGTAGTGTTAACTTTAGATCATTTTTCTCTGCATCGTGACAGAGTATTCTTCCACAAGGTAGCATCCAGTTGATATTACTTATTACTCTGAAGATGTCAAATGTTTAGTTTGACGAAATGTTAGTATAGTATTAAAGAAGAAAAATTGAATCAATTTGTCTTTTTCTTTAAAGATCCTTAGCCTGGTTGCCATTTTTATTTGCAGATTTGGCCACATTATTGTCAGCTCTGAAACATCTTAGATGAGGGGTTATTAGAACAGTTGCGTATTGGTACATGTCATTGATAAGGTAATTCACAATGCCCATTCATAGAAAAAAGCACAGGGGTCCTCTCCCGATGTTGGTACTGGACTGCATCCCGACTTAAACTGAAATTAGCGTAGCAATACCATAATACGTCGTATCACGACGGCATGCTGTTACTTGTTTGATGTTTATAAAAAGATTATTTAGGAACTATTGCCAACTCCGGTATTTTTAAAAACTAATTTAAAGACGTGGAACAGTTACTTTGCAATTATGGGATGAATCATACGACGTAACAATAACATCGGGCAAAGTCAACATGAATTGCCTACTCTTGGGTGCCTAATAGACGTCTCCCCCCCGCTAATTACTTCCAATCCCCCCGCCTATTCCAGCCCCCCCGTTTAGTACGTTTTTAGGATACTTCCATCCTCCCTTTTATTCCAACCCCCCGTCTATTAGGCACCCAAGAGTACTTGAGATCACGTTACTAAAATGCATACACGAGTTCTTAGAATACTCTAAAGGAAGTATCTTATTTTCATTTAATCGGCGAATCAGCAAAAATTTCAGTATCAAATATTCAAATCATGCGAAGGAGGGATTAATTAATCTTCCCTGATAAAATATTGATAAGTAACGAAATATCATGGTTGCTAAAATAAAGTTAGAAAAATCATTTCAAATGCGAAACGTAGATCAGGATTCGTTAACTGTTATTGTTCTTTTCCTCATAAATTGCTTGTTCATTTCTCTCATTCGCAAACGAAAGTTGCCAAAACGTAGCTTATTGTATTTTCATTACACCTCCTACATTTCAAAAACGCTATTATTCTAATTTCAACTGTAAACGAGTATCAAAATTATCTGTAAGAAAGATGAGAATGATACTAGTCCGTCATGTTTGTACTCGCGAAAACAGTAACTGAACAAATATATTCAAACAATACCTTTTTACAAGGGGTAAACTTGATGACGTATGTTATTGTTCTTTTTGTCTTTTTCTTTACAAAGAATACTTATAGTAATGAAATTTGAAAAGTTGGTTTGTGGTACAAAACTTGAATATTGCGTTGAGTAACGGATTCATTTTGCTAAACGTTTTCGCCGGTAGTGTGGAACTAGGCTGTGTGTTGGCGTCTACCCTCTTTTGGGATCTTTCTCACAATGCCTTTGGAGAATGTATTTGCGACCACTATAGAAGGTCTGTACCCGTACAACAAATCAGACTGGAGGATGTTCAACCTTGTCAGATTGAGAGAATAGGCCCAATCTTGTGAGATCACCATCACAGACCTGCTAATTGCTGACGATTCTTCCATCACTTCACACACAGAGCAAGGATTCGAAGAACTCATAACCACATTCTCTCAGACTCGCAAAAACGTCAGCTTTACCGTTAACCAGGCAAAATCAAAGTGCTAGACTAAGGAGTGGAAAAGACACCTGTTACCCCTGTCGACAAATTCGAACTCGGTGTTGTACACCAGTTCACATACCTGAGGTCAACAATCAACGCCACTCTGTCCCTATACGCAACGAAAAAGTTCAAACAGGTCTTGGTTGGCTCACCAGTTGCGTCGAAGAGAATGCAAAGCTCATAATAACTACTATAATAAGAGTATAAAGTTCCTAACTTAGCGTCACTCTGCTGCAGGGCAGTCATTCATGGACAGCATACACCAAACAGGAGCAGAGACTGAATAGTTCACACATGCGCTGTCGTTTCCAAATCCTCCACATCAAGTGGAGTGACAAAGTGCCGAAGGTGGTAAGTCCTTGCACTCGCTGGCCCCTTCACAATATTTACGTTGCTTAGACAACGCAAGTTGCGCTGGGTCGGTTATGTTCACCGGATGGCAGTCGGTCGGATTCGAAACGGCACATGTGGAATAAACTGACCTCTGGCACAAGATCTGTTGGCTGACCCAAACTGTGCTATAAAGGTCTCTGCAACCACGACTTAAAAGCCCTTGAGATCAACACTAAGAGCTGGGAGACCACAGAAGCCGGCCGCAGCAGATAGCGGAGTGTACTGAAGAAAAAGCTAAAGACTGGAAAGAAGAAGATTAAGATTCTGGTAGAGTACAAGAGAGCTAGACGGAAGGCACACACGCCGGGTCACAACTCAGCTATTACACATACCTGTATCCACTGTGGCAGAGTCTGCCGCTCTCGGATTGATCTCATGAGTCACAGCCGAAATTGTTGCAGTATGGGTTCCATCACGGCATCCCGCTAGCGTAAATAAATCTCTGGTCAACAACGACTGACGGAGGCACATTTCTACATTGACTTATTACAATACTTGTTTGAAAATAAACGTTTTGATTGGAATTTGAGGCCATTGTTAACAGTGTTGAAAGCTTGTTGATAATTCAAGAAAAATCTAGCCTGCGCGAGCAGATAAAAAATACTGACGTAGTAACTACCCACTTCAGCTAGGATAGTCTGCACGCAGGCTAGGAAAACTCTTCTCCCTTCCTTTATTTATTTGGATTGGTTGACCTTTGTACTCATTCGTAGGCTTAATGTTGTATGTTTCTCTAAGTTTAAATATTGCATTATTGTCAGTCCCTAACAAACACTATGTAGTCGCATGATACAGTATAGTATACTATAGTATAGTATAGTATAGTATAGTGTAGTATAGTATAGTATAGTATAGTATAGTGTAGTATAGTATAGTATAGTATAGTACAGTACAGTATGACCTTTTGAAGAGTAATACTGAAATTTGGTCTAGAGGACAGGGCGAACCATTTGACTTCATCCTCCTAATAGCTTGCGTTATTTGCTGGTATGTAGGAGGATGCTGATTAAAAATGATATTTGGACTATCAAATTTAGGGATCCAATCCGGGATGACAAAGCAACGTTTAGGAATAATAATAATAATAATAATAATAATAATAATAATAATAATAAACAGATAAAATAAGTAAATAAACACATAATAATAATAATAATAATTTCACTTCAAGCAAAATGTACTAAACGCCCGCGCAAAGATACATAGTAAAAGGAGACTGGAAAAGAAAAAATGTACAAACAGAATATGGAGAATTTTAATTTTGGGTTAGCTATAATAACAATAGCCTCTAGAAAATTGTTGGCATGCAATGCAATTTAGAGATGCAGTCACTAGATATACCTCACGCACGTTGGTAACGAAAGGTGAGAATACAACATTCACGAAAATAATGCCGTTCACCAGTGTCACAAGACCATGTTATAGAGACCCTCGGATTAAAGTAGCCAGAATATTTTGGGATTCCAACTGGGCAAGCAACTTCTATTTGAACAATTTTCAATGAATTCATGGGGCTTTGCAATTTTTCTTTGTGATTACCTTTGTCGTATCTATGGTTCGTAAGTATTACAACAAACGGCGTACATACTTAGCTTATTTGAAATATATGATTAGCCTGATTCGGATTACAAAAAGTAATATATGCAAAGGTGCTTATGCAAAAGAAAGGGTTATTTTCTACTTTTAAATTTTACCCTAGTGAGTATTGATTGGCATTTACATGACGCCATTATTATTAGAGTCAACCAGGACAAAATCACGACGTTGGATCACTTTAGCTTCTCACCAGTTGCTCATAATGAAATACTTTGACTTCTTGATATTCCTCTTACTTGTCATCTACGTTTCAGTGTTAGTAATAAAATCGGGCTTAAGGATCCACGATGAAATTATTGTACACTAACGACGATCATTACTTACCCTATTTGCTGTTATGAATGTTATCTGGGCATAAGATAAAGTGCGGGCAAAAACGTTGTGCTCCAACCAATTCAACCAGATCAAATCGTCCCACACGCCACGCCTATGAGTGTTAGTATATTGTAGGGCCGAACATGCTTTTAGGGGAATTTATTAGAGGGAACACTACCTTCGTATCACATCTTTCGTACTCCATCCATCGTACCTGTTTTACTTTCTCAAAGTCAAAGTCAAAGTCAAAGTGGGTGGTTACAGCCCCTAGCCTTCAAGGTCGGACAGCCATTTGCATCTAACCTTAACGCTAAAATGGAATGGGATTAAGACAACAAAGTTTCGCTCTATAGCCCTAAACGATGATCCCTTACTTTTGCTACCCAGTCGCCTCCCCCTCCCTCCCCGGATTAACCAGCAACTGATGTTGTGTAGTGTTGCTGCTGCTGCTTATAAACACTTGTTCCGTGCTACCCAGCTCCGTATATTCTCTCGATTGACGATCATACTCACAAGCCCGATACGAATACAGTGCCTATTGATACTGAGTTTCACAGCTGCTTTTCTGAGTACACTAAAACCTTGATAATAACTTTTGGAAACTTATGCCAAAAATTTTCTTCCAGGTTGGGGTTGGCCTTTAGAGTTCTAGGTGGGGGTTCTCTTTGTAGGTGGGGATCCAGACCCCTTTGCGAACTGTGGATATTATATACTATGTCGATTGGTTTCTTCCTTCTTAGGAAATAAAAAATTACACGCACTTTCCGGCATGAGAAAGGTAAACTCTCGAATTCGAAGCCGATGTGTCTGTTGTTTCCATGGCAACTCCCAATAAGATGTGTCTTTCGCTAGAGGCGGGGCAATTACATCTATATTATGATTCCTTCAATTGCCATCTTGACTAGTGGAACAACTACCTATTCTTAATTATAACCTCAATTGCTTACTTCTAATCTGCCCATCCCTAACATATGTTCTGTGTATAGTGACAACCGTTTTCAAACTAATTATAATTTCCCTCCTTGTCAAGTTAATAAACAGTTAACTACCTTTAATTCTCAATACTTCTAAAATATTTAATTGCCAAGTCAAAGTTTCCTTCATAAGCTCAATATCATCCTCATCAGGCGTGTTGTACTTGATCAGTTTGTTTTAATGCGGTTTCCGGGTAAATTATACAAAACGATTGTCATAAGAGAGAATGATTAAAAATCGATTTCGTTGATAGCATTGTCCGCTTTGTCAATAAGTTCAACTAACCAGCTACAGATCAGCGTAACCGTTATGATGTTGCGTTCTTTTCAAAAGCATGCCAAATGAACCGTTTAGTTCGGGGGTCTGCAACGGAGGGTCTAAGGACGCCACAGGGGGTACGTAATTGATGTTTAAGGGTCCTAAAGATGCCATCGAGTGAACCATTGCCGTTCTTCCAACACCGAACCATCAAGTGCAATAAAATGTATTTTATGTATTTTTGTAGATATATTAAGAAACAAATTCTCATAAATCAACATCATGTACATATACGCAACCCACGAAACACTTGTTAAAATGGAACCTTGGTTACGTGGCCTCAACAACATGTTTCATACAGTATTTCTAAGACATATTTTCATTTTCCCTTTGGTCAATGGAGCGTTTATCACCAGGTAAAGCATTCCTTGGGACAAATAAATTGGATAGTTACTCTAATAATCTAAAGTCTCTACTAAATAATGGGAACCAGAAATATATTATTACTTCCCCTAGTTGAACCTTTTCCTTTAAAAAGGTTCTTCAAAAAGCTTAAATACTCTCAAAATGCCCAAAAGCATAATCTAGAGTGTGTAGAATATGAGAGCCCGTTTCCGAATGTATGCATGGGCGCACGGCCAAAGGGGCTGAGGGGGGCTGCAGCCCCCCAGTTTGTTAAAATAATAAATTTTTTCGGGCAGATGGCAAAAAAAGGTTTATTGCCGGAGCATTAAGGAAATTTTTTCCAATTCAAAGTGGCGGTAGTTTACCCTACCCCTGTTCGATTTAACCGTCTGCAGAATCGTCGATTCATGTCCCAATAATTTTCGGGCAAATGAGTATTTTTTCGGGAAAATAATCCACAGCCCCCCTTGTCGAATAGCCTTAAAATAATTTAAACCAACATTTTGTTCTACAGGTTATATTCAGGTTAAGTTATGGTGGCGGAAGTGGGCGTCCTGAGCTTCAACACAAGAGTGTCCGGTTCAATTCATTGCAGCGGATTCTCTTTTCATATTATTACTTACTTTGATAATAGAATAGAAACATTGAGAAGCATATATTGATCAATCAGATCACACCTGATACACCGCTAGACGTAAACTCTTGAGTTTCCATGCAAGAGTGTCCGTTTCAATTCTTGGCAGCAGATTCTTTTTCCATACTATTACTTACTTTGATAACAGAATAGAAACATTGATAATCATATATTGATCATTCAGATCACACCTGATACACCGCTAGAGCTAAACTCTTGAGCTTCAACAAAAGAGTGTCCGGTTCAATTCATTGCAGCGGATTCTTTTTGCATATTATTACTTACTTTGATAACAGAATAGAAAAATTGATAATTATAGATTGATCAATCAGATCACACCTGATACACCGCTAGAGGTAAACTCTTGAGTTTCCATGCAAGAGTGTCCGGTTCAATTCATTGCAGCGGATTGTTTTTTTATATTATTCGTACTTTGATAACAGAACAGAAACAATAATAATCATATATTGATCAATCAGATCACACCTAATACTAGAGGTAAACTCTTGAGTTTCCATGCAAGAGTGTCCGGTTCAATTCATTGCAGCGGAATCTTTTTGCATTCTATTACTTACTTTGATAACCAAATAGAAACCATGACGATCATATATTGATCAATCAGATCACACCTGATACACCGCTAGAGGCAAACTCTTGAGTTTCCATGCAAAAGTGTCCGGTTCAATTCATTGCAGCGGATTCTTTTTTCATGTTATTACTTACTTTGATAACAGAATAGAAACATTGATAATCATATATTGATCAATCAGATCACACCTGATACACCGCTAGAGGTAAACTCTTGAGTTTCCATGCAAGAGTGTCCGGTTCAATTCATTGCAGCGGATTCTTTTTTCATATTATTACTTACTTTGATAACAGAATAGAAAATTGACAAGCATATATCAATCGATACGATCACACCTGATACACGGCTAGAGGTAAACTCTTGAGTTTCCATGCCACAGTGTCTGGTTCAATTCATTGCAGCGGACTCTTTTTTCATATTATTACTTACTTTGATAACAGAATAGAAGCATTCACAATCATATAATGATCAATTGGTTCGCACCTGATACTGCGCTAGAGGTAAACTCTTGAGTTTCCATGCAAGAGTGTTAGTTTCAATTCTTGGCAGCAGATTCTTTTTGCATACTATTACTTACTTTGATAACAGAATAGAAACATTGATAATCATATATTGATTAATCAGATCACACCTGATACACCGCTAGAGGTAAACTCTTGAGTTTCCATCCAAGAGTGTCCGGTTCAATTCATTGCAGCGGATACTTTTTTCATATTATTACTTACTTTGATAACAGAATAGAAACATTGACAATCATATATTGATCAATCAGATCACACCTGATACACCGCTAGAGGAAAACTCTTGGGTTTCCATGCAAGAGTGTCCAGTTCAATTCATTGCAGCGGAATCTTTTTGCATACTATTACTTACTTTGACAACAGAATAGAATCATTGATAATCATATATTGATCAATCAGATCACACCTGATACACTTGCGTTCAAGGGCAAGGCCTCCCTTCTAGTTGTGCTTAAGATGAGGGCACAATTTTCGGTAGAAAAATTAGGGCATTGGTGGCCTCCCCTCCCCCCTCCTTATGATATTTATGCACATGAAGATTGTTTATCTCAATAACCGTACCGTACTGTATCTCAATAAGTGTGGCATCTGGAAATATAGTTTCTAAATTTCAAGACACGATAGGACTAACAACGTGTTCTATCCTGAATTTCTTCCATGAAAGGCATAATAAAAATATTAAATGTACTGCTTGTTACATACAATTGTTTGTAACATCGTCACAATGCCATTAAACTAAAGATGATTTCATCCGAAAATGAAAACTGCTAAATGATGACTTGTGATTGATCACGTGAATAAAATTTATTATTGTATCAACTCCTCAAAACTACCTTCGATCAGGTACGGTAACGAAGCAAGGAAACCTCCGCAAGCACACCATATTCAGATCTACTTCATACAAAGCAGGTATCACTAGTAAAATATTTTACGACCGTAAGTTTATATTTTAACTAACGTAAATACAGTGCTATATGCGATCAAGGGATCCTTAAAGCTAAAATGTTAAGTAATGCCATAAAACAACGTAGCAATAAAGACAAAATGCAATAACATGCTTACTTGTTCATTTGTGTACAACTTTATATCCGAAGGCAACTTTTGAGTAAATCCTAGCATTGAGTTTGTCCTTGGAGCAATAGAAATCTGCGATGTACGAAAAACATAGGGCAAAATATTTCAACAGTATCAACCAAAACAGTCTGATTCCTCATTTCAAAACAAACAAATAGAAAAGGTTGTCCATGATGTGGCAGAGGACACATTTTTACTGACACATATTCACTGACTTATAAAAAACCCTGACTAGCGATTGGAAAGTGAGTATCAAATTTTACAGCGTAGCCTGGCAGAGAGATTTTCTTTTGACACTAAGAAGCATGAAAGTAGCGCGTGCTTTGGTTTCCGAACACAGTTTTAATTTTCTCTCAAGAAAATACGGAAATCTTTCCTCACTACTTTGTAACTACAGATTCCTAAGATTACTACCGGCTACGAGAGGCTATGGTAAGTGATCCTTGCTATGGAATGCTTCATTTGTAGGTTTCTCCTACGATCTTTCCTGTTATGATATTTTTCATTATGTTGTTTGTTTGCGTTCTGCAATATTACAGTATGTTACAGCCTATACTTTAATTATACAGCGAATTGACCAGGGATTTCAGATCTTCGCAAAAAGTACAAAAAACAGACACGAGAGTCTTTACGAATGAAGTGATATATCTCGTCAACAGGGTGGCAGAAAACTGAAAACTTCGAGGGAGCTCGGAAAAAAACGACAAAATTTCCTGCGAGGTAATGAATTTACATTGTTGCATAATTAAGTGTATTGCACCTACAATGACATAAAAATTCAGGGAGTTCTTACTGGTTCCGCTCCTTAGTGTTAGCAGCAACCTAGAGACGAGGCCTTCGACAAGACTTTCGACAGAAACTTTTATCGACGCTGTGCAATCTCAATTCTTTGATTTATAACTTATACGGCTTGAGGTCGCGCTTCGCTTGACTTGAGCTCGCTCCTTAAATTGTAACCGTTGCTCACCTTTTTTTACGTCAAATACTGCGAAACGTAAAAAATTCTACCATCTACAATAACCAATCCGCTGCTAAACATTTAGCCAATAGTAATGTGTTTATGTGTTCAACTGCTTCATTGGCAGGAAATAATTACAGGTTCCCTTTTTATAATCGGTTTCATGAATAAGCTAAGTTGGAAAATCCAGCCGTTATGAGATTCAAAGACTCGAGTCCGCTCTTACCTCATTATCCTTGACCTCCGTTCTGCTTCGCCGTTCCAAGGTGCAAAATTGGGACTGGGATATTATGACAAAAACACTTAAGCGCTGTGTAAGTCTCCTATGTTTTCACACTTCCTTGGAGTGCATCACAAAAAAATTTTTACCGTTAGCCCTAAAGATTGGTGCAAATGTCAGTGGTAAAGCGCTTATGCGTGCTATATAAAAGTTGCTATATAAATGCATTGTACGAGACTTTACATTTCTTTACTTTCCATCACGAATGAACAATATTTGCAGCATTTTATGTTTGTTTAACAAACATTTCAGAGGGTATTCTTATTGTTCCTTCTTTATCTCAGTAAATCTTGTTGGACACGGAAAGTTCCTGCACAGTATTTTACCATTCTACCTGTTTTAAGCTGCCTTTTCTGTTACTGAACTTTTCCTGTTTCTTCGAGCTCATTGAATATTGTCTATTTTCAATATTCCATTGGACTTGTTTCCTTTCTGTTGATTTCTACTTTAAAGCTTTCTTTTAAATGTTGATACTGTGCATGTTTATATGTTATTGCAATATTTAAATGTCATCATCAGGAGCTGAGGCAGGTAAAAATGAGAGGACTAACTTTGATCCTGGGGCACAACAAGAGCAATTAAGAAATGGCTCTACACAAATTTGGGGGTTGCAAACATTCCCTTTTCTTTATGTCACAAATTCCGACCAATTGACAGTTTCTAAAGTGTCAAGCACATGCTTCCTATGAACCAATCATTTGACTCTGAAATTAAAATAATTTTTCGGGCGAATTTCACGAGCTATTCCAAAAGCCAGACATTTGAAGACAGAAGTTACAAGGAATTGTACGGAGAAGCGTAGGATAAAGCAAGATAGATCGACTTTTAAAAACGGCTCAGCTTAGAAATTTGTACATGGCTACATTTTCACCTATGTAATCAAATCCTCCTTGGTGCTAGTAGTGAACATGATTTAGACAACTGTAGAAGAGAAAAAAGGTAGATTTTGAGTCTCTCAGCGCTACATCTCCGCGAAGGCCACAGCATCTAGTTTTTGTGCATTTGATACTTAAAACTTAACACCTGGTTGTAAGGCCAAACATGTCGTCAACCCCTTAGTCACTTGAATCAATATCTATTTCCGAAATCCAAGTTAAACTTGATAAGGTGTTCAGCCCGTCACGTAACGTAGACCTTGCTAGCTTTGCAGTGCATGAGGCACAACTTCAAATGTAGGGACTGTGGTTTGTTTTGATTTTGAAATTACGAATAAATGTACCTAGAATCTAGATTTAGCACTGGCCTTTGTCAAACAGTTCCTGAGAGACCATGTGGGGTACGATTTACTACGTTGGATGCCGTTAAAATTGTTTGGCGCGAAATTCAATTGTTGGCATCTTTCGTAGCCTCGTTTCCATTCTAGTGTATTATATTAATTCTATGCTGTACATCATCAACATCAACATGATCATCATCGTCATCATCATCATCATCGTCGTCGTCGTCATCATCATCATCATCATCATCATCATCATCATCATCATCATCATTGTCTTCATCATAATCGTCATCATGATCATCGTCATCATCATCATCATCATCATCATCATTGTCTTCATCATAATCGTCATCATGATCATCGTCATCATGATCATGATTATTATGATATTAGTCATGATCATGATTATTATGATCTTAATGATGATCACCATCATGATCATGATCATGATCGTCATAATCATCATTATCAGCAGCAGCATCATCACCATGTTACATAGCCATGATCTCTTTCCAGGGGTTGGAATACGCATGATTGTATAAGCTAAGCTCAGTTCCTCACTATGTCTAGTGACATGTCCAAACCATTGTAGCTTTCTACTTTTAATTGTCACATCAAAAACTCGAGGCTGGTCCAGAGTAGTTGGGCATAAATGGAGACAGTTGCGGTTCTAGGATATTTCCGCTGGGTGGTAGGCTGATAGGGTCTAAGGAGTTATTTGTAGGGTTATCCCATGTGTTAATTGTAAGAACCCAAGTAAATTGTTTGCTCAGATTCTTAAAGTCTTTGTTAATAGTACGTATCATCAGTTGCAACCAATAACCATTGTTTTCGCAGAAGAAATTAGCAGCGAAAGAAGAAGAAAAGATTCCATAAATTAATAAACCTAGTTTTTAGTACTCCATACATATTCCATTGTGCTACTCTCTAAATACCGATATCTGCGTAAATATTTAGATATATGGCTCACATGTACCAGAATCCATGGATGCACATTTTCTTTAACATTTCCATAGGATCTCCAACAAAAAACGGTCCACATATACATAAATTATACATATTTATAGAGCTACAAGTTACCGCAGGCCATGGACTCAAACCTCAGAATAATAATTGTCGACTTCCATGGGCTTTAAAGAGTAAGACGGACCGGATGGCAGTCCTTCCTTGGTCAAGTCACATGACGCAGAGAGGCTGGTCTCCAATTGCGTTGAGCTGGATGTCGATGTCCGCCGGTGGATGATTGGGAGCTAATGTGGCAACTAGAGAAATAAAAGTATGTTAACATCGGAGGTTACCTCGCTCAGTTGGTTGAGAGCACGCCGCGAAAGCGTGGGTCACGGGTTCGATTTCCGGTGGTGACATGCTTTTCTATTTCTCTAGTGTTCTTTTCTAACTGATATTTCAAATCCTTTCTTCTCGATGATACTTTCTAACTTAATGGCCTTTGGATTGATGACGGGCCGGATGGCAGTTCTTCCTTGGTCAAGTCGCATGGCGCAGAGAAGCTGGTCTCCAATTGTGTTGAGCTGGATCTCGATGTCCACTGGTGGATGATTGGGAGCTAATGTATCGACTAGAGAAATAGAGTGTGTTAACATCAGAGGCCACCTACCTCAGTTGGTAGAGCGCACGCCGCGAAAGCGTGGGTCACGGGTTCGATCCCCGGTGGTGACATATTTTCTATTTCTCTGACTCTTGCCTGTATATACTTGGGTATGTGCGTTGAAAATTCTTTGAAAATGCTTTCCGAGAGATTGTGTCTTTTGGCCTAAATGAAAAAAACTTCTTTCACGACTTTCAATCAATGGCTTAGCTTGTTCCAGCTAGACTTCAGACTATACAGTGCAACTTTCAGTTGAATTTACGCACCTCTGACATTTTTGTACCGATGTAACCAAATGTGATATAGAATCAGTAGCGGATGGTGGGCATTTATCGTGGGTGTGCTGTCCATATGCAAATTATGCAAATTAAATTACTCAGTCTCTCCGTATATAAATTACAACTCCCTTCATTCTCCTACAAAACGTTCTATAGAGCAAGAGCTATTGGGAGGGGGGGGGGAGGTTCTATATATTAGTTGGTGAAGCTTCAGAATTTCAATTAACGAGTATTTGGTAGCGTATGAAAATGTAAGAGAGCATTGGTTTTGAAAGATTCATTTACAATAACCGGCATCATCTAGGCATTAACTACTAATGAAAATCAAAGCGAAAAAACATTTAAGCAAAATTTTAAAGGGGGTCCAACTTTTATCAGACGGGACAAGCCCCCTGAAACTCCCCTTCTTCCCTTCGTAGCCAAGGACTTGCATTTGTTGTCATCTGCATTTGCTGTCATTTCCCAAGAAGACACTTTGCTGAAATCAGAAGCAAACATGCCTCAGAATGAACTATGTTGACTAGTTTTCAGCTAAAACCGGATGTCGAGCGGACAAGATTCCGCACGACTTCAAGGTATTTTCCCGCAGCGATAACTTTGTTTGAATGGCCCTTGTGGTTGGTTCCTTGTTTCTTAGCAATAGTACAAGACGTGCTGTAAGCCTTCAGCACGGCTTGGTGTTCATTGACGTAATTTAAGGAGGGAAGTTCATTCAAAAGTTTGATTTTCGTTACAAAATGGGCTCTTGATAGAATTACCAAATAAAAATCGGGGGAAATATATAATTTGCATAAATCTTGGAATATGCTTAACTTTCGTAGGATGTGCGGCGCACACCTAGCACACCCAGAATATACGCCCCTGTATAGAATTGAACGGATGCTATTTTTAGGATTATTTCCGGAGAACTATGAAATTAATGACCGCCCCTTTCATATTTTGGAACCCCCCCCCCCCTAGAGAGCCAGCTTCGAGTGCGGGCCTTTCAATTAATTCAATCTCTAGAGAGTTTTTGTAATTACATCATTGAGATTTCCATAATCAATGTTCACCCGAAAGCGCTTAACAGGAGTTTTCCGACAGACGCTGTCGAGCAAATTACATCAAATCCGCCGGATACTGTCTATTGAGCAATGTCTGGATTTTATTTTTAGACAAAAAAATCCCGATAAAATTAACCAGACATAAATTCATTCATTTGCATATCTAAATGAGTTGATTTCGTCACACCACTCCAAATATGGGGAAAATTTTGAGTTGGACAATGTGAAACACGCTGCCAATATTTGACGAGTAAGATTTTTTGCATAGTTTCAATGATCAAGTTGCTGTACTCTGGGATAGAACTGCAATTGGGGGGAACGGATGGGCCAGGACAGCCTTGATATAAAATGTGTCTACCGAAGGTACTGTGGATGATTGGGAGCTAATGTGGCGACTAGAGAAATAAAAGTGTGTTAACATCGGAGGTCACCTAGCTCAGTTGGTTGAGCGCATGCCGCGAAAGCGTGGGTCACGGGTTTGATCCCCAGTGGTGACATACTTTACTATTTCTCTAGTGTTCTATTCATAACTACTATATATAATAATTAATCTTGATGCATACATAGTTTCTTCTCTGTACTCTGCCAACTCATTCACAAGGTAAACACAAATATATTAGAACTTTGTAACACAAGGTAAACAAAATACCTAGTAGTACTATTGCATGTCAATTGGATGTTATGTTGTAAATTAAGATATTCACAGGCTTATAAAAGAAGTCAATGTTGTGATGTCATATTCTTACTGCCAAAACCTGCTTAACTCTATTTTTAAGAGATAACACTCTTTAAAGCAAGGATAGTAACCTCTCTTGATTTATTTCTTAAGAACAAGTCTGAGTCACTTGATGACTAACATTACTTTGATATTATCCACAGTTGAAATCAAATTCTTTGTTTGATAACAATCCTCTCGTTAGAAAGATCTATAATAAAATTAATCAATGTCAGTTAAAAATATTCAAGTGTTTGTTCCTTACTTGTAAATATCTCCTGTCTATGATCCTGTTGACATAATCATTTGATTGTTAGAACCATTACCATTGTCCACTACTAACTTATATTACTTTTTGACATGTATCATTGCCATTTACACTCAATATGGAGACATCATTCCTCCATTTATCACACTCTTTTGAATACTTTTCAGCCATCTAAACACGCATTCAAAGATCTTGTTTGATTTGATTTTACTCTACGACAGTCCTTCCTTGGATTGTTTGTCACGGGGATCACTACTAAATGCACTGTATACCAGGTCAACACTTGGCTTCCTTGAAGTGCCCAAAATCAATCATTGGTCATTAATAACTTGTATATATATGTAATGGTTTTATTGATGCATAGTTGCTTCCTTATTTCAGTGTTTCTAACTCTATGCTTGAGGTTAATTCCAAGAAATACTTGCTTCTGCTGTTAAAGCCTTCCTATTCCACTGTATAGACTAACTACTACTTATTGGTGTTCACAGAAATTTCTGGAGGGACGTTGGTATGCCAATAATAGAAGGCAAAGGGTATCAATTTTGGGGAGGAAGCATTTTTTATTCGTTTTACAACTAATATGACACTTTTTTACATTTTATACAATCACTATTTTCTGGCAGCTTTAACTTTGCTCAATTGTTATTGGTCAAGTGGTCATGATATAGTTGAGGCCTACTAAGTTTATAGGCCTACGTAGCTACAAGCACATGTACAGTATACAGAATCATGTCCTATTTGATAGGCTTGTTGCAAATTAAATGGTTGAAATGTCTTCCTAAATATGACCTATCTCAATACTTAGTGACAATGTTTGAAATTTGAGAGTAAAAATTGTGAAACCATTCGGAATGTCCAGTGATCCCACCTGATGTTGAAAGTTGGTCACCTCCATCTGGCGTTGTATCCTTGTAGAAAACCCTTCAAGGCATGATCATGAAATTCAGGAGTCTCAATGGAAGCATAAGAGACCCAAGAGGAGCGTTTACATGGAGGCATCATTACGATAGATTCTCGAGGTATCGAAGGTTAATTACCCGGCTTCAGCTCTAGCGCAACGAGGGGGGACTGGTTTGGGTTAGTTTTTTTGGTATTTCGGGGTTTTATTGTACCAATATTCTGCTATATGTGGCACCTAAAGGGGTGGTCATTCCTCCAGTCGGGAGGAACGATCCGGCTGGAGGCGGTGTGGCAAGCTACAACAATTGTAGTCACGGATTTGCTAAGTGGCGAAGTTCTTTGTATGTAAAACGTGCTTAAGACTTAATTGATGGTTTGCATGACCAGTGTTTAGGGCGGTACCTGTAAGAGGACCCTTGTGCTGAACAGGCCGTTAGGACAGTATTATTTTCGTCGACATTTCTTTGATACAGAAATCAAGCAAACATGGCTTTAAAATATATGTCAATGTATTCTAGATTTTGCTTGTACCTGGTCTCTACTGATGACAATTTGTTCGATTTTATAGTATCTCACCCTCTTTTACGTTTCTGTAGCAAGGGCGATCAACATGAAAAAGAGATTGCTGTTATGTATGAAGAGATGGACCAACTACTTCAGAAGGAGAGAGAAATGTTGCAGGACAAGGTATGGTCGTCGACCTATACGGAAATTATCGATAAACTGCGGCGATAGCAGGAATAAAATGCTTTCAAACTGTGAAAGGCTTTTGCAAGTGAAGATTCACTTGGCATCTTTGCCAGAAGTTCAGAGTTTGGTTCTTGGAATGTCATCGATGACACCCGGAAGGGCAACCAGGTTTAGACCCTTTCATTCATAAAATTTTATAGTAAAATCTCTGAGCCTTCTGAGCCTTACAATGTTTTTCCGAAATACGCCTATTTCTCCAATTTTTTCCGTTGAAAACATTGACTGATGTGGTCTGGGAACTTTAGTGTTTTGTTATTGGTTACTCTGTGTCACATGACCAGGAGCCCTTCATCTTCTAGTTTTCGTTAAGAAACATCATTATTTATGAATGGGCTAAATTACAATGCCCTCTAATAAAGGTACTCTATATACGGCGTCGCTCTAACCGCCTACGGAAGGGTAGGGAATACAAAATAACTAACCATGCTTTCAAAGGGTGTCTAAATGAAAATTTTACAATTTTGTAAGACGTTGAAACCATAGACTGATTTTAGCGCAGGAAAGAAATGAGGTAGATGGTTGACAGCACATAGCGACCTTGCGGAGCGGTACTATTACTCACATGTTGATAAAGCTCGTTAAACATTCTTTATCATGAGTTATTCGTATGCGAGTGAGTGTTCTTCGTAGCTTTGTACGGATTGTACATAATTACGGTGATTATGGTGATGATGATGATGATGATGATGATGATGGTGGTGATGATAATGACAAAAATTATACTGATAATGACGATGATGGGGATGATGATGATTATAATAAAAGGGATGATGATGATGAGGATGATGATGAGGATGATAATGGTGGTAATGATAATGATAATGATGATAATAGTGATTATAATGGTGGCAATGATGATGATGTTGATAATGATGATGATGATTATGATGATGATGATGATGATGATGATGATGATAATGAAGAGGAGGACGAGGACGAGGTCTGATTATAACCATTATATCTGAACGATGATGATTGTGAGATATAACTAAGCTCTCCCAGTTACATCTCTTAGTTTCAATCTAACTAATGCATATACTAGCTTTCCGTCGAGCTTCATACAATGAGAATGTACGTACAATGTTGATCTCCCACGCAGAAACATAGTATAGATATGGTTTGTATATATATAGTTTAAACAAGCCAGGCTTCACTTCTAATGAACACGGAAAGTAGGTCAAATACCTGGTCAACAATGCAGGAAACTACACAATATCTGGAACTATAAATCTTCTCATTAGCTAAAAATGAACTTCTTTTAATCGACTGCTGAAAATATCCTTTTCTACGGCGCAGAAACGTAGACCACGAGGAAAGAAATGAAGGAACAAAGTGACATCACATACTAGCGTCTCCTGTGACATGCGCTAAAAATCAATCTCAAGCAGAAATTCTCAACAAGGAACCTTATGCTGATCTCCCGAGAACGTCTGACACAAATCAAACACGTGGGCCTTGGTTTGTTGTTCATTGTTGGCCAGTTAATGAAGAGGTAGCAAATTTATTCCTCTGAAAGCCTAAACATGGCCAGAAGAACCTTGGAAGACCGAAACTTGATTACACCACCGCCATATCCACTAGGCTCAAATTTGCAGAATAAGGAAGGTTCAGCAGTGAACAACAGAGAGTATTGGCAAGATGTTATAATTGGCTCGGGTACACCACACTAATGACAGTGATGAGATTAAGAGTTTATGGAATGCCCTTGAACTGGAGAGTCTCCATTAGCTGACCTCAAAATCGTTCAAGCACAGAACAACAATTACAATTTACACGAGAAGTTCTGCCGATCTTCATACAACCCTTCGTAGTGTTTATTGAATATACATCTGATAAGGCATATTACAAATACAGGTTTTTAACCCTTTCTCATCCTTCTGCTAATTAAGTTTACTTGCACACAAAATTAATCTTTGACATACAAATGACAAACAAAGATGGTGCTGAGCTGTAAAAGCTTTCAAATTTTAACTTGGTTGCTGAACCCTGAAAAGAATGACAGAGTAAATGTATATATTCTGGCTTATCGGTCACAGGTTCATATTTTGTACCACATGGTTTTCTTCAGACGTACTACGATAAATAGGAAAATGACAGCAAAGCTGAGCTTAAAGTAAACTTGACAGAAAGAGTATTAAGTTCACCGAAGAAATCAAAACAGCACGTTTGGTTGCGGAAGCTGAAGAGTACAAACAAAGTTGGAAACTCAACTATTAATATATAACTTGGGAAAATAGTTGTATTTGAAGCTCTACGATACAGAACATGGATGCTGTAGATAACTACCTCTTTGAAAGGTGGGGTACACTAAAGGTAAAAGGTTATGGACCACTGTTACAGACTAGCTGAAAAGGCCCAATGGGAAAACGAATTCTTTTTATCTATAAAGCAAAGCATCCTTCCTTTTTATGTGGAACTGAGTAGTGTCAGACAAATGATATTTTAACTACACACTAATTTTGCTATTTCGTACAGTTTTTCTGTTTTGTAAGTTTAGCAGTTAGTTTAGCAGTAAGTTTAGCCAATTTTCAGTAGTGACCTGAACCAGCTCAGTTGGTAGAGCGCACGCCGCAAAAGCTTGGGTCACGGGTTCAATGCCCCTTGGTGACATGCTTTTCTATTTCTCTAGTGTTTTTTTCGAAAAGGTAAGTCTACAAACAAAGACGTACATCTCATAACAGTCTACTCAATCAACGTCTACGGCAGAGGTGGGCAAACTACTTCCCGCAGATTATATCCAGCCTGTTGGCCTTTTTAACCCGGCCCGACAAAAAGATTGGTACAGAATTAAAGTTTGAAGTGAATGATTGCATTCATACCACCAGAGTTCAATGTATTGGCTAAAATGGTTGATCAACAACACTGTTGTCATTAAAAAGTATGTAAATAATTTACTGATTCTTTTTGTTTATGCTTGATATGTAATGTTAGCAAATGCAGGTTTTTATATGTATCGTATCTTGTGCTGACGCGGTCAGTCTGTCAACTGTTCAGAGTCAATGCGGCCACGTGACAAAATATGTGCCTGCCCCTGCTCTACGACATGGAATCTTCGATGCGATAACTACCTCTTCTTTTGTCATTTTTGATTACAGAACTGTCTTACTGCTTATTTTCATATTAATTAGTTTATGTAGGCCTAGAGAGAACGAGCTACAGGCAATTGTTAATATGTTGTCATTAGTTTTAAACGTCCAATAATAAGAGTGAGTTAGCTAGGGTCGACATAGACGTTCTTAATAGTTAGCTAACGTGCTCTGACTTTTGTGATAAAACACTGCAAATTGAACTCAACTAACTTCTCTGTTAGAATGATGCTTGTCTCTATTTTGAGGGGATATTTCCATCTAACCTAGTGACACTCAGAACAACAATTTTGAATGGAGATGGTGATGCCTTCGACCGCGATGATGATGATGATGATGATAAAGATGATGATGATAATGGTGATGATGATGATGATGATAATTGTAACATTAATGATGATTACCACTATGATAATGATGATTATAATGATGGTAATGATGAAGATAATGATGAATGATACTGAGAATGGTACAACTTTGAAATACTGATTCTACTACAGTTCCTTATTGATCCAGATTGTGAGATTGTTTTGATTCATATTTGTTTTTAGGCCCCTTATGGAGGACTTGAAAAATTATCATGTACTCAGGTAATACTGACTACAGATCAACATTTCGAAATAAACATAACAACAAGTTAGCGATTAGCCTACAGCAGAGATGCAAGCAAAACATTATCGGACAGTGATTACGCAAGACTCAATGTAGTGAAAGTACACGGAGCTATAACGTACGGTTATTTGTTGAGAGACGTTCAAAACATGAAATAACAAATATCAGTCTCAACATTGTCATTGTAGAGAATTCTGGAATAGGAAACCTTATGTTTCCAAAGTTGGTAAATTGTTGTTTTTAGTAAGGGAAAATTGATGGCATTCATTTAGATTGATAAGATTCCAGTCACGTTTTCACTCTTCAGAACATTAGAATCTCAGAATAGAAGAATAACTCAGAATAACTTAGAATCTCCGAAACTCAGAACAGAATTAAGAATCGAGTAGAATCGAGGAAGAGCAGAATTTATTCGTTTATCATATTCATTTTAGAAACCATTCAATAGAACCGATTAATCGATTAATCATTAAAATTTCTGGCGATTAATCGATTACGGAAAGAATCGATAATGGACAGCACTAGTAAACATAGGTGCCAGGTATATAAATTGCTAGAAGAGAAAGTTTGTTTCAAGCCAAGGGGTGAAAAGAGGCATTATTTCATTAATGGTAGGTATAACTGTGATGGTAATAATGTAGCATATTTGCTTAGCTGTAGGGTTTGTAGCAAACAATATGTAGGTAGCACCATGACAGCTTTCAGACTTAGAATTAATAATTACAAAGCAGCTAGATGGACCAACAGATCATGTCAGCAAGGGTGACACTACAAGTACAAAAGGGGGCTGCCTTTCCAGTGTCACAATCTGATACAGAGTTGCATAGGGTAAATTTAGAGAGCTATTACCCATCCTTACATGTCGCTTTCTTAGCCTCCACACAAGAGGAAGGATATACATTTCATGCATGCGCAGTGTCATGCTGTACACAAGCTATTGCTGGCCGATAAAAAACCAGGAACGTACATTTGTAAGGTGGTGAAAGTCGAGCACAACAGAAGCAACAATGATAGAAGAGGTGGTGAAATATGTTGCATGAAGAAATATGTAACCCTAAACAGTTGACTGAGGAAATTGAATCAAAACAGATTATGCAATTGTGATAGACAACAATTGTGGGCATATTGAGAAGTTTCAAGTGTTACTCAATCAGCTCACACACACGTATATCAAAAGGTGCATGCCATGCTCCAATGGATATGTGGAGTGAACACAGATGACATGGTGGACAAAGCAACACTGTATGGGAGAGAAAGCATTATCCACCTTGACACCATCCTTAGATGTACCAGACTTTGTTGGTTCGGCAACATGCATTGCAGTGGAGTATGAATGAATAAGTGCTAGTCCCTGACTGTGGAGAGTAGAGTAGGCAGAGGAAGACCAGAAAGGCATAGGGTGACACCATCTCAGAAGACATGCAGACCTGCAACCTCACACCTGAACTGGCAAAGGACACGAATGCCTGAGAACTGCCACCTGACAGTCCAACCCACTGGAAAAGAGAATGACGGACAATAAACTGCCTGATGATGATGATGATGATGATGATGATGATGATGATGATGATGATGGTGATGATGGTGATGGTGATAGCTTGCTTATCTCTCTATATATTTGGGAAGGTTAGAGTGGTTCATCTATTCAGATTTTTCCCCTTCTGAAAATATGGATAGACAAAGATCATGCTATATCAGTAAATCATAAAATGCATCTTGCTCTTTCAACATTCCCATACATAAAAACAAAACAGCATTCTCAGAGAAGGTGTAATACAATTTATATCTTTCTCAACTTAAGATATACATACCTGCAGTTTCCTTCATTTTCATTAAAACAAATGCCCCAATTTGACTTGGTGAGTACACCTTACCCTGGGCTTCAAACCAGGCATCACCATTTGAAGCTTTTACGATCTTAAATGCCACATTTTTTCTATAATAAATGCAAAAGACAAGTATTAAAACAACAGTTTATATATATATATATATATATATATATAGACTATCAATAAATAAACACTAGCATGATGACGTTTCGAAGTAATTCTTATATATAATAAGGAAAACACAAAATTATATATAGATATACATATCTCTATATGTACACTCTCAACTCTCCAAGAGTGAAGCATTACCACCATAGCTTCCAGTTTAAGGGCGCTGATTGGATTCGAACTCACGACCTCATAGTTACTAAACTAAAGCCCAAACCATTTGACCATCAGGTCCTGGTAAGGCTCCACTCTTTGAGAATTATATATAATTGCAATGAGTTTGCTGAGAATAATATATGTGTATGTTTGTGTGTTTGTGTGTCAGAATTGTTGTTCTTTAGCTTCTAATGGGAATAAATTATTTCAGAAATCAGTACAGAAGAAATTTTGAAACTTAATTTGATGTTGTTGCAGTAGTACGGAAGTTAGTAAAGTAGAGAATGAAAATTTTGTACCATATCGGATAGCCTGTACGATAGCGTATAGCAAATTCCTTATTATAGTATTATATCTCCTAAGTATCATGTCTCGTTCAACAACTTACTTAATTACTTTTACACTTTATTCTTTTCCCTGATGAAACCATTAAATGACAAGGTCATGATTATTAATGCGTGTAACAGTTAGCTAGATGCTTCCTTTCTCAGATGTCTTGACAATTTTATAGGTTGTTCAAAACTAAAGTCACACAAACTTACTGGTTTTTGTACTTACCGCAGGTCTACGTAGGTCAGAGACACGCATTTCCACTGTAACATCACGATCCTTACGATTTTCATAGGAAAAGAGAAAAGAAAAACCTGTAAACTACCATACAGACCATCTCTACCCCGGCCCTTTTTCAGTTTCTCTATCTATTGATAATCTTGAATAATGAATTGTTGGCCTGATAAATTGAGGCATAGAATTAGCAAACGGTCGTGTTTATTAAAAGGCAAAAATTAGCATCTTGTAAAGTGTAACGTAAAGGCTGCACCGTCCCTTAAATTCGCTTTTTATGATCTTCCCCTCATACGAGAGTGACGAAAGAGCCTCGTGCCTTGAAACCTTATATTTTTGTGTTTCAGACACTTTTGTAAGAGTACGGTGAACAAATACGACCCATACACATAGTTTCAATAATATTTCTTTCATTTCTAGGGAAGGACTTTCTTTTAAGCCAAACGAAAATCAACGCAGTATGTACGTAAGAGACAATTTCTATTTCTGTTAACAACAACCAAATTTTTATAAACATTTCTGGCAAGATATTCATAAGTTTGGGAATTAAGCAAAAGCGAGGAGATGCGTTGGGAATTTTTGTCGTAGATACCCCTCAGATATCGTTGCAAAAGAAAATTTTTAGTAGAATTTCTAAATCTTTTAAAATCTTTAAGTAAAAAGGAAGAGAAAACCATGGGGCGAGGTGCCTCTCTTCTTTCCAACCAGTGGCTATTGCTTGCAGGACTCCATAAAATTGTTCTTCTTCTCTCTTGTTGTGTGGATGGTATTAGACAAAGAGTCGTTATATCAATAAAACTAAATCTCAATTTACAACTAGGCAAGCATCTTCTTCTTCTTCTTCTTCTTCTTCTTCTTAGTCGTTCACGCCACTGCTGGCGGATGGCCTCCATAACTTGCTCCACGCCCTTCGATCCTGTGCTCTTCTCATCCATGTGGAAATTTTGCTCCATAAACCCCTATTGATAAAGTTGGCAGGGATAGCATTAAAAAGGTTCAGAAGACCTTGTTTCCACAATGGTTCCTTTATAGAGGTACAATGGAGGAAGAAAATGATTATGTAAATGGAGATCATTTTAACTGCATAAATATTATACTGGTTGTGTTCACTGAGAGACCATAAACATGATTTCACAATGGTCTAAGGTGCTACTGCTCACAGCAATACACCAATCCAGCTTGTCAATCAAACAACATTTACCACCAAATCACATCACTGGACCAAGAATTTCAGTGTAAAATTGATCAAGTATATCTTTGAGTGACTTTTGAGAGAATTAGAGTCAAATCCTTGGAATTTATACCTGTCTTACTCCATTTATGACAATTTTACTTGCAAACTTTCAGAATTCAGGGTAATGATCTGGTAGAAACAATACAATGAAGTACTGGTTCTGAGTCATGAACTGTCGACCAGTGCAGATTTTCAATTATCGCAGACCAGGGTTAACATGGCATTAACCAAGAATCAAAGAGATTTTCAAGAAGACTAGAATTGAAATTAACTATTTTAATATGCTGTGTTATCAACTTTTGAATAAAACAATTAGATGTCAGCAATGTTGAGGATAACTTGTGTTGATTTCTATTTAAACAGAAGATATAAAATAATGGTAATGAACCACAACAAAAACCTTGGGTGTGAATAAAATACAAAAGCTACAAAACTATCTTTCCCAAGCACACTATAATGCACTGACATGCACAGTTTGGAGTCCTGGCACAAAATGTGCATAATTCCATAACTTATCAATTGTGTTTACATTAAAAAATAGAGAAAATATACATAGCCTTAAATAAGATCTGCAAGACTGATGAACAAAACACGCACATTGGACTATAACACTTAAAACAGTAATTCAACAAGAACAATTCAGGAAGACAATTGACTTACCTTCCAGACAGATCAGTGACATGCACAAATGTATCATTGAATGAAGCAAATATGTGGGCTACTCCGAAGACATTTTCTCCTTCTGAAACCTACAAATGAAAAACATAGCAATATTTTATATAATAACGGTGAGCAGTGAGTATTTATATGGTGTTTTGTGATATATAACTACTGCATTTAATAACTGAAATTAAGCAAGCATCGCCTTAAAGATTACTGTATGGATATGATATTACTTATCAACAAAATTGTATTGCATGAATTAACTTTTGAGGTCTGAGAACCACCTTCTTCACAATGGTGATAAATAAATTTATAAATGGTATTACTGTGGATCTATCTTAAGTTAAGAACATCCAAGTATGTAGTGCTGTAGCTTATTACTATGCTGAACTACTAAAACCGATCTTCAAGTTCTGACATCACTCCTGTAACTATCCTAGGATTTTATACATCTACAACTGATTTAAGTTTTGCAATTGTCCTACACATAAATAGTATTCAGCTACTATTTGCATCTAGTCAAATGCCTAAAAACAGACCACTTTCAGATGTGAACAGTTGCCGCGAGCAATGACAGTGGGCTTACTGTTTACAACAAGTGTAATAACGCTTGCACGGTTGTCTAGGCCTGCCAATAACATTTTGGACCGCAAATTTCATCAATAAGGGTCTGTCGTCATAATTGTCAATTTTCATTGAGCGTCTGTGGGCCGCTTAAGACAGAAATTCTTATTTCAATAAGCCTAATGGACCCCGGGGTAATGTATAGGCTGTACCTCTACTCCATAATTATTAAAAACAAAGTTTCACAACCTGGTCCAACTGTCTTTATTATTTGCATGAAAACAAAAACTGAAATCAGTCCAGACTTGTGAACGACGTGTGAATAGTTCATTTATTGTTGGCGAATCAAGGAATTTTTGGGATCATAGCAATGAAACTTAAGCTTCTGGAAAATAGAATCAAAACGCTTTTCATTCCTACCGCTTATTTAAATAGCACTTATCTCTTCAAACTTGACAATTTTTAAGGTATAGAGTGTCTGTATTTTGTGTCCACTGAAGTCAATTCAGGGCCTACCTCCAGTGGACACGGGGCTTACACGTCTTCAACATGTTTGCAACAGTACCTTATTTCCATCAACTTTAGCCACCAATGTCCATCCTCCTTTGCTACAATGCTTCATATCAATCTTGCAGTAGTGTTTACCAATGCCTTCTAAGTCAACAATCCCACTGGTTCTATATACCTTTGACTCATAAGCCTCGTTGCAGTTTATTGGTTTCTAGATATTAAGGGAAAACAAGTCAAAGCACAGTTATTCATAGAGAAACACTGATTTGACTTAATGTCCGCCGTAGATAAGCGGGGAGGGTAAATAATTCTTACAGTTAAAACCTGCAAAGACAAAGACAGAGGAAACAAAATGAATTTCACACTAAAACAAAGAGGGAAGTGGAACATTTGTAGCATTTAAGGAGGACGTGTTAGTCGTATTACACAAAATAAGGCTTACCTTGGCTTCTGGCTCCAATTCAAAACAATTTTAGAGAGTGAATAAGACAAAAGATAGGTAGTGGATGGTAACGCTCACGAAGCTGGCCCTCTGAGAGAGGGGGGCGGTTGGGATTTCCGAAATGTGAAAGGGGTCACAAGTTTCATCATTCTCTGGGAATAATCCTAAAAATAGCATCCATTCAAATTAATATTACATTTGGTAACATCGATACAAAAATATCAGAAGTGGGTAAATTCAACTGAAAGTGGCATTATATAGTCTAAATTCCAGCTGAGACAAGCTAAGTCATTGGTTGCAAGTCGTGAAAAACGTTTGTTCATTAAGGCCAAAAGACACAATTATATCTCACGGAAGGCATTTTTAAGGAATTTTCAACGCTCATACCCGAGGACATACCCATGGACATACCCAACGCTGATACCCATGGACATACGGGCAAGAGTCACCCCTTAGTCATCCCTTAGTCATCCCTTAGTCATCCAATAGGTCCGACATTTTTTGTTTCCGATGCATCATGGTATACTAAAGTGAAAAATGTATATGCCGATCAGAATGTCAGGGGGGTGGGGCAGAATACGCTAGTGAATTCTCTCAGGGGTGAGGGGGCGCCCGCTCTTCCCCGCTCAGCTGCGTGAGTGGATGATAACAGTCAATGGACCTTTATCACAATTGCGCAATCCTGTCTCAAAATGAGGTTGAGCTCGCATGAAACAACCAAAACAAACTGACAGTAAAATAACAGTACCTACCTGCACTGAAATGGTCTTTCTTTCGTGTGAAGCCTCTTATGCGTCTTCAGTTGACCACTTTGCCTGAAAGCCTTACCACAGCCGGGGAAATCGCATGAAAACGGCCTGATATTATTATGCACAAGCATATGAGCATCCAGCGACTTCTTCCTGGGAAACGGTCGTTTGCAAATCGTGCACTGGAAACGTGAATATGGGGTTTGAAGCTTTAGAGATTCAATCAAAGAGGACGATGGTCTCCCTCGAATCCTTGGAGGCCAGTTGTTTAGTTTTAACTCCTGGAACACCTTGCCACGACCTTCTTTGGGAGATTTCATCTTGTGGATGTCTCTCGTATTTTCCTCTTCGTGTTTCCCACTTCTACTGTTCCTCTGATGGCACGAAGCTGGTACAATCGTCCTTAACCTGTTATCTTTTTGATGCGTTAAGTTTGCAACACGGAAGATATTTTCTTGATCGTAACATGGTGGTGTTGACAGCGGAAAATCCAGATTGATCTTGTCCATCGCACTCTTGCTAAGGGGCTTGGCGGCTAAGAGGACTTCGAAAACGCCTGCTAACCCAGAGCCATCGAAATTAATACCCCTACCCTCCTCCTTAGCTATTACTTTGGGGCTGCTAACCCCTGTTGACAGATTTAACATGGGCAGTTGCAAAGACTCTTCCAAAGAATGACTTCGACGAGGCATTTTCAGCTGCTCACAGCCAGGCAACAAAAGGGGTCTACCGTTTATGCACCACATACCGTAAATCTGCAAGACTGGAATAACATCCGAAGACTGAAGTATTCATGTAAGAATGTCCAGATTTTCCTGTGGCATGAGCATTAAATAAAGTCGAAAACAATGTGAAACACTGTTCCTAACACCATTTCAACTCCCCAGTGAAAATAGCGCCATGATTTAAAGGTAAATGAGAATGTTGTTGAAGAACGTATTGTTCAAGAAGATAATTATCGCCCATGTGACCATCAACCAGCCAATCATATCAATGAGTTTGGTCTCCGCGGGTTAATCCAAAATTAAGTTGACACATGGCAGGCATGAAAATGTTCCCTTGTGGAAAAGGGAACTAACACTACCTTAATCTAAAACAAAAGAGTAAAACTTAAACGATAGCAATCATCAAAGGCAGCGACATACATGTGGCACGTTTAAACACAGGACACCCAATGAATTAGTGCTTTAAAATCTTTGGAACCGTGCACAATCCTTACAAATGACATCTTGATTGAAACTTTGTGGTGTTAATTTAAACCGAACTAATCTAAAAAGTCAAACACTGCAGAGTGTAACGACGACATTTAAAAACCGAAGTTAAATCAAAACTTACTTCTATAGCTTAGTACCTTTAAAGCATTACTAATGATATTTTAGAGTAGACTAATATCTGCAGTTTAGGCCGGTAGCTAAACCACTTGAGTGAATCGAATTTATGGTCAAACGGAAGTTAGAGTTGCAACAGTTCTTTGAGGAGTCTAAAAGTAACAAGTTTTTCGCTCTCTTATGAAAAAAGTAAACTGTTACATAGACCTAGTAAGTGCAAGCTGGGAGCTTACAGGAAGGCTGGGTTCGGCATGTCCATTACTTAATGTAATTCTCTGTGAATCTGTAAATTATAATGTAACAGCACTTTGATGTATACATAACAACATATCCCTAGGCCAAGATGGCACAAGTACCTTTTTTAAATGTTGTAGATTTTTCAATGATTAACACGAAGCTTTGCATCTGCCAATATGTCATACAGGAAATGTTAATAAACATACTCCCTCACCATTTATTAGAGACCAAAGAGTAAGTTGTTTGTACTCATTTATGTCTTTCTTTCAGCTCTAATGTATTTACTTTCATTTCTTTCAGGAATGGTTGCCACTGTTTTTGCCCTTGGATTAGGCTTGTTTCACTTTAACAGAGGTGATGCCAAAATGCAACAGAAAATGATGAGGGCACGTGTTGTCGCACAAGGCTCCACAGTGCTATTCTTAGTTGCTGGTATTGCTTTAGGGATGATTGATCAAAACAAGAAGGATTCCTAGATATATTTAATATTATTTTGACTGAATGAAGATATTGTTCTGTTTTCTTGGATTCTGTATTCTATTGCAATGTGGCATGTTATTTGAACTCAGCTAGAGTCCTATGATGGAGTGGCCAGTGATGATTGTATGGATTGCTGAAAATATCTAAAAATATCGGAAACACAGACATTTGTGTGACTCCCTTAAGATACTTTAAAGATTTAATTATGGAAAGAAGTCAGACAATTGTGATGCCCAAGAAGTTGTGTCCTTTTGTCAAATATTTGTCCTCTGGAGAAGGTAGCTAGACAGTAGCCCACAACAAATGGAAGGCTAAATATTAACATTTGTATATTATACTTATATTAAGTAAGTAAGTACTTAAGAAAGTATATGTAATTCATGAAGAATTTAGCCACATTTCCATGGCATTGTAAATTTATGATCCTAAACTAAATCCAGGTTGTTATGATTAGATGATGCAGTAGTTATAGAAAGCGCATGTCAAGAAAAAGTCAATGGAACATTCAATGAAAAGGATGTACAGCAATCAAATGCAGTACATAGATAGAAATATGAAATATTCTGTCTTAAAATTTTTGTCGTGGATATTGTTGTGTAATTGGTGTCACATGCATGTAACTTATAAAGGAAGAACTCTAGATATGAGTGGCTTAGAGAACAGTTTCCCAAAATATTATTGGGTAGTATAAAGTCATCAAGTTTGGTTTGTACAACCCTGTTTTGGGAGATGACAATTTTATTTTCCATAGGCATTAAATATTGAATATGTGTAAAGATTCCTTTCTCTTGTTTACTGAGAATTGTACCTTATTTTGCTTTGGTATATGAACTGTACACTAAAAAATCTACTATTGTAACCAGTCATTTTTGTGTACACCTCTCACCATTAAACACTCGTTCAGTACAGGCTCTGTTCTAAGAAGTGCTCAATTGTAATTGGTGAACGAGATTAGGTCTTACTAACTATTTATTGACCCTTTCTCACAACTGAACATCCAACTATAGATAAGATCTTTCAACCGGAAGTCTTAAGTCATGCTGCTACTATTCGATATGTGTCCATACATCTTGTGGGGGCTGGAGTCTATCTTGGCCTAGTTGAAGTAGGTTGTTGAATAATGATGACTGGAGGTATTCATCCATTAGGTAACTTAACATGTGATGATCGCTGCTCATGCCAATCATGCCACGTTATTTATACTGACAACAGACCTAAGATTTGAAAAAGTAAAGTAATAACGTTACTGCATTTTTAACAGCATTCTAATTTTTGTTCCCAGGGTACTCATTGTTGAGCACGTGATCTCCTTACAACTTGCTTGCTTACTCCATGAACCTTGAACTCGATGTTTCACTACTCCTGGTGGAGTTGGTTTTATGTGTGAATTAAACATGCTCTTCAAAGCAATTGTTAACGTAAGGACGACAAATATTTCTAATTCACAGCAGTAACTCTTACTTCAGACCAACTTTCAAACGACCAGTTATGTTTAATCTTAATACCTTTAAAGTGCTCTGGCTATTGTAAGAAATTTTTTTCAGCTATTTTTCTGATTAATTATAGTTAATAATTTCAGGTTGAGTAAGATGTACTCCACTTAAAACATAAGACGCTGGCGTATTTACAATGAACCTAACAAATACCCCAAATAAATTGATTTTCTTAACAGCTACTTTTTAATAGAAATGATTTGATGATTTAAAGTTGTCCATTACAATTGACACAAGACAGGAATTTATAACTGCGGGCTCAACATTATGATGTGCAATCAAGGTATGCTAATAAGATAAGTTCACCCTTTTCGTATTTCATGACTCTTTCTTCTACCGTCTAGGAACATTTTTGACACGTTTTTTAATACTTTTTATCTTTAATATCCTAAAAGAGGCTTCATATATTTTCAAGGGTCTGATAACTATTAAATTTTTTTCATTCCTCTGTTATTGCACAATCTCTTACAGTTTTATGACCTCTATTGGCATGGAACCTTTGAATTTTTGATCCGACTCATAGTGACTAAAACTACACAAACATTTTAATCCCATTCAGAGATAGACATTCTTTTAACTGTAAAACAGCACTTTACTGGTATGAATATGAGCCTAATGTCTATTCATGCCGAGGTCCGAGTAAATAATATATGTCAAGAAAACACAGAGCTAAATACGTTCTGTAAACTGTGTGCATCGTAATTGCTCTTATTCCTGATGGTACTCATAATCATAAACCTTTGATAACTATATATCTGCTATAAATACGAAATCAAGATATTGTATCGAGTAACGGACTTATAAGGGAAGCAAGGGTGCAGTTAAGAAAAATTACATGCCAAGTCACTAAAATAGACTACGAGGTTGATTTCAAAACATAATTATAGCGGAAGATTGCTTTTTTTCACAGTTTACTCAGTGAATCATGTGGAAAGGCTATTGCTCTTGTTTAATTAAGATTTTAGTTATTTGGCAAACCTTGGTACAAATTATGAGAGAGCTATAATTATCACGCCCCCTCTAGCAATAGCTAAACCACGAAGACAATTAGGGGTGAAAGATCTAAGTTTTAATTCGTTCATAAGGGGATGAGAGGCTTGGGTGGCGTTTTATATATATATATATATATATATATATGTATATGTATAATATACATATACATATAGAATATGTATGTGTCTGGCACTGATGAAGGCTCAAAGCCGAAACACAATAAATATTAATTAATCAATTTCCCCGTACCCACTGACTGGCGTGTAAAAGTAGACGATCCTCAACATCCATTTAATTAAAACCCCTTCACATATGCCCGTGCTTCCCATTCCCTATCCTCTAAGAGTGCGAAATATCATTTAAGGGGGTACGAGATTTATGAGAGTTTATGGGCCTATTGGCTTGGAACTCGGTTGTCAATCAACACAAACTCTTCAAATCTTAAATTGCAATCAGAAGAAGTTTCTTTTCGGAATTCAGTCGCCGTATTTTAGCATCAAGTTCGATATTTTGATTTTCATATCACCAAAGTAGTCTAGTTCCTATCGCTGTTTCTTATAAATATTTTCACTTCTACAAATAAAACAACTGGAAATTCAAAGGTGGATCCTTTGAGAAAGAGAGAAGAGAGGAGAAGAAAAACATTTGTCGACATCCTCTGTCGAGTTGTAGTTGTGGCTGTAAGTTCGCCAACGGCTGGAATTAGCTCATTGTCAAATTTGTCGACACATTGTCATGTGGGTACTAGATTTGTATCTTTTCAGTTGTTCCATTATGACGATGTTCTGAGTCCTTTACTTTAAAGCTATGCATTTCGTGATCGTCTGGCAATGATAACCCCATAAATGGCGCCACCTGGAATCCATATTAGTTGCAACAATAGTAACAAGCATCCAATTCCAATGCTCCAAGGTGGAAATGGCTCTCTTTCGAGTTTCCCCTAAGATATGAAATATAAAGTAATACCTTGGCTATAGTCGCTTTGGATACCAATACTTGTGGGTTGGTTTAAACAGATACTATGATTTACAAAATTGACTCTAAAAATGATACTTACAATACCATCATCTTCCTAAACTTCCTATGACAAAATGTCGACAATGCCGTGACAAAATTATGATCGTCCGACAGTTTTAGTGACAAAACTATCAGCATCTAATAATTCCTTTGACAAAACTATCAACAGCCGACAAGAAGATTTAAAAGATCAATTTAAAAAATAAATTAAAAAAAGATCTTAAAATGACGCTTCAAGTTCCTCTCCTCAAACTTTCAATGGCCTTTTGACAGGTTGACAGGCCAGATGGCAGTCTTCCTTGCTCAAGTCACATGGTGCAGAACGGTTGGTCTCCAGGTTGATGAATGCACCAAATATACCATTAACAACAGGGTATGGATTTTCTTAAAGATTGTTACGTTTGCTCTCCAACATCGCCTTTACACTTACAAGCTTACGACAATGTTTTGTTCCCAATGATGTACTTCTTTGAGAGAACACTTATTCAAAGAAGATGAAAGAAATCGAATAATTACGATAGGTAAGTTAAGTACCATAAAATACCCTTCAGATTGTTTTAATTCTGCCAGGACTTTCACAAGAAATAACAATTTGAATCAACTTACCAAAAGTAAAGTCTTCTGTTACTTTTCCACATAAGATAATTATTTAAGATCAAATATAATAATAGACAATTTAATTTAGAGGTAATGAAACTATTGAGACGAAACACGAGACTTTATGAATTTATTTTATCACTTTATTGTCAAAGTGCACTTCACAAAGGGCTGATATCCTT
The DNA here is from genome assembly GCA_010016025.2 of Alatinidae sp. Z8VKAUB7J3. Taxonomy (NCBI): domain Eukaryota; kingdom Metazoa; phylum Cnidaria; class Cubozoa; order Carybdeida; family Alatinidae; species Alatinidae sp. Z8VKAUB7J3. The sequence goes on along the minus strand of JAAAKM020073195.1, from coordinate 46,272,534 downwards.
TTTATCATCAAAATACCTATATAACAATGATGGTAAAAGCAAAGTTACGTAAGTTAGCATGTCTAAGTTTGAAAACTAGTTTTATGTAGGTAGACTAATTTTAGTAGACAAGTTAGGGTACTTAGATTAGAATAGATAGAGTAGAAAGAAAGGGTAGGGGTAGTTATAGTAGTGTAGGTAGTGTTTTGTATGTAGACTAGTGGTATATAGGCAGAGTAGATGTGGTTAGGGTTAAGTAGATAGATGGCCCTACTGCTTATCAGGGGGCTAAACTAAACGATTCCTGGCCTTTTGGCAAGGAATGGATGTGGTATCTGTTCTCATTGATGACAGATGCTTTCCATGGTCCGCGTGAGGCGGGCCTGCTTGGCGGTTGGGCCTGCCTCATGGCTTGCTTCTCTGCCCGGTAGCACAAATTGAGGGGCGTCGCCTTTGGACACCCAGCTGCCCTTTATCTATTAGTTAGCCTGTTTGGTGGTTTTCTGTTTATTTAGGGTAGTTTTAATGTCGGGTCCACTGCTCATCAGGGGTCTTTGATTGAGAGATTGCTAAACTGAGAGATTGGTAGTTAGGGTTAAGCAGATAGAGTATCACTGGCTGGAAGGACAGTTGGGGTCTATACTTATGCAGTGAAACTAGAATATGGTAGGTACAAACATAGGTTAGTGTATGCACTGTTTTACAGCGTGTCAGTAGAGGTCCAAAAACGATTGCTGCCATATTGTGGTTAAACTTGCATACTCCAATGAGCTGCATTGGATAGGGATTATCGGAGGACGAAGCTTGTCTATCATGTTGGAAGGTAGGAAGGCAGATTTAGACGACGTTTACAGAACATGGGCTCTAATAACCAGTTCAGCGAACAAGGACATAAATTCGACTAAGCAGTTAAGTTGGGATACTCTTTGTCCATACCTAATGTGACCTTTTATCAAGGTAAAGAAAATATCACCTTCCTCATGATTGAAAATTATAATGAAAACCCAATGAGCGGTCTAATTTCTTGCTACAGTTGAACAGCTTTTTCCAAATATATGCTTACATTCTACAATGATCTGTCTTTACTTGAGAGATGGTTCATGTACAAATGGCAGTGCGTCCCTTAGCTACGATTTGACAAGCAGCTATTACATACAAAAAGAAAATACACAAAAGAATTATATAGGAATTAATTATTACTAATGCACAATAACTCTCTTACGAAAGTCAAAGCCCCTCGTGTAAGGATCGCTTGTTTCCCAATTGTATGACATTGAATACAAATACTGTATCCAAAATAATACACATTGATCGAATTTTGTCAGAGGATCAAAAAAATGTACACTTACGTGGCAATTTATAAACGAAATAAGCGGTAGAAGGAAGAACATGCAGAGGAAATCTAAAAGCTTGTTGCTAAAAGGATCTGTTACAGAAGTTGAAAACTCATTTTCATATTCTCGTGGTAAATAATGTGATCATTATTGCTTTGCAGATAAACGTGCAACCGGACCTGCTTTACCTTGCGTCTCCCTATCGGTAACGAAGCCAGGGGGATGCTTGGTATGCTTAGCATCCTCTAAAAGCTAAAATAGCATCCCCTAGTTCATGGTCGACTGTCCAAGAGCTTTGAAATTGAATTGGAGTTTTCGCTTAAATGGTGCAAAAAGCCTCGAAAGCTGAATTTCTGATTTTTTTTTTATTTTTTTGTTTTTTTTTTTTTTTTTTTTTTTTTTTTTTTTTTTTTTTTTTTTTTTTTTTTTTTTTTAACAGCTTTTGTAGACTCGGGTTTCAAGTGTTTTATGAATTTCTATTTTTTGTTTCGGAACGTGTCTGTATTTCATGATAAAAAATACTGTCGGTACATACCCGTGAAAATTTCATGTCGCAAAGATAAAACGAAAATTCATTTATTAAGGCAAATGGTGATTTTTAATCTGAAGCAAAACTACACATGATGACCATTTAACAGACAGTTAGGTATAATGTCAATCAAAATTGAATGGTCATAGAATACGAATCAATAAGTTTCATATAATTCGAAACACTAGAACAGTATTAGTATTAAACACAAACTAATCATTTTTTAGCCCTGAAATTAAAAAGTAAAATGCGAATAATATTGAAAAATACTAGCATTCTCCATTGCATCAAACAGTTCGTGGCAACAAGCTGTAAGTACCGGGTGACCCGGATCAAGAGTAATCGAAACCCTAAAACACAAATATTTGATAATAGTACATACTACAAAAGAATCGAACATTCAAGTTGATTTCAAAAATATAGAGCTCATTAAGCTTAATGGTACCCATTAAAAGTTACGAGCCAGTGAAAATATGACCTATGTCTGAAAGAGGAAAAGCAACCAAAACAGGTTATCTAAATGGAAATCACACCATCATATTCAGCACATCAAATAACCCTATTTTCAAGTTTCAAGATCCTATATGCCAAAATGCGGAATTAAAAATTTTTACCACAAACAAAATCACGTATGTGTTTTTTGTGTTTGTTGTTTTTTTTCCAGGAGTGACCAAATCGGACAAGGTGATCCTATAAGATTGGGAGACGGCTTACATACATTCGGTGCAAAAAGAAAGAACTAAATTATTTTTTGCACAATATACCTTACTTCTCCGCAATGCGGTTTTAAGTTATAAATAAACATGGACTTACCCTTGCGCAAAGAAGAGTACTTTAGAAACTATTTGAAAGGCCATTTTTGAGCACATCTCAACATTTTGACTCTTGACTAGCTAAATTTTGCTTCAAATTTGACATCTCTCAATCCAAAACAGATTCTTTTTCTCAAACAGCCACATTTTCATGAAAAATGAAAAAGATGAGTTTCCTTATAATTTTTTGATACAATAAAATAATATTATTAAGTATTAAGCCTGTGATTTCGTAGTTTCCTCCTATAGAAATTATAAATTTACTTTTATTCTATGATAAATATTCTATGATGATTGAAACAAGCAAGCATGGCAAAATAAAACATGGCACTGAGATTAGTGTAAGAAGGTGTGCTACATTAATCGAGTTCTAAAGTGTCTGGTAATGGTCTGTCTTTCTCGTTCAAACAGTAAATTTGGAATAAATCAATGTATTATGCTCTTGTGTCAGTTGCGGTTTTGGCCTAGCGGTTCCTTGAACCCTTCTTGAAATAATATTATTGAATTATAATCAAGTAGGTGTGGGCAAGTCTTGTGGGTGCAAACAATTTGTGCATAGAGCAGAAAACACTTCCTTGGCCCATTAGCGCTATCGACCAACGTAATCGAAGGCAGCTCGGGTAGACGAAGATGTTATTGAAAACGACAAAGAACTAGCAAGAATGTTACAATCAGATGCCATAGAGGTATGTGTTAGATGTTATAGTGCACTAAATCTTTTGATACGACAGTGATACATGCAAGTAAAGTTTCAATGTTTCTTATCGCCTTACATTATATTGTCTTCTCAGACTTTGATCTATAACGCGGTCCCTTGTCACGATGTGGATCAACTGTTCCCTCCATTTCTCATCAAATTCGTCATTGCTTGCTTGTATCTTAAAAATACAAATTTTACTATTTTTTCTGTTGGAATTGTACCAAAAATTGAGCAGCTTGCACCAGGCATCGTGGAAAGCAAGCAAAGTCCTCTTGGATTCTCAGTAGGCACTCACATATCAACACAACAGAATGACTCTACAGGTGGACTAGGCCCCCCAAAATTTGGTACAATAAGTTTTAACAATAGCCTATTGTTACCTTCCAAACTAGAGTTTATTCTTCCAACTATGGTCAAATCAAGAGGAACCCAGAGTTTTATTCCTCTCGTGTGCTGTAGGGGAGTGGATGTCGGAATGATTACTATTTTGAGTGTTTTTTATTTTAGCTGTCACAATCAGTGATATTTGGGGTCAACGCTGATTATCTGGGCGAAGGAGCGACGGGAAGGGGAAGATACGAAATGGAGGCCTTCTTCGTGTCAGGTATCTCAAGGGAGTATATAAATCAAGGGTTGAAAGGTGAACAGCAAATCTACTCACGAGATTGAGATTTCGTTGTTTCGCTTAAATTAAGTTATGTCATCCAATTAAATAATCAGAGGACATCATGAGTAAACTTCTAACCTCAGTTTGAAAGGTTTGAACAAAGACAAAATCTAAAAAAAGGCACACTCTAGAAATCCTTGGATTCAAATACCAAATGCTTGATGTATCCATCAAACAAGCGAAAAGATTAACGCAATCAGAAAACGGTTTCGCAAGATCTGGGAACGCCCACTCAAGAGATCCTTGGATTCAAAGATGCTTGATGCATCCATCGTACAAGTAAAAAAGTTTAACCCATGGAAAATTGGTTTCGCAAAATCTAACAGGGCCCACTAAAGAGACCCTGGGACTGAAATATTAAAGATGCTTTCTGTATTCATCGCAGAAGCGAAAAGGTTAGGGCGATCGAAAAACGGTTTTGTCGCTTTGATTAGCAATTTAACAATGCGACGCCTACGCAACAAGAAATCTATAGCACAGGGGTTCATGGCCTTGTAGCTCTTTTCAATAAAACCAAGAAAAAAGGTGATCTAGTCAAAAACTCTACTTCGACAACAGATTTACCTCTCCAAAGTCTAAGTTTGAATTTTGGAAGTTCATGGCACTTCTCAAATTCCTTCTTGTCAGTAACTTTAAAGACATTCTTGGGAATTGTCTTGATATTTCTCGCAGTTAAACAGATTACTTTGGCCAACGTCACCTACAATGGAAATAAAAAAGCCTCCGATAATAATGGTAATTCTTTGTCCCAACATGTTATTGAAAATATGTATACTTCTACGTATCTATCTATCTATCTATCTATCTATCTATCTATCTATCTATCTATCTATCTATCTATCTATCTATCTATCTAATCGATGATCAGCACCAGGATGGCCGAGTGGTTAAGGCGCTGGACTTAAGTTCCAGTGTGCGATTGCACACGTGGGTTCGAACCCCACTTCTGGTAAATACAAACATTCATTTAGCTTAAGTGTGATGAGGTGCACTGTGTACTAAAAGGAAGTGAAAACTAAATTGACACTTTTTCAATTTAATAACAGGGGTATTAAACTTTAGTTGTAAGACGGCATTTGTATATGACAGAGATCCGCTAATGAAATCGATGATCAGCACCAGGATGGCCGAGTGGTTAAGGCGCTGGACTTAAGTTCCGGTGTGCGATTACACACGTGGGTTCGAACCCCACTCCTGGTAAATACAAATATTCATTTAGCTTAAGTGTGATGAGGTGCACTGTGTACTTAAAGGAAAGGTAAACTTAATTGACCCTCGTTAAATTTTATTAGAGGGGTATTAAGCTTTAGTTGTAAGACTGCATTTGTATATGACAGAAATCTGCTAATGAAATCGATGATAAGCACCTGGATGGCCGAGTGGTTAAAGCACTGGACTTAAGTTCCAGTATGCGATTGTATACTTGGGTTGCAGCCCCACTCCTGGTAAATACAAATATTGATTTAGCTTAAGTGTGATGAGGTGCACTGTTAACTTAAAGGAAAGGAAAACTAAATTGACCCTTTTTCAAATTAATTACAGGGGTATTAAACTTTAGTTGTAAGACGGCATTTGTATATGACAGCAATCTGCTAATGAAATCGATGATCAGCACCAGGATGGCCGGGTGCTTAAGGCGCTGGACTTAAGTTCCAGTGTGCGATTGCACACGTGGGTTCGAAACCCACTCCTGGTAAATACAAACCTTCACTTAGCTTAAGTGCGATTAGATGCTCTGTGTACTTAAAGGAAAGGTAAACTCAATCGACCCTTTTTCAATTTAATTAGAGGGGTATTAAACTTTAGTTGTAAGACGCATTTGTATATGACAGCAATCTGCTAATGAAATCGATGATCAGCACCAGGATGGCCGAGTGGTTAAGGCGCTGGACTTAAGTTCCAGTGTGCGATTGCACACGTGGGTTTGAACCCCACTCCTGGTAAATACAAACGTTCACTTAGCTTAAGTGCGATTAGATCCTCTGTATACTTAAAGGAAAGGTAAACTAAATTGACCCTTTTTCAATTTAATTAGAGGGGTATTAAACTTTAGTTGTAAGACGGCATCTGTATATGACAGAGATCTGGTAATGAAATCGATGATCAGCACCAGAATGGCCGAGTGGTTAAGGCGCTGGACTTAAGTTCCAGTGTGCGATTGCACACGTGGGTTCGAACCCCACTCCTGGTTAATACAAACATTCATTTAGCTTAAGTGTGATGAGGTGCACTGTGTACTTAACGGAAAGGTAAAATTTATTGACCCTTTTTCAATTTAATTACAGGGGTATTAAACTTTAGTTGGAAGACGGCATTTGTATATGACAGAAATCTGCTAATGAAATCGATGATCTGCACCTGAATGGCCGAGTGCTTAAGGGGCTGGACTTAAGTTCCAGTGTGCGATTGCACACGTGGGTTCGAACCCCACTCCTGGTAAATAGAGAATTCATTCAGCTATACCCCTCTCTCCTGCTCCCAACATTTGGAAAGGGCTGATGTATACTCCTGCCCCTTCTCTGATCATGATGCAGCCACTGTTACCCTCAGGAATGTGCCCCCAAAGCCCCTAGACGGCTCCAACTGGAAATTTAACACAGAATTACTAAAACATCAAGACTTTTGTGATAAAATCAAATCCTATTGGACTCACTGGCGCACCAAACGTGCTACATTTCGCGACCCCAGAATTTGGTGGGACATTGGAAAAAAGAAAATGAAACATATCTCCCTCCGTTTTTCCAAGCAGCTGAAGCGCTCAGCAAAAGCTGACCGACGGAACTTACAGAGAGACATTCATATCTTAAAAGCCGCTCCACCTACACCCACTAACGCCCAGGCACTGGCTACAGCATTGAAACGGATTGGAGAGCTGGATGAGAATGAGGTGCATGGGGCCCAGGTGCGCTCCAGGGCTCAGAATCTCCAGTTCTCCAATCAACCTTCTCGTTTTCATCATGACAAAGAAATTAAGAGTAGGAAAACGAATGCCATACAGCAGTTAGAGGTTAATGGCACAGTCACTTCTGACCCCACTCGTATCATGTCAGAACTATCCCAATTTTACCAAAATCTTTATACTTCCACGAATCTAGACCCACAGCAACAAGATTGGCTACTTCAAAACCTTGACACTTTTTTAACTCCAGAACAGGTAGAAGCCCTTGAGTCCCCTATTACATTACAGGAACTTAAACTGGCTGCATCATCCCTCCCCATTAATAAAACCCCTGGGTCTGATGGTTTCCCCATTAACTTTTATCGTCACTTTTGGGATCTCCTTGGCCCGGACTTGTTGATGGTATTGCAGTTTAGTTTTTGCCATGACTCTTTCCCCACAGACATGCGAACAGCGATTCTCACCCTTCTTTTTAAGAAAGATAGTCCCCTTTTCATCAAAAATTGGCGACCTCTTTCATTACTCAACACTGACTTTAAAATTTTTACCAAGGCATTATCCCTTAGGCTCCGCTCAGTTTTACCGTCACTTATTCACCAGGATCAGACGTGTAGCATTCCAGGGCGCTCTATTTATGAGAACCTATTTTTTATCCGCGATCTCATTTCCTTTGCACAACATCGCAAAATCCCAGGTGCTCTGATCAACCTAGATCAAGAAAAGGCCTTTGATCGAGTTGACTGGTCATTTCTCGAGCGCATACTTCAACGTATGGGCTTCGGCCCCAACTTTCGCCACTGGGTACGGCTCACCCACCACGCCCCACGCATCAAAATTCGCAACAATGGACAGCTTTCGGCCCCTTTCACCCCCACACGTGGTCTCAGGCAGGGATGCCCCATTTCCCCCTTGTTGTATCTACTCGTGGCAGAAACCTTAGCCTCAGCTATCCGTAAGTGTCCCCTTGCTATAGGGATCCCCATCCCAGGATGCCATGAGGAAGCCAGGATTATACAATATGCCGATGATACAACAGTCATTTGTAAATCAGGGAATGTTATCCCCACGGTGCTTGATATTATTCACCGCTTTGAGGCTGGTTCAGGTTCAAAATTGAACTTAAACAAAACAACAGCTTTATGGCTAGGTCCATCATATGGTGAGAAAAAAGTTCCACATTTTAGCTTTTAATAATGCATCCATTAAATCGTATTTAATAATGCGATTGACCTTTCATGGCTAATATTTCGTGATTTAGAACCAGCTGCTGAAAATCGCAGCTGGTTGTGTGATTTAGAACCCTCCTCTCATAATCTAAGGGCTTGTAGATCCTCAATTTGCACCGTTGCCGCCATTGGCTCGATATGATTGCGCTAGGGGATAAACAGAAAAAAAAGACATTCTGACGCTACAAGTCTAAAAATAATTTTCTTTGTTGTTCAAGATTGTGAACTTTAAACCTTCAACGAAAGGTCTTTGAGAATGATGATTCCAACGGATTGCCTTTTATACCAATTTGACATTGTCCTAGTCGGATTTCATGTATGGTTTGGTTTCTGATATACAGTCGTTCATATGAGCACCTAAGGCTTCTTTCGCAATTCCTTTGGTATTTACATCGATTTGGCTTGTACGCAAGTTCAATATATGTATAGTTGCATTTATAGAAAAGCTATTGTCAAACAAAGGATATGTCACGGTTTAACAGTATCAATTTAATCTAGACTATATTTAAAAGCATATCACGTCCTGGACTCAAATTGGGGATTTATTTATCCTCATGGCCTGTCATAATTTTAACACAAAGCTGAGGATACAAAAGTTCTGTTAAAGCTTTTTTAAGGCCTGGAATACTAGATATCCGTCGCTTTAAAAAGTAGCCTTTGAGTGGAATCATGGCTTTCTTCATAGAACTGTTGGGCAATTATTCTACAATACCAATCGTAAAAACTGAAATTTTACCAAAAAAACTGCTTTGTTAAGCAAAGTCTTTTTGGTGTCATCTTTAAAAAAATTGTAATGACACGGGAATGCCCGCGAGAATTTTCACAGGAATTGCGGGGAGGCCCACTAAAGTTTCCCCTGAAGGGGGGGGGGAAGGTTTGATGAAAAAATCTTTTTGTCGGAATAAAAATGTATTTTTTCTGAACCTTGCAATAATCTGCGCTGTTTTACACTGTTCGTTTTCCAAAATCACTTTTCCTTCATATGTTTTAGGGTTATTATATTTTTTTCTGATACACTCGTATATTTTGTATTTTTTATGGCTTGGTACTTTCCCCTCAATAATTCGCCTAATCCGCGTGCTGCACAACAATGTCATTAGATCATTTTGTGGAATAGGGAACCGGGATTCGGTCAGATCATTGTACAGTATATTAATGTAATACCTACAGCTGGATTGTGTGATTTTTATACACTGGTTTTTATGTAAAATTGTTATTATGGGTGCGTTCCAGACTGTTTATAGGAATATTTTGGGAAAGGTCCAGCGTTCGTAGTCACGGAACTCGGACAAGTGGAGATATTGAGGTTCTTCGCCTAGTTTCAAGTAGGACTGCTTTTTCGATTATTTATAGAGGGGCCAAGCTATGGAGTAAGCTTGTTCCAAGTATCAAAGAATTACCTATTAATTAATTTAAAGCCGTGCTGCGTGTGGGGTTTCTTGGTAGGTATACCTTTGAAATAGATTGAGATTAATTGACTTAATACTGGAAATAATTATTTATTGTTTTTTTTTTTTTCTTTTTTTTGCTTCGGGATCATGATTCAGCTTGACGCGGCGAGAATTGGGAAACGCCGTCCAGAATGACTCATCGTGATGCCCAATACGCGTGGCTTCAGACCGTGGCACAAGGAGCCAGCTTCGATCGGAATCTTCCTCCAGGAGTACAATCTCATCAACGCTCACTTGCCCGTGAAGACGCTGGAGAACTTCCGGGTTGGGCGGGCTTCGTGAGTCCGTAATCGAGAGTAGTTCATGGCCTGCGGCTTCTGCACATTTCGCGATGACCGAGCCAATCGGAGCTCCGTCCCGGTGAAAAACACGAACGAAACGTCGTGTCGCAAATTCCGCGAGATACGAGTTGAGCGTGCTTTCCTCAACTGGGGTGTCCGACACAAAAAAGAACTCTTCGTCGGCAGCAGTCGAGCAATTCAGGTACTCGCCGATGGTGACGGGGAGGTCGATCTCAACACCAATAATGATGATATGGGTTAGCAAAGGTCGCTACTCTGGTCTTGGGTGCCAGCTCCGATGGTCTTAGATCGCCAGCGCATCGTTTCGACTACTTTCATTAACGAGGCAGGCTTTGGCGAGCTCATGCTTACTACAGATACTTAACCGGAACCTCGCAACTTCCTGTTTTCTATTCTTAGCTCGCTAAGCTCCCGCAATTGCCCACTTGTGCGGTTTAGCTGTTCTTCAAGTTCCCCCACCCGAACGTGTAGCTGGTGGTTTTTGCGATCGGTAGCAACGATGTTTGACGCATACCTTGCACACAGAAAGACTTGTTTTCTCAGCTCTTCTTCGAGCCGCATTATTTGCCTATGGGTGGGTTGAGGAATAGGTGGTCGTGCTTCCGCACGCCCGCGCAGCAAATAGTGAACCAGGGGTGGATCGTCCATGTCCGTTAAGTCGGGGTTTGAATCGATATACCAGCGTGATGAAAAATTAGGCCCAGGGTTCCGCAATTCGAAAATACCGTGCTCCGCGAAATGTTCAAACGCCTCTTCGTCGCTGAATTTTCGCAAGTCTTCGTAGTTTTCTCGATACCAATCAGGCTGAAATAAGCCGCTCAAGAGTATCGATTTTTTAACGTCGTCGGAAAGACGTATTGGCGCGGACGTGGGGCTCTTGACGCCCGTCGTGTCTTCAGCAAGCATTAAAGCAGCCTGAACGCTGTCGCCCTGAGGGCGTGCGTCGAATCGAGAAGTCCTATGACCCATCGCCGGAAGGCGAGACTCCACTAGCCCGACAACCAAAAAGTGCGTCAGGGGGTCAACCCCTTGGCGGCGGACGTCCTCGTTTTTTTCGCGATACCAATTGGCGTCAAAACAACCACTTTTCTCCACCGTAACTCGCAAGGCTTCAAAGCCTTCTGGCGTCGGTAATTCCCGGTTTTCTAAGGCCCCATGCGATTCATAGTGGACTAAGGGGTTAAATTGCTCCTTGAGCACATCGGGGTGGCGCATGAGATAGAGAGGGGACGAAAAACCGGGCCCAGGGTCAAAAAAATGGGTATTCGCGAAGACCAGATAGTGGTCCACCGGGGCGACATTTGGCGGTATGGCTGAAGCGTATCGCTTACGGTACCAATTCTCGTCGAACCATTTGCTCGCGGCGACGGTGGTTTTTGCTTCGGCAGACACACGTATACGAAATAATTTTTTATTGTCTAAAGTTTTAATGTTGCTCCTTACTTTCAGTTGAAACAACTTTTCTTCTCCTTTTAATCTCTGTGGTTAGACTTAAGGATTCTTTCTCTTTCATTTGTCTTTGGCAGTTCTTTGGAATAGTTTCTGGTTGATATGCTGATTCACAGTTTTTAGCGAGCCGTAATTTTGAGGAGGGCTTGCACTCCAAAAAAAAAATTATATTAAATAATATTAAAAAAAAAAAATAAAAAATAAAAATTATATTAAAATAAAATCCATTTGGCTAGACACAGAAAAACCGTTGTTGGCCATTTTTACGACCCCACTATCAGGCAAACAGATATATATTTCCTTTTTTCTATACAAATTACAGACCTCTTGGTCCAAGTATTTTCAGGTATAACATTTAGCCTATAGAGATTCTAATTCCACTCTAGGAGGCCAGCAGCACTGTCCCGATTTTTTGGTGTTTGAGTTTTTTCTTGGCCCTCCTACTTTGGGTGTAAGTTTCACGGCATTCGGAGGAAAATGGAATTTTTTCGCCATTTACAAGAAAAGCAGAGTTTTTTTTCTATTTTTCTTGTATGTTAGGGACCTCTTGACCCAAGGGGTTATGGCTTTGAGTTATGAGTCGATCAGAGAAAAAATTATGACTTTTTTGGAACACTTAGATATAAGGCAAGCTCCTCTTGGCCGACGGACTTCCGCCTGTTAGTTTCAAGCTGATCAAGGACATGTCTCATTTCTGGACGCCCTGTTCTCATCAAACAAAATTCCCTCTAGTCCATGCAACGATTCTTCAAAATTTCCCGCCAGTCAGAAACAGAAAGTTTTTTGGGCCAGCGGGAACCCTATGTGGCGATTTGACAAATGTTGCGATTCTTTTTTGGGCTGTGTTTTAGGGGATTAAATTTCCTTTCATTAACATCTTGTATTGGGGATCCCAATCGTACTAGGGATTTTGTGAACTGATCCTTGATTATTTCCAGTCAATTGGACATCTACGACCAAAGATACATCATTTTCTCGCTATAAAACCTATCTGAAGCAATTAACAATTTGCTAATTTACGCCCCTTCCCCAGGAGCAGCGAGGGTCATGTCATCCCTGGAGGCGTAGTTATTGGAGCTATTATATATGTTAGACAAAATAGTTATCTCATAATTATTATAAGTAGTCTGGAATATTATAGGGAGTGTGTAGTAAACAAGGACAGAGAAGGAAACAAGGACACCACGAATTTCAATTTTGAATGGATTGAGCACCATCAAAGTTTCTGCATCCATCCATTCCTTACGAAGTTACGAAAAAATACTTAAAAGACACATGGCTCTTTACTTAAGCAGTGCTATAAACACTGTCTTTGATTAGCAAGGCAATCAAGCTTCATAGTGAAACGAATCTGCCGTAGATATTAACTTTGAATCAAAATCAATTACTTCTTGCTTAAAAAGGAAAAAAAAAACACGAACTGAGAAAAGTAAACCGAAATAATTATTTAACTTTTTAGTTTAACAAAATAAGCACTTGCAGCCACTCATTGAAGCCCTTTTCTTTCATTTAAATATAAAGCTTCATGTTTTTCAACCGCCGTTCGTAGGAGTATTTCTTAAGGAAAGATTTAAGACAATTGGAAACCTCTTAGGAAGGTGCAAGGAGGGAGGCTTTGAACAGATTGGGATGGAGGAGGAGTGAGCGTAGCTGGGTTGCCCTCAGACGGTAGGGTTCTGTTGTAAGTTGTTAGTAGTAGTAGCATTTTGTGAATTCTCTGTGCAACCTTGTGACTTTAACTACTTATTGATAAAAGCTATCCTTAAGCACGGAATATATTTTGTTTCGACAGCTGGTTCGATTTCCATGTCCAAAATTGCAGCATTATCGGTTGGCTTAAGGAAACCCATCTAAATTGGATTTTATTGACCGATAACCAAACTTACCTAATTTTTCATAGGTACTCTCCCAAAGAACATTCTAAAACAGTACCCAGAAAAAAAGAAATTCAGAAGTTCAGCAATTTTAAATAACTTACTTCCCATGAGAAAATCCATTTCGAGTGCTCCATCTTCAATACAATAGACTTAAATTTCTTATAAACAAAGAATTTGACTCACCTTATTACCCATTCCAGCTTGTCCAATAAAAAACTTTATTGAGCTATTCAAACTTCTTAATAATTTTTCCAACTTATCTGTCCTGACGTAGACATCATCATCAGCTCGCATAAACCATTCAAATTTGTCCCCATAGTTTTCATACATATACTTAAGGGTGAGAAAAGACTTTTTCTGCGGTGGATAGGAATCATCAACCGTAGGTAGTGCAACAATTGGCAGATGTGATAAAAGATCAGTATTTTCAGGTGTAAAGAATAGCAATCTTCCAGGTATTTCTTTTCCCCATGTTTCATAAACAGCTTTAGCACGAGTTTCTAAGAAATTATCAGCACTCATTACACCAATTAGAACTAACTCCCTTTTTCCATCAGATATGTCAAACACAGTGTTAGAAATTATCCTTTTGGGTGAACATTTATCAATATTGTTTCCACTTACTACGATTTTGGCTGAAGAGAAGAAGACACATCGTAAGGTGAAAGTGATAAGTAGCCCAAAAACCAAACCAATCAATAATTTTGATATTGGACTTGATCTATGGAAATACATCTCAAGTAGTGTAGCGTATTTTCTGCTTTAATGTAGCCACTCGGATTTTGTATGCAATGTCTAAAAGAAAGAAGTAGGGGAAATTTTGTTACTATTTAAACATATGCGGTTTTTTAAGTATCAAATTCCTAATTATGTTCAACCAAATTTTTGCCCTAGCATGAGAGGCAAGATTTGCCTTTACAGAAAATGGCTCAAGAAAGACTCTCTTTGAAACGAATTAGTACGTGTTGTGAATATGTTTTATGAATACCTTTATCTTTACCTCATTTTACTCCTACTCCCTTAGCTAATCTAATTCCATGTTAGTTATCAGAGTCAAAGCACCAACGTTGACTCTGTATATGCCAAATTTGCTCACATGTTTTCCCCCCAAACCAATTTGTAGAGTAGAGGTGGCTATTGAAACTTGAAACTTAAGAGAGGCCCAGAAATTGAGTTTTTATGTGTCCTTTTTAAGAACTTAATGTGATTGGAGGGAAACCATCCACCCAGACCCTTTTTATCTCCAGTCATTCCGGGAGCTTCTCATGGCATTGCAAAGTTGAAGACTTAAAGACAAACTAAAACCACTTAAGCTTTTAATGGCACATTTTTTGGTTTATTTAGTGCTGATTTTGCATCCACATATCTTTTTTCTTAAGATTTCACGCCTGCTACTATCAAAAAAAAAAAGAAGAAAAAATTACAAATGCAAATGGGTGTCTTTTTCATTAAAAATTGAATTTTCGATTCTTCGAAAGATTTACAAATTTTCGAAGGAACACAAAAATAAAAATACTTTTCGGTCCCCGGCCCATGTTACGTCTATTCACACCTGAGAACCACAATTATCTGTGATTTTTCTTTTCGTTGCTTTAAAACTACAATGATTTTAGATGGTTCAATGGTTTTAAAACTACTGACATTAACGTCAGTGTTGCCACGTTGAAGCCTTATAACAAGCAAAACTTATTGATTAAATTAGACAACACTTTTGTCTCGTAAAAGTTCAAACATTAACAGTCTGTTCATTCCAGAAGAAAATTACTCCTTCAAAAAAGAGCTAAAACCACTTTAAGTATTGAGTGCATATGGTTTTATTTTATTTAGTGCTGGTTTTTCATCCGCATTTCTCTGTTTAGCTTTCGCTACTACTGTTATCAAAACTACTTGTAACTGCATCTGAAGGCTTTTATGTCATTGAAAATTGACATCATGATTCTTCCGATTTTTTTTTTTAAAGTCATATTTTAGCTTCCGCTAGTTTTTACCCATTACTGATATGACTTCATATTATTCAAAGGCGTTTTGCATCTTTATATAACAGAAAACTAAGCAATGGAAATTACTTTACTAAATTCAGATTTCGAAATGTCGCAAGAATATTTCGTTTCTTTCGAATTGTCACAAAAATATTCGGTTTCTTTTGAGTTGTCACAAACATATTTCGTTTCTTTCGATTTGTCGCAAAAAAAATGTCATTTCTTTCGAGTTGTCACAAGAAAATATCATTTTTTTCTTCCGAATTATCACAAGAATAACTCGTTTCTTTCGAATTGTCACAAGAATATTTTGCGTCGAGTCAATTGTTATTTTAGCCTCCATCAATTCAAACTATGAGATTGTATTTTCACTTTCCTTGGTACTTTAAACCAAGTAATCTGAACAAGTTCTTTAATAGTAATAGTAATCTGAATGACAGTGATTAAGCTTATTCTTGCGTGAGTTCACTTGTCGAAATTTGTGGTATTTACTATCAAACGAAGTCGTACTCCTTATGAATTCAATCTGTTCATTTATAATTAAAATAATGCGCTCCTTTGAAAAAAAAACTAGACCTCATTTGCATATGTATTTGTTTTTATACATTTGAGACCAAGATTTCTCGGCCAAATTTTAATTGAATGTAACCAAAAATTAAAAATAAACAAGAAGGATTAAAATTGATCCGTAATTGAATATATTTATCCAGAGGGTCAGTGGTAGGGGTTTGAGCCCACCCCCGAAATTTTTCCTATTCTAAAACGTAACAAAGGCCATATGAATAAATTTTTGAAGCGTTAAAAAAAAATGTTTTTGTAAGGAGACTTCAACTACCTGGGAGCCTGGATAGCCTCAACTCAGAACGATATCAGGATTAGGAGAGCCCGTGCATGGTCTAGAAAGAAAAAAATAGGTCTTTGAAAGAAAACAAACAAAAGGAAAATCAAACAATATGCTATAAATTTGGTCTCATTAGAGACACACATCATCTATCTCAGATCATCGGTATCGGGCATACACGTAATTTTTTTGTAAGCCTATACACATCTTGCATGTAGCTAAGCTTTGTCTCCACTTATTTCAGTGTTTTCAATAGTTTCCAAGAAATTTTTTAGTTCTTCTTCTATCTTAGTTAATTTCCATTTTTACAGAAATAAATTAAAAGCGAACAGAAATTAAATAAAAAAGAACATGTTCTCTGCACAAAAGTAAAGGGCGAAGCTATGTCTTGAGCGGAGCAGCGAAAAAAAATAACAGGAATAATAATAAACAATGAGAAAGCCAAGGCAGTACTTACCCCTATTGGATTTATAATGGACCTATACGAAGTCAGCATTAAGAGTCATTCCAGCGCCTAATACGGTTAGGGAAGACTGCTCAAGGTCTTCAGATAAACTGAAGTTATAATTCTGACTTCAAAGATGATATAATTTTCTTGTAAGTATTTTCCCACGAGAAAGAAAAATTACCTGATTTTGAGACCTTAATTGGTTCTTTTCCATCTGAAATAATTGTTAAGCTGTTACCAAACAAAGCCTCTTCTTCCAAACCGGTGGGATCCATAAGTAGGATTCTAAAAGAAAAATAAATGGACCTTGGTTATCATAGGAGCTGAGCCGAAACGACATCTTGAATCTTCCTTAAAAGCTACTCGGTTATAGTGTTACCAGCCAATAAGAGCGGCAAGATACTCTGTTCCATGGTGTAATCACAAAGATATAAAAAATGTATGCTCGTTTTTCCGTTAAAGTGAAAGGCTGAAACATTGCCACTTAAAAAAAGAAACAAAATCAAGGAACTACGTTATGTATTTCATCTCCCATCAATAAAACCAGAGTAATTTGATATCAACTTTTCCGGCAAATAATTTTACAGCGAAAAATTAGCCGTCAAATCACAGACTGATTAGGCTAAAATGTGGCAAAGATTAACACTTTTTTCATGAGCCTACTTAGCAGTATTCAATTTAATTTTCATGTTAAATCATCGTTGCAGTTTTTTCTATCATTGCAATGGAAAAAGGAAAAAGTCAAGCAGAGACAATAGTTCAGTGGTAGTAATTCAAAAGGTGCGATTGTTGTCTTGCTTCCAAGATAAGACAAGAACAAACTTGATGTCAAAAGCTCCTAATTCTAACTATTTTTGCATTTGAGAAAAGGCAATATTGCATTTGGAAACCACGGAACTTACAATTACATTCAGAGCTAAATAGGATGCAGGAATATGGCCTGCACAAAGTTTAATAGGCAGATTGTTTAATATCTGCCTTATTGTTATTGTTTAATAAGGCAGATGATAAGGCAACTTAAGACTGCCAGATCTTAAGTTGATTAAGTCTTCTATCCCAAGGGACTTAGATTTAAGTTGGAAGCCCCATTTTAAAAGTGTAAGACTGAAGCTTGGAAGGAACATAGGTATTATGCACCGTACGAAATTCGTTTTGCCTCTGGAAGCTATCCGTTCTATTTATTTTGCTCTTGTTCATTCTTACCTAAATTACTATAAGTAGTTGGTTTAAAAAAAAAAAAAAAAAAAAAAAAAACTTCTGTATGAAGCCTAAGGCTATATCCAGGCATCTTTTGCGGATAGGGAAGCTGGGAAGCAACTGTCCCAGTAGCACATACCATACATGAAAAGAATTGTGAACGGAGGAACAAATAGTATATCTTTTTTGTGATTACTATATATAGTTTATAAAGTAATCATGGACAAAGATTGCCAAAATTAAATTTAAAAATTATAACTTGGATAATTGTACCAAGATTTCCTAAGTTAATAACTACTGCACAAAACTCGATGTAGATGTCACTAGTAACTAGCAGCAACTTACAGAAATTTCCAGTAATTACCTAATATATGAACCATTTATGAATTTGGTTTTTAATTTTCATACAAATAGGTGATTAAAAAACAAATTAAAAGCATTTTTCAAACTGTAATTGCTGTGACTATGTTTTGTAATGAAGTCAGCACAGTAAAATTCTAAGTGATGAGTTGTTGCCATCTTTATTAGCTATTTTGCTATTACATTAGGTAAATGAGTTAAGTTTTCTAGAGCCTATATCCTGTCAAGGTCTTTTGAAGTTTCTGCTTACTCTTATTCCCCCTTTAAAATATAAAGACCTTTGATAAATCTGGGAAAACTTTGTGTTGAAAAAGTGAAACTTCCATGAAATATATTTACAAAACAAACAAGACCCAAAGAAAGTGTTTTGAGCCTTTTACCTTTAGCCTGAAATCCTGCTCAAACGATATGAATTATGTTTTAGAAACTGAAAGTCAAAGCAAGACAGGCGCAAGCTAAGATTAGGGAAACATATTTTTTTCTCCAAATACAAGACAGGTATAGATTCTCTGCAATGTTCTTTGCATTAGAAATAATGATGGAGTAACTAGATACAAGAGCTTGTAAATACTTTTTGGAGCATAATTTGACCTCTAGATCCATGCCTATAAGCATCATTGACATCACTTAACTAACTCTAAATAGTAAAAACAAATGTGAAGAAATAAATATGAAGAACAGGGTTTTTAAGGCCAATGAAAATACTGGACAAAAATAGGAAATATTTTGGGAGGACAATAGCCTCCCTTCTTCAACACTATCAGATAATTTAGAAGAAAAAAATGCCAAAAAAAGTGGACAAGACAACTCAGACAAAGAACTAAACAAAATACAAGGCCAATAGAAAAAAAAAAAAACAGTTGAAACCACAAACTGGAACAATCCATTATATAAAATCCATACAACTCGGAAAACCAACTGAAATGACAAACAAATATAATCTAAAATTAGTGAGGTTAAAATTTTAAAAGCCAGCAAAGCTAATTCCAAGAGCAAGCCACTCACGAATATAAGATAAGATATTTATTTCAAAAAGATCTCTATCATAAACCCTCAAAGGGCCGAACGCCAGAACGACGCCAGAGCTAAGAGCCAAGAGCTCATATGGTATGAGCTCTAACATAATTCTAAGAATCAATAGATTGATTTAAAAGGAAAATCAGAGGCCTAATAATGGTCAGGATTTAACTATGAGCCCTGAGTCACGATGTCCTTCTAAATATCAAAATTCATTAAGATCTGATCACCCACTTGTAAGTTTGCATCAGAACGGTGCAAAACTTTGCTAATGTCCGTTAGAGTGATGCTTTTGTTTCCTTCATTAGTATTTTTTTACCAAGAAGGGTTTCAAATGATCAAGGGATTCATCTACAATGTTAGGCTTAAGTCCGTTGGGATAAAACCTCAATAGCTCACTTGCACGCTTCGTGATTTCTGAGGCGTTATTTATAGCTCAGTTGGTAATATCGAAGACCACACAGCCTTTCCATGACGATAACAGTTTGAATAAATAAATCCTTTATTAGACAGTGAAAAAAACAATAAAAATTCTTCAGTAAAGAACAATCATGTGATCATCATGTGACGATCAGTGTACATGCGATTGGAATACCCAGCATATTTTTTGACTTGTTTTTTCACTGTCTAATAAAAGGACTTATCCCTATTCGAACTTTTATGTATAGAAATAGGTCAGTGGTAATTTATTGCGCCCCTTAGCTTTGCATGCCCCTAGACCCGGGCCTAGTTGGCCTATAGGTAAATTC
Source organism: Alatinidae sp. Z8VKAUB7J3 (assembly GCA_010016025.2). Lineage (NCBI taxonomy): Eukaryota > Metazoa > Cnidaria > Cubozoa > Carybdeida > Alatinidae > Alatinidae sp. Z8VKAUB7J3. The sequence goes on along the minus strand of JAAAKM020073195.1, from coordinate 46,252,718 downwards.
CAGCCTGTGTGAAAGGCTTTCAAAATTTCAAAAATCTCAAAAATTTCAAAATTTTGTTGATTGCTCGTCCAAAAATTTCGTTTTGTTGCTGCTAAACTAATTTTCTATACCCTAAAATAATTTTAAGCAAGAAAAATCATAAGTGGTGCTCCACTCTACCTAACCCTGCCTGTGATACGCATAAAAAATGCTCTTTAAGATTACAAACATACTGTGAAGTTTTTTGCCAGGGTAAAAAAAGTGTTCGGTGTTCTGTGAAAGAGCTATATCCTCAAATTCTACCTTGCGCTATGGTCTTTTAAGGGATGGAAGAGCTCTACTAACGCTCCAGCATGTATCGTGGATGTTGACGAGTGCCAATCTCCAAAGCCACCATGCTCAGTGGCACCAGTGGTTCAGTGCCTCAATACACCTGGGTCATATATGTGTGGTCCCTGCCCTCAAGGTGAGCTTTTTTCTTCCATTATTCTTATTTTTGAAATACCTCTCCTTAAGTTATATTTTTGTGTGATCTTACCAATCTTACCAACCTTACAAGGGGGTAAATGTGGCTAACTTTTTCAGACAATTCTAAAAAATAGGTGACTTTTACTATTCTAAATAATTTAATAGGAACGAAAATAGTCATTGACTGATACATCGGTACGAGATACTTGTTTATGGGTCCCAATAAAAAAATGGAATTGACTGACTTGATACCACTTATACCGATATGAGACAATGCTGGTAAAAACAGATGTTCGGAGTTTTTTTTTTCAATATCTATCCTCAAAAGAACTTGAAAAGGAGAACCTATCTTGGGCCTGAAAAGTGATTGCAAAAAGTTTTCAAGCAAGTTTGACAAACATTCTTCAAAATCATGTAAGGTGTAGCTTACAACTCTCAGATTTACTAATTTATCCTGAAAGTCTTAAAATCGACTAATTATGCTAAAGAGCTCAGACTCAATGGGGCGAACTTTCTCGCCGATGCCAAATCTGGGTCTTTTTCTTGAAAACTTCTCCGTTAAGGCCTTAACCCCATATTAAATGTATTTTGATGATTAAGGTTAGCCTATTGTACAGGCTTTTTTCTACCACTTGTTCTCAAATTGATTTCCTATATTCCCGCATTTACGGATTCGGAATTAGGGCTGGATGTTTCTATTTGGGGTATGGCTGAGCATTATCGGCAGGGGCATGCCCTTCCGTTGGATCAAGGAGAGAACCAAGACATTTGGGGCCAATTACAGCAGCATCGCCCCACGTTCAATCCGTTCCTGGACCTCAATAGCTATACCGAACAGTTAGTCGGCGCCAAACGATTGGGGATTTTCACGATTGGAGGAGGAGTCCCCAGGAATTGGGCACAGCAAACTCCACCCTATATTGAAATACTGAATCTTCGATTGGGCACGAACTTGAAACCACCCCGTTTTCACTATGGCGTGCGGATTTGCCCCGAACCAGACTATTGGGGAGGTCTGAGCGGATGTACGTATCAAGAAGGTGTCTCATGGGGAAAGTTCGTTCCTCAGCAAGAAGGGGGACGGTTTGCTGAAGTGTTGAGTGATGCCACTGTGGTCTGGCCTCTGCTGATGATGGGGCTTTTAGAACAACGAGAACGAATTCAAAAACCTTTAGCTGATCAATAAAACCTGCCCCAGCGTAGTTATACACATCGATCATAGGATAGATAAGCGGTACGGCCCTAGGGGCGAAAATAGTCAAACTTCTATGAAAGCCCTCGTCATGACATTCCTGACTCGACAAGATGTGAGGAAGAATGACACAATGAAACGTCAACGATCATTCCTCTCAATGTCTTAAAAGGTCATATTTATGAAAAAATTGATGCGCGATATATGTCTGAAAATGCATAGAGGCATTCATGTCTGTGCGGAAAATCTCCATACCTGGGCATTGGCTTTTTTGCTACTTGGGATTCCTGTTTCAGTCGCAGCGGCCACCTCTACGGATTTTCTTGTTCGGGATACCGACTTTGTGAGAGGAAATCCAAAGGCCCCGGTGACGGTGCTGGAATATTCAGACTTTACGTGCGGGTATTGTGAAAAGTTTTTTCATGAAACATTTCCCCGTCTGTTATCCGAGTACATTGACACGGGAAAAGTCCGCTTTGTGTATCGTGATTTCCCACGCGCTCCCGGAGGCCCTGGAATGCATGCGTCTCAAGCTGCTCGCTGTGCCGGAAAACAAGGCGCCTATTGGCCCATGCATGATCGATTGTTTAACAGTGGCCAACGATTTTCTCTCGACCAACTACAGGGGTACGCAAAAGAGTTGGGGCTGGATGCGTCAAAATTTTCCCAATGTCTGGATGGTGACTCGTTCGTCAAAGAGATTTATCAAGATCGAATCGAAGGAGGAACCCTTGGGATTCGCGGAACTCCTGGGTTTGTCATATTTCTTACATCGTTGCCTAAAGATGGTGAAATGGTGATGATTCCCGGAGCGTTTCCATTTGATGTGTTTAAAGAGGAAATTGAGAAGGTCATGAAATCTATGCCTTCTAAAGATGCGCCACAGATATCGAATAATCAAGGATCGTCTCCTGTTCAAGGCATGTAAAAAGCCGCCGTCTTGCATTCTTTGATCCGCCGCCGTATTCTTGCAATAAATAATAATGTTGAGCGCTTGAGAAAAGTCCTTGTTATGATCTTTCTCAAGCTAATATCGAATTGTCTTACCTAAGGGAGAAGCCCAAACAAATATGTTAATTTTTCCCCTCGGGAAACTGATTTTGCTTATGAAACATTATGCACACTGATTTTTGCTCGTGGAAATTGTTGTGTGCCTAGTTTCATTCATTAAACGTACCACATGCTGGTATTTCTCTTAGTGGACTTGTACATTGATTTTTTTCCTTGTGACACTCATTATTTTCTCGGTGCTTGGTGCTTACTGATTTTTGCTTGTGAAACTTTTTCTATGTTGAATTTGCCATTCCTGAATCTTGAATATCAATTTTTCTTCTTGTGAATCTGATTTTATTCATAGAACTTGTTGCCTACTGATTTTTATCCGTGGAACTTGCTGCGTTTTGATTGTCTTAAGACATGTTGCATATTGATTTTCCACTTCATGAAAGTTTTACACTGATTTTTATCCTATTGAAACTTGTATATTTATTTATCTTCTTTTGAAGCTGATTTTTTCACGGAACTTTTTGCTTGCTGATCTTTGCTCGTGGAACTTTTTGAGTGTTAACTTTTGATCTTGAAACTTGTTACATCTTGCTTTTTCATCGTAAAACTGTTTTTTTTCTTGGAACTTTTTGCGTGCTCATTTTTGTTCGTGAAACTTGTTACATTTGGATTTTTCTCGTTGTGAAATTGGTACATTTAATTTTTTCCTCTTGCTATTGATTTGTTCAAGCAACTTCTTGCTTGTTTTTCGTTCGTGAAACTTATTGTAGATTGATTTTTCTCTTCGTGAAACCTTTACATTGAATTTCCTTCTTGTAAAGCTGATTTTGTTCGTGGAGCTTTTCGAGTCCTAATTTTTGTTCGAGGAACTTGTTGCGTGCTGATTTTTGTTCGTGATACTAGTTGCCTGTTCTTCTTTCTCTCCGTGAAAATGACTTTTTTCCTCCTCATGATATTGATTTTACTCATTAAACTGTTTGCTTGTTTAGTTTTGTTATCTTGAAGCGTACTGATTTTTGTTCCTGAATATTTTTACACGTTTATTTTTGTCTTTGTGAAACTAGTAAATTGATATTTCTCCTCGCAAAACTTATTTTGTGCATCGAATTTTGTGTGCTGATAGTTGTTGATGGAACTTGTTGTGCGCTAATTATTCTTCATGAAGCTTGTTGCTGGTTCATTTTTCTCTTTGTAAGACTTTCACATTGATTTTTCTGCTCAGGTTGAACTGATTTTCTTAGAATTGTTATGTGCTGATTTTTCTTCATGGAACTTGTTGCTTGCTGATTTCTGCGCATGAAAGTTCTTGCATGTTAATTTTTCTCTTCGTAAGACTTGTACAATGAATTTTCTCCAAGTGAAGCTTATTTTGTTTATGGAACTTGTTTTGCAATGATTTTGGTTCGTGGGACTTCTTGCGTGCTAATTTTTGTTTGTGAAAGTTATTGTATGCTGATTTAACTATTTTGAAACTTTTACGTTGATTTTTATCCACACAAATTTGATTTTGTTCACTGAGCTTATCGTGAGCTGATTTTTGTATTTGAACATGTTGTGTGCTGGCTTTTACTCGTGAAGCTTGTTACATGTTTACTTTCCTCTTCGTGGAATTTAAACATTGATTTTTCTTCTCGTGAAACTAATTTTGTTCACAGAACTTGCAGAGAAGGTTTTGGCTATCTCTCATTTACCAAAGAAGGCATCTAGGCTCCAAGTTCACAGGCTTATTTTCAATTGAGAATTAAGTAAAACTGGCATGTGCTGTGCTAAATTATGAAATCTTTTTTCTTAAGCTATTTTAGAAAGGAGTAACAAAATTGTAAAGGGGGCAAAAAATAACAACAAAAACAAGGGTACTAAACATCTTAAGGAGACTCAGCTTTCTGTGAAGATGTTATTATCCTTGGGGATCGGTATACTGTTAATGTTTGAACTTTTTGCGGACAATGCCCAACTGTTCACGGTAGATTTAAAATTTTTGCCAGTTCTCTAAGAACGACTCTTCAAACGCCAAGACCTTTTAATTGGAATACAGAGAATTTTTAAAACACCAAAAAATTATGCCGTAAAAAGAGGAGGTTGAAGAGGGAGCAACGGTCCTCCAGTTCATTGGAGAAAAACCTGTTTATTTAGTTAATTACATTCAAGAGTCTTAAAAGACAGTTAAAAAGAACTGTTATTTTAAGTGGCATCCACTTTTTTGAATATACATAAAAAAGATCCTGATTATGCTTACGTTTTTAAATAACTAGAGTAATGATTTCCATGCCCATCATAGACACCATTAGGGAGGTTCAGGCAGGGTAATTCTTCCCCCTCTGGAAATATGAAGACGCTAAAAAGTGTATGAAAATTGAAAAGGAGATGTGTTCCTATTTAAAAATGAAGATCCTGATAAGACTTGCCCCCCTCCCCTAAGGAATTTCAAAATGACACTTAGGACGCCCCTGAAGAATTTCAGTAGGCTTCAGTGACTACAGTGATACAAGGACTAAATGAATGATTAAAACAATTCAATCCTCAATTACGCTTACTTCCTTCATAAATTTGATTTACCGTTTCAGATTGCGAAAGATCAATTATGAGAACATACCTGAGTAACAGTTTTATCGTACTCTTCAAAAATTTCAGCTAGTGTCGTTTTTATATTCATAATGAGTATGCATTATAGACTCAGGTGTTTAATTGTAATACTTTGGATGTCTACTGCGTCTTTTTATGTTTTTAAATACAGGTATTTAGATCCTACTTTGAAAACCAGAAAGGGAGAAATAAAAGAAGATATGGACATTGATCAGTGGATGGATAATAGAAAGATTCTTTACAAAGAAAGGGCGAAAATGGTCGAATTAGCATGCGAAAAATTTAAAATTCGTCGTGGTGAAATTACCAGGGGGAATTTCTTTGGAATTGGCAATAACTTAAACGTTCGTCGTAATCAAGGTATGACGTTCTTTTATCCTACCTCCGTTCAGATATTTTTTTTTTCCATAACCATACACAAGGACGGCAATTAACAGGTTCTGAATGGGAGGGGGAGGGCTGTTGCCCCTTGAAGTTAAAATTTGTTTCTTTATTTTTGAGAGAGAATCGAACGAAAAACGAAAAGAAACCTATCAAATATATTCCAATTTTTCCCACGTTCACTTAAAAAAAAACTTGCCCCCTCCCCTATAGTTTCCTAAATTCGTGCTTTTGGTTGTTCACGTTCTTACATTTTTCATTCGGATTTCCTTCAGTTTAACTTATCAACTGAGCCAAAGATAGGTTAATTAGTCCATGTTGCCTTGTGTTAGTTTGATTTTTTTTTTCTTCGCTGTTTATGGTTGTTGTTTTTGTTTATTTATAATACTCCGTACTTTATGTTTTCTATACTTTTACGGGTAATAAAGTTCATTCATTCATTCATTCAAACCGTTTCCGGAGGTGTATTCAAACGGAGCATCTGCGGTGCAATCGGTTGCGGGCAAATGCTGATTCTACTATTACTGCTACTACTACTACTACTGATAACTCACTGCAGCACCAAAATGGGGTATCTGCGGGGCAATCTGTCCAGAGTTGCATTCAAATGGGGTATCTGCAGGGCAATCTGTCCGGAGCTTCATTCAAATGCGGTATCTGCGGGGCAATCGTTTGCGGGCAAATGCTAATTCTCCTTTTGAGAAAAGGCTGAACAGCTTAGCAAACAATTTTCGGCACTTACTTCAAAAGTATGAAAGTTTTACATACGATCTTTAGGTGTAACAGTGACGAAATTTATTTCCTATTTTTGAAAAATCCTATTGGATTACTCCTCTTCTCAACCATATAGACTAACTACAAATTTTTACTTCATTCTTATCTGAGAAAATCTATTTAGTTGAATCTTTTAATCTGCCGAATTCTGAAATCACTACCAAAAACTGTTTCCGGAGCTGCATTCAAACGGGGTATCTGCAGCAATCTGTTGCGGGCAAATGCTGATTCTACTACTACTAACAAGTTACTACAGCACCAAGCCGCCTTAGGCCAACACAGCTATAATGTGCGTTCTATCAAAACCAGACACTCTTGCAGTTGGAAACTGGATTCCGAAGAGGCTGATAGGTCACAACAGAAATTCCCGTTTTTACTCCCAGAATAGATGTAGATATTGTTTCTGACTATATCTACATTGGAGTAAACGTAGCTCTTGTTAAAATTCTCCGAGTTAGCTATAAGTTTCTAATCAACACGTCAGGTGTAAAGAATTTGTTATAATCTCGCTTGGATTACGCCCGAAAAGAGAGAGGGAAGCCAAAGAACACAATTAGTGTACCTATGCTGGACATCCGATTCACAGATATGATCTTCAGATTAACCAGCATTTCAAAAATTATTCTAATTATTATCTGTCTAGCATATAAATAAACCAAAACACCGAGTATATATAAATTTTGATATAAAATTTTTTCTATATATGTACCGTATATTTTGTCTAAATTTGAAAACTAAAAAACAATAATTATACATCAAGCACTGTTATTAATGTATGTAAATTATTTTTCATTGAATAATTACATAAGATAAATAGCTTCAAAACATATTTGAGCCATAAGAAACATTAAATCAACAAAATAATGGATAAGACGAGGGTGAGGGGATAAGCACGCAGAAGCTGTACTGGAGTTTTCTGCGGAGAATCTCCAACTTTATAGTTATATCAGGAACTGAAAATTTTCTAACAAAAAAATTTGCAAAATTTGAAATAATTTATCCGAATTCTGTTTAATTTGCCATTATTAAGAAGGGAGAAAAGACCTGAAGCATAAAGGACAGAATGATTACAGAAACTAGAATAAAGTTTGGCCAGCGCCCGTGAATTATACTTCCCTCTATTTGCAACAATGCCTGGTCCGGCGTCGGGATGTGTTGGCGGTGATTGAGGATTATTACCGCATACGCATGAGGTACATGAAGGAACACAGCTAAACCAGACGCGATTAAGCGAAATCAGCCAGCAGTAATTCGGCATTAAAGCCAGGTCCGAAGGCACCGAGAATGCCTAAACCTTTGGGGTCGGTTCGGAGTGTCTCCCAAAGTACCCATAAAATGCTGGCCGAAGATAGGTTCCCCACTTCGCGCAGGACCTTGCGTGAGGCCCAGAGTTGTGCTTCGTCCAAATTCAGCACGGTTCTCAAACTGTCCATGATTTTCCGGCCACCTGGATGAAAAACAAAATGTTTTAAATCTGTTTTTTCCACGTTCTGACTTGAGAGGAACTGGTTGAGTGGCTCAACGAAATCGTCCAAGATTAAATCACTGATTCGCTTATCTAAAAGGATCTTAAATCCTTCCTCGGTGAGGTCAAACCCCATTAATTCAGGCGTATCGTAATAGAAATGCGTGCAGTTGGCTTTGAGCCGGCAAGTACTCGGTTGGCCACTGAGCAAGGCTGCAGCGCCGCCATCACCGAATAAGGCGGCAGAAACCAAGTTTGCAATACGGAAATCCTTACCACGGCAGGTGAGCGACGGCAATTCTATGGCGATGATCAACACGCGATGTTCGGGAAAGGCCGCCAAATATTCTCGAGCTCTGGACAAGGCCATGGCGCCCGCAGCACAACCGAGTTCCGTAAAAGGCAAACGCTTGATGTCGGGCCTCATCCGAAAATGATTAATGAGGTAAGCATCCAATGCTGGAATCATGAAGCCGGTACAGGAGGTGGTGATCACGGCATCCACCTGGTCCGGTTCAAGCCCTGTTTTTTGGAAAACGTCTTCTAATAGTTGAATGCCCAGATCGATACTGGCTTGCTTGAATACCTCATTCCGCCAACCCAGAACTTCGTGGTCCAGAATTTCGTCCACATCGCGGACGAAATAGCGTTGCTCCACGCCGGCGTTGTTGAATAGGTTCAAAGCTTGTTCCAAGAAGGGTATTTTTCCCTTGAGCACACGCCTGCCAACCTCGCGAATGCGTGTTTGGTCATGGGGAAATTCAGGCACAATGGTAGAAATATGATTGACGTAAGCCATTTAGTTACCTTTCCATTTCAGAGCCGCGTGATGGGCATGCATGTCCTTCAAGACAATGGTTTTTTCGCTTATCTTCCCGATCATACAATTAAGCAACGCGATTCCAGCATCTAAAATCGGCATCTGCTCAATCGGGTTGGGCGCTGTGGCAGCGGGTTCGGGCACTTCGGCCCGCCCAAGCCAACCCAAACCTGGGGTCCGCGATAGTAAGAAACAACAAGCACCTTCCAAAGTTGGCCTTGACCCATCGTTCTTATGCATGAGTTTCAGACCTTCTTCCTTTCGTGCGCCTGCCGAAGCGAGCACCAAATATACTTGGTCCGTCCGCATCAGCATGCACGCGATATTGGCAAGTGCATGAACCAAGCTTGTACTTGCTTCCAAGAGGTTTAAACAGGGGCCCGTGAGTCCGAACTTCATTGATAGGTTGGCTGGAACCTGGTTCTGAAGGGATTGCAAAAGGGTAAAAGGGCGTGGAGCCCGAGGATTTGGGTACAGGCCGCCAGTTGGTTAAAGGTGATACCGTCAAAGCCTTGGCCCTGGATGCTATCGAAGAAAGATATAAATAAGTTCCCTACTCCGTGGGGTTATTCAAGTTGGGTTGGCAATAACATTTTCTGTGTAAAGGAAATGTAAAAAATAGCCGAAAAACTTGATATTAAATTTTCTGAACCTATATTTAAAAGTAGGTTAACTACCAGGGAGTATTGAGATTATGAATGATTGTATCGCCAATCGAATCGCATGCGCGAGTGAAGCGCTAGGGGTGTTCGTTTCATTGAAGGGCAGCCAACGCCAAGCCCTGGAAGAAAACATTATTGATCTTATAGCCGACTTGTTGCACCTCGCCGAAGACGGAGAAATTGACGGGGATATGGTTTTAAGAATGGCGCAGTCTCATTTTGAACATGAGCTTGTAGAAGATTGAATGACCATGCTGAGCGTTTGGGGCTTGCGTCCTCCACCTGGTGGGCCAATTGAGTTTGACAAAGGCCTTCCCTGTTGCTTTCACGGTGTTAGGACAGCAGTTTTTGAACCTTGACCACCTCATTAAAAGGAATCCTGGGAATGCGGCGGTCGTAATGCTGGAGTGTGGTTTGTAAATGTTCGTGGCCCGCCAACCATTGCACGATTTGCGGTTCCACATTTTGCCCCAAAAGATAATTGATACCTGAGACGCGCAGGACATGGGGTGTCAGTTTGTCCCCTGGTAAAAGTTTGGTTTTGCGTTGGTAGAATCGCAAGCGGTCGTAAACGTTCTGACGGCTTAAACCTCGGCCTGTAACGCGTTGGGCCCTTCCCGGTATGGATCGGAATAGGGGTTTCTTGGATTGGGGATTTTTTTTTTTTGTGCATTAGGTTCCTCTTTGTCCAAGGACATAGGCCTTATATTTCAAATTGACCAGGGAGGAAACGACTTTTGAAGCATTCTTAAGCGCCCTAACACCCTTCCCCCTCCCCTAGCCAAATGTATGGTTCTCTTGGCATAAGAAACGGTTTCTTAAAGTGTCAAGTCAATCGGACACCTGATTTTAAACATACACTCTTTTTCCCATTATAAAACGAACAGCTAATCAATTGTCAATTTGCAGCTTTTGGTGCCCTTGCCCCAGGGGCTGCGGGACATCATGTTATCCCCAAAGGCGCATTTACTGTATTTTTCAATTCTGAACAAAAGGTATGTCTCAAAATTTTGATAGTATATCTCAGGGGCTCCAGAGGGACCAGTAGCGAAAACGGGGATAGAAGGAGGGCTGGCGGCCCTCCTGGGCTGACATTAAACTTCCAACTCTCAATTGAATATACCCTCTCCCCAAGTTCTAGGACAACAAACTGCGACAAAATTAGCGCTTGGCTATGAAAAATTTAGCTTCGTGGTATTAGATAGTACACCCAGGACATAGTGTCGGTGTAAAGGCGGAACAAAAGGATTTTGAACAAAAGGGATGTCTCAAAATTTTGATAGGATACCTCAGGGGCTCAAGAGGGGCAGTAGCAAAAACGAGGACAGAAGGAGGGCTGGCGGCCCACCTATTACTTTCAACATAAAAAGAACGTTAAAACTTCCAACTTTGAAATTCAAAATATTGTTTTAATTCCTTTGGGATCTGAGATTTATTAACCAACAGACTTCGAAGCCTATGTTCCAGCTGATAAGAGGTGATTAATTGAACTTCTTTTTTTTGCTCCTTTAAAAGATCATTAACAAATTGATCAAAAAATAAAACCGGAAGACCAAAAGCAGCATCATATTTTTGGGCCCAATTCCATTTGAGCCAGTCAACCATTATTTTATTAGGGACAATGATCGTGGAAATTTGATTATGTGAATAAACCGACTCAAGAGAATCAAGAAGTTCAAAAAGATCGTGAGATTGGTAGACCGTTAACATCCAGATAAAGTTTTAAACGTCACCTCATTATTTGAGTTTACAAATTTTTTACGAGGCAAATTCATGGATCATCTTAAGCATGCCTGCTCTGTTGTTCAACAAGTGCTTGTGGCAAAGTTTCAACATAAGCTTTAATTTCATCGCTCACCCTGTTGTAATGAACAAGAGATTCTTCTTCACTTGACGCACTTGCCGCTAAAAGTGGAGGATCGTCAAAACCTTTGTGAATCACAGTTTTTATCCCCGGAAAAATAGGACAGTGCTCACGCGCATGATCACAAACAGTAATCACATAATCAAATTCAAGTGTTTTGATATCTTCAATAGATTTTGATTTTTGCTGAGAAATATCCACACCTCGCTGTGCCATAACTTTAACGGCATAAGAATTCAACGCCGAAGCTTTAACCCCTGCTGAATAAGGCTCAATAACGTCTCCTTTAAGATGACGAGCCCAGCCCTCGGCCATTTGGCTTCTGCAAGAATTTCCGGTACATAAAAATAATATTTTGATTTTGTTTTTTTGATTCATCTTTCAAATTTCCTTTTTTAAAATGTATTGTGGCGATATTATTGTGTGGCATCATACAATACTTCTACTTTCCCATCATCATGATAATAAAGCTTTTTGATTAAATATCCCTTCCTCGAATATTTCAAGGTCAAACCACTTTTAATACCATGACGATAAGTCGTTTTTTGTTTAACTTCTCCCGTCTCATAATATTCCTCGACAATTCCATTAAGATCTTTCACCTGATCTTGTGATAACTTCATGTTTTTCTGTCTAGATTTTAAAGTCAACTCTTGATTTGCATCTTCGTTGAAAGACGGCTTCTCATATTTTTTTAAATTAATCTCAGACTCACTTTTAACAACCCGTACAGGAGTAGGTTTATCGATATTGACCTCATTGATATGTTCTGGTTGATCTGCTATTTTCACTGCTGGCGAGTCGTTATCCGATAAACTCAAAACCCCTTTTTTATAATGTTGGATCGAAATGATTTGTCCATCTTTGTCATATGCAAGCGTTTTGCCATGAAGTTTGCCAGCAAAATGCATTCGCTCAAAAGAGATTTCACCTGATTCATAAAAGCTTTTTTCAAGACCATGTGGCTTGCCAAATTTATAAGGTGATTCAGTTTTCAATCGACCTGTTGGATAAAAGTGCCTGATAAGAACTATTTGATCATTTTCATAAGCTATATAAGACTGTAATGCTCCTGAAGGATACCAGGTCTCTTCATACTCCCAATTTGGATTATGTTTTTCGTCTACAGAGATCACGATGAGTCTATTGGCTATATTTTAATTTCCGCTGACACAAAACAGCTCTCGGCGCAAAAAAACCAGTATTTTCTTATTGTATTTGGTGTGTTTCTTTTTGCAGTGCTGTTATCAGTTGCTCTTCACTGGCGAATGCAAAAGTTTATCTCTGCGCCAATGAATAAAATCGTGGAATTGGTGAGTTATGTGACTCGAAATAGGCGTTACCACAAGCGAATCGGGGTTGGACGCAATGACGAACTGGGAACACTGATTACCAGCGTAAATAGCATGCTAGACACGATTGAAGAACACGAAAAACAATTACATGCCCATAGTGATAGATTAGAAAGTTTAGTTGCCCTTCGAACAGAGCAGCTTTTCAATCGGGCGAATTATGATGCTTTAACCCAACTTCCCAATCGGCACCTGCTAGTCGATAGGCTCAAACACGGTATCGATAATGCCGCCAGAGACAATTCTAAAATGGCGCTACTGTTTTTGGATCTCGATAGATTTAAAGTGGTAAACGACACATTAGGTCACTCGGTTGGAGATGAGTTATTAGTGCATGTCGCAGAGCGATTGTCTTCTGTTGTTAGAAAAGCCGACAGTGTTTGTCGTTGGGGTGGTGATGAATTCATTATTCTCATCGAACACTTACATCGCAAAGAAGATGTTGTACCGCTGGCGGAGCAAATTATCTTTAGCTTAAGTGAAGCGGTTGAGCTCTCAGAAAATCAGATCCACATAAGTACAAGCATTGGAATAGCCATGTATCCTGACGACGGTGAGGATGCCACCACCCTTTTAAAGCACGCTGATATCAGCATGTATAAGGCGAAAGAAAAAGGTCTTAGTCAATATTGTTTTTTTGAAAACGAAATGCTGGATGGTTCGATAGAGAGACTATCTTTAGAGCACAAACTACGCCTGGCACTGGATAATAAGAGTTTTCATTTAGTCTACCAACCTCAAATATGTGCTGAGACTGGTGGTGTATGCGGTATAGAAGCACTGATTCGATGGAAAGATGATGAATTAGGTTTATTGAATCCAGTGCAATTTTTGCCAGTCGCAGAAGACGTCGGATTAATGCACTCTTTAAGTTTATGGGTGCTTGAAGAAGCGTGTTCCCAAAATAAATCTTGGCAAGATGCTGGTGGAGAACGCACGCGTGTCGCGGTTAATTTACCAGCCTCTTTCATTATGCATCCTGAAGCAATCAGTCAGATACTAGATATTTTGGATCGTACCAAGTTAGAAACCAAATACCTGGAATTAGAAATCACCGAAAATACCTTTATTAGCAATACCGAACACGCTATTAAAGTGCTGGAACATCTCCGTGGTATGGGGATCAGTATCGCTGTTGACGATTTTGGAACCGGATACTCATCCATGAGCTATTTGCGGGATTTACCCATTGAGACGCTAAAAATAGATGGTAGCTTTGTTAAACAATTAGGTGACGACCAAATCAATGATGGCATTGTGCAATCAATTGTTACCCTTGGCAAAAGCTTGGGCCTCAGTTTGATTGCAGAGTGTGTAGAAAACAAAGAGCAAGCCAATACTTTGCGTGAAATGGGCTGCGACATGATTCAGGGTTATTACTATAGCCCTGCTGCCCGAATTGGTCGATCAGGTGCCGGCCGCCGACGCCGCCTTGGCGCGCGTGAGCGAGCCCTTGAAGGCCTTGCGGGAGCGGCTCGCGGCGCGGCTGGAGGACGAGGCGGAGGAGCTGGACAGCGAGACGCGCCGGCGAATCGAGGCGATTTGCCGCGGCCTGGAGCGGCGCGGCAGCCAGCAGGTCTCCGCCTGGCGCGCCATGCTTCGGGCCTTGCTGGAAGACCGCCCTGCCGCCTTCGTCGACTGGTTCGCGGTGGAACGCGGCGAGGGCCGGGACCTGGACGTGGGCCTCTATCGGCACTGGGTCGATCCCTCCTTGCCCTTCGCCGAGGCGGTGATGCGACCGGCCCAGGGCTTGATCATAACCTCGGCCACCCTGACCGATGGCAGCGGCGACAGCGAGGCCGATTGGGCCGCGGCAGAGATGCGCTCGGGCGCGGTCCACTTGCCGAACCCCGCGCTGCGTGCCCGCGTGCCCTCGCCCTTCGACTATGCCGGCCAAACCCGCGTTCTCGTGGTGAACGATGTGCGCAAGGACGACCTGAGCCAGGTGGCCGCAGCCTACCGGGCGCTTTTCCTGGCCGCCGGCGGCGGCGCGCTGGGACTGTTTACCGCGATCACCCGTCTGCGCGCCGTTCAAGCCAAGATCGCCGGTCCCCTGGAGGAGGCCGGCTTGACGCTCTATGCCCAGCACGTGGACCGGCTCGACACGGCGACCCTGGTCGATATCTTCCGCGCCGAGACCGACTCTTGCCTGCTCGGCACCGATGCGATTCGCGATGGCGTCGACGTGCCCGGGCGGGCCCTCCGGTTGATCGTGTTCGACCGAGTACCCTGGCCGCGGCCGGACATTCTCCACAAGGCCAGGCGCGAAGCCTTCGGCGGCCGCGCCTATGACGATCGCCTGACCCGGCTCAAGCTCAAGCAGGCATACGGCCGGCTGATTCGCCAGGCCGACGACCAGGGGGTCTTCGTCCTGCTCGACCCCATGATGCCCTCGCGCCTGCTCAACGCCTTCCCCGACGGGGTCGAGACCCAACGTCTCGGGCTCAAGGACGCGGTCGCCGCCCTGCGCGATTTTCTCACACCTTCGGGCGAATTAACGGATTGAATTACAAGGCGAAGTCCTCGGCCCTTGCGAAGCGGAGCAGGGCTCCCCACCTGGGCTTGACGGGTACGCGGCGCGCCGCTTAGTTTGCGGCGCCTTTTCGATGAGCTGACAGTAGGGAGCGAGCGCCTCCCGAGGGGACAAACGAGCATGATCGGCCACCACACCGCCTTGATCTACACCATGGTTCTGGTCTCCGCGGCGGACCGGGACATGACCGACTCCGAGCTGCAGAAGATCGGCGATATCGTCAAGCATCTCCCGGTGTTCCGCGACTACGACACGGTCGACGTGACCAAGGATGCCGCGGCCTGCGCCGAACTGCTCGGCCGCTCCGACGGACTGGAGGACCTCCTGGACCAGATCGAGGAAGGCTTGCCGGAACGGTTGCATGAGACCGCCTATGCCCTGGCCTGCGACGTGGCCGCGGCCGACGAGCGGGTCAGCCAGGAAGAGCTGCGCCTCCTGGAGCTGCTGCGCCACCGGATTGATGATAAAACAAATTTTGTAATTAGTGTGTTATCTGGTCATATTGGTGGGGCAAATGAACTTACTGAAAAAATTGCTAAAAAATTACAAGCACAACCAGTAATCACTACAGCTGCTGATGTAAACAAAACTATTGCTGTTGATTTAGTTGGAAGGGATTTTGGTTGGAAGATTGATGATGACTCTAATGTTACTAGAATTAGTGCACATATGGTAAATGAAGAGCCAATAGGAGTTTTTCAAGATGTAGGAAAAAGAAATTGGTATAAACAATTACCAAAAAATGTTTCATTATATAACACCATAGAAGAATTGAAAAATTCAAAATCAAAAGCAAATTTAATAATTTCAGATAAAATTATTGATGATGGTTTGTCATCTGAATCAGTTATTTACAGACCACTAAGTTTAGTAATTGGAATAGGTTTGCATTGGGACACATCAAAAGAAACCATCAAAGAAGGAATTAATGATTGTCTTGATAAATTTAAACTCAGTTCAAAATCAATAGCAAAACTAGTTTCTATAAAAAAACCTGAAGATGTACAAGGATTAATTGATGCTGGAAAAGAGATGGGACTTCCAGTAGAATATGTAGATAGAGAAGATTTGGCTAAAGTTACAGCTCCTAATCCTTCAGATACTGTAAAAGCATTTGAAGGAACAGCAAGTGTTTCAGAAGCTGCAGCAATTCTAGTGTCGAATGGCAAATTAATTGTAGAAAAGCAGAAATTCCCACCAAATTTGACTATAGCTATAGCGAGGATTGAGAATTGAAGCGAGGATTATTGATAATTGATAGAGGAAGTAGAGAAAGAGAGGCATCTGAAGAATTAGAGACAATTTGTGCGGGAATTAAGGCTAAAGGAGACTATGTTTTTACTGATTTTTGCTTTTTAGAGGTTGAACCGCCATACATCGAGGATGGAATTTCAAAATGCCTCAAAGAAGATATTGATTCACTAACAATAGTACCATATTTCCTATATCCAGGAAAAAAGGTCAAGATTGCGGTTACTGATGTAATGAAATTACAAAAAGATACACAAGTGAAATTTCTAATAACTAAACCAATGAGTATGCATAAAACTTTGGTAGATATTGTTGAGAATAGAATTACAACTACTCTCAAAGAAAATAACATCACATTACCTAACACAGATGTTGATGTAATGATAATTGGTCATGGTAGTAAAGATCCTAATGCACAAATGTCATTGAACTATATTGTTGATGAATTAAAAGACTCTTATAGAAATGTAAGTCGTTGTTGGTTAGAAATTGAACAACCAGATATTTTTGAAGGAATTAAAAAATGTGAAAAAGATAAAGCCAAAGTTTTGATAATTGTATTTTATTTCTTACATGAAGGTGCACATGTTAAAACTGATATCAATAATGATTTGATACCAGCTCTAAAAGAATCTAATCTAAAAGATACATTTATCACAAAACATATTGGTACTGATGAAAAAATTATTGATTTAATTATTGAAAGAGCAAAAGAGGTAGAAGATGCAAACTAAGAAAGGTCAATCAATTGAAGATGCAAGTATGCAAATGATTGAAGACGAGATTGGTTCTCATCCATACAATGAAAAGGTAACGGCGTTGAGGTCCAGTCTCCCATCGTAAGATGTTAAGGAAGCCCTGTAGCCTCTTGTGGCGCCTGAAAAGTAAACATGACAGAGTGTGCTTCATAAACCTATCGGTTGGTTTGCCAACAGAGGCCATGTCATAAATAAAATTTTACTACGTATTAATTTTTTTTTGAAATATCAAGAACATGTTTAATTCGTTGCGACATGACTGTTTCCAAATACCAATAACAATACCGTCTGCAGGGTATTATTTCTATAGGTCTTAACGTATATCTGTAGCTTACAGTGGACAAAGAAAATTCACAAAGTAATCCTTAACTACTACGGTAGATCCCTGCTCAATAAGACAGCCTCCTGGATAGTCAGCGTCATTGTCTACTATCATCTAGGCCTAGAACTAACTTAATACGAGCTACAAAACATAGGTTACCAGGTTACCCTATACACTTTGTAAATTGCTTAGATTAGAAAGTTTAAGGATACTGATACCTCCACACGGCCACAAAAATACGTTTCTACACCGATAAATGTGCGCGTCATACACATTAGAGCGCGGCTTTATAAAAACCTTCACGACAAAAAGTAACAAAGTTTCATCAGCTGAGGCAAACAGACTCTAAGCAATCTTCTACAATATGTCAACATTATCTGTGCCGTCACTAGGACACAAAATGTCAGTACAGGATATCCCTACTGCTGGGAGGTAGAAATGTGACAAGAGGCCGTTGTCCCTTATATAATCAAGTATGGTATGATTTATCTGATCTTATCTGATTTATATGATCTTTCAGCGCACAAGCTAAATATGAAGAAATCCTCTTCTCTTCCCCTAAATTCGTTTTCTAATGTCTTACCAGTCTGTTCACTGTCCCTTTTCTTCTTTCGGGCGGGGGCGTTCTATTGCCCTTAACTTTATTACCTTTTCTGCTTTGCCCAGTTGCACTTTGTGCCAAACAGAGGCGGTAGTGTACCTTCACTTAAACACAACAAAAAAGGTTGTGCACTGAACTACCTTTTTTAGATGAAACTGAACGGTATGGAAAGTTCATCTAACTTCGTGTCATGATATAAGTAAATAGCTGACAACCGTGATACAATATAGGAGACGACGTCCCCATCCAGCTGCCATCAACTAATGTTAGCGGGAGATGATACACAAGAGGAAATGGTAAACCATATACGGTAGTCCAAATCTTTAAAGCGTGCACTGTGTTTATTTACACACAAAATATCAGCTAAAAACGATTCCATTTCTCTGAAACTAAATACAGCACTACATATCACCAAAAAATGATATTACAAGTGCCGGTTACATCATTTCTCTAGCCTCACAACAAACAAAACAAACCTTATTTGTGATGAGACATTTACGAAACAGTAGGATTTACATTTACGAAAATTGAAATAATAGGTCGACAATCAGGATAGAGGTTATGAGGCTTACAAATCAAGAAGATGGCGATGGTCGAGTAGGGAAGTACGGAAGCGGTCAAATTTATGACACATTACTGGGCATTGCATACCTGCTGTTGAGCTAGAAGACTGGGATATAAACGAAGAATCTCCACTGAGTTCCATAGTTGCAGCTGTAACGGCTTCCAGTCAGTAGTAGTAGTAGTAGTATTAGTAGTAATAGTAGTAGTAGTAGTAGCAGTAGTAGTAGTAGTAGTAGTAGTAGTAGAAGTAGTGTTGTTAGTAACAGTAGAAGTGGAAGTAATAGTAGTAGTGGTAGTAGTATTAGTAGTAATAGCAGTAGTAGTAGTAGTATTAGTAGTAATAGTAGTAGTAGTAGTAGTATTAGTAGTAATAGTAGTAGTAGTAGTAGCAGTAGTAGTAGTAGTAGTAGTAGTAGTAGTAGAAGTAGTGTTGTTAGTAACAGTAGAAGTGGTAGTAATAGTAGTAGTGGTAGTAGTAGTAGTAGTGTTGGTAGTAATGGTAGTAGTAGTAGAAGTAGCAGTACGAGTAACAGAAATCTGTGTATTGTGTAAGGAAATCCATCGTTATCTCCCATCGGAAAACAGAGTCCATTTGATAACATATATGTAGCTTTTAAGACAATACAAGCTATAGAGATATTTTCTTACCTTAAAAAATGTCAGCACTTTCCAGACGTTATTTCCTTTCTTCTCCTTACTCCATATTCAATCAGCTGCATAACAAATTGGTGATTTCATATATTGGAAAAGTACAGTTATTTAACAGTCGAAATTCAGTACTTGAAATAATGCCAGGGAAGTGTTGATTACAGAGAACAAACGGTTTACTTTTTTTCTAAAGATTATAGACACTTCATTTTCCAACGAGTTAGCAATTTTTAGTAAGATCCAATTTAATCTATCGTCGAGAGGTTAAGAATAATGTAAGACGTAAGCAAATAACTTAGTAAAAACATGTTTAGAAGCCAAAGATCATAACTAGGCAAATAACAGTAGCTATATGTTATTTGAACATTCTATCAATCCAGCTTTTTTTGAAAACGCAAAAATTTTGTAAAATATTTTAGTATCACAAAGAAATTTAGCAGTTTTTATGCTACATTAGATAACCGAAATTTGTTTGTGGTACTGAAATATTTTATAAAATTAGTGGGCTTCTAGAAAAGCTGGATCGAGACTTACGTCATCAGAGGAACACAATTGCAAGACTTGTCAAAGCTGTGTGAGCCCTAGAGGGGGCCTAGCAAGGTAAATCTGTCTCCCTCTTGGTCTTTTTGAACTTTTAAGGAAATCCTCTTATGTCTATTCCGATATCGTATCTTGGGAGTCGATGACTTTTGATATTTATCCATCACACAAATACTCCTGTCTCGATAATATTTCTTCTATTGATTAGCTTTTGCTAGTTTTAAATGATGTGCAAATTTATTATTGGGACAAGGCACAGATAAGACGCTATGTGATGAAAAAATTTAACTAGTTTGTTAGTGGTACAAAACAAGAATATTGCACGAAATAGCGTAAACATATTGTACTGTAAATCTCTTTTCAGTACAATATGTCAGTCCACATAAAAGCAAGAAAACCTTGGCTATGCAGACAAAAAGAATTCGCTTTCTGGCTAGGCCTATTCAATTAGACTTGGTGTAGTGGACGCTGATTGGTCCAAAAAACGCAAGCCATTCAGGCAGTCCTATTTCTGATTGGCTCCTTCAAAATACAGTTGGGTATACTCTTTCACACATTTCATTTCGGTCATTCTGACGTTAGTATTGGTACAGTGCATCGTCGATTATCCGAATATCGATTATCCGGAATTCGATTATCCGGACGTCGTAAAAATTTTAAACGTTTGCTTGTGCGTCCGCAAATTTACGAAGATTGGTGCTTGCGATGGCTGGAAGTTAAGACAGAAAGGCGAGCGGCATCACTGAATCAAAGCCATATAAAGCAATACCGTAATTCTTCGATTAAGCGCATGGTGCGCTTATTAAGATTTTTCCAATTTTTAGGAGTGCGCTTATTTGGGGGTGCGATTGAGCGACAAAGTGCGCTTATCACAAATTTTACGGACACGATTCTTCATCTCAATTGTATCGCAACAGATAGTACACTAGAGATCAAGAAGCATTACCTGGGGTGCGCTTAATCAAGGGGGTGCCCTTATTACAAATTTTTGCTCGGAAGGGGTGCACGTATTCGGGGGATGCGCTTATTCGAAGTGGATGCGGCAAGTCGAATAATTAGGGTATTGAAACTAAACTTGGACTTCTTTTCTTTCATACTGAATAAAAAAATACTGAATTATCAATGAGTTGTGTTTTTGGATTTTCCGGAAACTTTTTGGGCTGTTTAGTTTTGACCATCCGGTTTATTGGCGATGCACTGTATTTACTACTTGTCTGAACTCATTTTTCACTAGCCTGATAATCACCCGCTTTACCAATGAAGGCGATCTGAAAATGAGATTCTTTTTTTTGAAAGTGCATGAAATTTTGACCATTGCATGTCGTAGCACTGAGCTAAAAGGCGTTCCATGTTTTATGCTGCCAAAGTTCCCTATGATCATTTCCGTTATGCTTGTATGATGTAATTATTATGTATATAATAAAGTGAAATCAGCTTAATGAATTAGTTTTAGTTCAGTTGTCATTTAGGAAAGAAGGCACAAAAGTTCGAAAATTCGAAAACGCTCTACTCTGGTTTGGTCTCGAAGGAATCGAATCGTTTATCACGACATCGCGCGTGGCTGCTTTGGGATTCTTTCTGAAACATTCCTAAAAACTACAGTTTTATCACGTCAGATCTAAATGCTGACTAGTGTGGTACTGTGACATGATGCTAATTGATACAGAGAGCAAAAAGGCTTCTTAAACACATTCTTTGTATCAGTTCCAAATGCACTAAGTAGGCTTGCGGAGTGCATTCCTTTCATCGCCATTTATTATATTAAGTGACACTATAACCTTTGTGTTAACTATGCAAAACACTTGCTTATCAAATTAACTGTGGTTATACAAATAGAAGGGATTTGGTCTCGAGTGTTACCATTTTGGTGACATCAGATGTTATTCTTACGTCTTGGGTTAGTGCGGAATCAAGCCTACTTTAGAAGCTGTGAGTTAATTATAAAACCACATCGGGGGTGCAGAAATGTCATTTTTGAAGATGGAGGAAGTAAGTTAGAAATTTCGTGTTTGCATAAATCCTATCGAAACTTGAGCGGTGCGTACGGCAGCCTCGGCAGCAATTGTTATTTTGCTCTTTGTTATTGTAAATCTTATGTTCTCTAAATTGTGTGTGACCATGCACAAAGTTTAATTAGGTATTGTTTGTAAAGGAGTCAAATGATTGCTTGATTACCTCGTATGTTTAGGAAAGAGCCGAGGGAAGATCTGTCTTCGTGGTGGAGGACCAAAACTGTACGTTCTTCGTAAAGATGTGGTGGCTACCTCACACACACCCAAGTCTGTCTTCGAAAACCTGGCAGAACTCGCAACCAAGAAACAATAAGCACACCAAGAATCCTAAAGATAGCTGGTGGAACGAGCCTTCCTATTGAACGTTTATGGACACTTCGAATATTTGAAATCTTATTGCATTACTTATGTTTAGTAATTTTTATTGTATAATTTTAAGTGAATAATCGTGTTAACTAAAGTGGTTTTTGGAGTTGTCTTTTTATGATACTATATTTTAAGAACACCGGAAAGAGGTTACTAGGAGGCAATATGTCACTATTTAACCGTAAGTGTAACCATATAATCATTTGAATCCATCACGAAATGCATGTTTGGTGGCTGCCATTTTTATTGAGAGAATTTTAAACACATTGGCAGCTCGTTCGCATCTATTTAGGTCCGTTTGCCCGAAAGCATTTAGCGAAAGTGAAAGTGAAAGTGTGAGGTCTCATCCTCTACGTTAGCTAGTTCATTAGATTCCTTTAGAATGCTAATAACATACCAACCTAAAGCGATTCAATTCTTCTTGAATGTGTGAACGAATACACTCGATCCATGACTATGGACGTGGTTTTACGAGAAGATGCTCAGAAAAGCTATTGTTTTCAACTTTTGCCGAAATATATAATTTTGTGTTTGGAACTTTTAAACTTGTCAAAGTGTACTCGGTTCTAAACTTTGGTCAGCAATATCGGTCGTCTTTCCAGACCGAAATTCATACAATCTACATGCTGTGGATAACTGGAGAAGGAAAACAGAAACATTTTCTAAATACATTCTAAATACAATCTCTCAAAATTCTTAAAGTATGTACAAGAAGGCAGACTAAAACAAGTGCAAATATAATCGCTTATCTGAACTGTATATATCTGACATTGTAGCCACAGATTTAATATGGAAAGTTTTGAGAGTAGCAATGCTTACCAATACGTAGTGTACTTAGTTTTTGGTTTGTTAAGTAACCAATTCTGGATGTAATTAGAGTAAAACTTTTTGAATATTCTTGGGCTTATAAATAACGAACACCCACGAAAATATTACCGTAAAACTTAAATTATGTCTGCTTATAAATGTGTCGATTGGTGAGCAATTTTGACCGGATGATGTCTTTTTTTTATTTACGTGTTACATAAGAATTTATGGTATTTGATGATGGTAAAAGCGTCACTTTATGTTTTCTATTTTACTCATATACCCCCAAGTTAGAAAACAAGATTACCATATTGTAAAGATTGTGTTTTAGTATTCATTCGCTTTTACATAAGCTATGTCTTTTTAGTTACATTTTATCAAATTTTATACTTTTGAATCCCTTTGATGTCCGCTTTCTATTAATGAACGTGTAGATTCTTAACGCCCAACTCGAACCAAAGGTCCGCTTTTAAATTTCCGTAACATTTCCGCCTGTCTACCCACCTGGCTCCTGACGGCTTATTTGAGAAGTACTTAGTAGAACTTAGGTATCAAGGATCTATCAATGGTTACTTGCCTCTTGTAGGAATAACGGTTTGTAATGGAACCGTGACTGATTTACTGTTTTTGATGCTAAAACACTTATGTTGATTACAGCCAAAATGTGCGTGCTCCAGTTGAAGTATTTTGACTTGATGACTCGTCCTAACAGACGCTTTGCAGCCATAGGCATACTCTCAGTGGCGGCAGTATCATCCACGTGTAAAACTGTTGTCTTGCAATGATCTTCGTCTGTAGAGGAATTGTGCTTTCCGATGTTCAGTGTATCTGTTTTTCAAGGAATATTCATAATTAATAAATGTGCTGAAACTAATAGTGGCCTAAAACATAAACACACGTTTCCATAAAGTGTCAATAATTGCCGATGAAATGCTAACAACCGACCCCTAATCTACGTTATGAGCCGCATTCATCATCTACATGGCTTATAACTATGAAAAGTAAAACAGTAACAAAATGCAACGAGGCAGTACAAAAACGCATCTTTAAAACAATTTTTCTTAAAGTGCACCATAAACTAAAGGAATACACCAAATGTCAATCTTCTCACTTACAACTAATGTCGGAAATGATGTTTAAACATCATAATGTTCGAGCTAAAAAAATAAGTAAAACTAAGTCATAGGTTTAGTTTAGTTAAAAATCCTGATAAATATCACTGTGGAATTATCAATCCTGTATCTATACTCCCTTTGTTATCTTTCAAGCCAATGAAAATTAGAATATGACATTGACATAAATTAATTATATTTAAAATCAGAAACAACAATGAAAATTATAGAAACAACCTTTCAAATTTACGAAAAGAGAATCTAAGATTGCGTAATAGAGGGACCGACGAAATTCATTCACAGATAATAAAATCCGTAACCCGCAACCCGTATAGTATCAAAAATCAAAAGTTGTTATTAAAGTATTTGTGTTTGGTGTCAATGAAAACCCAGGAGATAAAGAAAGAGAAAGGGACTGAACCAGTTGATTTAAAAAAACTGGTCTCCACACTTTCTTGTAAGATGAGACTTTCAAATGGCGTCTAAACCAGGAATGGCCTGAGACTTTGCTGATTGTGGTTAAAAGGGGATAGTCCCCAACTATTGCAGATATTTTCTGCAGATAAAACATGTTGAGGCTATTTTTCTAAAAATTAGTATATCCTACCATCCTAAAAAATACATCTTTTCATATTCGGCCCAAAAGCTTAACTTTGTGATTAAGTAATAGAGGGGATGATGTCATACCCCTCCTTGTACGCTACTGCCTCTTCATGTGTAAATTGGTATGCGCCCTTAATTCCAGCATCAAATGTTATCCGCAGCGTATTAGACAACTGCCACCAAAATATCATAATGCTGAAGGCTCTGGAAATAACGCCAAACTTATAATTTCCCCATTTTGAATAGAACGCTAGAGAAATAGAAAAGTATGTCACAACCGGGGATCGAACCCGTGACACACGCTTTCGCGGCGTGCGCTTTACCAACTGAGCTAGGTGACCTCCGCTGTTAACACACTTCTATTTCTCTAGTCGCCACATTAGCTCCCAATCATCCACCGGTGGACATCAACATCTAGCTCAACGCAATTGGAGACCAGCCTCTCTGCGCCATGTGACTTTACCAAGGAAAACCTGCCATCCGGCCCGTCATCAATCTGACTTTGCCTGGAGCGATTTGGAGACAAGAATCGAGTCGTCTGGACTCACGCTGTAGAAAAGGGAAACAATCTACTACACAAGTGCCGAGCTATAATTATCTAGAACAACAGGAAGTACATTTTTCAATTATGTTTTACCAATCAGCAAACCGATACTAGAGGAGTAAGTCGTAACCCCGCAAAGTAGGCCCCTATCATGCTGACCACCATCTTTCGTCGATCGGACATACATGCTACTGTCAGTTGCACCAAGTGCCAGTAAAAAACTGGGATACGATTATTAATCTCCCTCAGTGGAGACCTCATCCACTGCTGGTTGGGAGTGACGTTAAATCATTTCCAAGGAATGACATCTCATCAACTTCAGGTTTTGAAACCTCAAGATATCATCTACCAGACATTTCAAACAGCCCGAATGAACTCTGTGCATGAATAAGGGTGATGGGTGGGGAAAAGCATTGAAAGCAGTCAGGTAACTTTTTGAAAGATACCACTTCTGAAAATGGGAACTTTCAAAACTGACATCTTTATTCGTACCATTGTTAATGACGACTTTGTAACAGTATTACAAAATTTCTATTTAACTAATGACTTTAAAGGTTTTGTAAGAGAAAGTCGAAATAATTAGGTGCAATCCGTAGCAACTCCCTATATCAGACTTGGAGGCCAGCGTACTTCTGTGTGCTGTTCTTGCTTGGCCAAGGCCAAAAGTGCCAAGAATAACTAAATAAACTAAAGAACAAAACATCCTAATAAATGTGCCTAGCAGTTGGATCGAATGCTGCGACCACACCCTCGGAAAATTAGAGGGGATTGCCCTTGAAGCGTTGGCCGACGCACTTTCGCTAAAAGGATGATAGCAAATTCATCAGTCACTAGCAAGGCAATCACAAGGTGAACCGATGAGCATATCGGCAACAAGCGATGACAAATCGATCGTTCCTTCTGGAAGAGAACAAATAGACCTAATTTGAACAGCAAACATCTGCCTGACTGTAGGCCTGTAGGCCCATGGGTCGACTTTTTCCCCGTCGACGTAGATTGTAGCCTATTGTTTCCATTTATAAGAAAAGGCGGATTGATAGTGACAGTCATGCTAATGCTATGCCCATTGACTACAGGCTCACCTGACCGTCAATTGTCTAATAAAAAATATTTCGTCTGAAACAATACGTCAATGTTAATCATAAGAATAACAACGATTGTAACTCTAGATAATAAAAGATCATGTATCAACAGGGTATCAGACGGCAATCTTCTCTTTGCACCACAGATGTACTGGCATTTCACCATGGCTCATCATCAGCTCAGGGACAGTTGCAATATCGTGGTTTGCATCAACGTCACTCTAATTCTACCATCGTTGTAACGACAGAGCAGCTTACTTACAGGTGCAAATAAAACTGTCCACTTCTTGTGCTTGTCATGTTAGTATTGATACTTTGTGAAAATTTTAAATAAAACCCCGAAAAATCGTCGTAATACATCCTTTCCAAGTTTTAATTAATCGATCAAAAGCCCGTAATTTTATTGCAGTTCATAATTTTATGAAGTGACCCAAATTAAATGTGTTTCCTTATGGCCTCTTGCAAGTTGAGCTGTTATACTGCACCCCCAATTCTTCCCCCCCCACCCGCATTTGGGAGAAGAACCACCCCCCCCCCCCCCCCCCCCCCCCAAAAAAAAAATAAAGTAAAAAAATTTCAAGCGTATTGCACAGAGACAAACTACTCGGTAATATATCCTGAGTACATAAAAGATTAATTTCTTTGCTAAATAAGTGCCTACTACCGAGTCCATTTTGAACATTGTTATGCCCGGGCAACATCTGCCTAGACGTCATTAAGTGGAAAATAACCGTAAGGACGTTTGAAAAAAAGCATTTTCGCCATGGCACCGACTGGCTTTAAGCTTTCCTTTTATTTCGGATTTATAAGGCTGAACTCATTAGGGACGAACTGTAATCAGTTACTGCTTGGTGACTGGCATTATAATGTCATGGTATCATCGTATATACTTTCTAACTTAAGTGGCTTTGGATTGATGACGGGCCTGATGGCAGTTCTTCTTTGGTTAAGTCACATGGCGCAGAGAGGCTGGTCTCCTATTGCGTTGAGCTGGATGTCGATGTCCACCGCTGGATGACTGGGAGCTAATGTGGCGACTAGAGAAATAAAAAGTTAGTTAACATCGGAGGTCACCTAGCTCCGTTGGTAGAGCGCAAGCCACGAAAGCGTGGATCACGGGTTTGATCCCCGGTGGTGACATATTTTCTATTTCTCTACTGTTCTATTCAAGATGCCATGGTAAGGAAAACAATGTTACAATTATTTTTTTCATGGTAACCTTACCAAAAGTCTCTACACCTCGATCTATTTGTCTTCTCAGTTTACGCTGAAAACTTCCATTCAATCATTTTTAAACGTTATTAAATTATTTAATTATTTATTTAATATTCTTTAATTATTTTGACAGCATACTCAACACGGGTTTTCTTTCATTAAATATTACTTACGGATGCAAAAATTGAATAATGTCATGAGCAAGACAGTGGCCACAACAATCCTCTTGAGTGAAGGTATAACATATTTGGCGAATAATTTTTAGAGTAGAACAGGATTGAATACGCCGTAAAAATAGTTGACATTCTTAACAATTACTGTCACCAGTGTCTGGCAAGATAGCAAAATTATTTCTTTCACATATTCACGTTTCTATATTTATATCTACAGAAATCTCTTTGTTCTTCAACTATGGTTGTAACAAATAGAATAATTGTGCTCACCGTTATCATTAGCGTCAAATAAGTACTATCAACGGGCACCAATTATTTTGAATAATTGTCCCCTTTAGTGTTGTGTAGACAGGTTTATATACAAGTGACCCTCTTTGTAGACAACTTTGCAACACATAAGGTATACAGTACCTAAATAAATTTCTGATCATACTTAGCAATACTAAAGAAAAATGTGTTGCAAAGGGACAGAGGCTAAAGGCCTGATAAACTCTAACATCTATGACAATGACCAAGTCAAGAAGTGTTATCATATTTAGAAAATATGTGTTTGCCCTCAGTGTAACCAGGGATCTTTGACGTATGGATTGGTGACTCCAGATCGAGACAATAGGATTTCCTTGTTCTGAAAAGTCCGATGTTGTGTTCTTCCCGTCTATGAAAACTGGCTCCCTTCACACGAAAGATGGAGGATGCATTGTATTGGTTGTTCCCGCTCCTTTTTTATCATACTGATATAGCATGGTCAACATACATACAAATGATGTTTTATGAATGGAATCCTAAAACGTGCCACACATAGTGATTAAAATGGAGTGAACTCATCCGCTAAACCGCATAACAACTTTCTGGGTATATGCTAACAAATACTGAATCCGTGTTGCTTGATGTCGTTTGATAGTCAAATAAAAGAGTGTCATACCTAAGGCCATGAAGTGACAACAGGGTGCACATTTTCGAAGGCAAATTGTTTGTTGACCTACGGTTGGATTTATCATCAATTTTCCAAAGCCTTTGCCATATCGATGGATAACGACGTTGAATCGGGAGTTGACTTCACTATCAAAATCAAATTAACTAGAAAGTATTCTTCACCAATTAACGTTTTTATATACTATCACGAGAGGTTGCCATGGAGATAACGGATAGTGGCTGCAAGAATTCCAAGTAATGGTATTTCGTAGGAAATAGCTTAATACAAAATTGAAAAGTCAACGATAAAAATGGGCTGATTGATTCTCTGTTTACAGCTTTGCACTGAAATTTTTGTAGTACGTTATTAATTGTGGATGGACATGAACAACTTCGTCTTTTTTGCTGACATCTTATCTTGATGATCCCGTTTCAACTTTAAACGTTAGGCCTATCTTACGTATACCAATAATTTTACAAAATTCAGTAGCGGCCCTGGTGCTAGAATCAGAAACAAGATGAGAACACCCAAAAGCCGAAATAAATTGTCTAAATTCCTCCAAATAGGAAATGGGCATTGAAAACTTTTAAAAACTTACCGGCAAAACATCAGTTTGCCTAAAAAAGAGAACCAAAGAAAAAATATGTATGAATTTTAATTTTGAAATCACGTTTTTATATTATTGGATGACGTCTC
The DNA here is from genome assembly GCA_010016025.2 of Alatinidae sp. Z8VKAUB7J3. Classification (NCBI taxonomy): domain Eukaryota; kingdom Metazoa; phylum Cnidaria; class Cubozoa; order Carybdeida; family Alatinidae; species Alatinidae sp. Z8VKAUB7J3. The sequence continues at coordinate 46,223,433 of JAAAKM020073195.1, read as the reverse complement.
CGGTAGGACTACCGTTTCGTTTGGGACAGGGTGTTACCTGATGATTGTAGTTCCCCCGCTAGTTGATTTTCGGAAAAATTTCCAAATCTCCTCCCTAATTCCATCTCCCCACGTATCAACATTGTCCTATTTGACTTTGTTTCTACGGTCACATCTTTGACTCAGAGACGGCCCTGATAAAATCAATGACAGCATTTCGCGCTTCAATGCTTATAAAAGCAGCATGGGCACAAGAGCAAGGCCAAGAACATTTGTCGATGACCAAACTAACTGTAGAATGTCAAGAGCGCGTGCGCGATGCAAGTAAAGTGGCGAAATTTGGAAAATAAAATTATAGGTAAATTGAAATTACTGCAGTTTTCTGTTCCTATGACATGAAAGTTATGCCAGTGAAAATCATGCCAGTGCCAATGGCATGAAAGTTATGCCAATGCCAATGCAGTAGTTTCGCTTTTTATGGAGTTACAAGATACGTTAACATTCAGTCCCACCCCTTTCTACTTTTTATGGTGCCGATCTGCTTATGGAAAGAAAATCATTCCCTGTTTATCGTTTCGACTGACCTTACGCTCATATCAATTTTTGCTGCTAAGAACGATTCTGACAGTAAAATTATCTGCAAAGAGTGAGAAATACACTTAATCGCAACCATTTTCGACTTTAAATTTCTGCATATCATTTTTCATCCATTTATTATACCCCTTTTAGAATGAAAGAGATTGGAAAGGCAGGCCCCCGCCCCCCCCCCCCCCCATACAGTACTAACAAGTAAAATTTTGTGGAGCTGGTGTAATAGATTATTCTCCTCTGGTACGGTAATAAATTATAAATGATCAAACCAGTTTTTAGATAGGAAGAAATGGGTTTTGGGGAGTTTGTGCATGTCAATGAAAAGCTTCACTGCAGACCACATTTCTACAGAACAGTTTTCTTGACATAAAATATGTTGATACACTCCTGTCTATTCAAGTGGAAATGTACTTAGCTATCATTACAAGACAATGAAAGAATATTACAATTGTTTTGCACCTCACTGAAGAAGTGCTTCAGAGTCAACAACCACTTTTCCAGTCATTCAAGGGGACATGATGCATCATCATGGTAGCCCTCAGGATGGTGGCTGACCTCAACTTGCCCATATTTTTTCTCAGTCAAGGATGTTCACTATGCATAATTCAAACCCAACCAGCTAAAGAGGCCTTGCCAGAAGAAGGAACAAATGCACACAGTATGCACAACCATCTTTGTGTTATGGAATTAAACTTTATATATGATATTTAGCAATTTAAGGAAATGCAGTCTGGAAGGCATAGGGAAAGGGCTACAGATAAACAGATTAAGATGGTTTGGTCATGTGAAAGGAGCTGTGGTGGAAAGCACCATAAGAAGAGCTATGGCAATGGAAGTTGAGGGAAAGAGAACAGTTGGATGATCAAGGAAAAATTGAATGAATTGCATCATTGAAGACCTGGAAGAGTTGGGAATTGAGGAGGATGCAGCAGAGGACAGGCATAAGTGGCAAAGTGTCATTGTCCATCCAACCCCACTGAGGAAAAAGGACATAAAATGAAGATGATGATGATGACGATGATGACATAATATTTAGCAATGTGATTCAATCAAATTTTTGGAACAACTATTGCCATACTTATTGAATAATTTAATGATTTCTTTCACATGAACCTTTTATCTCTCCTAGTTGTAAGCTGGACTATATTCATTTTTGGCTGATGTATTACACTGTGATATATTACACTCATTACTCACTATGTTTGGGCAATGCTGCACATTTACAATCAGTTCAATAATAATTATGCCAGTGTTGTGTCTTCTAGTAGGCAAGGAGGGGTATTGCATCCGCGGTTTTTTTCAATGGGAGTAGTCTGCTAAACTTTACATGGTACTCCAACAAGTACCCACAGTTCCTGTCTGTTAACTTTCATACGTCATATTTTATTTTTATATACCTGTAGATTTCCTCCCATTTACATGTGATGCTTGCAAACAAATTTTTTGGTAAGTGAATCATGAATGCTTGATATAAATGTAAATATAAATGTATGACATAGATTTGCTTTCATTGCCACACTGCCTACAATGAATTGTAAATGTACTCTAGTTTAAAATTTTCTAGTTTATATGGGAGAAACAGAAAGGTTTGTGTTTTGTTGTTGTACATGGTTGATATCACTTGCTACGTTCCTGCAGAAATTCTTGTTACCTCCTTGTAACAATCCAGAGAATGGAGTCTGGTAAATTAACAAACAACCGCTTAAAAAATTCTATATCGCTTCTGCTCTTTGAAGCTTGCTTTGAGCTGAATGACATTTTTCTTGGAGTAATAAGTTGTTTTCACTTCCTTCCCTAATTGAAACAATGGGTAAGAGATTTACAGAATTCTAAGTGGTAAGGTTCAGTATTCAAAATGCGTAAAAAAAATTAAACTTACTTCTGACAATAAAATATTTTATTAAGTGACAATTTTTTTTCCAAACTATTCTGTTTCCCATTTGAAAGCATCTTCTAACTACCAAATAAGATGCCAATATCATAAAATCCTAAATTTTAAAAATTCATGTCTAATATTGAAAATTTAAATATATATACCATATTTCCTCCAATAAATGCTGCCCTCTATTAAATGACGCCCATCTAGACGAACATTTGTAATAAACGACGCCCTCTGATAAATGCCACCCTCTAATATACACCACATCTTGAAGAGTGTCATTCATTAGAAAACACCCCAAACAAGAGATAGCAAACAATTTATACGAGTTTTACATGTTTTTTTTTATCAACAAATCTGCCTTCTCCACTTTACTAGTTTGTAATTAAGAGCTTTTGCAAAATTTTTACTCATTCTCATTTTGTAAAAAACGCCACTCTCTATTAAACACCCAAAAGCTGGGGTTTGTAATAAATGCTGATGCATTTATTAGAGGAAGAACGGTACACAAAATGTAGAAACTAGACAGGGGCGTATATTCTGGGTGTGCTAGGTGTGCGCCGCACACCCTTCAAAATTTAAGCATATTCCAAGATTTATACAAATTATACATTTCCCCCAATTTCTATTTGTTAATTGCATCACGGAGCCCGTTTTGCAACGATAACCAAACTTTTGATTTTATTTCCCTCTTGAATTGGGTCAATGAACACCAAGTCGTGCTGAAGGTTTGCAGCACGTCTTGGGCTATTGTTAAGAACCACTCACAAGGTCCATTCGAACAAAGAAATCGCTGTGGGAAAATAACTTAAAGTCGTGCGGCATCTTGTCCGCTCGACATCCGGTTTTTGCTTGATTCAAGACAACATATTTCATTATGAGGCATGTTTCTTTTCGATTTCAGCAAAGTGTTCTCTTGGAAATGACAACAGATGGAAATGGCAACAAATGCAAGTCCTTATCTAAGAAGGGAAGAAGGGGAGTTTCATCCCCTAGTTAAAATTTTGCTTAAATACTTTTTCGCGGTAATCTTTAGTATTATTTAATGCCTAGATGATGCCGGTTATTGTAAATAAATTCACTATCAATGCTCTCTTACATTATCATGCATTATCGACAATAACAATAATTACTCGTTTATTTAAATTGTAAAGATTTGTCGACTAATTAATTGCCCCTCCTCCCTCCTCCCAATAGCTCTTGCTATTTGGGATGTTGCTTAGGAGTACGAAGGGTGTTGAAATTTTATATACGAAGAGACTTACTAAATAAAAATAATTTGCATACGCAGATATGGACAGCACACCCATGATAAAAGCCCACCATCCGCTACTGAAACTAGAAACAAGAATCTTCGGTAAAACACCTACTTTAACACTTGAACCTCTTCTTTCAGACGTTGATTCTGCTTCTCTACTTCCTTCAATCTTGACAAATCACTTTGCTACAACGCGGGTCACGGGTTCGATCCCCGGTGGTGACATATTTTCTGTTTCTCTAGTGTTCTTTTTAAATCTGTAATGCGCTTGTCCACACTTCTTGGAGCCTCGTAAAAGGCCACCTTCATCTTTTTAATGTGTGATTTCATATTTCAAGAAAGATATTTTCTATTTCCCACCCAATCTGACATTTCAAATCCTTACTTCTGGATTATGCCTTGAACATGTCTTGATGATCAACTTGTTGATCTTCCTTCAATTTACAACATCAAACATTCTGTCTACTTTGAGAAAAAAAATGTTTGCCCCACTGAAACACAGCATAATAGATCATAAATCATCTTCACTTGCTGCCCAATCGGTTCAACGTAGTATCACTGCATTGTTGTTCCTATAAAATTTTAGACCTACGACTCAGTGGTTGTTTGAGAGGGACGAAAACAGGCATGTAATCATCATCATCATCATTGCACATTCGTTGTCTTAGACAACATTATGATGTTAATAATCAGAACACAATATTTCAAGTTCATGTAAAGTAGTATCGAGTTTGTGATGAAATCGAAGATTTGAATGTTCACTGAGGTCATTTAGGATAGTTGATAGCCAAGTGGTTTTTGGGCGTCCTACTGGTCTTTTGGTAGGTTTTATGAAGCTTTGGAGTGATTACCTTGCAGGGGTGCTGGGGGAGAACCTCATTAAGTATCTAAACCATGACAGCCTCCGTTTCAACACTACAATACTCCAGGGTTTCCTATTGGTGCGATTGTAGAAGGATTTGTTTGTTATTGTTCTTGGCCAGTACACTCTAATTGTTTTACGCAGCAGTTTTCTTTGAAAAGAGGGGGTTTTTTTCATGTGTTTTCGTGAGAGTCCATAATTTTGAGTTGTAAAGAAAGAAACTTTTGACATAGGCTATAAAAACTCGAAGACGAACAGCTTCGCTGATATGTCGACTGTCAAAAATGTGTCCGAGTGCTTTAAGACTGTCAAAAGCTAGCCCTTTTCTATGTTTGATGTCTTCCTCTATGTCGAACAAAGACCGCAGTAGTTTCCCTTTTTTCCAGCTTTTGTTGGCGTATATGCTTACATGGTATTTTTATGTAACCACGGGGAGAGATAGGCGCTCCTACGGAATAAGCTCTCCAAATTTCTTAACCCTAAACGAAATTCGTTTGATTGATGCCATTTTCTTTAGGCCTCGTTCTAATTATGCCACCTCCTTTCAAATGACAGAGGCAACTGTGAAAATGAAAACAAGAACTCGAAGAAGGTCGACTTGTTACATAGATCGCAAGTAGAATTAGATGTTTGTGTACCCAGCTTGATTGAATCGTATCAAAACTGAGAAATATGGTTATCTTTACCATTTTAGCTACATAAGATTCGTATGTGCTTTGATAGAAAGTGCTAATTAGGCCAAAAAGGAATTGGGATTGGAGTGGTGGTTTTGCGCTGCTCTCATCAGATCATCGGATCATTGAATTGACATGCCTCGAGCTCGAAGATTTACTTCCCTAGAAAATCCGGCAAACTGCTAATCAGAGGCCTTTTACACCAAAGGTTAAACTTATTGTAACGCCTTTCTTGAGTAAATTTACGAAAGCAAATGAAATCCTCGATAAATCTCTAACTACACGTCTAACGACTGAAATACTCTGCCGAGTTCACTGTTAAGATTACAAAATAATATAAAGAATACAACAATAATGCTTACAGCTGACTGTTGAGTATTACATTTTACCACTTCTGTTGACGTAAGATCAAAATAAACGTACCCGAGCTCCTCCCTGAGACTGCTACGTTAGTGATTTGCACTCAAACTCCAGTGACCGATGGCTGCCGTTGAATTGAGCAAGTACTCTTTTCCACTCAACCAACGGTAAAGCAATATTTCTCCTGAAACCACCTTCAAAACACTTCAAGCAGCTGTGAATCTTCGGTTGCCATTCTCATCTCTGTCTACTGAGCCTCATGTCGACTAACCAGTGAAGAATGTGATGGAATGACTATTTTGACGGAATCAATCCTCCATAAACATGGAACCAGACCTGGGTGCAAAATAATCGGGACACCCTCGGTCTTTGCAGTCAAAGCCTTATGAACTGATGCTCGGAAGAGTTCGTGTTGGTAAGAGAATGGAATGTTCTGACGTTATACACGTACAAACCCTTTCAAACTGAAAATGGGCCAACTTTTTCAGTGCACCCTCAGTTGCGTAATTAATGAGTTTGATGGCATGACTATTTTGAAGGAATCAATCCTCCATAAACATGGAACCAGACCTGGGTGCAAAATAATCGGCGCACCCTCGGTCTTTGCAGTCAAAGCCGTATGAACTGATTTTCGGAAGAGTTCGTATTGGTAAGAGAATGGAATGTTCTGACGTTATACACGTACAATCCCTTTCAAACTGAAAATGGGCCAACTTTTTCAGTGCACCCTCAGTTGCGTAATTAAACAGGACGATCGACACCGACGAATGCGTCATAAACAAAAGAGCCTAGAAACGGCAATTTATCGTCATAAAAGAAATCCATGCAGGTTTAGTCTGTAAAATACCACTGTGCCATTGATCTTGGCTCAACGGCCGGGTTGGGTTACTGACTACTCACAAAAACGGAGCAAAATGATCGAGGTTCGATTTTCATCTTGCAATTTGGAAATGAGGCAAATAAAAGAGATCAGTTGTGTACAATAATTCGTTTTCTGAGCAAGCCAGAGAACTACGCACACGAGCAAAAGTGAATCAAAATGCAACACATATCGTGAGAGCCCTAGAGGATGCATTGCCCCTACTGCACTTTAGTATTGGCCGCCACTGCTAGAGGTCTTGAGGGCTGTTTAGACTTGATGTAGGAAGAGATTCCAGATGCCATTAAATTTGTTTAAAACATTAGGCTAATGAGTAACTAGCTAATCAATGAGTTAACCACTTACAGAACGCAGTATCAATTTTACCTGAAATAATATGTTATTCGGGAATTCCCTAAATAGCAGGTAAAATGCCATGCATGGTTTCATCCAGCTTTTCAGGTCCCCCCATGGGTAAAATTTTCTCAGGTCCCCCATAATGTGGTGCACCATAAAAATTTGAGGTCCTTTCGTAAATCAGGGTGGACCCAAGAAAGAAAACGTCTGGGTTCACTTAATGAGACGACAATGACAAAAAGTAATGCAACAGTTGAATCTGAATGATGGCAATTGATAACACTAATGACAAGAACCATGCTGCTGTCATTGATGCAATTAGACACCATAGTAGTGACTTCACACAACATCCACTCTTTGTTAAAATTATTGAATATCACAAAAGCATTGGCTTTTTATATGGACTTTCTAGTAAGCATGCCATTCAGAATGGTTTTACAAGGTAAGGCATTTTGCTATGTTATGCCTTGATTTATTTATTTATTGCCTTTCTTCATAGTATTTTTAGTACAACTTTTACGTTCTGTTCATTAGCAGTAATAAATATAAAAACTATACCAGTTTGAGGAGGGGGATTTTTTCGCGACAGGTGTCTTCAAAATTAAGTAAGTCAAGACATGTTGCAATACCACTGATACCCTTAATACCTTCATAAACACAAGTTGATGTAACAAATATACAAACTCAATTAATATGAGCAATGATATCATTTTTAAACAATGATGGTAATTTGCATATCTCACGTAGGGCTTTCTGGGTTGCAATGCAGCTCCTTGATGATATTATATTATACTGGTGCCAGAAAACATGGTTAATGAACCAAAATGCCATAAAACTCTATGTTTAGTCTTATCTATGCCAACTTTGTATGCCATTTGATTTCAAATTTCTCTTCTAATTTTGCACTTTGAGCAACTGTTAAAAGCACTTACAAAATGCACTTGATGAAAATGGCGTAAAAGAGATTCTGTAAAAGAGGAGTTGATAAAAAGAACGTGGCATTGTAGATTTGGAGCCTGATGCTGAGGGTGTATTGCATTAACAGATAATTGAAACAAAATACTGACTTCTGAGGATAAAAAAGCAATGTAGAGATTAATGGCAAGATTACAATTATGGTACCTACAGACATGAAATGAGTATATAATGAGTAAAAGTATATATATAGTTTTTGAAAATGTTTTGATTTTAGAATAGTGAATGATAACGACATTAAAGTTTTCAAAGTCTTCACAATATTATAAGCACAGAAATTAATTTATCACACTGGCAAAGGTACAAAGATATTTTCTGTTGTGGGCAAACCTCCAATTGAAATTTTCATTATGAACATATGCAGGGGTGCAGCTAGGACTTTTTGAGGGAAGGGGAGCATTATCAAAATTAGGTCAAGATTTCTCGTATATATTTTTATGAAGCGATGAAGTCACGAGTAACTGCAGCAGGAGTCTGGGACACTGTAAGCTTGCCAGCAGGAAAATTTTGCAATTTTTAGAATATATATATATAGAAGTTGGAGAAAGTGACACTCAGAGAAATAAAAGGAGCATTAAACACTGTATAGAATGGTAGGGATGTAGTATTTAGAGGGTTGGAAGTTTGTCCTGAAGCCTTTAATGGTAATGAACAACCACAACTTTAACATGCAGTTTTAAAGAGGGGCTTAAAACTCTCTGAGAGAGCTTCAACAGCAGCAATTAAATTTAGAGAATAACTTCCAAAAAATTGAGGAAGTTGCAAAACTTTTGCTACTCTCAACCGGATGGGTTCCAGTGTTTCTGATGTAAAATTTCAAATATTGCCAAATCATCCCTCTCTCTCTCTATGATTATCTTCATAAGAGTACAAGGTTTTATACTTACTGAACAAAAATCTACATCTATGTGATATTGAATACCTTTCAAAGGCAAAATGCATTATTAAAAATGTTTTTGATGCAATGCTTTTGCATTTTAATGGGGGAAAGAGGAGCATGCACAGTTGTTGTCACCTGTCACTGGCTATAATTGGCTTGTAGCGACCAAGGAGATAAAATCAATCAGTGAACATAATTTTACATAAAATCGAAAGGAGGAGGAAAACATCAAAAGTGATCATCAAATGAATCATGAAGTATGAAGCATGAATGTTTGAATATTCTAGAATTAGTAGAGAAAGTTGCATGTTTTTTAACATGGAATTTAAGCTTTTGTATTAATGCCTCTACCCTCCTTTGCATGGCTTAGAAGTAAGAAAAAGTAGACCTCATAAGGTAACTTGAAAAAGCCTGTATTATTCGATAGACCCTTAATTTGTACATGTGTAACTCTTGATATACGTCCAAATTTAGTTCCCAACGTAAAATCCATGATGAAAACCGAGTGTATATGTAAATGGCAGAGGGAGGTGCACTGTTTACAACTGCATCGGTGAGTTTGTGCACGTGACTGCACATATTAGATACATAGTTGCATACTTAAGTGGTCTCTAACTATGAAGGTTTTGCATTTCAACCCTCTGGAAAGAGAATAGCTAGTAAACATGCTTATCTTCTGCAAATGGAACTTAGTGATTCACGTCAATACTTCTGTTATTAACTTCAAGCATCTTAGTAGTTGGTATATCATCGCTGTTGATGTCGGCCATGACAAGTGAGTTCGCACTTAACTATTTTCTTACGAGACTAGTGGACTACATTGCCATATAATTGCCGAAAAGTTATCTCCCAATGCGTAATATACAAAATAGCTTTAAAAGTTTCCAATGGTAATTCCTGTGATAACCAGCATTGAACTTCCCTACTGTGTTCATGTTGTTTATTTTGAAGGTATTAGCCTTCTACATTCCAGGCTTTAATGCTTAACCGACAGATTCTTCAGAAAGAGTACGTTCATAACGCGCACAGCTATGGTTACAACATAAGTAGCGAGACCATTTTGCCAAAGCCGCTGAAAACACTTGGAAATGTTTATTTACTTTTTAAGTGTAGAGCTTGCCTTCCACAGTTGGTCGTTCTGATAACAAGGACCGGTTGTGGGATGGAGAAACTGGTTAACTTACTCCCTCCGTTACACAATAACCTTACCTGTTGTCAATGTTCTCGGTTGATGATGTCAAATGCTGTATAGAAGTTTCAATTTAAGAGCTGCGGTGCTCTGTACGTAGGCCAGATCCGGCGCCACCTGCTCTTTCGTGCCTCTGAACACCTAAGGATCTCTTCTCTTCCGGTGGGATGGAGAAACTGGTTACCTTACTCCCTCCGTTACACAAACAGCGTACCTGTTGTCAATGTTCCCTTTGATGAGGTTAGATCCTGTATATAAATTTCAATGTAGGAGCTGCAGTGCTCTGTACGTAGGCCAGACCCGGCGCCACCTGCTCTTTCGTGACTCTGAACACCTAGAGATCTCTTCTCTTACTGGAAATAAGATTGCGTGTCAAGTATATTGGATCACTTGAAGTCAAACGGACATCAAGGTTCATTTGATGATTTTCAAATGTTATCTTCTACAAATTTGTATTTCGGTCGAAAAGCTTGATGAACACTTCACTGGATCGCAAAGTTTTGCCGTTGAAAATTCACATTTCACAGAGCTTAGATGTTGATCTCGTAGTAGACTTTAGTACATTTAGTACCTCGTTCCTTTCAGGAATAAGGTGCTGGCTTAGTGCACGGCATGCAGCTAAGGGGCGGGCTGTGCGTACCCAATAGGTAAAGCTTGCCCACATTTGCCCCCTCTCACCCCGTGCCTTGGAAAACTTCTTACTAGCATTAAAAGATGCATCACTTGTGAATTTTAATTCACTAGACAAGACGTCTACGCCTCTCAAATACCAATTTTGAACCTTCAGTAAAAATTCTAAATTTACCCAGTCAACAAAACCGTGGTGGGCTGGCTTGGAAGAAGCAGGGAGGGGAAGAGGTTTCGTTTGGAATCTGCGCAACCCAACCAAAATTTGACTGACTGCTTAGGGTTGGTTTGAACGTGCTTAGGCACATTTATTAAGACACGCATATTTTCATAGAAGACTTTTTGCAAACGTTGTATTGCATTTCAACTTGTGAGGGTTAATTCGACATTAAATACCATCTTAGTAAAACTTGCAAACATTAGCTCTACTTATTTCCGCCATTGCTTGGGACAGAAAAGTGGGGGCATTTTCTGAACTGCAAAAAAAGGAGATCGACACTAGTGAATACATAAACATCCATATATCTCTGATCTCAACATTTGCTCTCCTATTATACTTTACATCGCAACATATTACATTGAAACTGTCCAAAGCCATTATACTTTATGCAGTGTGTGCCTATCTACCTAATGTTACCTACCCATTTCCTATTAAAAAATGTGATACCCTAAAACCTTCCTTTTTTGAGAGTATAACCATATAACATTGACGTATAGATTTAGGCATTCCCAGTGGAAACATCAGAAACAGTGTCGGCACCTGCATGCAGACATATCCAACGTCTACTATGGGCGGACCGATAGCTAGTCCGGCCACAACTATCAGGGATGGAGAGGGGTGCTGATAAGATGATGTTGGAAATTGATAACGATAATTAACTACTATCTATTATTATAGAAAGCACCTTAGGATGATCATGCAAAATAATGATCAAACTTTCCTAACATCCACCGATAATGAAGAACAAGGACACATGAGTAGCTGACATCTATTTTGCATAAATGTACACAGACCATCACTACTTACAATGTACACATGTCAGCAACTAGAATTCAAGTTTACTTAATAACTATCAGCACTTTGAACACCTTTATGAATTACAAGTCTCTCATGTATGTATCACAGAAATTAATGATACTCCAATTGAATAACGGGATCATTCACCATAACAATGTAGCCCTGAATTATAACTAATTTAAGCTACGCTATTGCATACTAACAAGTTAGGAGTCGATCTAAAAGTTGGCAAAAGGTTATCCTATAATCAATAATAATCTTAACTAATATCAACAATCAGGAGTACAAGAGGCATATCAATTTTTAAGTCACCTCCAACTGTGGTTATAATAGTTGGTTGAAGGAGTAGTGACAAAATCAGGAGTACTGAAGGAGTTGGTTATAATAGTTGGTCCAAATAGTTGGGCTACAAGTCCTCTTGAAACCCCTCCAAGTCTAATCACCTCGGGTTTTTACAAATCATCCCTAGATCACCCCTTGCCGGCCATGGACCCCCTGGAACTTCTAATTCGCCCCCAGGGGTCCACTTGGACGCCCGTTAGAAAACACTGCCTTAGAAAGCTGGTGCCACTGGATAGTGTGTTACCATCAGCCTATCTTCAAGAGTGCAATCACTATAAACGAAAGGGACTTGGCGGCCAGGCTTCCCTTTTTCTCACTTCGTTAACACAAACTTGCCTTAAAACATAGCATTCATAAAATATGAGTGGAATGTGTTTGTGATTCCGTGCTTTTGAAAAGAACACTAGAGAAATAGAAAATATGTCACCACCGGGGTTCGAACACGTGGCCAAGCTCGATGATGATTCCGTACTTCATTTTTGTCGTTTCAATATTTTAATTGTCTTTAGACAAATATCGATGCATGAATATTGCCGTAACTACTACATTATTGAATGAGGTTGTCTGTTGTATTTAAATGGAAAGTTTTGTATTCTAGAGATTTTGTGATACAAACTAGGCAGAACATACACTTGAGCAAAAGAAAGTAGTCCTTTAGCAATAATTTTGTTGAAAGAGTTTATTGTTAGAGTTTTGACTGTAATAGTGTTTTATACGATAATGTGCACGTCATTTATTGATAAAGATATTACGATTTTCCATCCCCTATCCCCCCTAATAAATACGCTGAACGCATTTGCAATTCAGAACTGAAGCCATCGCATTTGACGACCGACTACGTGTTGAAGCTATATCCATACCACAAGTATTTAACCAAAGAAGTGGGAGATTCGATGTCATTTACTCTATTCCACCTTTTAGTACACAGGTTCGGTGCAATAATTTTGTACCTTTTGTTAAAGCCATGAAACATGCCACGGTTGCTCATCATCACTTCTGCTTGATTTGTGATTGATACTAATGAGTATCACACCATTGGGCAATTCTAAGACGGGGTATTTTACTAATGTTAATCAATGGAAAGACCCAAAAGTTATTCTGCAAGCACTAGCTTCCTTTTTTCAAAAATCAGCTTGTAAGATTTAGGATACTTAGTTTGTTCTTGTAAAAAATTACCTCTATCTAGCTGCCTGCAGAAGCTCACTTCAACGAACAATACATTTTTACGTTTAAGTATTCTTTTATCCAACTCAGCATTAGATACCTTGAATTCTCCTTATTAGCTGCTTTTGGAAGTCGTTGTGCTATCAAGTGCCTAATCAAGTGGCTATTCTTTTCACCATCCTAGTACATCGGATATGCTGTCCAGTTTATGCCTTTCACTTTCATGTAAGCTACTCTGGTAGATGCTTCAGGTGTTGCAAATTTTTCCCTTCTCTAACTGCTCTTACTCATTTTATCAGTCATCCTCTGTATATTAATATAATGTTAACTGAAACATTTGGAATCAGATTGGCGTCTGAACGTTATAAACTTACAAAAAAAAATTACAATTAAATTATATCATATGGAAACCAAAAATGTTGTGTAAGTCAAAATTGACATTCATAATAGAAATAGCTACTAAATGTGAAAGCCCAGACGGAATTGTTTTTCTGGTTTAAAAGTATGTGTATGTGTGTGTGTATGTGTGTGTTTGTGTGTATGTGTGTGTATGTGTGTGTTAGTGAGTGCGTGTGTAGGTGTTTGCCTGTGTGCGCGTGTGCGTGATTGTTTGTGTGTGTGTGCGCGCGAGGACCTTAATTCCTAGCATTGCAGTACTTGCTTTCCATTAGCAGCCCTTGAAAAAGCCCTCAAATGTAAAAGCGAAAACATTTCAGCTACTTTCTAAGTCCCCGTACAAAAAACCCCGTAGACTACGGGCAACAAGTAAACATTTTGATAAAGCTAAATCCATCATGTCAGAAAACGTATACCTCAATAGGAATATAAACGCCTCTTGATAGATTACGAATGCAAGCTATAAGCACGACAGTTGATAAAGAACAATCTTTATGTCAACTTGTCTTCACTACAAATGAACGTTAAAAAATAGAAACAAAAAGCTTTCACCACAGAGATTTGCATCTGCTCTATTAAGTATGTTAGGGTGAACCTTGTTGATAAAATGTTCTATTTCTCTAGTCACCACATTCGCTCCCTAAAATCTACCACTGGCCACCAATATCTAGCTCTACGCAATTTGACAAAAAAAACCCCAACCCAACAACCCCGTGTTATGTGGCTTAAAGAAGAAAGGACTTCAAGCGGGGCCATCAATTTGTTCCAGGCCGAGTGAAAGCTGTATAGTATTACCGAGAAGAAAGGATATGAAACGATCAGCTTTATAGGGTTATACGGAGATAAATCACCAGAATTTGTCACATTCAGGAACTATATTCACATAATATAAACATGGGGTTGTACGAATTTCTGAGCTGATAAACTGTCACAAATAATTTCTGTCTAAGTAAAGCTTTGGCCAGAATTGTTTGACTACGAAAATGCGATCCGCTACATTAACTACAAAACATTTTATAGGAAAAGAAAATTTTATCAGGTGTGTAACTGTGGTAAAATGGCCTTATGAGCGTCACAATGGCAGATTACGGAACAACAACAAGAATGGCTAGCGTCAACATATGAAATTATGGTAATATCAAATGAACAAAACTCACCATTTCACGGTTTACAATGCCACAGGTTTCACCAGATAGCTAGCGCTGATCTGATCTACCCCTAAGCTTACCCTACTTTTATACACTGATTCCATTACACCAGTTTCTACAATTAACTACAAATATCTGCTTACTCTGCTTAATTATACGATTACATCATCTTTACTAGAACATTCTGACTACTATATGACAGTAACCTACCCTTTTTCTTCTTCTTTTTCTTTTTCTTTGGTTCAGCTATAAGTAAAATAAAAACAAATGAAGATAGCATGCTACAACTTGTAACACGGACTAGTAAGTGAGTGACTCGACGCTACAATTTCTCAATTAATTACATTCTCATTGTTTTCTCCCGGCAAATTTAGTGGGGACAATGAGATTCCTTTTGTGGATATATACATGTTACCTAATATACAATAAACTATGATGGCTTAAGTAGAGCAACAGAGTAATAAATAACCATAGCAACAAACAGTAAATAATTGAAAGAAGAAAAATGAATAAATAATTAAATAAATAAATAAAATAAATATTTAAGAAGAAACCACAAAATGAGCATTACCACAATAGCTTGCTTTTTCACTAGGGGAACTGAGAAGAATGGAACCCACGACCCATTGGTTTGAAACCCCAAACCTTAACCATTGGACCTTCAAAACCGATAATTTAAGTGAGAAATTTTAAGGTCAATCTTGTCACGTTTTCGTCTTCACTCAGTGGGTAAGAGGTAATTAATTGTAATTATTTATTGTGTTTCGGATTTGAGCCTTCATCAGTGCCAGAGATATATCAGTACTCCGAAGACACATAGCATGTATTGTATATCAATCACCAGTGGAGTATTACCACAATAGCTTGCCTTTTTTCGCTAAGGAAGCTGAAGGGATTCGAACCCACAACCCATTCGATTGAAAAAGCTGAAGGGATTCGAACCCACAACCCATTCGATTGAAAACCCAAACCTTTACTATTGGACCATTCAGATCGGGTTGGGGAGCAACTGAGATTTCGAGTGGTAAAATAGAGCCACAACGTTGCTTGTCGATATTACTTGGTAACTTTCAATGGGCTTTGGACAGGATGACGGGTCATATGGCGATCTGTCCTTGGTCCAGTCACATGTCACAGGGAAGCATTTCTATGATTGGGAGCTAATGTGATTACTGGGATAAACAGAGTTTGTTGACATCGGAGGCCACCTAGCTCAGTTTTTAGAGAACATATTGCTGACCGAGGATCATGGGTTCGAGCCCCATAGCTGACATATTTCCTATCTCTCTAGTTCCTACTTATATCATTCACTAATAAGTAATGATAAAAAAGTCTCTAATGCAGAATAATTGCGCTAACAAGGCAGTGAAGCTGTACTTCGATAGTTTTGTATTTTTCTATTTTAATGTTAAGATTGCCTTGATCGATAATCAAACAACAAGAATACGAGGTACTATCGCTTTGAATACAGTCCGAAATCAAGAAACTATTGTCTCTATGTGGCACGACTGGCAAGGTGATTCGGCATAATAAAAACATTAAGTGCCTAATTCCAGCTGCAGTAGTCTTCCGTCTGACAAGCCACTCACGTTATTATTTTGCTTATTAGTGTTAGGCTCCACTTGGGTATATCGAGCTCTCTATCAACAATATCTATAGTACTTTTATAGAGGCATATACACTGTTTCTTTTTTATAAGAATTCTTTTTATAAGAATCGTGAGGTTCAAAATCCTTAAAATTTTAGAATATTTTAAGAATCACCATAAGGCTCAGATGATACCAAACAAATAATACAAAAATGACTTTATCTTGTGGTGCAAAAACTTAAAGCTCCTGTTGACTCAAAAAACATTTTCGCGGAAAGGTCGGGTAGGAAATATTTCAACCGAAAGATTTTTCAAGGAGAGTTTCCACTCAGAATTCAAATTGTTGGAGAATGAAGTGCCTATCAAGAGAAAAACCACTTTAAGTTGAGTCAAGTTCATGACAAGGAAGAACTAGTTGCACAATGCGTAGTAATTCCTTCATTCGCTCCATGAATATCACAACCATCCTTGAGAAAAATTTTAGAATTGTTTAAGAATATTTGAGGCTCACTTAAGCAAAAATTTTAAGAATTATTAGGCTTATGCTAATTTATGTAATTCTTATGAAAATGAAACAGTAAAGGAGCCCTGTAAAAATAATGACAAACAAATAATTCATTTTAATTTCCAACATGAAAATATACATTATATAACAAACTTAATTGTGACAAAAAATGTCTCCCATGGACCTTTATCACAATTGCACAATCCTGTCTCAAAACGAGGTTGACCAAAACAAACTGATCACAAAGTGATTTGGCTAGCAGCAGCAAGGGCAACATAGAGTTCTGCTTCTAAATTCATGTCAATGGAGGCAGATTATAACTCCAAGTTACTTCTGCATTATACACTGTGTCTATTATGCAAGGTACGGCAAAGCGAGAAGTTGTTCATTCACTTTTTATGAAAGGATGGCGACAGAAAGCAGTCGATTAGCGTAGTCAAGATAAAACGAGATCAGAGTCGCAACTCAAATTAAGTTAAAGCTTTCCCTCTTGCTTGGTTCACAAATTTATGATAGATGCATGTACAAGGGAACTTTATCGCTTCAGAATTGGTAAAGACATGTTTTACTTTAAGCCTGAAGTCATACCAAATTCATCAGTTCTTCTTCTCTATTTTCTAATGTTTACAAAATACTCAGCTTGATATGGTAACACGAGGCCAGAGTAAGAAATTTTAAGGGGCTATTCTGAACTTTGAAGGACTGTTTTTGGGGGGGCTGACATTGCTAATACTTAAAGGAAGCCTATGATTGTCTGAAACTTGACAAAAACCTTTTGGGACTAACGGTATACTTAGTGAGCCGTAGACCCCCTATAACCCTGTAGCTTTAGGGTTGGCTCCAACCGAGTGAATTAGTTTTGCATATTAACTAATAAATATTTTTGGTCGTTTACATGTAAAACTCTCTCCACTCCAGTAAGTTGACCGATGAAGTGGGTCTATTGTTGCTAAACTGTCAATTCTATGCAAACACTACTAGATGCTGAAAGGTTTGTAAATCTTTGTTTCCTTAAACGATGTCCATGAAGAGTGAGAATACTTTGTACAACTAAAAAATGTTCATCCTTTCTTATAATATTGTTCGAAAACATACATAATGTGCTCCTTTTTACGCCTTAATTTTAAAGTAAACCTACGGCCTGACGAGCTCTTTGCGGGTCCAGCCTCGTTCTGGATTTTTGTGTGATAAAGGCCCATTGGACTCCACACTAGATGTGTATGCAAAACTAGTTCAAGCCATTACTAAAGTACTAAACAGCTACCTCTACATCAAAAGCACTCAATGTTTCATGACTTATGGAATCAATGATAGAAGGGGCAGACAAATGATCAGACTCAGTTTGAACAGGTAGAACAATGCAATCACTCACTTGATATGCTCATTGAGAACTGCAGATTGATTCCCTATGATGCAATGCTATACCTGAATATAGTCTCCTGGTTTGCTCGTCTCCACTGCATAAATGATGGCAACTGGCTCAAGATGATCTCAATATTGGAGATAAATAGGGCCATGTTATATGGTCAACCCATAACCAAGTTTAGCAAATTTTCAGTAAGGACCTGAAGAAGTCTGTTTGACAAAACCTTGTCAATGAAGTTTCCACATTTGGTGTTTTACTTATAATAATGGTCAACTCAGAAAGCCTTGGAGTGACTGCATGAATGTAGACCTGCAACTTTGTAACGAATGGTAAATAAAAAGTTTGCGATAATAAAGAGACAGTTGTACACGTGCAGATAGCACAAGAATGAAAGTCTTGTTTTCATCTACTATCATAGCTATGTTTATAGAGCATTGCTATCTTTAGTGCATAATAAAAAATTTTCTGTTGTAAGGCAATATCGATGCCCGTTATAAAGGAGAAAACGAACGGAAGTATTATTAAAAGTTCATGCAAATACGAATGATGTTACCGTAAAACTCTAATTATGATCTAAGGAAAGTATACATTTAATAGTTTTTAATCAAAGACATATATACTATTTGCATTATTCTTCCTAGTTCCAGGTCGTTTCCGGCTGACTAAAGGGTACCAAAGTAATAACCGTAAGACATAACCGTGAGTACAGATTCTAGTGTGTATGTTATCTAACTGTTTGAAATAACATAAGAAATTTATATGAGTGTGTGTATTTGTGTGTGTGAGGTACACAGAATGTAAAGGCAGGGAAATTATGTCATTTGGACTCCGCCACACCTCAAGCAGGTGAGTATTAACTGATGAGATTCTTGATCTTTGAGACTAATTTGGATTTTACGCGAAAGTTTAATTGACCTCCAAGACCAAATACCTTCACTACTGATACCGTATTTCCTCTTACTAGCGCCGGGCCTCAAATTAGCGCCACACCTTGAGGTAAAATTATTTATTAGCACCGCCCTCTAATTAGCACCTCCCTTCTGATAAGCGCGGCACCTAGAAAAAGTGGCGCTAATTAGAAAAAGGGGAAAAGACATATAGAAGGGTAATTACACAATAAAATAGTTTTTGAAGCATAAAAGACATTGATTCTTTTTCGCTCATTGATTCTGCTCATATTGTTTTTTTAGCTTTAAATAAAATTTATTTCTTAATCATTTTAAACTTTTTATAAGCGTCGTCTTCTTATTAGCGCCGCACATTGTAGGTGAGTTTTTTAATAAGCGCCCGGGGTGCTAATAAGAGGAAATACGGTATGCAAGTGCCTACGTACGCACATACAGGTGTCAGTATGACAGTCAATTACACATTCAAGTTTATACAAATACATGTATCAATCAGTGGAACTGTAGCTCCTGTGTAGAATTTTTAAGATTTTGATACAGTGAGGGGATTGAGAAAGACTTAAAGTAGAGCCAAGTGAACACAACAGTTGACTGGGTTACTCTCAGGAGGCAGTTGAACCTTCTAGGGTATATAATAAGACCAATTGAATGTCATTAAAGGTTTTGACAAGCAGAACTGACGGGAAATAAGCTAGGATAAAACCAAGAGTCACTTTCCAACCATCGAAGTGCTATTGTTTTTTCAATACTTTGACCGTGTGCCTGCCACATCTGACCAAGGGCAGAGAGGGTTAGGTAGTAATGACAACCATTGTCATATACATCTTTAAAAAATCTTTACTTATGAAGGAAAAACAATTATTGCCAGTTTGTTCCAGGCTTAGGAGCAATCTCATATTTCATATATTCTGAAGTAAACAAATGTGATGTTATTTTCAAAATTCCGTTCTGAATTACAGTAAAATTATGATTAATAAGATTTGTAATTACTAAATGAATATTCATAGTAACTACTATACTATACTATACTATACTATACTATACTATACTATACTATACTATATCACACTTTACTATGCTATTTTATACTATACTGTCATATAATATTCTATAATATACTATAATTGCTATACCAAACTATTATATTCTATACCTTGGACTTTGCAAGACACTGGTATTGGCGAATTGTATGCAGCATAGAGAGTGAATCCTTGCCTCCGGACAAACATAGAAGGACTCGATCAAGATGTGTAATCATTGAAAATTCTTCGATTGCCTAAGACAAGAAAAAATGATCAACGTAAGTAGTTCAAGATATGGATAGGTTACAATTAAAGAATGTATGGGTGATACAAAGATTTGTGAGTTAAGAAATAAGACAGTCAGAGGATGTGTGAAGTAATGACCAAAATAAGGACATTAATGCAAGAGTAAGAAGTAGCACAAAGTACCAAGCAAATAGATTTACAAGTTAACAATGAAAAGACAGTTCAATATATTCAACTGGCTTCACAAAGATGGTCGAAATTACTTCCAGACGTTACTTTACGCGATAAGAGAGAGGATGAGGGTTCATACTTGATTTGGAAAAGTCCAGAAATAATTTTCCCTAAGTTTATGGTTTATGAATAAAATCTGCAAAAACAGACGGATCAATAAATATGTGAATTACAGAACCAATACGTGAATGAATAAGTGACCAACAAAATAAATCGACAGGTAAAAGAATGAAAGAGTAAATTAATGAAATGATAAAGAATAATTGATGTAGGAAAAAGAGAGAAAAGAAAACAGTGAGAAATAAAAAAGTATGCGAGACTGCAAAAAGAGAGAAATAAAGAAAAACGATCGAGAGAAATAAAAAGGGGAAAGGCAGTTGGAAAACAAAAAAGAAAACCGAACGGGCGAAGACTACAGGAACAACTGAGGGAAGGAAGGCCAAAGCCAAATTTCCATAACCAATGAGATTTACAAATTTAGTCTCAAGGGTTTCGTTTTACTACTGACAGTATTTTCGAATTTCTTTTCCTTACAACGATGATAATCATCTTTACATATGTTTTTGATTTCCAAGGGGCATGCGCAATACCTATACGGTGGAAACGCATTTTGGTTGTACGTCCGGTTCTGTGTAATGTGTGTTGGATTAAATACGCCGCAAAATTATATAATTTCTGATATTCCGAGATAATGTGGCAATCTCTCAATCAAGGACCCCTGATGAGCAGTGGTCCCGACATTGAAACTACCCTAAATTAACAGAAAAACCACCAAACAGGCTAACTAATAAATAAAGGGCAGCTGGGGCGCCCAAGGGCGACGCCCCTCAACTTGTGCTACCGGACAGAGAAGCAAGCCATACAGCAGGCTCAACCGCCAAGTAGGACCGCCGCTCGCGGATTATGAAAGGCATCTGCTATCAATGAGAACAGATACTACATCCATTCCTTGCCAAAAGGCCGAGAATGTGGCACCTACAAAACATAAGCGTGAAATAAAAATGGGCATACCTTTACCGCTGGCGCAAAAATAGTTTTGGGTGGGTGATGAAACTTTAAGACTCTTCTTCTCCCACTGTAATCTTCACACGTGTTGCCTTCCAATACGTCCCCTGTCCAGGGGAAGAGGATTTACTTAGAACAACACAACGGGCAGTGACGAAGAAGCTGTGTGATGTGAAGCTGACTCACGGGGCTTGATCCAAGGAGCTGACAGAGAAACTGACTCTCGAAGAAGCGCAGTCGTTGGGCATGGGCATTTTTAAGAAAAGAAACGAAAGAAGCCCGAAGAAAAGCGGACACAAGAAGGGGGCAAGGAAGGGCAAACCTGAACTGAAAAGATATCAAGTGCTCTGAAGGAATGTAGTCACATTGGCCTGCAAAAAGTAGATGTTGCTGAGAAAAAGAGAGAAAGGCAGCGCACTAATGCAAGGAAAGGCTATCAGTAACCCCATTGCTGAATGAAAACAGCTGACATAAACGAATAAATACTTGGTGGTGGTGATGATCATGATATTGATGATGATCATGATGATCACGATGATCACGATGATGATCATAATGATCATGATGATGATCATGATGATCAAGATGATGATCGTGATGATCACTATGATGATCATGATGATCATGATGATCACGATGATGATCACGATGATGATCATGATGGTGATCATGATGATCACGATGATGATCATGATGATCATGATGATCACGATGATGATCATGATCATGATGATCACGATGATGATCATGATGATGATCATGACGATGATCACGATGACGATCATGATGATGATGATGATCACATGAGCAAAAGAAAAGCTTCAGCAGAAAGGGGAGGGCTATACTTGAGGTGCAAAAAAGTGTCAAAATTTCTAGTTTAAATAATAAACTACTAAGAGGCTACTAATGAATTTCCCTTTTTACATTATACTGCTAACTACAGTATATTGTTTCATTACTCTTCATTAGTCTCGCTACACAAACAGGAACCGTCTCGATGTAGCTTACCCCTCTTCGTATTCCTACAACATATCTTGGACCATTTGTAGCTTTGACGATATCTAAAAAAAGAGATTAAAGGAAACTTATAAGGTAGAATTTCACAATAAAAATCTTTATACCTAATCACAAGGCCATGACTTAAAGCCACATTTTCTACATTAATAGGCATTATCAAAATAACATTTTAAAATTGGGCTAAAACATCAAAAAAAAATTAACAATATGTCTGTCCCCTAAAAGACACTAAAACCCATCAAAAAATAAAATTGTAAACATGCATTACATAATGGCAATAATGCCATACATACGGTCAGATAAAAATTTATCTTTAAAAATAAATTGGCTTTAAAGCAAATATACATTTGAATTCTATCTCCGTGCAAAGGAATAATGCGGACTACTCCACTTCTCAGTTTCATGACCATGTGGCGTTTTCTTTGTAGTGCAGTGCCTGCATTACCTCCCAACTTGAACTACAGTGCATAGCCCCGATATTATACTCATTTCTTAACAGCTCCACCACATTCACATTTTACAATTTATAGGCTTAGATTCAACCAGGACTATTGTGCACTAGCTTCCCCTGAAGCCATCACTTGTCTATATTATATATATACATATATATATATATATATATATACATATATATATATATAATTCTCAAAGAGTGGAGCATTACCACAATAGCTTGCAATTAAACGGCGCTGACCGGATCGCAGTAACAAAAGGTGTTATATTTTTAGATACCCTTCTCGTAAACGAGGCCCAACTTGCCCTTGTTTATGTACGAGGGGGCTACAGAAATTTCAGATTGTCAATGTATTTTTCTTCAAATGAAGTTCTTTTAAAAATTGTCTCCTTTTAAACGCGCTTTTTCCTTGGGATGTATCCAGTAAAATACGTTACCCTTTATCGATATATAGGCACTGGGTTGTGGTTGAGTGATACTGGTAAAGCTTTGAAATATTAGGCTAGTTAATTTCTCTTGATTGGGCGGTCACTTTTTAACAAAATTGTGGATGAAATCCGGCAAGCCAATAAAGGCAGACTTCTATTATTTGAAATTATCATCATCGAGAAGAGAGGATTTGAAATGTTAGTTTTGGTCGGTCAATGTCAAAACTAACATTTCAAATCTCTTTCTTCTCGATGATACTCCCTAACTTTAATGGACTTTGGATTGATGACGGGCCGGAGGGCAGTTCTTCCTTGGTGAAGTCAGATGGCGCAGAGAGGCTGGTCTCCAATTGCGTTGAGCTGGATGTCGATGTCCACCGGTGGATGATTGGGACTAGAGGAATAAAAGTATGTTAACATCTGAGGCCACCTAGCTCAGTTATTAGAGCGCACGGTGCGAAAGCGTGGGTCACGAGTTCCATCTCCGGTGGTGACATATTTTCTATTCCTCTAGTGTTCTTTTCAAAACTAGTATTTGAAATACAAGCTACGAGAAAGTAAGGAAGGCATGTATGTGATACGATGTAGGCCAATTTAAGATACACATTTTTGACATTTGTGGAATAACCATTGGGTCGAGGAAAGAATATTTACAGGGAGATCCGCTCGTACATATGTGGCCTGGGGTGTAGCCCATCGACTGTCACTGAACGGGGATGTATGGAGTAAAGGGAGGAAGGGGGTAAAAGCCATCAGACTTCAGGGAGCAAGTACTAATTTCTTGTTGTTCTCTTTATCGTTATCAGATGTGCAGTGTGCGAGGCTCCTGCACACGTCATAGCAGTACATAGCCAGACATTTAACATCCCGCGATGTCCCGATGGCTGGGTTGGCCTTTGGATTGGCTACAGTTTCCTTATGGTAAGTAAAATGCACTGTTATTGCCAGTGGATTGTGGAATATCTACCCAATAACTTCATTTAAATTCTGAATACTTTTATTTAGGTAAGAGGTTCTTAGGGCTTCCATTATTATATTTGCTGTTGGAAATAGCCTATGATCATTTAAAGGTCGCTAAATTTTCCGTTTCCGAATTGATCGAAGGAGGCTAGTTTGTATGCCGCGTTCTCTGGCAGTAATGTTAAATGTGACTTGATAAGATTCACTATGCATCAAATTATTTTCGCTCGCTATGTTCAAGCTGTCTCAGGAATGAATAAACATTTCTTTAAGAATGTTTAAATCGTTTAACTAAAACGTGTGACGTTGTATATTATATTTCAGCTCTCCGTTAGGCAAACTGTCTATACGTATCTATTTAAAACATGTATGAACCGAAGCTGTACGTGTAGAATCTTTTCACGCATATTAACATCCCCGCCATGTCATTTAAATTTTCGTCTTATTTGTTGTTTTGAATATTTTCAGGATATCAATTATTCAAACTACGGAACTTGTACAATTTATATTCACATAAGATAGGTACTGGATATTTTTTGCCACAAAAGAGCCGATAGAAATATTTGGATTATATGGATTTCAGTATTGGGCATTGATAATAATATGTGTAACTCAGGACTTCCATCTGCATAATTATCGACACTTGCATTTCTTAAGTTTATAGCGAAGAAAAATGGGTTTGAACGATTTGGGTACTTTTGGGCGTATTTAAACTCTTGAACCCTGTAAGTTCACATACAGTCGATAGTTGATGTTTCGTACTACTGAGGGAGTCGAAATTTATACCCCCGCACCGTGCACGTTTCGGCAGAAAGTGTACATATATAATACATACTTGTACTTTGGAAAATACAGAGGCATTTGGGATCTGCTCTGATGGTTACGCCTTGATGTGTCATGAATTTATTATTTATTGCACCGATGGTGTCCTGTATAGGGAGTTTGTACATTCTTGATTTTACTTTGCCCCTACTTTTTTAAGCACGCTGCTGCACTGGCATTGAGAGATTCCGAAGCAATTGAATTTTTGGTTTCTAACAATGTCATTCTTGAGGCTAGACTAAGCTGTGTATGACTTACAACGTGTACTTGACCGAATGTAATTCACAAGCTGGGTCTAAATTTTTCTTGTATATTGAAGCTCTCTAATATTTCTTAAAGTTTGCTAATAAATATTTAAAGTAGAGCTCCAATAAGACATTTCTGGTTTGGACACTTTTCTTTTAATTAATAAGTTTTTACGCCGTAAATTTTCCAGGAAACGTCCAAAATAAGGCTTGTTCGTTAAAGATTTTGAGCTTGGCTGTTGTATTGAATAGTAGACTCCATTTTCGGCCTGACAATTCCGTAGTTACAATGTAGAAGTTTGTTTATGAATTCTGACAAATAAACAAACTAAACATAAAAGCCTCCGCGAGGCCACTTCTAATTCTACAATATTGCTTTTACAAGAGAAAGGAAATGCAACTTGCGAAGACTGTCTCGTGCACTGAACTCGTAAGTGTACTGCAGTTATTGCATCAATGCCCCATAATGCTTTGGACGGAGTTTTTTCGGCTCAGTGCTAAAATCCGCTGGCCAGAGCAGGCTTAAACTAACAAGTGGATCTGAGTCATTTGCATGACGATCGATAGTTTTTAATCCTGCGTTTCAAAGGTTTATTGTAGGATCTGTGCTATCAGATGATGTCATATTACTATATTTACAATCTGGTAGGTAAAAGCCGATGGATTTAGACTTAGGTAATGAATTATACAAAACCAGCTTGTATTCTGCCTGAATAAACATGGGAAGTTTGGCTTCTTTCGTAAGTTCGTGACCGCACGGTGCCAAAAGCGTTTACGTGATTCATCGCTAGTGTGTGCACTGCAACGAAATTGTAAATGGGACAAGTATATGAAAAAAGTGCCCCTAGTGGACAGTGTTTGTAACGTGTTTGCTCAAATTTGGGCAAGATAATGATTTTAGCATTCTAAGATATTTTAAAGGTAGGGCTAACTGTAACTGTAGTCAACACTTAAACCCCATGTACTAGTGCCAGAAATTAAGTTATTCAATCAATTGAGTGCAGATATAGGCTTGTTTTGAATAGAACACTAGAGAAATAGAAAAGTATGTCACCACCGGCGATCGATGATATAGGCTTGTCTATGGCACGGACGCAATGGTCTGTGTACATTTCGGCACAATCTAGGCTTTGAAGCGAGTGATGTACTTTACATTGCTTAATGGTGTTTTTTATTTTGAACCCCGAAGTGGCTCTTTCCTTTTCGGAGCTGATATAAAGCGAATTATAGACGAAGTAAATCACAGGGATGAGAGAAACTGAGTTGGAAAATGGTGTATTTGATTTCAAGGGGAAAACAAGTCAATGGTGTTTGAGTCTACTTATGCTTCCCGATAGGACTCGTTCTTGACGCGAGGTCAAGCAAATTTTCTCTACCTTCCTTATTACTCAATGCTGTTCTTTTTAGTCAAACGCATTGAACGGACAAAACACATGGAAGATGCGTGAGGATTAACCTACTTCAAAGACATCTCATATATAGATGGTAGAATTTATCGCATCTTATGTCTGTCTTTTTGAGAGAACCCTACATTTTGAGAGAAAACTCTGCCATCTTCAGACGGGAGAAAAGAAGAGACTCAAGACGTGAACAACTCTACCATTTATAGGAATGACTGAGTTGAAAGCTGTTATTATATTTAAAACAAATCTCGCAGACTTTTGTAAGTTGTAAAGATAATACATATTGTACTAAGTCGTTTTGTTTTAGAAGAAGTATCGCACACTTTCTGTTCTGTGTTGTTTACCCCTTGAATTTTGTACATGTAAAAAGGTAGAAGAGCTCCAAAGCGATGGTTGCTAGACATAAAATGTTCGTGGGTGTGTATGATACCAACACTCTACTATTCAAGAATTATTGTTATACCATAAATTTTAAACTATCTTATTCTACTTTTTCTACCCAGGGAAGCGCTTGTCTGGTTCTCTGTTTCGGTTTCTGGAAATCAAAGAATGCAATCACAAAAGAACATCCGTGCCCGCCTCTTGTAGAATATCATTCAAAAGAAACCTATTTTTAGGTTAAATTAAAACCAACTGCGTCATAACTACACACTATTTTGAGAAAAGCTCTTCAACAAGTGAAGTAAATAGGCAGCAATCACACAACTTTAGAATCTATCTTATCCGAAAATCCAATTAGTCTCTGATAGCTTGATTTCTTCTAACCACTTTCGTGTCACTGAGACATATACATCCAGTTTTATTTCAACCATTAGCCGCGGTGAGTCAGTGTCGTGGATATTTCTATATTTTGTAGTAAAGATCCGTACGTAATGGATGTTTATAGGAACAAGAGCCTGTACGTGTTGTTAGTTGCCCAGTAATCCCATGGGACAAATAACATTTTCAGTGAGTCATGACTCAGAGTCAGCATGTTCGTAGATTGCCTTCACTCGGCGCTCTTTTATTTAGGGAGATTTCATTACATCTATGGTTATTGTGAGAAACCAACTACATTTCAGTTTTTAACAAAGCAAGACACTCACAACTAAACAAGCTAAGAAGTAAAAGAAATCGGTACTGCGACATCATACTGTACACCCTTAGGGATCAAGTACAACACCTTCTTGTAAGAAATTTGTACAAATTGGTTGCGTCCCTTATTGTCTGATATTTGGTCGGTGCCTAAACCCAAAGCTAAAACGGCATCGGTTACGTGGTGGCAACGAATTAGTCTGGACACTATTTTCTACCAAATGCTCAAAATATTTCTACAGTTTCGGAGTTGATACGCGTGAAACAATTCCCTTGGCCAAATATACTTATACATCAATTGGATCTATTAAAATATTCAACACATTTTGAGTGATATTTGTAATAGCGTAGACATTTTGAAGCGGCCTTAAGAATACACTGTATTAAGCATTTTGTTGCCACCACGTAACCAAGGACGTTATGGCCCAACAAGCGTTTCTGGTTAAATAGCGTATACCAGCTTCTATAACAGGATAATATCTTAAACAAAATGTTCCTTTAAAGTGGACAGAGTATCCCAATACCGCATTGATCGACTACGACAAGAGTTTTTATGCAGGTGACGATTTCCCTGCACGAGTATATATTTGTAAAGGATCGTAGTTTGCACCGTATACTACCTGTAAGGGGATATCATTTGTTTAACTTGTATGCATAAAGTTTGCGATTGTATAAAATATTAGTTTCTAGCACATGTATTTTACCATTTAAAGCGAAATTGTCTTGTCTTTGCTCATAGCGTTCATCTTTGTTGGAAAGTATCAAAGTAACGTAATTTTCACATCAAATTTTGAGAGGAGCGCGCGGCAATATTGAAAGCGCTTGAAAAGAGAGCAGAATAAATAATGAATGTTAGTTGTGGACTGCTTCTTGGTTTATGTCAAACAAAGACTTTTAAGAAGCAATGCCCAATACCTTAAATTGAGCCTAGTCCTAATGAAAATACTGTAGAACCACCTGAGAGACTATTTTGTGAAACAAATGTAACTAGATCCTCTACTCCCAGCCTTTGCAAAAGGGAGCACATCCGTCCTGAAAAAGCAAGCATGCCTAAAGTGTAAATGACAACTCAGAAATGTGTATCAAAAGTGAAGAGGAAGCAATAATGGTACAAAGGAAGAAGTTTTTGTGAAAACTTGCTGAAACAGTCTCAGTAGTATAACTGAAATGAGTGTTCGAGGATAGGTGGACAAAGTGAGATGACCTTGCGCCAGGAGTAACTTCGTCTGTAAATTGGTTTTTAAATTATGTACATTTCAATATGGTATCACTGCAGTTGTTACCCCCAATAATCAAGTAAAAATTCAAGAATCATGCATTTTTAGCGACAAACTGAAGTCTCGAAGTGTCGTAGCTTAGCCTCTCTTTACATTATTTTGGGCGTTAGGAATTCCTATTCAAAGTAATCAGGTGGCATACGACGTACGAAAACCATTATCAAGTGGCACATTGTGACCAGAGACAGTGCGTTGTGATGACAGTGATGAGGTGAGCTTAATCAAGGGAGTGGTCTATTTTTAACGAATAATAGGACATGTTGTGCTGCTGTAAGACGAGGAGGGTTGGTATCTGAAGTCTAGCAATTTCTGAGCTAAGTGTCGGTCCTACTGGGCGGTTGAGTCTGCCTCATGGCTTTCTTCTCTGCCCGGTAGCCCTTGGACGCCCCAGCTGTCCTTTATTTATTAGTTAGCCTGTTTGGTGGTTTTTCTGTTTATTTAGGGTAGTTTCAAAAATCTTTTAAGTACACAATGTTTTCGCTATTTCGTGCAATATTCTTATTTTGTACCACAAACAAACTATTTAATATTTATCACTGCGACATTAAAGAATATGACAGTAAAGGAGCAACTAGTTAGATCTGGAGTGATGGATACACGATACTATATTTCGGTCATTCTGACGTTAGTACTTTGAGGAGTGTCAGACGAAAAAAGCTTTTAAGTACAAAATGTTTTCGCTATTTCGTGCAATATACAAATTATACGAAAGCAACTAAGAGATTACTAAAAGCTGAATTTTTATGTCTCATTATGTTTGTAAGTACTTTAATACAGCATGTAAAATCTAAAACAACACTAGTTAGCCCCCCCCGTTTGCTAAATACGTCCCTACAAGGCACCGGTACCAGTTTTTAAACCATACTATACCTATAACTAAGAAATAGAAAACATAGTTCTGGTAAACGCCTTATGCAGGTGGCGCATGATTATGTTTAACAGATGATGTGAATCATTGACAATAAAAAAAAATATTTCAAATATTTTACTCTTTCTTTGAAGCTTTGTATCAAGAGTAGTTCTCCGCTTATCTATTTCTCTTGTCGTACCATATTTTGAATATTTTGAAACGCCATGATGAGACAAAAATTTTTAACAGAACATTAACCGTTATCAAATAAATCCATGTTAACATAAGATGTGTTATCACAACCAAGTTCATAAGCGAATGTGTGTCATATAACAAAGTTCATAAATGTATACGATCACATAGTTTACAGCTTCCGCATGTGGTACTAACTACCATAACCATACTTCACACACTCCCACTTAATTTGCACTCGTATTAACACCTAAGTTTGACCTAAGTTCTACAAACTTTTGCCTAGGTAAACCTTTTGTTAAGATATCTGCAAGCATATATTTGTGTTACAATATACAATCCCTAACTGTCTACGGTTAACTTTCTCTCGTATAAACTTATACTTTAAATCAATATGCTTAGTTCTCGCGCGGTGCTTATCATTTTTGCACAAAGAAATTGCACTTTGGTCATCGCCGTACATTATTGCATGACTTGATTGGATGAAACCTAAATCTTGCAATAATAATCAAAACCATAAAACTTCTTATGCTGCATTTGCAAGAGCAATATACTCAGCTTCTGTCGATGATAAATCAACTGTAGATTGCACTGAGTGGCTTTTTGCCTTGTATGAATTCCACAAGGAAGAAAACGTTATATCCAGTGGCGGTTGGTAGGTTCGGTTACTGGGGGGGACAAAGTTTCTTACATGAAGGGGATCGTACCTCCTGTTTTCAAATTATATTTTGAACAGAGCCAAAACTAAGACAATAACACTTTTTGTTCCATTTCCCTTTATATTCTTAAATTTCCCAACACAAGACTCACCATTGTGGGACAACAGTCTTTGTCCGCGGGGTTTTCACCACACCAAGGGGGCCCTTCACAAAGGATGTCTAGTGAGCAGTTTATTCCGCCTAGGGTCTAACCTAACAAATAACAGCTTATACTTGAGATTTATTGCATTCATCAAATAAAAATTCATTCGCTCGCAAATTTATTTTAAGTTTCAAATTTATTATTAAAAGATAGAATCCCTTTCCGCCTTATAGTAATGGCTGACGTGGTAATGTAAAGCGCCATTTGAGACGTAAATGAGTGTTCACAAAGACCTTTTCACATTGCCACAATTATGTATCAGTGGTATTAGCAGGCAAAGTCTAATTTTGAAAATGAAACACAAAATGCCAGAAATATTAAGTAATACAGAAATAAATAAACTAGTTTTTTAGTGCTCAATGTAGAAAGTCAATTTTAGATCCTTTTTCTTAAATTTCTAGTTGGCCATTCTAGTCATTATACCTTCAGCCCGTCATCATGGTCACTGAGCAGGTTTGTGAAATAGAGAACTAAAGTGATGACGTCACAAAACCTCTTTTTGAGGATTTCCAATAATAACTAGATTAAAGTGTTGGCCATGCCACCAAATCCCCGTACACAAGGTATCGCATTAAATTTCCTTATCATGATTAAGAAACGAATGTTTGAATTTACCGTTCTTAGGGAAGCGCTGTTTACTTGGCACAGTTTCTCAACTAACGCACACTGTGCAATATACTTCTAATATAGCGTTATAACGTGGTTGGAAGGTGTAAGACGAAGTTAAGAGTGAGAAAGAAAAACGGAAACAACGATATTTTGTTGTTGTCGTTTTGATCGCCGTGTTTTGACAGATGAAAAACCATGGCATACACTATTAGCTTCGTGGAATAAGTTATTTAGTCAGAAAATTTGCCTTCAAAACTGCATTTACTAAAAATTCTCACTTACCCCCTTATTATATTTTGGACCCCACGTACCCACGTTTTATAAAAACACAAGCCCAGACTGTTTACTACTTTAAGAGCCAATGAATTTGTTGAAATTTTGTTACTCGACTGTTTAATTGTTAACATTTATTAATTTATCCATTATACTACAACACATATAATGAGGTCTATGGCTCAGGTTTACGTAGGCCCTCAATCTTATTTACCGCAAATTCTAATAGCCCAACCAAACAGTTTTTACCATATCGAGCCACGTTTACACCTTCGTCTTGTCAGAGCCTTCTCACTTGCATTTTTGTAAACCAGTTCTCTTTCATTTAAATCTTTTGTGTCGCTACAAATTTAAAAAAAGGATTTTTGATTTGCAATTGTAATAAAGCAATAGATACAACAGATAAAAGAAAGACCTATCTATTTTAAATCTAGATGATTTTTAATTTATCAACCCAGTAATAACCATAAAGATTTTATGTTAGTAAATTTGTTTCTGTCAGCTGTATCTTTCCATTTTCATTAGCAACGTGACATCCCCTCCCACCCAAAGATCTTGCTGACTGCTCCTTGATATTTTTTTCTTGTTGTTGAACGCAAATAGGTACTGTGCGAAGCTTATTAATTAAATTTACGATTGCTAGTGAGAGAAGGCCAAAGAATGCGTAAAGATCTAAGAGACGTCCGTGCTTTTGAGTACTATTTGCCCGTCTTTCACCACTACTTAAAGCTCAAAATATTCAAATTGTACTT
This sequence comes from Alatinidae sp. Z8VKAUB7J3, assembly GCA_010016025.2. NCBI lineage: Eukaryota > Metazoa > Cnidaria > Cubozoa > Carybdeida > Alatinidae > Alatinidae sp. Z8VKAUB7J3. Next base: position 46,190,790 of record JAAAKM020073195.1, on the reverse strand, counting down.
GCAGTGCACTTTGTTAGATATCATAGGCCGCCTACAGGGCTGCAAATACGTATCTTTCACAAACAATCAACGTAGTCGAGACTGCGTCCGTCTTTCCTTCTCCCTCTTGGATGACAATTGCATGTGTTACAGAGGTGAGTCCTGAGCAGTTGCTCACATCATGTGCTTCAGAAGGGTCTTGTATTTGAAATGCCAATGCCTAATTGAGGGAAAAAGAGCTCGTAAGGCTGAAGTACTCTTGGTGTTATAAGTTTTTACTAATCGGTCACTAATCTAGTCAGAGAAAGCCTTTTGTTTATCAGTGAGTTTTGTTTCATATGTCATGATGTTGTTTTTATAAAATCTCTTGTTACAGAAATGGAAAGGCAAGGCTATTGCAGTTATGTATGCCATCAATGATATGCACTAGGGCCTTTTCAGTATGGACTTATTGATGTTTAGAGTAGATGTATATTAGCCGTGGATGGCAAATGAATTTGTCTAGCAAAGCACCGGCATGAAAGTGCTTTTACGCATGTCAAAGAACCCCGTGTCATAACCTAATATCTTAGAACTAGAGTTAGCAGACTGTGGAAACAGAATTCTGTGTGATTTCTTTGATACCAAAATATCAAAGGGTTAATTAGGTTGTTATCTGTCGGAGACTTTATTTTCAATCAGATGTTCACCGCTGACTTTTATTGATGGTATGCTCTATTTACCCATGATGCCTTGTTAGTCATCTCTTACATTATGTTTATCGTATTTATTCCGTAGATACAAGATGCTGTCCCCTGACACTTGGCCAAATTGGGACAAGGATCCATCAGAAGGAGTGAAACTTATTTTAGAGGTTGGTAGCATATATGGAACTATATTTTTAAATTCATATGTGTAACAGCGATTGTTTAAACCATTTTGGAAATTTAAATGCCTTTGTCTCATGTAGATGAGCTATGTAGCTCCACTTTGCATTTTGATTCTGGTAATGTAAGTACTGTCAAAGGATCCATGAAGCAGACAGAAACCAATATATATTGCTACTTATGATTGTAAATTTGAACGCCTCTCTTAATCGTTGGACAAATGTGCTGCTATGCCGCCGTAGTGTAGTAGCGCGTTAGTGGTGACATAAACTAGAATTTAGGCGTGGTATGAGAAGTATCGATGAAATTTCCACTGAAGCAAATCACTTTTAAAGAGTAACTACCAAAGCATGACTTGTATCCTCAAAATCGTTTCTAGATAAATTAAGTAGCCCCACGGAATTCAAGAGTGAATTTTTATGTCGTTGCAGCAATATTCACAGTGGTACTGACTGTACGTTTATTCATAAGCAAAGATGATAAACCAATACTTTTCTTGAAATTTATTGTTTAAATATATTATTACCATGACGACCAGCCGATAGTTTCTCAGTGCAGCAGTCAAGCGGGACGTCATAAGCAACCGCGGCAGAGGTAAGGCAACCATGAGATGGCACACCGTGCTGCCATGGCTGCAGGATTCCTTCAAGCCAAAAACCGAGCCAGGTGTTGCAAGGCTGTGGAGGCTGCACTGAGAGACTACAAGATTGTGGAGGGAGATAAGGTCCCCGGGCCTAGATACTTGATTGATTGTTAGATGTATTTGATGAAACTCTATTTGCTTCATGTTATCATTTTTCATTAATTTTAGCAATGCAGAATAAGAGCCCCCCGCTGCGCTTTTGGGAAGACCAAGCTCTTTATTCGTGATCCGACTACAGGAATGAAGAAAGTTTACTCAAGGATTTCAATTGACTTTAGAATAGCCAATGAAAACACAGCAAATTCCCGCCTTATGTTAAGTGCGTTGTCTAGAAGACTAAGACGAGGTAAGACTTGATGAAAAGCCGCTGACCATAAATCAACGGCAAACTCACAATAACTTTACTTATTGTTGTTCACAAAGGGTGGGACATGTGTGGAGTAGCGGTTCTCAGAGATAAGAAAATAAATATATTATTCGGGAATTATTGAAAATGCAAGATTCCTTTTTTGTTGGTACTTTACACATACCCCTCACGCCATCCTATATAGGCGACTATGTTGGGGTAAATACCTTGTTAGTTCAGAAGCTTTTGTAGAAATTGGCCAGAAAACGAAAAAAAAAATTAGTTTAATTTGTATTACTTTTTTATCAGTGTAAGTCACTATATAAGACAGATTCCCTAAGAATAGTTTTGGCGACCCCTATATTCAAATTTTAGCTTTGCGTATATTCTGTAACAAGACAAAGGCTTACTAAATTTTGTGTCTCATACAAGAGGGATTCCGGATGAAATCCTAATCTTGCCTCAAATCAGGAAAATGGAACTAGAAAAAGTATTTTCCAGTTCCGTTACGTGCAAAACTAGCTCTTATAGCTGTTTCAGAAACCGGCTGTTTTCTCTGGCATGAAATATTCTACAAAACTAGAAATACTTATGTAACCTTGCCAATGCATTTTCACTTTCAGAATTTTAAGCTTACGGAAGAAAGCAAGAACTGAGATCTCTAATTTTAGAGCATTGTTTATAGCATTGCCACTGGTGAAATACTCTATATGACTTCCATTAGACTTGGTAATCTTAGGAGATTAAAGAATTTGAGATTAAGATTATTATCGGCAGATTAAAGCAGCTTCCCCGTGACCCCTTGGGGCAATCAAATATAGAACCATGACCCACCCTGGTGTCGTAACTCGCCGCTTTGAAACCTAGGATGTAAGGAAAAATATGGTTCCTGTCGTCAGTAACAAACTTAAAAGGAGGGGAGGGTAGAATCTGGGGGCAAACAGGACATACTCTCACTATTATTTGTGATAGAAACTTCTACTCCTGTACAGGAAGGATATGATGGAATACGTCCCTAGAAGAATACTGTTGCTTACAGTTACGGATCTGGGCCTGGGAGATGCCGATTTGCTGAAGACTTGGACAGCCTGTGAAATTCAATAACCTGTAAAAATTAGACTCACATACGTAGGAGTCTGGAGGCCAGAAGGACATGTCGCCTTCACTCTCTTGAAAAGCTGCCAAGGTGCATCGTTTATCTGCAGAAAGTGGCCATTTTTTCGTAAGAGGTCACCCTCTTTTTCAAAAAAAAGAGCAAAATTTGTAGGGAAAAGGCCATTTTATTCAGAAAAGATTACGTTTTTCTCCCAGAATTTGATAAGGCAAGGCAAACAGACACACCTATTATTACTAACTCTAGCATTGTATTTTTACTTGCTACTGTCAGTCATGGCAAGAGCGGACTATGATGTAAGCAAATCATCATTAATCTTAAAGTCAAAGTTTTCTATAACAATGCATTTTTTGCGGAAATGTTAAGATGGAAACGGTTTAGGAACAGGGCTCATTACAGTACAGGGCTTATTACTGCATGGAGCAGGGCTCATTACAGCATGGGCGCAGGGCTTATTACAGCACGAAGAACCGCTAAGCCTCTACATTGAATCGAGGTTACGAAATGCTCATCCACATTTCATTCTGAGTTGCTGCGGGTGAAAGACGGTCGACCTATTCGCGTTTCTACAAATCGTTACATTTCAATTTGGAAATTTTTTTCTTTCGAAATGGGTGAGTACTACTTTAGCAGTTTTTTAGTAGTTGTGTCAGTGTTGTTATTCTTTTTGACAAGGTAAACAGGGAATTGGTTCTATAGACATTTTGTTTACTCTGAAGGCAGGATCCGTAAACAACTTGTGTTGTGCTAAGGTAGAGTTATTTCATTCAGAAAACGGTGTACCAAGTAACGTTATCGCTTAGATTTTAACCTTAATTATTTATTTTAAAACTAGGTATTGAGATATTGAAGTAAATTTGACTGATCATATTTCTTGAATATATACATTCTTACTTTCCCTGTAGAACGTACATTTAGCGTACAGTATCGATTCTATCACATTGTAGTACCTGCATTAAAGTCAATTTCTGGACGAATTGTGATCATAAGGTGCCGTAAGACTCGTCGTTTCATAGGCTATGTAGTGTGGTCGGCATACTGACATCTTTCACGTTTTTACAGACACGTGAACCGAGTGTTTTTGTTGTTCTTGGAAGGGTGGCGGCGGTCGGGCGCAACAAGAAGCAACAAGTGACACAAGTTGCGGTTAGCTTTCTGTATCACTGGATCTTGGTCTTCAATAAATTGAAAAAAGAATTGCAAGATCCGAACAGCAATGACGAGATCACGGTAAAATACAATCCTAACGACGCGGATTCTCCTATATAAGACCGTGTCTATTCAGCAGTTGCAGTCGAACACAACTGACTGAAAGATACTAAATCACGCTGTACATATACCGATTGAGGAATGTACGATTGCACAACAAAGTATGCTAACTGTACATTGAAACAGCAACTACGTACGAAGCGTCTTAATTACAGTTCTGTCATACAAGGTTTGCAATGTTTATGTGCGTACGTCAGAGCCTATTGTTTGGCTCACTGTCGTGGGCACAAACAAAAACAAACACGATATTGCGTAAGACGATAACTGGAGAGTCCAGGGGCATAGTGAGAGGCTCCAAGTGAACTTCCAACTTGCGTAAGGCGAAGTGTTACTCGGCCATCTCACATTCTGTTTTAACTACTTGCGTTATATCGTTGAAATTGGTTACAGAGGGGTAGCAACGCTGTAATCAGGAATAAGATATATTTTTACATAGTCAATAAGACATGAGAGTAAATGAGAATGTATTTGAAAGATGAAATATCAACTGAAGATTGAACCTGTTCCTTTGCAAGTCATATTAATACAATAGAATAAACTCTTTCAATAAAGTATCATTGGGAAGAGAGGATTTGAAATATTAGTTTTGAGTAGAACACTAGAGAAATAGAAAAGTATGTCACCAACGGGGATCGAACCCGTGACTAGAGAAATAAAAGTGTGTTAACAGCGGAGGTCACCTAGCTCAGTTGGTAGAGCGCACGCCGCGAAAGCGTGTCTCGCGGATTATGGAAGGCATCTGTCATCAATGAGAACAGATACTACATCCATTCCTTGCCAAAAGGCCGAGAAGCCCCTGATAAGCAGTGGGGCCAAATAAGCCTAAAATAAGCCCCTATATATTTTATAAGCCCCAGGGGGCGTTGTCGAGGACATACGGTATGCCAACTGAACGCAGGCAACGCAGCGTGGATAACCAATGTCAACGCTTTAAACTAAGCTCTATAACCAATTCTGATCTCTTCGTCATTTCCTCTTCGTTCAAACTATATTGACCGGAGTCTGCCAAAATTTGTAAACAGGTAGGTGCGAGAATAAGAAGGTTACCGTAAATTATCGATTAAGCGCCCAGGACTCAAATAAGCGCCCATGCTCAAATAAGCGCCAATTTTGAGAAAGATATTTCTCACAAGCTTCTAGGTCCGAATAAGCGCCCAAGTCTGGACAGCGAAGACGTGGATGCAGCAGCTCCAAAGTTTACGCTTTTAGATGATGATGCGGAGGACGATGAATTGATTGATTGAACGTTATGTTTCAATCTATTCTGTAGATTATTATCTGTTTTTCCTTTCCTTAATAAGCGCCCAGGTCCAAATAAGCGCCCATCCAAACACTTTTGTTTTTAAATAAGCGCCCAGGACGCTTATTCGGTCATTTACGAAGGCTTCGTTGCTTTTACAATAATTTGATAAGCGCAAATGCTTATTACAAATGCAGTAAAGAATAATCGATCGAGGAGGGACATTGTGCTATTGAGCGAGTTGTCGCGTTGTCACTCTTCGGACCGCAATGTTTATGCAATAAAGAACGTTTTCCGGAGTGAAAGTTGCCTTGAAATATGCTCGCTGCAAGTAAAACTATTTTGTAAAAATCGACGTATCAACTTTATACAGGGGTATATAGATGACAAAGACGCGATGTAAATATTTTGGGTGCGCTATACATATATGCTTTTGTACTCAATCCTAAACTTTGACTACGGAGGTCTAGGTGAATTTGTATGAGGGCACGTAGACCAAGCATGCCGTCATTGTCATCGCAAAAGAAACATGTGGCCTGTGACAAGATATCCTCCAAGTAGCGGATAATTGTTTTGTTCGCACTGTGATATGGAGCATGTTGAAAGTGTTATTTCAGTGCAGAGTTTCTTGGAATCCCCGTCTATCTTGATAATCTAAGAATTTTGCAATCCAAAATTTGTTCTTTACTGTATTGCACCCAAATTTTATTAGCAATATCTCGTAGACATAGCTATCAAATTGATTGACAGACGTCCTAAAGTTTTGTGCAAAAACGTCTTTCGTCTCGCAACATAATTGACAACCGAATTTATTTATTGTAATTAAATTTGGAAAAGGCCAATTTAACAGTAATCTCTAGTAAATACAAACCAATGAAAATAAAAAACGCTCCGAGAGGTCTTGTACTTAAACCTATCCTAGACCAGCACGAGGTGTGGAGGCTCTTTTTCTCACCTAAAAAAGGGTGAAGAACTTCTAATCCCTTAAATCAAAACGCATATATTTTGAACGTTGACCACATGAATCCTTATGGTATCATGACGTCGTCAAAAAAGTTTAATTTGCTTTTATTAATTGCATGAGTGAGTGAGTGAGTGAGTGAGTGAGTGAGTGAAAGAGTGAGTGAGTGAGTGAGTGAGTGAGTGATTGAGTGAGTGAGTGAGTGAGTGAGAGAGTGAGTGAGTGAGTGAGTAAGTGAATGTGCGAGTGAGTGAGTGAGTGACTGAGTGTGCGAGTGAGTGAGTGAATGGGTGAGTCATTGAGTATGCGAGAGCGGTAAGTAAGTAGGTAAGTAATTAAGTAATCACACTTACAATATTTCTACTAAGATCCATTAATTTCCATGTCTTCGAAACGTCATCCGAAAATTCATGCAAATACATAAGTCGATCCCGTATCAACGACGGTTCTACGCCAGTAAGTGTTGTGTATTGCGCTGGTACGTGGGAAGGAACTCCAAATAGAGGTCTGGCTTTTTTTCTTCCTGCGGTGTACTCTCCATCAGGGACACGCCATGCTGCACAATGACCCCTCCCTAGTAAAGATTAGAAAAATATGATAGTGCACGAAAAAGTAAAGATGCAAATCCAGGGTATCTCAAAACGTTCTTAACTTTATGATGGAATAAGTTTGGACTGTACTAAGTAAGACCAAGGTTCAGTTAAATATTTTTAAACCATAAATAAAACGTCTTGTTTGCATAAAATACAAAAGTATCAGGCGAAGCCACAGAAGGATGCTACACTCTATCTGCGCAGTGAATGATGGGATATCAACAGATCGAATAGCTTAAGAACAGTGGCGAAGCCAGGTTTGAAGACATGGTCAGGCTCAGTAGTGTATGAGGCCCGTAGCCCGGGTATTAGTGGGCCACGCCCACTTGATAAATTTTTGCCTCCTGTTGAGATATTTTTAAAGAAATTTTCAGGTTAAATATGAAGTTAATGCCTTAATGACGTCGGTTATAGTAAACCAAATTACAATATTAATTTTCTCTTACATTATCATACGTGGCCTACAAAGTAATAATTAATACTTCATTGTAATTTTCAAGCTCCATAAAAAATGTATTGCCTCTTCCTTGATAGCTCATCGAATCCCCATTAGGTGTGGCTAGCTACGGGTCTGTGGTGTACTTGATGTAATCCCCTACTTGATGCAATCCCCTTACAAAGTGGTCATTTACACAGTCGGCCTACTGATTGCCAAAAGTTCATTCCCACTAATATGCATTTGCAAGAACTCCTTTTCTGTACTTGCGCTTGCGAGATAACTCCTTAAAAGCCAATTAACAAGGAGTATTTTAAGTCGATGGAATAGTCAGATTCTTTTATTTTTCTGTGAAGGTATCGATTGATTTTGATTGGATGATAAACAGTGGAACGTGAAAGTAGGGAAGTATTAGACGGGGGTAAATACATTTCATTTTTCAATCCAGACTTTTACTTACAAGATACTAGTTCGCTGAGAAAGTAAAACGAGATCATCACAGTGTAGCCCCCCGTTCTTAAAATGATTGTCCTTGTCTCTTACGTAGGTTATGCGATTTCAATTAGGCATGAGTAGACGGCATGGAACAAAGGCTACTGCTGCGTCCATCAGCCAATCATATGGCTAAATCAGCTCTAATCCGTGACGTTTGTCAGGCCGAATGCGGGAGAGCATGACCCGTCTCTGAAAGCTACCCTGCTTAGGTCCCTCCGCCTTCGTTATCTTGGTTATCAAGTAAACGACTCCGTTTCTATCTCCGTTTACGCGGTTCTTCTTACACCTGTAATTCTACTTCTACGTAGTCCGATTCCTTCCTTATTAACGAGTTTGGAACAAATTTTCTCCCTTTGAAATGGTTTAAGAGTTTTGTCGCCATTACAGAAAGAGAGGGAAACTAATTTCTGACCTCTTGATAAACCCCTTGTTATGTACTTATAAATAAACGGAAACAGCACCCTTGGAAACGCAGAAAATGATTCGAAACGTGCCTTTGTGCACGCATATGTTATACAACCTTACAAGTACGCATCTTCACTCCTCCCAATTTTCTTCCTCTGCGAAATTTTCGTAAACAAGTTGTTGTCAAAATTTTCTACACTATTCAATGCCAAAGGAACTGGGACTTAAAGTCGAGATGACGACTGCAGTTTTGTCATCAAAAGTCAATAGGATTGAGAACGAAGGGTTCATCCCTTCAAAAAGTAACGAATATTGATAAGATATCTGATGATATCCCCCGCCGCCCCTAGAGCTCCTTGGAGCATACTTATGTTTTACAATTTAATAAGTAAACACTCCCTGTTTTCTCCCCTGATAAAATCTCCTCCTCTAGATTTCCAAATTACTACATTGGCTAGGTTTGTCTTTTGGGAGTAGAACCGCTGTCTTCCACGACAAAAGTAAGTTACGTTCAAGGAAATACAAATTGAAGCAATGTGTGTGAAACTAGGGACTTAAAAAAGACTAAGACACGTAAAGTAGAGATCAGCTTATGAAATAGCATCCATAGCAATAATAGACACGAGAGGGCTAGTGGTATAGATGATCTATTGAAGTATTGGCAAAGAAAATGATGGTGACCAGGGAAGTCTGTAGAAGTCACTAACACTCTTTTAATACGACTTGGGCATTTGTTAATCCTTGGCCATAGACTTAGTGATGAGTGGACCATGGAAGCAGAGAAATTACCGGACTTTACTATCTGCTCTCTGATCAGAGTTTACCCTATCACCCGTTGTTTCACCCCTCCGGATTTAATCATATGGGCCTGAGTTAGGGTTTAGGCCCATAACGTTAAATACGTGTCCACTTTTAACATTAAGGTATATAAACCGTTCCTTTAATCAACTGGTAAAATGTACAAGTTAGAGGAATTTCGTCTGTAAATCTGCAAAAGTCTTTGAGGGAAGAAAATACTGTTCTTGTAGGTTACATCGACCCTTTTACATCGTGTCTATTTGATATCAAATCCATTGCGTTATTGATTGATCGATATTATCAATTTATTTGATTGTTTATTGATGATCAATTGATTAAATGATTAATTGATATACTGATCAATTAATTGGCTGATTGATTGATTAATATATTGATATTCTTTTAGTCATATCGCTTTTTGTATTTATCATTTATAATAAATCCTTGCAGGTTGCTAGGGGGTTGCATATCCAATGTAAGTAACGACGTCGTACAAGATTATCCATGTTGGGACCAGATAGTTCATTTTATTCTCTGGAAAGAAGTCGACGGACCTGGCAGTTAAAGGAAATAGCAAGACTCTAAACTCGATTTGAATTAAGTTTCGAGATCAGTTCATACTCGATGCATCCCAATATCTGCTAATAATGGTGGATCATAGCTATGATTGGAAATTGCACTTCATAGTTGTGGTCATAGAGTAGGGAAAGGGTTTACCGAAACTACATCATCATTTAGTGTCAATTCTTGAGGCTGTTATTAACTCTAAGGACATAGGAACTTCAGGGCAGTTCATGTTTGTTGATAAATCCTGCACAGTTTGTGAAAGTCCCTGAAATCAAGGGTTCGTTTTCTTGTCCAAGCTGCGCTTTACTTACGTTGTCCATAAATCAAAAGTCAACATCACCAGTATGATTTTGGTAAGAAACTGCTCTTGTGCTCTCACCCGCTCCCAGATTTCACACATTTTGAGAATTTCACACCCAGGCTTTCCTTTTGAGAATTTCACACCCAGGCTTTCCTTGAAACGGTTTCGAGACCACATCAATAACCGATATAAACCACATCGGTTGTAGAACCATTTTCGATACGGTCCTTGCCCGTTTAAACAATGATATAATTGACAACGGTTGTCGAAACCGTTTTAAGCTTTGGTATGGACACGGCTATGGACTATGGCAATGCAAGTAACAACTGGGATACAATTACTTCAATACAAATCTGAACATAAGAGTGACTTTTGCAAGTATGTAACTTACCCTTCTTCTTCTTTTTCTTCTTCTTCTTATGTTCTGCTACAAATGGAAAGAAAACAGACTAAAGGAGAATTCACACTACACGCAGTCTTTCTACTGGTCTTGGTTCCTCTATCAACACTCTGATCATAAATTACTGTTCAAGTCAAATGTGTTTTTTGTTCTAACAGGGTTCTGTGATCTGTCGACTCTTTATTTCTCCAGTTGCAACAGTTCCTTGTACTCTGTATTTTTTAAAATTACTTTTACTTCTTTTCATTTTATATCTTAGTTTACTTTATATCCTTTTTTCAGGGGAGGGGGGGGGGGGGAAGAGAATGTCTTTTTGCCTGCATAAACAGAAGATAAATTTGGTACACTACAGAGCCTTAAGGATTCGCAGCAAGTGTGAACTGGCAGAGGAACTAAATTTGTTCAGACGGCTGTTTACATCCAATGGCTTTCCCTTAACGATTATTGAAAGTTATAATTGTGGCCTATGCTCTCATAAACTGCTTTTCCTTATCAAAGTGGACAAGCTTCTTTTTGAAAATAGTTCAGAGATTATTGAGTATCGCTGTTGTGAAGTCTGTAGTTCCATGGGCAATGCAAATAAGAGCTGAAAAGTTGCTTAATGGTACAAAATTTGAATATTGCGTTGCGTAATGGATTCATTTTGATAAACATTTTCGCCATACACTGATCACAGCAATCGTATGGAGTGAAGTGAGAAAGCTTTTACAATAAATTTATAGGAAACGATAAAAACCAGAACACGTCATAGAAAATAACAGTCACAAGAGTGACACTTTTTCCGCCAATCGTGTTACACGTTATTTTTTCTATAAGCAACTCAATTGCTTAGTTGTGAGGCCTCAAATTCAGGAGGGACCATTTTTAAAACGCCTGAAAAACAAATCAAGAAACGTTTTTCATTAAGAATTGATTACAAACTGTTGATATATAACAATTAGTCATAATGCTCAAAATAATTAAAAACCGGTTGATTATATGTCAGTAACCATTTCGGTCGTTTCATATCCCATACATTTTGGAAAATAATTTTCTCAAAGTCTAATATGTCTTGCCTAAATGCAATGCAGACATATAGAAATACTTTAGAGATACTAAAAGCCTTTAAAGAAACAAAATGTAATTCAAAAATTATGTTTTAAGGCCTTTTTACAAAATTTGTGAAATTTTTGAATATTGCGCAATATTTTGTAGCCATAGATGACGTCATTCACACCAAATCAAATAAAAAGTTTTTTAACTTGATGGAAAAGAGTTAAACTATAAACGTGCCGAAAATCTTTGTAATAGCATTAATCGATATAAAGTTATAGTGTGTCAAAGTGCAGCGGGCCTACTAGCCCCCCTCCCCCCCCCGCATGTATGAGAAGAGCCAAAAAGCCCATGTAAGATAGGGTTAAAAGTAAAACGTGGAGCTACTTCATGGCAGATGCTGCTCTGGAGTGCCAAATAAACTGGGGGGTCTGAATAAACGAGGGGCATCATTTACGGTCTAAAGTTAATAAACGGGGGGGTCTGAACTCCATTCCCAATTTCATACTAATTGACAAATTAGCAACTGTTTCAGGGTCAAATCTTGCATGGGAAGTTATTCAAGTGTTTCCAGACATTATTTAAATTTTGAGTACTGGGAAAATTCCCTGAAATTAATAAACGGGGGGTCCTAATAAGGGCGTTATAAATTTTAAAAAAAATAATAAGCGGGGAGGGGTACGATTATTTGGCACTCGAAAGTAAGCAAAGGGTTATGATCCTTTGGTATTAGTCACGTCATCATTCAGTCGGTCTATGCCTATTTTTAGATATTATTTACGAACCCACTTGCGAATCATGCAAAATGCGTATCTGTGTCTTACATGTACTTACAAGAGACTTTACCAATCATTTTTGCACCATGGCCTAACAGCTTTAACTAAGTCCAATTCTTAATAGGTTACGGACCCCTTGATGTCCTTTGCGGATCCAAGATTGTGGACCACTGGCATAGAGAACCTTCTTGTTTGTATATTTATAGTTTGGTCGCCTTGGTTTGTCGCTGTTATTTTATTGTTTAGATATATCAACTTATATTCATTAAGAGAGATGAAGAGGCAATCAAATTTGGAAATCTCCTATATATTATTATTATTATTATTATTATTATTATCATTATTATCATTATTAACTTATATTGACTTTGCGTCTTTGGTTATCGCCACCATCGATCTTGTTGCTATTGTTGTTATTGTTATTATCGTTGTTATAGTTATTATCCACTTCTATTAATCCCACTGTCCCCATTATGCCGGGTGAAAACAGTGATAATTTTATGTCTTGTAAACGTTCGTACTGTAATTGTAAATTTACAGAAAGAATAAATGGCAATGGAAGTTTTAAAAAAAATTATTATTATTGTTATCATTATTATTATTACTATTATTATTATTATTATTATTATTAATAATTTTCCAAAACTTAAAAAAAATGAAATTATCAACCATGCTAGACGTTACCAGAGAAGTGTTACGATATCGCTACTGGATTTGAAAAATGCATTTGGTGCATACATACATACATACATACATACATACATACATACATACATACATACATACATACATACATACATACATATAATTGTCAGGGACCTTGTATAGTTTTTCTCAACTCATTGGTTTGTTAAGTGGCAGCTTAGCTAGTTGAGTGCACTCTGCTTTCCAATTTGGAATTAAACCTGGGAGACTGAACAAAATTTCCGTACTTACAGCTGACAAAGATTGATCTCTTTCTAATATATACCGAGAAAAATGATGATGACTACAAAAATGATGATGACTACAAAGATGATGATGATGATAATGATGACGATGATGATGATGATAATGATGACGCTCATGATGATGTTGATGACGAACATGCGTGAACATGCTTAAGCAATGCATGCGTAATGATATGTGTGATACTGAAAAATACATAAAAACAGGAAAAATGCGTTTGGGTTTAAAGCTTGTAAATTTGAAAGTGACACCTACCAGGGCGTTGCTTCTATCATGAATCTTCCTGGCTCGTTTTCGCATTTCTTCAGTAAGGGTCTGAAGATCACAATTATCACCCATCGTTTCAGACAATGGCCTTTCTGTCTTTGCCTTCTTTTTACACAAAGGAGCTTCAATTGTACCCAACTTTTCCCTGTTTGTTACTGCTGTTTACAACGAGAGAAAATGTATACCCACCCCGCCGGTGCACCGACCGTTTTAATGTCGCATATCACACATATAAAGTCACTAGATCGGTGTTAGGTCATTTTGCTAGAGTGACATCATGGGCGCATGACCTCCTAGTTCTCGTATATCGAATGATTGCTGAAGGTCAGTCAACTCCCCCCGTCTCTCTTCTTATTCTTGAATCTCTCTTCTTGGTCTTCAATAGCAGCAGTCTTTATCAACGATCATGAAGAATAGGAAGAGTCAACAACCCGCTCCACAACTACATTATTATACGCAGAGGTTGTCAATAACGAGGCATCTTAGCCAGTGTGTGCAAGCGATGACATAGATGATTGGATACGGCTGCCATATTCTAGCCTCGCTTGCAAAATACACTATCCTGAGATCTGAGGGTTTTTAACATAGAATTAATATAATAATAATAATAATAATAATTCTATGGTTTTTAAGTCTGTCGGTATTTTCCTTCTTAGTCTGGGCTTAGATCGCCTAAAAATGGTATAAACGGGAAATAAAGTCGAACAAGCTCAATTTGATATTATTGGAAAGATAATTTCATGCTCACTAACATATTAAAAATCCCCGATGTTACCTTTTGGGTAGTGCCGTAGCCAGACAATCTCTGTAGGGCATGCTTGTTACCTTGACTCAAGCACGGGGCCTGCTTCATTGGTCTGGGGAACAAAGAAAACAATTGTCAAATTTTTTTCTTTCCTTATGTCTGGGGATGTCAAGAAATTGTACGGGGGGCAATTTGGGGCAAGAAATCAGCTTAGGAGGGGCAATGCCCCCCTTGCTCCCCCCCCAGCTCCGTGCCTGCCTTGACTTGACTTACTTGACTTAGTTGCACACTCCGGAGAGCCTTGCCACATTCCTCCGCGTTGATTCCCTCCACTTTGCTCGATCGTGGCAGTTTCGCTCGGCCGTCAACAAAGGCAATCAGTTATACCTATAACTGCCGCATTTGAATTATTTGCACATAGACGTAGTTCTTCAATTTTAGAGGTTAAGCTGTTCATATTTAAATGTAGTAAGTGCAGTCCAGGTCTTTTGAATTGTTCCCATGTGCTGCTATTTGCTATCCTGGAAGCATTTGATGTGCTTTGTTGTCCATTTCTAAACTCAGGTACCATAAGTAAGCAACTGCTACCGCGGCATACCGAGAAATTGGTTTCTTTCTTAATTCGAGAGGAGATGCTTATAAACTCGGATTCTTACCTCTGTCAAGCAACAATGTTCATCACTGAATCTGTCAAATGAGTAGTGTTATTAGTGCATTTTTACGACTATAATGGAGTTACTTTGTCACATCATAATATTTTATCAGTTTTCTGCAACGTTAAGGGCACATAAATAACATTTGAGGGATCAGAAATCAATAAAGGATCATTTAGAATAAACTATTATTTTTGTGAAGATGCATGTCGATGTTTCTCAAATAAAAGCACAACAATAAAAGAGTTGTTTCGTAGAGAAAACTCTAAAGCGGATCCTGAGAGACGGATATCGCATGGATATGGCCATTTGTATATTTCCAAAATTCTCCAAGGTATCCACAAGCACTGTTTCACTCCAAGGACGGGATACGAAAAGAAGGAAGGGTTGTAAACCATTTATTAAGATCAATCAGGGATACTCAATAATGAACACAATTGATTGTTCGGGTAGGTATCATCAAGATAATTTTGTGTCACATCAAATACAGTAATCGAAATGCAAAAGTTTCAGTTATTACTTTCCTGAAACTGATGCCCATGATAATGACACCCAGTATTTACAAGTATCGAGAAGATTTCCAATCATTTTTGTATATAAAAGAAAAGGCATAATGGATGGTGGACTCCAAATCATGTTACCTGGTTATGATTTTTAAACAGTTCACTTCGCACACTTAAAGAATGAAAGACAAAACACGACTCCGATGTTCTTTCTCGACAATCGACAGGCTAGCAACAATAAAGGATAAAGAAAATTAAAACTCTTTTGTTGTATTTCATGCCTTTGTCACCAAATATATTTTATAGAATTTGACGACCAGTAGATCGATCGCATTTCCTACTGAACAGCTTCGTTACATTGATTTTTTAGGGGTTATTTGCTGTGACTCAAGATCCATTCAGTGCAATGTTAGACACCATCAAAATATTTTCGTCAAAGGGCAAGTCGTAAGATTGTGGCATCATTCTTGGTTCTTTTTGAAATTCACGTCTACGACGATGTCAATTTACTTGTACAGAGTGCTAGTATCCTGAACATGTCTACCCAAGATAGCATTAGGGCTACTTTAAGCTGTAAACTTCGACCTACTTAGGTAAACCGTCATTCTCTGCTATAGATGAGCTGAAAATATGGATCAGGATTTGTCTTGACATAGAAACAAAGAAGATTTTATTGTTAGGTGATTCTGAAGAACGAAATATTTGCCAATAATGTGTCCGATGTGAGTAAAAATAGAGAATTAAAGATTACATTTTAGTAAATCATGCTCTGAACAGGAGTAGCCATCAGAAAAACGTAAAAAAAACCTCTTAAAATAGAGTCAGGGCTATTCTGCATCTGCAGAGTGCGTCTATGGAGCTGAGATCCAGTCCATGGAGCACATTATGTCAGCTTGCCTGTGTGGACTTTCTTGCACAGACAATGACCTAAGAGGCGTCAATGACACTGCACGCCGCTGGCTCGAGAGATGGAGCGGCAAGATATGATGACGATGACAGGTAGTGCATAGTTCGCATGCGTACTTGGTTCAAACATAACTTATCGATAAGAGTAACATTAGTTGCTACCCACTACTAACTGATTGGAACGAAAATCAACCTGGCCATTGGCCATAACATTTTAAACATATTTCAATGAAAATGGTGAAATGAGCGTACTGTTTCAGAGTAACTTATTACAGGCTCTTGATATGGATACAATCTATTACGTAAGAAGAAAGGCAAACGGAAAGAACGTTGAAGCTTAAATAACAGCAATAACAAGGAAATGACAATACAGTATTGATAGATAAGCTTTTTAGTACAAAGCGCCGTTTCCAAATTACCAATTAGAAATAACTCCTTGCTAGGAGTAAGTTCTAGATGCTCTTTCTCATAGTTTTACAAGCTAATCTAGAAGGGCACGAGCCTCATTTTCACTCTAACGTCATAGGACCCGTTTATAATCTTACTTACTATCGCCCTTGACATTGGACAGTGAGCGTCCTCCATGTGACACGTTCTGCTGCTAGTACTGCTTCCACTTTCCCCATATGATTCCAGCAGCTTTTAAGTAATTTGGAAACGTCCTGAGCTCCTTTTCCCGTTGGCATGGGTACATATGATCGCGCTCCACTACGACCTGTGCTACTTGCTAGATTTATAAATTCAGTACTTTCGAAAGTTCTTTGTGTTGAAACACTTCTCCCCAATTGCCTTTGTTGGTGATGACTTCCAATGTAATAGAAGCATTCTAGTAATTAGCCATGAAAATTTACTTGAAGCTGTTAAGGTTTGTTTTAAGACTCTGGCCTATTAGTACATATCGGTACAAGGAAATGAGGTATGAAGATTTGAAATCATGCTACGGGATGCACGTATTTGTGCCGGGTAGACATTTATCTTCCATTAGTGCATCGTAATAAGATTTTTGCTGATTGTCTTGTTTTAATCCAGAATCCTGGCAAAGCTGGGCATGAAATACAAGCGAGTTCGATGATATTCATGAATGGACTGGTAGCCGTGATGCTATCTAATGTTGTTGGAGATGTTGCATCTGAAGCTGCAGAGGTATGTGCGTTAATAATTTGCAAGAAGAATTAGGTTTCGTTGAGGGGTTTCTTAGAGGAGTGGTTTTTACATAGCAGTAAAGTAATCTTAATTATGCTCGAATTTTATTGAGTTTATGATTTATTTGGCACACTAATTAAAGGCGAAGAAAACCTCAAAAGGACATATTAGTTACAATTTTATAGCCATAAACATCCCATTATAACAATATTTCTGCACCGTAGCGAAGGTTTAGGCTAGCTGGAGCTTTCCCTGTAATTATTTAGTTTAGGCTTGCCATGTACTTAACTTACATTTTTTGTGTCAAAGCTTTGTTTGCGGTTTAGGGGGTCTTGAAATATTATAATAGAAAAGTAGCCCATTAGTGAGAGCGTGGGCTTCAACAATGTGGACACTACAGCTGATGATGTTGATAGTGATAATAATGGTAGTGATACCGCTGATGATGATGATGATGATGATGATGATGATGATGATGATGACAATAATAATACTATTATCATTATTAATAATACTAATAACGACGATGATCAAACGCAGTACCAGCACAAGTTGATAATTGTTCCTGTTAAAAAAATATTTTTATCGCCTCATTTTATTTAAATTACACTCAACACCGAAATGGTGAAAATTACTTACCATATTGTTGGTTGGTTGTAATCTCGACTGTAGTAAGGAACTCACGACATCGATAATTTTGTCGTGGAGTTTCGGGAATCGTCGAACGTCGATCATCTTAAAAGTAGGCGAGAAATAAAATCTTGACATAGAGCTTGACATGAATTTCGTTACACACAAAACATATATATACATCATGAATGGAGCATTACCACAACAGCTTGCCTTTTGTCACTAAGGGAGATGAGGGGATTCGAACCCATGACCCAATGGTTTGAAAACCCAAACCGTAACCATTGGATTATCAATTTCAATGAGAACTTTTGAAGATCAAAGTGTCGTGTTTTCTCCCCCACTTAGTGGATAAGGGGAAATTCATTAATAATAATTATTTATTGTCTTTCGGGTGTGAGCCTTCGTCAGTTTCAGAGATGTGCAAGTAGGCAGCAGAGATAAAATGTGTATTGACACTTGAGTTGATTATTTCTAAATTTGGTGTCAGTAGACTCTTTCGACATTTGACTGACTGACTGACTGACTGACTGACTGACCGACCGACCGACCGACCGACCGACCGACCGACCGACCGACCGACCGACCGACCGACCGACTGACTGGCTGACTGACTGACTGACTGACTAACTTGTTGATTAAGCAATCGAGCTGCCAATCGACCGAATCACTGGAATGCAGACTAATTGCCTCTCTGCCTACCCATCTATCTGCCTACCTGTGCGAAAGGCGGACTAAGTAGTGGATCCGCTGAGCGAATGATTAATAGACTAACAGGCAAGCGATACGATAAGTGGAACTCTAGTGGAGTTATGTATGTTTAAGCAATAAAGGTCAGTTAATAGATGAACAGTTAACATTTAAAGTATTGAACAATTCAAAACCTACCTGTGATAAGGTGTGCTGTATGATTCTTTGCATTTCTTCATGAACCAATTCTACACATCTTTGACTTGGATCCTCTAGCCGCTGGATTTGTCTTTTGACGAGCAGTTCAAAAGATACCTCCGGCACAAAAAGTGCCGGGCGTGGACCCTAAAAAGATGCAAAAAGGCAAAGTCACTGGTTTGGGTAACAGATGATGTTTTTAGAAGAAGCATTCCTGTACATAACATTGCTTACGTATTTAATTAGCAATTGAAATCCTTTGAGACGCACCAAACAGACTAAGCAAAAGGGTCCATCTTTTAAGATTATGAAACAAGTGGGTCTCCATGGATATTTACAGAGACAACATCTACAGGTATCACTTATCTCACTATATAGGGCTCTGGTTGTCGATTACTTTCTGTTATCCTTCACAGATTTGTTAGAATGGGCCACAAATTTTTAATTTGGCGGCTTTCAAACGGACGGTGCAACATGATGTAATTATCCCCTTCAGTGTCAACACCACTCTTGTACTTCATACTTTAAGAAAACACGGTGAGGCCGTCAGGCTCATGTCATCCTAGTAAGCTTCAAGTTTTAATTAGCATTTCTATCACCAACATTCAACCGTTTGCCTCCCGTTACAACCCTCTGCCCTTATTTTTCCACCCTTTTTATGCCTGTTTATTTTGTTCTGTGTCAGTAAAGAGACACTCACTGACTATGAAGTGTATGTTTGTTGCCTGTTTTATTCTTTCTGCTTTCTACTTTAACCTCTTACATATCTCTTCTTTGCCAATATCTTACATTTGTCTCATACATCTGTTCAATTTGTTATGGACATAGTCTACCATTTAATTGTATGTGCAGTTTGATCGAAGTCACCTTCACCTTTGACCTGCGTGTCTACATTGCATGAATTTTAGTTAGTTTTTCCATACGCCTAGATTCTTTCAAATATACCTATTGCTTCCTAAGACAACGAAGAAGAGATGACATCAAAGCACTACAAAATAGAGAGACTTAAAGAATGCAGGGAGACACGTACTATAATATGTGCTAGTATGGGGAAATGTTGTAAGGGCGAGTTAGGACGTTGCATATTTTCAACAGCTGCATGTCCCGCAATAAGGGATGTAAGGTAGTAGGAATTGGGTGATCAGAAAATGGTAGGCGTGGGACTTTCAGTGCTGGGTAGGCCTTAATTGCTATCATTCCAAACTCCATAGCCAAATTAATGAGCCTGGAGTTGGAGTTTGTGATCATTACTTTTCTGGTTTTCTCCTTAGCGATGGCGTTGGCATCACCGGAGCTTTCATTGCAATTGACCAAGGAATGCGATCATTGGAGGAAAATAAGTCAGTGGACATTCTATCATTGGTTAAGTCAATACGAAAAGATCGGGCAGGTGCAGTGCAGACCTTTGAACAGTACAAATTTATTTACAAGGTGAGGAACTGACACTGTGAGTTTGTATCTATTTAGAAGTTGCTAAGGCCCAAATGTACATTATAAAGGGTGATACGTGAGTAAACATGAAGTAAGAATAATCTGGGGAAAACGGAAACAATAGCCATTGATCAGTTTTGTTTGATTTTGGCATTTTAATGTAAGAAAAACAATGGAACATGATTTGGCGCCCTAAATGGACCCCCTAGTACCCCTTATATTAATCTTACCCCCTTTCAAATCTCATATACCCCCTTAGTGGGCCCCTGGACCCCATTTGAGAAACACTGGACTAGAAGAAGGAGATTGTATACACTGTTAAACTAGGGCGATTACGTCTAATTTTATACCCCATTTTCTCGTATTACTACAGGTTCTGTCCGTGCCCCGTGTCCAGGCAGAATTCTCCTTAGAGGATTTGGCTTTTTGTCCATAGATTGTGATTCCACAACCCCGACGATGAATCCAACCAAGGCACGTAGTAACTTTGGTAACTTTGTATTAGTAGCCTTAAAATGATTCCGTCTTAAACAGATGTGCTCAATTGTTGTTATCCTATACGACTATCCTTTTTCTTCTGCAGGCATTGTATGAATACGCAGTCCATCTAGGAACCAATCAAACAGACCAACTGTTACGTAAATGCTGTCATTAAGGGAGAAAGAACAATTTAATGAGGGAATTTTTTAGAGCACATGTAAAACTTGGGCATAATACTTCGGGGACACGAAACAAAAAAGAGATTGATAGAGTTTACATAGATTAACTGGAACCGGTTAAAGCAGTCATACATCCTTGTCCAGGGTTCTGCACATGATCCATCAAGTGTCAGGAAGAATTGTGAGCCTAGAAGATGGAAGCAAGAGTGCCTCTGTTTAAAATTTGCTTTGCATCATTTTGGAATTTTTAAAATTTTTGAAGTGCCAGATGGACAATTGAAGAGCTTTGAGCAGAACTCTGTTGTCTGATTGCTTGAAAAGTACGATTAAACACTAATTCCATGTACAAAGACCACTAAGGGTATGCTAGACTGTTGGGAGATGATACTTTCCAGACACCTCGCTCACTTGTAAAATTTAGTGTCATTTAGTTTTGCTGACATTGTGTCATACTAGCCACAGGATTAGATGTGATCAAGATTGTGAATTAGTGAAGCTTCTGACTGTTTAGATATTGAACTGATGAGATACAAGATCTTAAGCTATGAAGCTGTTGCTACTTAGGATATATGAAGATCCTGGACTGTTGCAAGGTTGTACTATCAAGAACGTGGATTATGGATACGCTGGACTTTTTAATATGTGGAACTATGGAATGTACAACTGTTTACAAATCGGACATAAGGAAGTTAGACAAATGAATTTTGGTACTTTGAATTCAGCTGTCAGGATATTAAACTATCGACATGTTGGACTCTGGAGGCTGCCCTGGGTATTTTTTTTGGGATAAAAGGTAAAAGTTCTTAGATGGGGCTAAACTACGAGATCCAAACGGTGACTATTATTCAGGCCCTTTGGCGGCTGTGTCAGAACCAACATTTGGCGAGTACAAGGAATCAGCGACAGTTAACGCATTCGTTTCGTGACTTTTAACCACAATAGAAAGACCTTGAGGGCTATTGTACGCCCTCGGATATCAGCGTCTGTTGTGTAGTACATATATATCGAGATTCATTGATTTGAAAAAGACTCCTAGTTGAAAAACTGAAGAATCATTAGAATCCGAAAACGGCCAGGCGTCTTGTTGTTATTTCTAACCCATTCCTCAACGGAGGTCATTATCGTGGTTACGTACATGGAGAGTATAAAATGTATTGGGGATATTGTAGCCCTTTTTAAATAGTTATCTTCCTTCTATGGTTATCTCATATTGTTAGTGTTAGTGGTGGTTGAAAGGGAAAGGGAACAGCAAGCGGGGTATTGGTGGAGGAAAGTTAAGAACCACGACACCAATGAAAAGATTAACATTCCATTGTTGTGTCATAGTATATTTCAATCGACCTTTATTCAAGATGATTTTCTGTTTTGTTGTTATGGTTTTCATTCAGTTGGTAGCCGTCTTTAATAATAATTTAACATTATGGTGCGACCTGCCCCAATTTATGTTGACATTGTCTTGTTCAGGGTTTTGTAATGTAATTCTCAATGCCCCCGTAAGTATGTTGAGATTGTATTGTTCAGGGTTTTGTAATGTAATTCTCAATGCCCCCGTAAGTATGTTGAGATTGTATTGTTCAGGGTTTTTGAAAAGAACACTAGAGAAATAGAAAAGCATGTCACCACCAGGGATCGAGCCCGTGACCCACGCTTTCGCGGCGTGCGCTCTACCAACTGAGCTAGGTGACACCCGATGTTACCATACTCGATTTTTTTTAGTCGCCACATTAGCTCCTAATCATCCACCGGTCGACAGCGACATCCAGCTCAACGCAATTGGAGACCAGCCTCTCTGCGCCATGTGACTTTACCAAGGAAGAACTGCCCTCCGGCCCGTTATCAATCCAAAGCCCATTAAAGTTAGAAAGTGTTATGTATCGGTGGTGACATGCTTTTCTATTTCTCTAGTGTTCTTTTCAAAACTAAACTTTCAAATACTCTCTTCTCGGTGATAATTTCTGGTAACCCAATGAAGGTATAAAGCGACCTGTTGTGTTGAATCATGAAAAATAGAGGTGATTTAAGATGATGAAAATGAGCTAATGTTATATTTAAATGTGTTTAAACTATAGGATGGGTGGAAGTGATAAGATGAAAATGAGTTTGATAATGAAACAAAGATGCTACGACCTTACGAACGCTGCATGGTACTTAGACCCACCATACTGTTGTGATGAAACTGCTGTGAGTAGCAAGTCAAGGTCATAATTACCAAAAGCGAAAGTGCATTGGAGAACTCTCTATAGTAGATCGGTAGGATAATGATCGGGGTGGTGTCATCATGGTTATGTGACGTTGAAGAGTTGAAGCCAGGGAGGGGCGAGTCAAAATGAATAGTGATTGCTGAGCTTTGTCTAGTAGATCCTAGTTGCAAGGTGTTGTTTTATACGAACAAGACAACGTTATTCCATAAATGGGCGAATTGTGGATGTCTTTAGCGGTAATAAATTGTGGATTTTTGTAAGGATACAAATTGGCTCTTGATGTACGATACTCAGTACTCATCAGGGGAAGAAATTGTATTATTGAATGTGTGTATTTGTCGAAGAAGGATGAAGAGAGGGATTGAAGACCTATTGTATGTAATTAACTTGTTTGGTTCTTTATTTCTTCTTAGCAATATTAAATAACGTTAAACGTTCTTCTAAATAGAACATACGTAGCGAAAGTGCGGGTTGAATACTTTTGTTACAAAGACAAATATCTCGCTAATTGAAGTAATCGAGAAGATAGTGCCATCGTAGCGAATTCACATCTGATGTTACAGTAGAAGCTCATTTTGTTTGACTATGGAAGTAGAAAGCCCTCGAAAAGAGACCTTTAGATAAACTTCCATATTTTTCTCCCGTATCTCAGAAAACATCATCCCGAACCAATGCCATGCTCTGTCGATTAAAGTTGTTCTCATGAAATTGTTTTCTTAAGTGTGGTGATTAGCTTATGTGTAGTACTTTTCTAAGGTAAACAGTACAGGCAATGCAAATTTTTATTTCTGTTTTTCTTTGTCTAGGAATATGCAGATTCTCTTGTCTTGCATAGAGGACCAGCATGACGAGGTAAACTGTTACGTTTTCGTTAAGTACTATCAAACTTATCAGCAAGACAAAACCAGAACATGTCGAATAATAATCATAGCGTCATCATTATCATTATTATAAGGTCCTCGGAAGTTACAAAGATTTGGGTGGGGGGCTGTTGTAATTGCCGAAGTTTTTCTGCCAGGCGGATCATAACAAATGATCATGGGCTAACAGAATTTTACATTCTTGGGATTCCAGCACTTTTCGCAGTATTCTGGCAGTTCCTAACAAAGCAGTTATTATTATTATTATTATTATTATTATTATTATTATCTTATATGCAGATATCTTAATAACTCCTTACCAACTCTAAAGAACATGCAGCTTTGGAAACAGACTACCAACTATCAGTGTTACATATGTCTCAACCCACAAACTCTCCAACATGTTGTCTCTGGTTCTCATGCTCATCTTCAGCAAGGAAGGTACAATTGGAGACATGACTCCGTATTGAAAACGATCGCTGATTTTCTTGATTCCTGTAATCCTGAGCTTAATATCTTTTGTGATATCAAAGGTTGCCGTTCACCCTCTATCATATCTGGAGAGGAATTAAGACCTGAATGATTGTCGAGAGTAATGATTCACTTTTTGTCTTGGAACTCGCCGTAGGCTTCGAGACAAACTTAAAAGCAAACTATGATCGAAAATCATTGAAATATTGTGATTTGTGTAATAACCTTAATCAGAGATATGGTTGTAAATTTATTAATTTGAGTTTGAGTGCGATAGGTGGAATAGCAACCGAAAGTAACTCGTTTCTGTTAACGTTAAATGATAATTTATTCTGTGGTACTGTCTGTGAAAGTACAAAATGCTTGCTTAGCTTCCCTAACTGTAATATTGTGTGAAGTGTTGTTAGCCTACGAGAATTTCTCAGCATTAGCTTGTTACTTACTTTCTATACATTCCGCTTCTGCCCAGGACCCAGAATATGTTCCATCTGGCTTACAAGTAAGTGTCTGAGCTTTATATGCCTCACGGTTGTCATTGCAATAGAGCACGCACTTTTGCTTCACGGCTGCTCCTTTGTCTGTACAATCACCTGGAAAAACGTTACCATTGGCCACTTTACGAAGCACCGGACATCTCATAACTTTCCCTGAAAGTACAAGGAAAGCATATGAGTACACACTTGGTGAATACTTTTTCTTAAACAAAACCAGACATTTTTATTGGAATTTAAAAACAACGATTATTGAACAGTAAAGAAAGACTGTTGGAGAGAAATTTAGGGGCATTATTTGATGAAAATGATTTTAAGTACCTCATTATACAAACCATTGTAAAAGTAAAAGCTATAGTTGGAACATAAATGATCTCGTAAAAAGTGATGTTGTCAGAGAATTGTTAAACAAAAGTACTTAGCAAGGTGAAAGTAATAGACAAAACGTAGCTGTTGTTGAAGCAAAAGAAATTGTTAAAATCAAATTAAATGTTAAAGCAAAAGAAAGTGTTAAAGCAAAAGCGGTGGTCAAATCAAAGGCAACTGTTAAAGCAAAAACAATTGGTAAAACAAAAAAATTGTTAAAGCAGAAGCAATTGTCAAAGTAATAACAATTGCTAAAGCAAAAAGGAACTGTTAAAGGAATTGTTAAAGCAAAAACAATTGTTGAAGTAAAAGTAATTGTTAAAGCAAAAGCAATTGTTAAAGTAATTGTCAAAGCAAAAGCAATTGTTAAAGCAAAAGCAATTGTTAAAGCAAAAGTAATTGTCATTTTCATCTTTTTTTTTAATTACCTGAGCAACTTGTACCCTATTATTGCGAGATTTCCATTTATCTCAAAGTTGCTCGTGTACGAATGAGTGTGCTGCTACTATGGTCGCAAGGCAAAATGCTTCTCAAAGTTCTCAGTGCTGCTTTGAGTAAAATTGTAACTAAATTCTGATGTTGTAGGAGCAATACCAGTTTTCCTCTGACTTCCTTTTAAAGACTCACAGCTCAAATGTAAAAGGTGCATTTTCTCTTTAGTAAAAGGAACTGATAGTTATAAATATATAATCTAGAAATTCTACAGCAATGTCATCACAGTTCCAAGCAGATTGTTTATCAATTTTCTTACTCATATATTCTTTTGTTTACATTTTCTAATTTTTTCATTTTTTCCCATTTAAGGTGCAGTAAATCAGTTTTGCTAACAGTTTTATCACATTTAATTTTCTACATTTGAACTCTGCTTCTGATTTACGCTCTAAAATCGTAAGTTTACCAAAAGTTTAAATTTTGTCGCTAATGGCAAACCTTTGAAGAAAACATCTTAGGACCTTCAAGATAACCTTGTTGAAAAATTTTCTTGCGGCCAACTGCGCAAAAAAGATTGGCCAACCCTTCGCTATACAGTTGTCACAATTGAACGATTAGACGTCAAGACTTCTCACGAAACTCAGGGAGTCTCAGAGAGTATAGCGTCAGGGAGAGTATGGCATACTATTACGGTAATGATGTTCTTGTAAAAAAAGGGGCAATTGAGTGCTCACTCTCTGGCTGGCACAAAGAGTGTTAACAAAGAGTGTGCATGTTAAATGCATGTATTTTTCTTTCCATGCTATTTTGTTGTAACTGTTTATCGTACGTTTCTCATTTGTTATTTCATTGACGTCAAAGGTCAAAGTAGAGTCGGTTTCACTTAACTTAAACTGTACTACCAAACTCTAGCAAAATGGTATACAAAACAAAAACTAAAAACAATTCATCTCCTTCCACGTCTTTGTTTCAGATAGTCGATTATCTGAAAGCAAGGTACGCAGTACTGCACGGAAGCCAAGATGTGCTGCTATCATAAGAGTTCTTATCGCAATATATCATATGTAAAATTTTTTTCAGTGGCAAAAAATCTGGGGGGCATTCTCAAAGTTTGGGGGCATTGTCCCTGAATGCCCCCCCCCCCCCCGTAGTTACGGGCCCGCCTGTGTCTTTTTGGATGTGATCCGTCTATCTTTTTGGTGGTCTTCCCCTTGGACGTGGTTGGTGAAAATCTTGTTTGTAGGCCTTGTAGACTAGGGATGCATCTGTCTTTCTGCATACATGACCAAACCACTTCAGGTGATTTTCTTTAATAACTTCTCGGACTGTCTTAACAAGTCCTGTGGCAGAACAAATGTTAGCATTTCGTACTTTGTTGAGTCTTGTAACACCTATCAAGGATCTTAAACACTGCATTTCGAATGCCAGTAGCTTGCTTTTGTGAGGGGTGGCTTGCGGCAGGGGCGCTCGGCAATCTCTCAGTGCAGCCCCCTGATAAGCAGGGGCGCTCGGCACAGACTGGATATAATAAACGAAACTTCCTTTACAACACTCAGCGTCGGGAGCACGAATCTAGAGGATAATCTGATATATTATTATTGCAATTTATGGTACAAACATTGCTCAGAAATGCTGTGTAATGAACCGCAATGAACATAAATAGACATATGCTTCCCGGATGTGTTGTGATGGAAGGTTACTGAAATTATGGTCATTGTTGATACACAATGTATGTTTAGTCAATGGCCTCCAGTTCTGGCCTCCGGTTGGATGATGTCCAGCCCGTTATTTAGATCGCCCTGATTACATGGCATTGGCGTACATAACATGGGCTTACATGACATTGGGTTACATGTCATTGACTTACATGGCAACAGCGACACCACTATCAATACCACCCGCAACACCACCCGCAACACCACCCGCAACAACACCAGCAACACCACCAGTGACACCGCAGTGACACCGCCAGTGAGTGATACCGCCAGCGACACCACCAGAAATGGAGACTTAAGTACTGGAAGTACCAGGGACGTATCCTCAAGCCTTTTTAAATTTCGTACTTTCATCCAATCATTGTAATCACTTTCGGGATACGCTAGTAGGATTAAGATCGTTAGTGAAACATGAAACGTTGACCCTCCACTTTTTAAGAGCTGCCCCCGTCACTCTCATCGAGTCATTTCATGCCGAGGCGTGGCGTAAGTTTGCCACAGAGGCAAAACAACCATAACAATGAAAAGGCTAAAGTCACCATCATCAACATTTTATGTAGAAGACATAACGTTCGTGGGTGGCTGACCTATAACAGGGCATAAATTATTGTTTGGTAATTTTGACTAGCTCGATGATGATCTTATCGCAGCAACTTGAGTCTGTGAAAAGTCAAGTCACACAGTTAATCAGGTTGCCATGACAACTTTCTCTCCACGTGTCGTAGTTCTCCGACCGCTAAACTGCGAACATGAAGATTGTGTAAACATTGAATAGACTCAGGCTGTTAAGATTTAAGTTTCAAGTCTTGTGTTAAAATTCCTGATTTCTTGATCAAATGACGAACCGGAAAGGTCTGTTATTGTATTTCAATTTCGCTTGATTGTGATTTTATCAGGTAAGATTTTATCACAGGGCTTCTGATAAGTTTTCATAGACTACCTTTTAAGGGAATCTCAGCGCCATGATATATTCGTGATTGTGATCCAGAGGTGTAAGTAGTTTTAAAAGCGTCATACCCTCACCTGTTATTCATGCACCACCAAATTGAATCCGTTACTCAACGCAATATTTAAATTTTGTACCACTAGCCAACTTTTTAAGGATTGTCATACTCTGCTTGACGAGGCCGGAGATCTGGGGGCACTTACAAAGTAAATCCAATAGACAGAAACCTGTACATACATACATACATACATGCATGCATACATACATACATACATACATACGTACATACATACAAACAAAGAAAGTGATGATGATGATGATGATGATGATGATGATGATGATGATGATGATGACGATTACGATGATGATGATGATGATGATGATGATGATGATGATGGTGATGACGACCGCGATGACGATCGCGATAGTGGTGATAACAACAGTGATAATGTTAATGATGGCGATGATGATAGGTTACTAATGTTTCCTTCTGAAAGTCTCACGGAGGTTCTACTATGTTCTTGCTTTTATGTGGACTGACTCCAGAACAGCCAAATGAAATGCAGACCTGGCCTTTCCTATAATACGGAAGCAATCGTCCGTGTACACTTTGGCAAAGTGTGGGTTCTCAAGCAAGTGCTGCCCTATGGCAGAGTCACATTGTTTAGTGGTGTTTTTGGTCTTTGAAACCAGAGGTGGTTGTTTCCTTTTCCTGAAAAAGCTTTTCAGTACAATATGTTTACGCTATTTAGTGCAATATTCTTATTTTGTACAACTAACAAACTATTTAAAAATATAGTTGTATACATAGAAACCAGGGGAACTAATTTACTGGCTTAACTTTCTATAATGTTTAATGGACATTCTGACCATAGCTTTTATAAGTTCCAAAATTGTGCACAAAATTCTCTCATATTATTAAAAAATCAATGGGAAAGAAGGATTACAACGACGTCATACACGCAGTAACAAACTTATTGCTATTGACAGTATATTGCTGTAGGTCTCGTTTTGAATCAGAGTTTACTAGAGCAAAGAAACCGCTGGCTAGAAGAAAAGGATATAGAGAAGTTAATCAGTTACACAACTGCTAGTATTTTGGTACACCCTTGGTCCTTAGGAATCGGGCTTTGTTTCTCCATTCAACGAATTCATTACGAAATTAACATTCAATAAAGAGCCCTAACTTGTTTCCCGGGTTTAAATCTAGCAGCTTGAGTTCTCATTTAACTCAATCCAATCCTTAATAGGTTCCAGATCCCTTGACATATTTCGCGGAGCCAAGATTGCGGACCACTGCCATGGAGAAATTATTTGGTTCTATACTCATAAATTGGTCGCCTAGGCTTGTCAATTTTTTGTACATCTACAGTTATTCTTTAAGGAAGATAAAAAG
Source organism: Alatinidae sp. Z8VKAUB7J3 (assembly GCA_010016025.2). Classification (NCBI taxonomy): domain Eukaryota; kingdom Metazoa; phylum Cnidaria; class Cubozoa; order Carybdeida; family Alatinidae; species Alatinidae sp. Z8VKAUB7J3. The sequence goes on along the minus strand of JAAAKM020073195.1, from coordinate 46,160,918 downwards.
CCAATGTAAATTAAAAAGCTCCTGCATATCGTTATTATTATTATTATTATCAAACCGAAAATATAAGAAATTTGGGAGAAAAAAGAGCCAGAGTTTATGTTATACTTTTCTTTGGTTTTTATCATTTTGACGCAAGAAAAACAATTGAAAATGTCAGCAGATATTGGACACCGCTAGCTGTCACTTAGACCTGTCTAGGACCCCTTGTTTCAATTTTGACCCAGTTTAAAATCTTTAATAGCCCCTAAGCTACACAGAACAATAAGCTACACGAACCTTTAACAGATCTCCTTCCCTGTCATATTTTAATTTCCATTTTTGTACGGGTTCTTGATGCCTATATTCAATCTTTATTGCTATACCATGTATGAGCAGCATCCTCATGAGATCAACCTCAAAAGGAAATCAAAAATACTTGTTGTTGAAATATCATTACAAATATTAAAAGTTAATTATTCTCACTTTAAATGCAATACTTATGAAGTTACGCCACCGTGGCCCTTTAACTTTTAAGCTTTTAATATTGATACCGTATAGTTTGAAACCATTCCCTATTATTACTGATGGAATGACCAAAATGCTCAGGTAAAGTGTTTGCATGGCCCTCTGTCAAGGAAACAAGAATTTTATTTTAGGATATACGATGTGTTTCCATTTCTATCTTTGGAATCGGATTCTATCGGAAAGTCATCAATTTCCATTTACAAATTTACAGCATTTTAACAAAATATGTATCTTAGTGAAGGTACGAAATATTGAGACAAAAATGATTGCAAAACTTCTTGTAATTCTCTTTAGTATTGGGAATTCGATATTCCACCTCTCCTTTTCTGCAATAAATCCTTAAGATGATCACATTATCATAAAAATTTGTCTAAAGAATACACTAAATCGATAAACGACTACGCATGATGTTGAAGCGACAACTGATGACTGACTACGCCATAAAATTACTGACGTTATAATGTGGACGCGAGAGGTCTGGGACTAGCTGTTCTAACACGTACAAAGTTGACAATCCTTCTTTAGATGCAGCCTTGTGTTGCCTTCAGAGAAATTGTTTAACATTCTTCGACTGAAAACGTATGGGAATTTTGCAAATGCAGATAACATGACTATATTTTTCAGTTATTCTTATATAAGAAAGGTTCAATTTTTTATGATGTTAGAGGCAAGGTAAACAAAAATTAATAATCAAGTCGAAAATTCTTCAAACATGACCATTTTTAATGCAACCTTTTTGTGATGTTGAAGGCAAATAATAAAATAATAAAATAGATCAGATACCGAAACTTTGATTGGTATTAATTGTTAAGATATTTGTTCAAAATTTTAAAGTCATTGATCAAGCCCTTAATTCTACCTACGTTGAAACAGACGGATCACATCTATCGATTAATTGCCAGCTTTTAACCAATCATTTGAGTAGGAAAATCATCACATGATTACCTCTTTTGCGCCAATTTTACGAGCCAGAATTTTAAAGTCATTGATCAAGCCCTTAATTCTACCTACTTTGAAACAGACGGATCACATCTATCGATTAATTGCCAGCTTTGAACCAATCATTTGAGTAGGAAAATCATCACATGATTACCTCTTTTGCGCGAATTTTACGAGCCGTTACAAGAGTAAAACATTTACAGACCGCAGTTGCAAGAAATCGTACAGGAAAGCGTGAGACCAAGCAACATTGATTTTTAAAAACTTCGGATCGGCTTGAAATTTTTACGGTGTTACAGTGTCCTCTTTGTTATGTTCGTATGCTTAGAATTATATTAAATTAGAACTTGTACACATATATGAGACTGGATTATAAACAAGTAATATCTCAATAGCTTTGATCAACGTCCATCTTACACTCTTTTTTATAAGCAACTCCATTTTCGGGGTCAGGCCTCGAGTTGCTTAGCAATTTCCAAAAATCAGGCCTGGAGTTGCTTACGTAGTTGCTTAGGTATAACTACAGGTTATCGTCGAATTTCGTTATGTTGTAAATGATGAAATACCAAATGATGGTTGGATCTTTGATTTCTTTGCCTGACACATTATCAACAGTGTGATTTTTGTTATATATCAACAGTTTGTCATAAATTCTTAATGAAAAACGTTTCTTGATATATTTTTCAGGCGTTTTAAAATTTGTCCCTCCTGAATTTGAGGCTTTGAGTAGCTTAGCTTGTTGCTTAGATTTTAGACCGAATCGAGGCCTCGCACCTAAGCAACTGTATTAGAATATAGAAAGAGAGGCTTGATTCGAAATGAGGCTACTTCATCAAGTCTTCACTGATTCCTAGACTTTTATAAATTATTTAAATCATAACAGTATTTGATTATGATTATGATTATGATTATGATTATGATTATGATTATGATTATGATTATGATTATGATTATGATTGATTATGATTATGGTATTCCAAGATGACTCCTTTATAGTCGTCACAGTCTGTACGATCATGCTCAACAGTGATTGCTCTGAAAAGACGACTCATCGTTTTCAACCTAATAAGGATGAGTCGTCTTTTCAGAGCAATCTTTGGATTTTGTACCACAAACAATTTATGCTCAACAGTTTTCATGATCGACAAACGTATTTGAGAGTGGTATGATCGCGAGTTTACGAATCATGCCTTCTCCCTTTATCTCCCTTTATCTCCCAGAGCCTTTTTCTTGGCACACCGCAGTATCATTTGCTCACCCATGATACCTGATTTCAGTGATAAGCAACGAAACAAAGCGAGATGCTTTCAAAGCACGTTCGATCGTTTGATGATGCTTACATAAACTACATGTTTTGATGGCAGATACCGTTACATCTTGTTCTGTTTTAAGGATTTATTTGAAAGCATTTAATAAGAAACTACTAACTGAGGTCTTTGGACACAGTTTGCTGCAATGCATAAATAGCTGAAGGATTTTGTCTAGGTACAGCCTTGCGAAACGAGTCGACCATCTTACCTCAAGTTCACTTCCCAAAACATTTGACGCCTCCATCTTGCATATCGAAATGTAAATCTACCTTAGTTTCACTGGGAAATAAAGTCGTCACCCTCAGACGTTTTGTTACAAAGATTACAAATTGTTGCCAGAGAAACAATTGAACTGCAAAGGACTAGTTTTCAAAACAAGAAAAGAATTATAAGATAGTCTTGTGTACAAGTCTTCCGGTAGGAAGCGGTACCTGGCCATGAGATAGGAAAGCGCTTTATGGATCAAAGACTTTATGCACTAGCTTTCACGGAAACGTAGCATCGAAAATAAAGTTCTCAGACTGCTCCGCGACCCCACCAAAACAGCCCGGCAATCCTGAGGTTGAAACTCTTGATTTAGACTTTGAACGGGATTTGGTACGTACGTAAGATTAAGATTGGATGATAAGCCTTTACTACCAACGATAGTAGGTCTGCAAACAGGGTTAAAATTTTTGAAGGGGTTATTTTGAGCTATGTGAGGGGCTATTCTGAATTTTTTGAAATTGAAACTACTTAAGGATAGGTTAGAAAGATTGGGTCTTGGCGGGAAAATTAGGGGGCCGATAACTAAATGACTGGCTTTTGAGGAAAAGCCCCATTTTCCAAAAATCTGAGGCCAGGATGTAAAATTAGAGGATGCGTATGAATTGCATTGGTCCAGTAATGGGCGAACCCATGAAATGGTCCCACTACCGTCTATGGGAGCATAGAACTTCAACCTACGTCAACTACGTCAACCTACGTCAACCTACGTCAACCTACGTCAACCTACGTCAACCTACGTCAACCTACGTCAAAGATCCCTGATGGGAGTAACACATCGTTGGACCTACATATGGGGTGGTATGCATAAAAAGTAACTTGGTAGTTTGGCGAAGGAACTTGAAGTACACACTAGCTAGTAAGCTCATATCGAGGAAATCGGTATGCACAAACGCTTTACTAGGAAGTAACTTTCTTGTGGAGCATAAAATGTGGAGCATAAAATGTGGAGCATAAAAAGCGTAGCAAATATGTGGAGCATAAAATGGGGAGCATACAATGTGGAGCATACAATGTGGAGCATACAATGTGGAGCATACAATTTGGAGCATAAATTGTGGAGCATAAAATGTGGAGCATAAAATGTGGAGCATAAAAAGCGTAGCAAATATGTGGAGCATAAAATGGGGAGCATACAATGTGGAGCATACAATGTGGAGCATACAATGTGGAGCATACAATGTGGAGCATACAATGTGGAGCATACAATTTGGAGCATAAAATGTGGAGCATAAAATGTGGAGCATAAACTGCAGAGCATAAAAAGCGTAGCAAAAATGTGGAGTATAAAATGTGGAGCATAAAAAGTGGAGCATAAAATGTGGAGCGTAAAATGCAGAGTATATAAAGCGTTGCAAAAATGTGGAGCATAAAATGTGGAGCATAAAATGTGGAGCAAAACTGTGGAGCATATAATGCAGAGCATAAAAAGTGGAGCATAAAATGTGGAGCATAAAATATGGAGCATAAAGTGTGGAGAATAAAATGTGGAGCACAAAATGCCGAGCATAAAAAGCGTAGCAAAAATGTGGAGTATAAAATGTGGAGCATAAAAAGTGGAGCATAAAATGTGGAGCGTAAAATGCAGAGTATATAAAGCGTTGCAAAAATGTGGAGCATAAAATGTGGAGCATAAAATGTGGAGCAAAACTGTGGAGCATATAATGCAGAGCATAAAAAGTGGAGCATAAAATGTGGAGCATAAAATATGGAGCATAAAGTGTGGAGAATAAAATGTGGAGCACAAAATGCCGAGCATAAAAAGCGTAGCAAAAATGTTGAGCATATAATGCAGAGCATAAAAAGTGGAGCATAAAAAGTGGAGCATACAATGTGGAGCATACAATGTGGAGCATAAAGCGTGGAGCATACAATGTGGAGCATAAATTGCAGAGCATAAAAAGCGTAGCAAGAATGTGAAGCATACAATATGGAGTATAAAAATGGGAGCATAAAATGTGGAGCATAAAGTGCAGAGCATAAAAAGTGGAGCATAAAATATGGAGCATAAAAAGTGGAGCATAAAAAGTGGAGTATAAAATGCAGAGCATAAAAAGCGTAGCAAAAATGTGGAGCATATAATGCAGAGCATAAAAAGTGGAGCATAAAAAGTGGAGCATAAAAAGTGGAGCATACAATGTGGAGCATACAATGTGGAACATACAATGTGGAGCATAAAATGTGGAGCATACAATGTGGAGCATAAAATGTGGAACATAAACTGCAGAGCATGAAAAGCATAGCAAAAATGTAGAGTGTAAAATGTGGAGCATAAAATGTGGAGCATAAAGTGCAGAGCATAAAACGTGGAGCATAAAATGTGGAGGATAAAATGTGGAGGATAAAATGTGGAGCACAAAATGCAGAGCATAAAAGGCGTAGCAAAAATGTGGAGCACATAATGCAGAGCATAAAAAGTGGAGCATAAAATGTGGAGCATAAAATGTGGAGCATAAAATGTGGAGCATAAAATGTGGAGCATAAAAAGCGTAGCAAATATGTGGAGCATAAAATGGGGAGCGCAACAAGCGCACAGTTTTTCAAAGCAGACATTTTCAGACATCGGAGCAGACATTGGACGAACGCTTATTTTGGTGCTGTAACTCATTCTTGCATTCTCAGCATTTTCACTAATGTCCATGGCGACTTTGGAACGTTCGCTCACTACCCGACAAAAGATGTGGGTGGTGCTGTTTCACCAGACGGACATTTCCACATTTTGACTTTAGCCTAACCAAATGTAATTCGTTAGCAGTTGCGTTGGTCTTGTGCTCTTTCTTTAGCACCATGGCATGTATTACAAGGATCAGAACTCTTGTTTAAAATGAAATGGATGCATTTTGTGACCAATGGAGTCAAGCTCAATTTTGTATGCACAATGGTCCACAGTAGGCCTACTTACCAAAACGCAGAAAAAATTATAACTCAGGAGATTGGAACGGGCAATGAAAACCACAGATCGGGAGAGCCAGCGTCTTACGTAATGTTGGGTACAAAACGAACCAAAAATACAACGAGGTGGATGGTTGCAGGAAGGGAACAGTTGGCGTACGTCCATTTCAACGGTGGCGATGTTCTTGTCGTTACTTGGAGCCAATTCAAGAAGATCAAATCGGTATCTTGTCTTTTGAAGAGAATAGGAAGATTATGTTTGCCAATATCGCATCACTTCAATTTTCAAGCATGGATGTCAATGAGAAGCATGGAATATCTGTGTTATGTGATCTCCGACGAGGGGGTGGGGGTGGGGAGAGTCAATGCTGATTGCTGTAAAAGTAATGAAACTGGGTTTGTCCCGCACTGAGACATTTGTTTTAGAACGAAGGCACCGTAAATCAGGACAAAAATAGCGACCTAACACTCACTGAAAACAGTTTAAGGTGGAAAAGCTGCAATAGAAACTGATAATCTTACTCACTCTGATATAAAAATAGTTCTCGTTATGATTTATTTAAAGTACTTGATAATCTTGACAGAAACATGGGAGATAGTCATGACTAGAGAACTTAGGAGAGCCATCTCAATAAACCACATAAGCCGCCCTTTGGAAGAGAAGCGGAGGAGGAGAGTCCTGTTGATCCTCCCAAATACGATGCCTCGATTTACTACAATCCCCAAATAATCTTCTAGTAGAAACTATAACTGTAGGATAAGAGCAACAGTAACATACTTTACAAATACATTTTGTAGATATCAAGTTTGATAAAATAATGTGCTTTGAAGACATTAGAGGAATAGAATATCTGTCATCACCGGGGATCGAACGCGTGGCCTAGACTATCGTGACGTATGCTCTGCCAATTCAACTCTGATTTCAACATAATCTATTTCTCAAATCGCCACACTAAATCATGAGTATTGTTTTATTGTTTATGAAAAACGTGTGCAAAATCTGATGACAGTTTTCTTTCGGGACAAATCCAAAACACACTCTTGCGCGTTTACAAAATGTTATTTATAAACTACGGTAAATTGTGCATAGTTATTATATATTGAAAAATTTATAATGCCTGTATTCATGTAACTAGTCAACTGCATACTATGGATTTCATACATTTCCATGTGAGAACTCTTTCATACGAGGAGCCATTTTATTATCGAGACGTAATTTTGTATAATTGGGCAAACATTTAGAAAAATATCAACTTTACCTTACCTCTCTAATTCATGTAAACTATATGATCTTCAGTTGCTTCAATACCACTTTGTAGGTATAATAGCTTTAAGCATTCATTCACAAATTTGACTTTAGCAGATAAACTTTCTCCAAATATTCTTTGATACAAAACCGTGATCCTCTGAGGTCTTCAGTGCATCAAATATGGAGAAAGAGAGAGTATCAGATGAGTGTCTCCAAGCAACTTTCAATTCTAATCCTCGTTGCTTTTGCAGGTCTTCTATCTTCTTGTGTTTTCTCTTCTTGACAATCATTGAGCCTGTTACATCATTCAGTCAGATACAATATTTTCATTAAGGCTACCTTCGATATTCTTCTTTATACTCTCCCCAGCCTTCTTACATCCCTCTTGGTGTTACTTAACAAAGAGACTCCTGCATCTTTCTAGAAAACTTTCTTTAAAACGTTAGTGGTCTGACACACTACTGGACAATTTATCCAATCTGTTCAAAGCTTGTTTAACAACCATTTGCGGTCCTCAACTGCAACCTCATTTCATGATCATAACCACCGCAGACATGGTTCTTTGCAAACTTTGGCTATCTAAGAGAAAAATAATGCAGTCTCTGTAAAGATTGAATACCTTATTATTTCTTATATCAATGGTAATGACAATGCCAAAGTTTTAACTGATATATTTAAGAGGGCAAAGGGGACAAGGTCAGAGGTGAAGATGTAAAGAAGGTTGCAGCATTAGGGTTAGGTACGAACGAGTGATTGTTTATATTTGATGAGGCATTGGTTACAAAGAGAACGTAATGTGGAATAAATGACAGTTACAGAGGATGAGAGTGTGAAGTCTAGAGAAAATGATGAGAGGAGAGGTCATAGGAAGGATGAGGTCATAGGAAGGATGGGGTCATACGAAGGATGAGGCGGTGGTTAAGAAATGGGGAGAAGTGGTTCGAAATGGTTAAAATGGTATAAGAAATGTCAGAGGGGAGGAATGAAATAATTTTTTAAGAACCATCACGTCTTTATACGCTTTTTTAATAACATAAACGTGTTGTATTGAATACTATTGGTTAACAAAACAGACTAATAACATCCTTTCTTTCTGTTCCTCTTGGTCTATTTAGAGTTTATTGTTATGGTTTATATTTGACCAAGAACAACATTAGAAAGAATACAATTAGTCTTTGTCAGTATAATTGATGAGGGGAGGGGGGATTTACTGGTTTGTTAAAGTTTTGTTTCAGCAAAATAGAACTGGAAACGTCATCCAGGTTTTGAGATTATAATTCTGTCATTCAAAGTGAGGGGATAATGAAGAATAAGCAAGGAAAGAGAGGAAGTTTTGTGTTAAGAAAATAAGTACGAATGATGGTTTCTATTTGCAAGGCATGAATATTGTAGAAGTAAAACAACTCCAATGAAGCAGGCATGCACAACAATAAACTTTTGTTGTCTAACCCTATTCTGTAAGTATTAATCAGTGCAGGATTAAACTATTTTAAACTGCAATTTCTAAACAAAAAAACTGAAATATTTAAAGCCAAAACTGCAGTTTAAAACAATCATGTTTCTGTGCTTTGATCTTAACAAAATGCCTAGCTGATGTGATAGGGAAGAACGCACTTGATTTTCAAAATTAGCATGAAAAAATAACCCAGAAACATGTGACTATTACCTGGTAACATTTTGGTCCAAAAAGAATGTCGACCAGTGTTAGATTAACGAGAAAATTAAAAGACAATTCTGAGATTAGGCTAGGGATATCCTATGAGAGAAATACCAGGGAAAAATGACCTGGAGGATAACCAGAGAACCTACAAGGCAATGTAAGAGAAGATATTTCCACTTTGATGTATTACCTGGAGATGACCTAGGTAGTGTTTCTCAATCTCGGTGGTCTAATGAATCACTTATCAAAGTGTTTGGAGCAGAATTGGTCCCTGGGTGTCCTTACAACTTCATCATTTGCAATGCGGAAGATCTAAGATGTGCTTAAATGCTAAGTATACTTGTGTCACACAGTCTTACCATTATGTAGGGACGTGCCGTGATTAAGAAAGCTAGGTACACAGCAGGGAATTTACAGAAACATACTAAAACAGGGCTTGTTAAAGGTGTGTTAGATTGAAGGGAATAATAGAAATGAGGCTACAGCACTGCTCTCATTATACTTAAACCCTAGTGCACGTTTTCCTAGTAGTGGTCTTTTTTGTCATTTATTTTATTAATGTAGAGAAATAAAATACAGATTTGCGGCTTTGGACATATAACAGTACCCGACATGCCTTCACTCTTCTCTAGGCTCTGAGGAATAAAAAAAACATAGACAGAGATATGATGGTCTGTGTATGCATAACTTTTGAAATTTTACACATATGTAATGCATGTGTTGCATTCAACGAAGGCAGTTCCTGCCATTATGTACGTCGACTTCTTTCTATTTCCTTCCTGAACGAATTTCCTCCCTTATTTCCTCCTTCCAAATTCCTTCCTAGGGGATAACGTTACCTGTCTTTGGGAACTGTTGCTCTAGACGAAGCGTGCCGGAGGAGACGGACGCGGCCAGCCGATCCTGCAACATGGGATAAGCAACGGTCTTAAAGAAAAGGAATAAATGATAGAAGGCACTTGTTTGGGCAAACGTTATTCAAAATATTAGCGGAAGTGCACTACTTTTTAATGATTCAAAGAAAAAAGGTTTACTGTGAGTATGGAAACAAAAGGTTCAACTTTATAATCCAACTTGATAATGGGTACCCCAAGGTTGTGGACTACTGATCATGGCAACCAAGAAACAACTGCAGCTTACTCACTTGGTACTAAAAAAAGTTAATGATTCAACTATTTAATAGTGCTGTCGTTTCGTCAGAGTGATATTTGAAAGATGTCCGAGTGATATCTTGAAGGACCTATCTATTTTTTACAAAAAGCTGATTAATTTCAAACAAGATCCTCAGAGAGTCAGTGGCGTTGTCGGATGGCACAAGTTCTATGCCACCCTAAAGAAAATTAGCTGTCCCATGCACATCTGGATCAATGTGTCAACAAATAGTTAGAATTATTTAAAGTTAAAGCCTCTTTTTATACCTAGGCGTCCTTCAAGTTTGTGTCAATCAAAACGAATGACACTCCTAATTTCACTCCTCAGTTATATTGGATCATGGTGTAATGGCTAGCACATCAGTGTGCAACAAAGAAGGAATGCCAACCACGTTCGTTCCACTGGAAATCAGAACACTTTAAAGCTGTATGGGGAGATGAATTGAGAAGAATTCCGTAGCTTTTGAAGCTAACCGAATTGCTTTGAAATGGTGGGAGCGAAGGCATGGAATTAAGGAACAACGTATACAAATTAGCCTCACAAATAATACTACGAAAGGCATTTTAAAAAATTTAAGAGGAACATACTCTAGACGTTTGGCAATCATTGAAACTATCCTTGTATTATACGGCATAAGTTACTAGTAAAGGAGCTACACGCTTACGGTGTATATACTGTTTTGAAATCGATGTTAAAGTGAGGATACAACGAATTTCCCACTTTCCCTTACTTAAGAGCAGGGTGCCACAAGTGCCAATCTTAAATTTATATATTCTGTTTCCTCAACAGAAGCACCCTTGGCCTCACATTTTGAGGATTTGGTAGGGCCGCTCAAGAGGAGAGGTGGTCCCTCATTTTAGGAAGACATTCTATAGTGTACATAATTCTCATGCATTCTTACTGTCAAGTTTTGGGACCTAACAGTCGATACCAGATCCCCTGTATTCTAGAGATGGATTTTGCACGAAATACCGAAAACATTGTGTACTGAAACGCGTTTTTCGTCTGACACTCCTCGGAGTACTAACGTCAGAATGACCGAAATGGAATGTGTGAAAGAGTATACCCAACTGTATTTTTCAAACAGTCAAACAGAAATTGGACTGCCTGAATGGCTTGCGAACCAGTCAGCATCCATTACAACAAGATTAATTGAATAAGCCTAGTACGAAAAGAAATTCTTTTTTTCTGCATAGCAAAGGTTTTCTTGCTTTTATGTGGACTGACTCCAGGACGGCCCAATGAAATGCAGACCTGGCCTTTCCTATGATACGGAAGTAATCGTCCGTGTGCACTTTGGCACAGTCTGGGTTCTCACGCAAGTGCTGCCCTATGGCAGCGTCACATTGCTGATGATTGACTTGAGATGGATTTGTACAGAACACCGTTGACGTAGATGTGTGTTTTGCGGGTAAATGTCTTCGGAGTCGGCGTCATAGCGGTCAAAACCACGGCGGATGAGTGTCACTTGGGGTAACGATCACCGGAGGGTATATGTCACCAAGGGTTGGGTCACCTGTTTTAACATTCACCGAAGTGCTCTCTCGATGTGTATATTAATGAAATTTAATCAAAACACTCAAGACTGGTACTTACAGATAATGCTCTGGATCAAATTTCATGTCTTCTGCCTCAATTCGCAAGGAATTTCTCTCCTTTGGGCTTAAGTCTTCGGGATTCTTAACATCGATCACCTCTTGAATTTCCTCCTTTCAAACATAGGGGAATGATACAAAGAAAATCATAAAGGGAAATGTTATTTCTAGAGTCGCTTTGCATCTAACATTGTTCATCTTTCTTGTGCGCTCCTTGAAGTTAAACCCATTAAACCATCCTTAGCTTGATATTCACGGGTACAGAAATATCGGGACTACTGTTTTGATTTTAAAGTTGGTTTGTGGTACAAAACTTGAATATTGCGTTGAGTAATGGATTCATTTTGCTAAACCTTTTCGTCATACACTGATCACAGCAACCATATGGACACGACCTCGGGCCGCTGCTGTCGGTCGAGGCGTCGCTCGCCGAGGTGCGGACCGAGCTCGCCCGGGTGATGGTGCTGCGCGCGTCGGGTCGGGAGCTCCGTCGGCTGCCGTCGAGTCCCGAGGTCGAGTTCCTGCTGGAGGCGATGCGAGAGCGGGCTCGCTACGCTCGCACGCTGGTGCTGCACGTGCTCGGCCTGTGCTGGCCGATCGCCGACATCGAGCGGGCGCTGGTGGCGTTGCGGGCGGGGGCCGCGGTGGGCGAGCGGCAGCAGGCCAACGCCGTGGAGCTGCTCGACAATATACTGCCGCTCGAGGCCAAGCGACTGGTGCAGTCCCTGTTCGACGAGCCGACGCCGCATCGGGACGCGCGCGAGGCCGAGCGGGGGCTCGATCCGGAACCCGTCCTCAAGGGGCTGGTCCAGGGCGGCGACCCGTGGCTCGCCGCCTGCGCGCTGCACGCGATCCGCGCGATCGGCTCTCCCGAGGCCGTCCGGCTGGCTCGTGGTGTACTCGACGTCGGCCACGTCGCGTTGAGATCGGAGGTACGCCGCGCGCTGTCCTGAGCGCGGCACGAGAGAGGGGCCGGTGTCCGAGACGGAGACGGAACGGAGGTCGATGTCGATCGTCGAGCGCGCGATCGCGCTGCGCGGCGCCGATGCCTTCCGACACGTGCCCACCGAGCAGCTCGCTTACCTGGCGGCGGTCGCCCGAGAGGCGTCGTACGACGCCGGGCACGTTCTGTTCGACGAGGGAGACTTGCCGGAGGCGATGTACGTGATCCTTTCCGGGACCGTCGCCGTCAGCCGGGGCGAGGAGCTGCTCGGCTCGACCTGTGCGGGCGAGGCGCTCGGCACCTGGTCGCTACTCGACGAGCACCCGCGCCGCGCTGCCGCCACCGTGGTGGAGGACGCCCGGGTGCTGGTCCTCGATCGCGAGGATTTCTTCGAGGTCCTGTCGGAGCACGTCGGCATCACCCGCAGCCTGCTGCGCGACCTGGTGCGACGGCTACGCGCCCTCGCGGAGTGACGATGGAACTCACCGAAGGCAGGATCCTGGTGCTCGACGACGAATCGCTCGTCACCACCACGCTCGGCTCGCTCCTGGAGCTGGAGAGCCCGTGGAGCGTGTCGGCCTTCGGCTGCGCGCGCGATGCGCTGGCGGAGCTGGAACGGACCCGTTTCGACGCCGTGGTGAGCGATTTCCTGATGCCCGACATGGACGGCGTCGAGTTCCTCGCCCGCGCCCGCGCGCTGCAGCCGATCGTCAGTCGTATCCTGCTGACCGGCTACGCCGACAAGGCGAACGCGATCCGGGGCATCAACGACGCCGGCCTCTACTACTACGTCGAGAAACCTTGGGACAACGACCGACTGCTGCTGGTGCTCCGCAATGCGGTCGAGCGCACCCAGCTGCTGCGTCAGGTCGACGACAAGGTGAGCTCCCTGGCCTCGGTCGATCGCGACCTGGCCGACATCCGGGCGCGCCTGCTGAAGACGTTGCTGTGAGCGACGTCCGGCCGGAGCGCCTGGTCGACGTCGTGCGGGCGCTCGAGGATGCCCCCGACGCCGTGCGCGCCTACGCGGACGACGGCCCGCCGGTGGCCTTTAGAAACTGACGAGGCTGACATCCTTGGCATTTCTTTCAATTGAAAGTCAGTTGTTGAGAACTGTCAGGGAAATCCATACCCTCATAAATATGTCAAGGAAATTTGCTACTTTTTTGCAATGTTAAGGAAATGTCAGGAAAATCTGACCCTTTTCATTGACATCCAGGAATGACGCAACAGACTTAAATCATCATTTTTCATCCTTTGCCATAATCTAGGAAAAGTTGAAAGGTCAAAGGAGTACCAAAGGAGGACTACCAAAGTTTAAAAGTTTCTAGCTTCCTGATGTAATATTTTGTCTTAGCTTGGCTTGATAGTTTGACTCGTAAGTCATTAATTTTTGTTTCAGTGGATGACACTTAATGAAATATGTCAGGGGAAAAGGGATATTTGTCAGGGAAATGTCTAGAAAACCAGTCTTCCAGATTTGGCAGACGCCCTGAAAGAGCTTTTCAGTATAAAATACTTTCTGCGTGGCATACCGGCATCTACCTTCGAGGTTTATTTTATTAAACAACTGCGTTTTCTGATTCATTGACAAAATCTTCAGAATAAGCCGCAACACTCATATCAAGCGAAATAAAAAGAAAGGTTTGCGGCATTCTTCCAGTAAAAACATCGAGCCAGTCACACGCACGTACCATTGATTTACATTGTTCACAAAAATCTTTTACATCTCCTTTTATCGAAAAACCTGCTGCAAACGAATACTAACCAAAGTGCTTTCGATGAAGAAATAGAGCGCTACAGATTTCTGTTGAAAAACGACTTTTTCGAAAAGGGCCCCGCAGATGCTTTTGGCCCCCGGCACCGCAGTCCCTAAAACCGCCACCGCTCAACAGTTTATAGAACTTTAGCGATCAAGATAACAAGGGACTTGGATTTATTTGGTGAATTAAAACCGACGTGAACGGTGGAAGGTTTCAACGTTGTTTGGCGTGCTCCTTCCTCGGTTCTACGATGAACAACGGCTCTAGAGCAGTCGATAACAATTTGCTAAAGTACCGTCAAAGTTCAGTCATTGTGTATCTAATGTAGCATCGATAACGCATTGATTGCAACATTGTTAAGACCAGCAGTTCTATGCATTGCTGTATTGGTACAATAAAAAGCAGACACTCGATGACAACGTGATGGCTTTTGTGGCCTCCTGAAAAGCCGTAGAGAATTTTAGGAGTCTTAAGAAAGGACTCTTTTTTTTCTTACTTGACTGAACTGGATACTAGATGCAAGAGCAATTTTTTCGGTAGGTTACTCATTTAGGAACAAGATTTGTATTGTTAGTTTATTCGAAGTCCATGTATGGAGTTACCATAGACCGTAGTTTATTCCTTCAGGTAGAGAGATGGCTGCGGACGACACGGTCGGTAGGCCTATACACTTTGCTGGATTGACGGCACATAATTTTTACTTGAAGATGTACAATATTCCGTCAAAGGATGGACATGGTTATTTTACTGCAGGCAATGTCTAAAGCTTTGTTTTCGATTGACTGTCGGAGTAAAAGAACGCCTGCATTCTTCGAAGGCTTCGTGAATTACGTTATCGACTATTGCTTCTTTAATCGAAGCCTATTCTTGTAGCTCTTGTCGTAAATGCTCGCAACTGTTAGCCGTTTGGAGTGTCAATTAAGATCAGAATCAGTCTCCAGTATCTTCCACCGACGTACGAATTTTTCTTACAAACATATTCTGCAATGTGCACAATTTCAACCTTTGCTTACTTGAAAAATATCTCACTTCTGGTATTGTATTACATACTCTCGCTTTGAGTTTACATGCTTTTAAAGCAGTTGCACATAAAAAAACCCGTGCTTTATACGCTGTAGTTATAACGTGTGCAACGTAGACTGTTTCATCCGAGAATCGTTACCTTTATCGTTACCTCGATACATTGCTCGTAGGTAAAGCGGACCACTATATTCTAACAAGGCCCAAAAGAACATGACATGAGACTTGACCAACCAATACACCAACACTTAACGCCCTGTAAGCTCTTTCGCGAGTCCGTGGAAATGGTTGCACCTCCATGCATAGACGACATAGTGCAAACATTAGCTCTGATATCAACGGACACATTTTCAATGCTGTTTTAAAAAATGTTGAAATCATTGACGTCAATAATTTATGGGTACATTTATCCTTCTTAAAAGCATTCTATACCAAACACCTTAAGCAATCCATCGACAACGATCTAAAAGCATTAATGAAGCTGCGATTGTTGACATGACGTTTGCATATACACTACCCTCCCAAAAGTATTCGAACACTTGCAGAAAACGAAGATGGCAGCTGTCAACATTGGCAAATCTACATCCGGATTAATTGCACAATAGTTATTTGATCGGACAAGTCTTTCCATTCAGACTTATACCAATCGAAAGAGAAATTTTCAAAGATTTTCGTAGTTATGCAAATTTATGCGTTACTTTTTCGCGCTCTTTTCAAATTTTGTCAGACACGTGTTTACAATCAAAATGTCGAGCTGTGATGCAGTGAGGAGAAAGAAAGGCTGTTTACAAATTTAGTGATATCTCTAATACACGTCATTGGATTTTAAAATCGTTTCAGGAGCGGTATCAATATTACTTAAGAACCGATTTGAGAAACTTTGGGGAATTTGGAGTGCATTGTTATGACTGGATCGGCTGCAATTTGATTGTTAGTAGAAGTAGCCACTCAGACTACGATGAAAACGTTAATAAATTTTATCAAATGACAGATCGAAGGATATGGATAACATCGGCTGACTGCTAAATTACCGGTTATTATTATTTCATCCAAGTGAGCGATGAAAAGGACCTTTGATAGATTCACAGACCAGTTTTCGAGTAACAGCTTACAAGTCAGTTGGGAGCTTTTTGGACAACAATGGGAGCCCACCAACCGCATCAAGTACGTTGTAAACATTTAACCGAAGTTAATATCCAAAGTACTTGATAAAAAACATGATATAAATGAGCCCGAGATGTTTATCTTTTCATAGAAACGTTTTAATAATTACTAACGTGAAAATTAGCCGATTTGTAGTACAAAAAGCTTTAAATACAGCACACTAACGATGGCGGCTGAATTCATCCCAGTCTGAAATTTACTCTAGAGGTACTATTAAACAATTGGTAGGCTTTGGTTAGCATTTTGCTTAAAATTTGCCAATTATTATGTTCTCATGTATCTACGAAAAGAGTATATCATCACTTTCATTGGTGGTCCCATCACATTCCTGTACAAAGTTAGACATCTGGATGTCTTCAACCAAAATTTCCCTAAAATAAGGATGAAGTGCCTCTGTAACAGCGTGCTTATATATTACACATTATACGTATTTGTATATGTAACTTATTCAACCCAGAGCCAGTTTTAGGGGTGAGGGAGAGGGGGCACTTGCCCCGGACGTGGAAATTTTAGGGGTACAAAATCTTGAATGAAATTCGTTTTTATTAAAATAAAGTATAGGGCACAGTTGCCGGTGAGTGTAAGAAAATTTAATCCAAAATTTTTATTTTCCCATATTATATTTGTATGGTACTGCAGTGAGCTGTTAGCAGTAGTAGTAGTAGAAGCACTATCGGTTCTCATAATTCGCCCATTCATACTATACTTACTACTAGTGCTTTCACAGAAAAAAACGTTAAGGGGCGTTCGATTTGACTAGACAAATTAATATTTCCTAGCAACAACAGAAACCAAATTACATAAATAAATTAAAATTTAGAAAAGTAAAATAAATTTAGAGTCAATACAAAATGTGTTTCCTGTAATTTTGCATTACAACAACTGCAAAGAAATCAAAGAATTACCTAATCCGAGAAGATCAACAGAACTGCCAATTCCATTGTGTGTTGCAGCAGCAGGTTTTGTCTTTTGTTTTGAAGGAGGAGTTGGCACTCTCTCAGGCAAGGGTACCTTAACAGGAGGTAATTCAACTCTAACTGGAGGTGGCGTAGAATCCCCCCTTTTCTTCTCTTTCTTCCGTCTAATCTCAGCTTCAATTTCTGCCTCCCAATTAACTTTTGGGAGTGGAGTTGGAACATATTCCCTGGAATTGAAAAAAAAAAACAGCATAACATAGCAGCAAGAACTATACAAGGAGAGGAAAGTCAAGGGGATGATCATAACTAAAATAGATCGAATGATCCGTCCTCCAGGAGGAATTTATAGAAAGTTTTGCTAAAATATGTTTTCTTACATAATGGATACCAACTGTGATTAGCTTTCCGAAGATATCAAACAGGATTTTAAGTTATCCGCTTAATCACACAGTACAATGAGGTTAGGACGTTAGACTTGAAATCCTATATCTTTGAAGACATACGTTTTTCGTAGCAAATGTATATAACAGTGATTAGCTTTCAGAAGATACCACACAAGATGTTAAATCATCTGCTTAATCACGCAGTACAATAAGGTTAGACTTGAAATCCCATATCTTTGAGGACATATGGTTTTCGTAGCAAATGTATATAACAGTGATTAGTTTTCAGAAGCTACCAAACAGAATGTTAAATTGTCCGCTTAATTATACAGTACAAGACTTAAAATCTTATGTCTTTGAGGAGAGGGGTTCGAGCTCTGGCGTTGCTGATTATTCAGTTTGGAATGGGGCTCAGTGGCGTGACTCTGTAGGCATAGCCAGAGTAAACCCAGCTCTAAATGGGTACCTGGAGAAGTCTAGGGAAGGTAAACAGGTAGGGTGTGCAAAGGCACAGGATGGCTAGTCGCCAACCTCCTACTGAACTTCCTGGCTGACGGGCCGTGAAACAGAGATCAGCCCCACCAGTAGGGACTGTAAAGTCCAATGCTGTATTCTTACTACGCGGCCCACCCGCACGCCGAGCTCGGCGCGACGCGGCGGGAGAACCACGTCTTTCGTCCGCAGACCGAAGAGGATTGGCTGCGGATGTTCGGCGGCGCGTAGCCGCGTCCGCGTCGACGCGCTACAAATCCGGTGATGAGCAGCGGACCCCACCCCAGCGCGCGGTTGCACGCCGAGGGCAAGCTGTCGTTCCGTCGCCGCGTGCGCCGACGCGACGGCGAGCGGCCCGAGAACTTGCCGCTGGTCGAGTTCAGCGAGGATCCTCCCGCGCTCGACGAGTTGGTCCCCGATGGCTTCGACGCGGTCGAGATCGAGGTCGGCTCGGGCAAGGGGGCGTTCCTCATGGCCGCCACCGAGGTCAACCCGGACGCCTTCCTACTCGGGATCGAGGCGGCGCCGTCGTATGCCGAGCACGTCGCCGAGCTGTTGGCCAAGGCCGAGCGGCCCAACGGCATGATGCTGTGCGACAACGCCAAGCAGTACCTGCGCGATCGCGTCGGGGACGGGGCCTTGGATCGCCTGCACGTGTACTTCCTCGACCCGTGGCCCAAGCGGCGGCACAAGGGACGACGGTTCTTCACGCCGGATGTCCCCGCAGACATCTACCGAGGGCTGAAGCCCGGCGGCTACCTGTTGGTCGCCCCGGACAACGCCGCGTACGCGGGCCAGATCTGCACGGTCCTTGGCCAGTTCGACGGGCTGGTTCGCGACACCGACGAAGAGCAGCGTCTGATCGACGCCGGTCCCGGGCACGGCTTCTCGCCGACCAGCTTCGAACGGAAGTACATCCTCGAGGGGCGGGTCATCCGGCGCTACGCGTTCGCCAAACGGAGTGGGGAATGACCGACACGGTCCAGTGGGTGCGGTTCGCCGAGCAGGCAAAGATGGTGTGCGACCCCGGTCACGCGGTCGTGGTCGAGAACCGCGAGATCGCGGTCTTCGAGTTGGACGGCGGCTACGTCGCGATCGACGCCGGCTGCCGCCACGAGGGCGCTTCGCTCGCCGAAGGTGACCAAGAGGGCGGCAAGGTCAACTGCCCCTGGCACGGCTGGTGCTACGACCTGCGCACCGGCGTCTGCGATACGGTGGCCGAGGACAGCGTGAACAGCTACCCGGTGCGCCTGGTGGACGGCTGGGTCGAAGTTGGCTTGCCGGGTTCCTAGCAGCGTGTCTCCACAGAGCGCCCGGTCGGGCGCTCTGATTCGGGCAGAAGGGTGACGGCAGGTCGGCCAGCCGCCCGCTCTGAACCAAACGGGTGGCCGCCGCTGGGCCCGACTCGTTTCGGGACGCTCGCCGCGCGCGATACGCATCCGACGTTCCGGGGCCGCTCCGCGGCCCCGGCAGGAGCTTCGCTGCTGCGCCCTGGAAGAGGAGCTGTCTGGAGCGATGGGCCAGTCAAGGGGCGAACCGAACGGCCTGGGCCGTCGGCGGCCAGATCGGGCGAGCCGCCAATCCATCGGATGTGGGCGACATCCGTCACAGACCAGGCCGCGCTGAGTTGGCGTTGCTCGTCCCGGCGCGACTACGCGTGTTCGCCTTCTCCAGGGCGGCTGGGCGAAGCCCAGCCGGGGCCGCGAAGCGGCCCCTGATCGGCGGTTGCGCATCAAAAACATCCGTATCAATCAAATCAACAGCATCAAAAACATCCGTATCAATCAAAATCAGGAACAACTATAGAAACATAGAAAAACAAAGCATCAAAAACGTCCGTATCAAAATCAGCAATCAAAATCAGGAACAACTGTAGAAACATAGAAAAACAAAGCATCAAAAACTTTCAGATGGAACATAAACCTGAAGCATCATAACCTGAACCTGAAGTATCAACTGAATAGAATTATACAGAATATACTTATTTTCAATATTAAGCTTTTATTTCTATTCTTTTTCGCTTTTGCCTTCTTTAACCTCAAGGGGTTGATAAAGGGGTACCTAGGAAGCGTTATCTCCAAAATAAAAATTAACCTGTTACATATAATAATTCATTAGAAGAAAAAGAAGTTTTTGTCCCACCACCTGAAGACATAACAAATTTACAACCTGCGTCATAAGGTAAACAAAACGAAGGGCATTGGCAAGTTGTCTGAAATAAAGAATTTCCAAAATGAAGAAGAAAGATAAATTGGGTTTGAAGATATCCAACAACGAGAATCAAAACGTGTCAAACTGTGGGCCCGGCACTCAACACGGCAGGCTTCTATGTACGGATTCTCATTTTGTCTTTTAACTGCAGACGATTTGAGCATTTCCTTGTTGTCGTGATGTCACCTCAGGTTTGATACAGCCACCCTGTGAAAAATAAGCTAAAAATAAGGGCATTGCTAAATTGTCTAAAGTAATCAAAATTAAAAATCAAGAAGAAAGACAAATCCGGTTAGTAGATACGCAACAGCGAGTATCAAAACGTATCAAAAATGAAAATTAAGAGCAAAGACGTGAGTGGTTAGAAGAAATGCGAAAACGAGATTCAGATAGTAGAAGAGCAAAGACACTAACGGTTTGAAGATATGCGAAAACAAGAATTAGAACATGTCAAAAATGAAAATGAAGAGCGAAGACACGAGCGGTTAGAAGATATGCGAAAACGAGAAATAGAGCATGTCAAATTTGAAAATGAAGAGCAAAGACGCATAGGGTTAGAAGACATGCGACACAGCGATGATACGGGCGGCTAGAAGATAAGAGACACCAAGAATTAGAACGTGTCAAACATCTGAGTGAAAAAGAAAAAAATATTAGATTAGAAGAAGATTAGCATCGTAATCGTCGACACCAAAAACGTGTGGCACAAAACGAAGTATATACGTAAAAATATGCCACAAACTCAATAAGTGTTACATAAAAGTCATTGGGACCCTTTAACATCGCTTGTATTCACGGTGGAACCATCTATTTTCCCGAGGAAAAAGTAGTAAACAAAGGTAATTTATTTGGAGACTGCTGCTTGCATGGTCGAATTGCATTGTAACTATCACATACTCCAAATGAATTGAATAGATCAGGATTTTAAGAGAAAATTTTATTCTTCCCAGGATGGTTATAACGTACCTGTTGTGACGCTATGACATCAAAAAGGCTCAAATTGTCTGCGATTAAAAGATAAGCGGCGATGAAAACACATATATAGGAGCCTGACGGCTTCATGCGGTGAAACCGCCGGATACATTATCTTTTGCAATGACGTCAATCAGTAACATAAAGGTCTTCATGCTGGTTGCCGCCGGCGGCATGTTTGCCGGCCTGCCGGCCGACATCCTGATATGGGCGCTGATCACCGTCACCTGCTACACCGGCCTCGCCTATTACGCGCGAAACATCGATCGCGCCGAAACAAGCAGCATCCAGCCCGCCCGAACACGGCGAAACTTCCTGATCGGACATTTCATCAGCGGGCTCGGCTGGGTTTATCTGGTGACCCTCGACTGCGGCAGCTGCGGCATCGACAATTTCCAGATCATGCAGGGCATGTTCCTGCTGATTGTCATAGGCGCCACGGCTATCCTGGCATCCGCGCTCAACGGCGCGCTGATTGTGACTTTTGCGTTGCCTGTGGGCGTGTTCGTGATCAGTTCGGCCAGTTATGCCACACCGGTAGACATCGCAAATATCGCGTTGCTGATCGCCTCGCTGTTCTTCTTCTCGCATGTCGCCGGGCACCTCAATCGCTCTGCCACCATGTTGCTGTTGTTTCGCGGCGAGAAGGATGCGCTGATCGCCGAGCTCGAAACCGCCAAATCGATGTCCGATGAGGCCCGCCGGCGCGCCGAGGACGCAAACCTGGCAAAATCACGGTTTCTGGCTTCGATGAGCCATGAACTGCGCACGCCGTTGAACGCCATTCTCGGCTTTTCGGAGGTCATGACAAACGAGGTTCTCGGACCGATCGAGAACGAAACCTATCGTGATTACGCCAAGGATATTCACGATTCCGGCCAGCACCTGCTCAACCTGATCAACGAAATCCTCGACCTGTCGCGCATCGAGGCCGGGCGCTACCAGATCAATGAGGAAGCGGTGAAACCCCCGCACATCGCCGAGGACTGCTGCCACATGATGGCAATGAAAGCCCAGAGCAAGGATATCCGGATCGTCCAGCAGTTCGAGGAGGGTCTGCCGCGGATCTGGGCGGACGAGCGGGCCGTGCGGCAGATCACGCTCAATTTGCTGTCGAACGCCGTGAAATTTGCTCCGGCAGGCAGTGAGGTCACCGTTATGGTCGGTTGGACAGCCGGTGGCGGCCAGTACGTTTCCATCCGCGACAATGGCCCGGGGATCCCTGAAGATGAGATTCCGGTCGTGCTTTCAGCCTTCGGTCAGGGATCGATCGCCATCAAGAGCGCCGAACAGGGCACCGGTCTCGGATTGCCGATCGTCCAGGCGTTGCTGCACATGCACGGCGGCGAATTCAAGCTGACTTCGAAACTGCGTGAAGGCACCGAAGCTCTGGCGATCTTTCCCCCGGTTCGGGTCATGGAGGAATTGCCCGCCCTGCCGACGGATGGACGGGCGGCCGCGCAAAAAGCGAGTTGAACAAGCCACGGAGCGGATCAGGGCCGCAGCAGCCGCCGCAACAGGACCAGCAGCGACTGCTGGAATTGGTCATAATCGGTTTCACCTGCCGCCGGCCCCGCGGTGACCAGACCCTCGAAAACCGAAACAATCAGCTCAGCTTGATGCCGGGCAGCAACTGAGCGGTCGATTGTCCCGGCGTCCTGTCCCACTGCGAGAATATTGGTCAGATCCGATTTCAACCTGTTCTGGTTGCGCTGCATAATCTCCGCGACGCGCGGGTTTCGCAGTGCTTCCGCGGCGAAGGCGACGTCGCGAAGCCCGACCACGCCGCCCGCATCGTCGAGGAAGCCCGCAGCGCCTTCGGCCCGATTGATATGCTGGTCCACAGCGCCGGGATCAGCATCGTCGAACACGCCACCGATGCGACCTGGGAAACCTGGAAGCGGACCATGGACGTGAACCTCGACGGCACGTTCAACAAGCCCGTGCGCGCCATCACCAAGAAGGTCGATGCGAACACGTTCACCCGCGTGATCTGGGACATGCAGATCGGCGAGAACGGCGCCCCCGTCATGGAGTTCACGTTCAAGCGTCGCCAGGCCGAGAAGTAGGGTCTGTCCCGGCGCGCTGAGCACGTCGCGCTGGATCGCCCGGCCGCAACGTAGGGGCGGGCCAGGGCGCGCTGCGCGCCCGTGTGTCCGCCCGCGCCGTCGGCTCCTGCTACCTTCGCCGTCGATGACGACGGAGGACGCCCCCGGAAAGCCCACGCCGAGCCGCAAGGCGCGCTTCGCGCGCTGGCTCGTGCGCACCCTGATCCTCAGCACGCTGGGCGCCGTGGCCTGGTTCGGCTGGGGCGCATGGGAAGGGCATCGCTTCGAGGCACGCGTGGACGCGCTGCACGAGGCGGGCGCGATCCTGCCCGCGTTCGTCGATGAGGAGACGACCGCGGATCCCGACAACGGGTACACGATGCTGAAGGCCTCCGTCGAGGAAGCTCGCGAGATCGAGAGTGCGATCGACAGCGAGTTCACGGACGACCTCGACATCGACGACGAGGCCTTCGACACGTTCTACGAGCGCGACGGCCCCTTCCCCACGTGGACCGACCTCGCGCGCGCCCACGAGCGCAAGGTGCTCCGTGGACTCGGCCCCCTGGTCGAGCGCTGGGACGCGATCCTGAAGCGCCCGCGGATCCGGGGCGAGCGCGTCGCGACGCTGGACGGCGCCCTCGTGTGGGAAGCCATGATCCCGCTGCGCACCTGGGCTCGGATGGCCGTCGTCGATCCGACGAGCGGGCGGCAGCAGCTCGACCGCATGCTGCGCTTCTTCGCGCGCTGGGTGCCGATCGGCGGCGACCGCATGGTCCGGATGGCCCTGATGTCCGCCACGGTGCTCCCGACCCTGATGCGCTACGTCGAGACCCACGACCCCCTGGATGCACCCCCCGCGTGGAAGCGGACCCTGCTGGCGGAGGAGCGGCTGCTGCTCGCCTCCGCCGCGGACGAGACGCTCGAGACGCGCACCATGGTCGTCTGGCTGCTGGAGTCCTGGCGACGGGGGGAGGACCCGCTGCGGGAGCACCGCGAGAAGCTCGGCGCGGTCCTCGAGGTCTTCGACACCGTGCCGACGGACCTCGTCGACGACGAAGACGACAGCCTCGGACGGGCCGTGGGCCTCTTGAAGCGCGTCCGGGCCATGCCGCTGATGGAGCCGCCCTACCAAGGGTGGTACGAGCGCCCGTGCCTCGAGCACCTCGCGTACGGCCTCGTCCGGGACATCCCCATCGAAGCCCCATTCGCGCCGAGCGTGGCGACGCTGCGTGCGCGCATCGTGGCCGCGGGCGCGCAGGCCGAGCACAAGGACAAGGTGCTGCTCCGGACGATCGCGCGGCTCCGCCTCGCCGATACGAAAAAAAATCCTGCAGAATAATCCAATAAATAACAAAAACTTGTTTCAAAAAACTAGTTATGGATGAACATAAATAGGCCAAATCTATCTCCATCACAATAGACTAGCACTTTTCTTATGGGCTGCTTAAAGGGAGATCTGATAAAGTAATTAAACTATCGCGTGCCGATGACGGATGCAACGGTAGATGAAACCTAGTGAAGAGCAAATCTCAGCCCATAGCAACCCGAAATAAAAAAATGAGTTTTCAGAAAAACTGCGCAGTGGAAAAAATTCTTATTCGATATTGATTCAGGAATGGTAACAATGCCCTGGCTTAAAATTCAAAGTAAATTTGGAGGACAAAAGCAAATTTCCACTTTTTGCAAAAAAAAAGCCTGACACCCCTGAAAAAGGGCATCGGATCGAAAATGAAAAGTATGCCATTGAAATTGCGATAACCAAAAACCCTTAATAAATCATTTATAGTCCTCCATCTAAAAAAAAAAACTCATAGTAATGGCAAGATACAAACAAGTTTATTTCTTACATTAGGGCCTGGTTCCATTGTGTACTGCCTGTGCACTCTTCAGTATAAAGATCCCTAATCCTAACCTTTACCTTAAATCTAACACAAGGACCAAAATAAAGTGTTAAAAGACAGTCCAGTAGCTCTTATCAAGTCCTTAAAATGTTTTAGATTGAACACGGATTTATCGAAGTCATGTCCATTAACTGTTACTCGAATTTTGGTTGAAGTTGGGGTTCGTTTTGGTATCTAGCAGCCAGGTTCTTAAATAAGAAGGGAGCACTCATAGTCCAAGACACATTACAATATTAAAACCAGGTCAAAAAAGGTCAATGACCAGGCAGAATAAACAGCATTTCTTTTGTTTCAAGAAAATTCAAGCCCAGAATTAGGCAAATATGAAGAATCATAAATTTTTACCTTTTTATGAAAGTAAAGAGTAGCATTAAAACTGAAAAAAAATTGTTCTGTACAAGATTACCGTATAGAAGGTATAGAAATTTTTCCTTACATGTTTACATATCTTAGCTTTGGCAAACATGACTTTTTGCTTAATTAGAAATTCAAATCTGGAAGCAAGAGCATACATAGGTGCACGCATGTCCAACTTTTAGTGAAGGAGGAATATCATGGCATTTTTTCAAGAGGATGGTCAAAGCACAAAAAGGCTGATTTTTAAAACACTTTTTATCCACAAGAAGTCCTTCAAGACAAGTACGAGGGGGGGTCTCCTCCCTGAATGTATGAGGACATACTTGGGCCAAAGTCTAAAGCATTCGATAGCTAAAACATAAGAGAAAACTCAAACTAATCTAGAAAATGTGGCAAATTTTGTAAGAAGACAAGGGCAGAATATAACGTTTCATCCAAAGTTAAAATTGACTGCCAATTAAACAAATCTAACTGATTTCAGTGCAAACAAATTTGATTTCACCTTAGTAAATCACCATTAAACTGGTTTGAAAAGCAAAAAAAAGTCACCAATACAACAGGACTAATTTAATTGGGGAGATTTCGTATTCCTTAGGGCAAATTCCTTAACCTCGGAATCTTGGGTACAAGTGTTGCTTCTATGTATACTTACACTTTTTTAAAAAGAATTATAAGATCAATGGTGCCCAACGGGTAAGAACGCCCTGCCTTCTCCCGGGATATACAAAAAATGTTGTAAGATTCGGCTAAATATGACATTTTTTTAAAACTGCAGGGTCGTACTCTTTCCCCTCCCTCGATTTAAAAATTTATGCAGGAGGATATTGTTTCAATGAAAGCTAATAATATTTTAGAATAATTATAATCTTGCATATAATCAAAGAAACCTACACATTTTATTTGGGTATGTGGGATGTTATTTCATAGCTATTGGCTTTAAAAATTATTTAGAGTTAGATTTAAAACAAATTGTAGAAGAAAATTTTCCAAGAAGCTCCAGATAATGGCTGTCGGGTTAGATGGGATACAGGCATACGTACGATGGGATACGTACAGTGGCTGTTACAAGGGAAACAGAGGGGGTACTTGACTTGGGCACAGAAAGTTTAAGGGCGAAAAAATCCAAATGAATAATTTAACAGTTATAGGCTAATCAATGATCAATTTTAAAATTTTATTTTCTGAAAGTAAAGTAGAGGGCGCAGTTAATAAATTTAAAGTAGGTAATAAATTACTAACTTATGATAAAATAAAAATAAACTAAAAAATAATTAAAGAATAGTAAGAGAAATGGGGAGATTATATACCAATGGTTTTGTGGTAAAAAGTATGCTTGAATTCATTTGATTTACAATTATGACGTACTTCCGTGCATTAGTCATGTTATTCCGTAAGCGTCGGAAAGGGAGGTCAAATATCATTCGGAATTTGATTGGTTTTCATCCGCAACATTCTAAGCCAGTTTATTCATCTTCCTTTTTCCCTTATCCATCCATAGATACTCTATAGTAGCAGCGTATGACTGGATACACTTCTTTCCATTGTCTGGCCTGTTCGGGTCTGGTCTGTTCAGTTGCTGCTTCGGCTACAAAGCTGGGATTCGGTATAGAAAGAATATGAGCGATTAAGGATGCTGCCAGGTTATCAGAAAGAGAAACATCAGGGAGTAAAGTAGCATAACTTTAAAACGATAATTGGTTCTTCTGTGTCATATCACATACAAATAAAGAGAAAAAAGCTTCAATTTTAGGTGATTGCTTCTCCTGTGTAATATTTTAAGCCAATAGAAAGAACGA
Source organism: Alatinidae sp. Z8VKAUB7J3 (assembly GCA_010016025.2). Lineage (NCBI taxonomy): Eukaryota > Metazoa > Cnidaria > Cubozoa > Carybdeida > Alatinidae > Alatinidae sp. Z8VKAUB7J3. The sequence continues at coordinate 46,133,386 of JAAAKM020073195.1, read as the reverse complement.
CAAGTTTCTAGCCGTAATATTTTAAAAAATCCGTCCTTGTTTCACTCTGGCTTTGCCCACCTAATATCTTTCGTTTGTGCCTTATCATACTTTTTGCACCTTGCCTTTTCCTGATGCTGGGTATCCTGTCATCGAGGAAAAGCTCAACAATCAGTGTGCCGTGTGGTTGTTATTTTGAAGCTGATATTTGTCAATTCCAGTTTTGGACTGTGCTAACGAATTATCAGAAGTCGAGAGGTAAGAATATTCATAGAATCGTAAAAAGCTCTAAATAGTTTTTGGCGTGTGCCCTGCTTCATATCGGCAAAACATGAGGGTCGTCGTATACTAGTAATATGTATACATGTATACTACAAATATGTATACACAAAATGTATACTAGAAAACAACTAAGCACGTGAATTCCCTGTGCCGAACTATCTACCCTCTCTTGTGAGCCTTCCTATACAATTTTGTTTCATTTCTACACACAGCAATTAGGCAGTTTAAGCAAGCAGAACGGTAACCGAAACAGAAACGTTAGCTAGTGGTTTGAGCTCAAGTACGGAATCAAAAATCTTCAAATTTAATAGCTCTTAACCTTCTCTGCAATTAATTTCTCTTTTAATTTAAATGGAGACAAGGCATTTATCTATAAATACATTCTAAGACCACACTGGCTATACATGACGTATGAAACAAAGAAAAGAAAGAGAAAAGTTGAGGAACTTTATCAGCCAATAGCAAATTATTTTCTCTTCTTGTAGGGTTCACTTCAAAATGTTAGATCTTGTCTTTGTTTTTGTTTTTTTTTTTTCTGAAAAAGATTCAATCAATCATTTCCCCCAGTCTAATTTAATGCAACCTACCTGCGTATCTAATGAAAATTGAAGTTGCAGGCTGGTAAAGCTATTGCTAAAATAAGAACATTTGTCCAATCCAATTGGTGAATTGTCTTTCATTGATTTTGGCTGGTTTTGTGACTCAGTGTATTTTCTCTTCTTGTAGAGTTCACTTCAAAAGGCTAGATTTTGTCTTTGTTTTCTGTTTTTTTCTGAGCACTGAAAACGACTTGGGGGGGGGGGTCCTTTTGGAAGTATTTGCTTGTTTTCGTTTTCATAGTTTGCTATTGACTGACAAAATCCTCATCTTTTCTTTTAAACTTTAGATCTGAAAACGCCACTGCCAAGAACGGAATCAGCTTTATCCTTCCCAGGATTGAAAAAGAAGTTCAACTTTTAGTTTGTTTTTGAAAGAATGATGGACTAAGCTCAAAAATAAAGTTCAAACAGTTCAAAAATGGACAAGAGGTTGAACGTCTTATTATTTCTGGGATAAAATGAAACTGTTGCTATTTTTGGCAGTGGCGTCTAAGGCTTTGGACAAAAAAAGATTGAATCTTGTTCTAACCCCCACTCCGTAAACATTTCATGGACATGTTAAGAATCAAAGACAAATGCTAAGAAACCAAGAAAATTATGCTTTCCCTATATAAAGCTCAAATTGCTTTCTGGATAGCACTCATATCTAGCAACACATTTCCTCAGTAGCCTTTGCTATCTTTTTTAAGGAGGAAAAACAAACTTTTTCCTCACTGGTAAGAGTGTCTTCCTTTTCACGATCAAATATTAATCCCTTTTTCCTGTACAACTGCCTCATGTGTTATTGCCACGATGACATTTTAGGTATTCTGTAAGCCGTCTCTGAATAATTGCAGAGTTTATTACTTGATTTATGTCCCTATATGTTCTAATCAATTTGCCTCTCAGAGGTGAGCTTCAGGAGGACAAGGATTAAAGGATTAATGAAAGAAAGAGTATTTTCTTTGTAGGGAAATTTTTTAACTAATTCTGCAATTAGGGAAGAGCTACTTTTAGTCGTTTTCTTCTCAGGAATTTCTCATAATAAAGCAAGTGATGATAAACGCAGAAAAACGGATAATTAGATCTGCTAGTCGTTTATTATATTCGGGAACCCAAACCCTGTACGATCTCGGAGTACATAACCAACAGCAAGGCCAAAAAGCAGGGGAGAGAGTACACATCCCTGTTTGACCCCAGACATGATACTGAAATTCATTGTACTTCCTTCATGGCATTTTTCTTGCATCTGCCTCTTATAGTATCTATCTTTAAGTACAAAGCTTTACCAATATCGTTATGATTATGTTGAAGATTTAGGGAATAGGGAATCAAGCTCAAAAACTGTAGGCTCGCATTCTGTAAATCCCATTAAAAATCTTCAGATGAATATGAACAGAGGAAGGATAAGGGGTGGAATAAAGTCCGCAGCCTCCATTCATTTTGAGGAATATATTAGGACTAGGCTTATGGCATGGACATTGCTGAACGACACTTCGCCTCTTATTGCTGAAATAGTTCGAGTGTAACATAACTAAGTAATTCACACTGCTTAACTGCACATAAAGAGGAGGGATGAGGGCATGCAGTACAAACAAGATTTGTAAAAAAAAAACAAAAAAAAACTTGAAAACGAAGACAAAGCATGCAAGTACACTAGTCACGACAGTCAGAACAGTACCTGCTTCATCATCTTCAACAATGGTGGTAGGGCAATTACGTCGATGATCCTTCCTTACCCTAGCTGTATCTGAACTAGGGGCAACGTAATTGTTTACGTCGACAGGCATGCCTGATGAAAGGGCCAGTCTTTGCATCTTATGAACCATGGTTATTGCATGCATTAGTTGCTAAATTGCAAAGAATTTACTATTTCATGGTTAAATGTAGCTGCAGGTAAGTATGAATTTTGCATGCAAAATTTAGTAACTCAATTAAATGCCAAATTCTCGTACTATCAGCCAAAGCTGCACAAAGGGGGCTAAAAGATGGAATAAAAACGTATTTTTTGCGTTTGTTGCCCCTTTTCTGACCTGCTACCCATATCTGTGCATACTTCTACCTTCAATAAGTGAGATATTTACAGTATATTAGAACATTCAATACGTCTTCAGAGGTTGTATCCAAACTTTTGATTTTTTGTCATATTAGGATTCACAGAGACAAAGCTGCATGTAGGAATTTATTTTGAGACACACCTCCTGATCTTAGAACTCTGTGTTCATTAAATTTGCTATATTTGCTCAGTAATGTGCTCTTTCAGAACTCTGTACTCAGTAAATTTCGTAATTTTCCGAATCTAATTATCTTAGTGTTACATCAGAGTAAAGTTGGCGGTTGTACAAATATAGCATCGTTACCGTCATCCAGATACCATTTTACGAACATCTGGAGCTGGACACTAATACGATTACAATGGACACAAAGTTATACTACAATACCTTTAAATCAGTTCCTCAAATTTAAAACACAAATCAGCAGCATTTGTACAACAAGCATGTTTTCTGCTGCTTAGACAGAGGCTAAGACTTACACAAACACTCTCTTTTCATTCCTCCCTGCTATAAGCTTCTTCTTTATCCACCTCTCAAGAAATGCTGGCTAATCCCCTAGTGTAAAATTTCCCCTGGAAATTTCCCCTCCCCAAGGAAAAATTTCCCCGTGAAAACTCACCCCAAGAACTAAATCACTCCTCACTCCCCCCCCCAAAGAAAAACGTTTGTAACTTCACAATAACGGGATATGGGAGGTCATGCCAACCCTAAAGGCACAGTTGTTGGATCTGTCAACTATACTGAACAATATGAATATCTCAGAATTTTGATAGGATGACTTGGTGGGCCGGGTTGGCGGATAGAGAATGCTACCAGACATCATGTCATGACCCCGTGGTTCGAACATGAGACCGGTTCGGATCCAATCGTGGTTCGCGAGAAAATCCAAGCGTTTTTGGCTCATGGTCTCGCCCTTGAGCTGCGGTCCGCCACTGCTGACGACACGAACTGGATTGCCGCACGTATGGGCATCTACGCAAAAAAAGGTATGAGTCGCCATGCTCAGTGCTCCTGAGTTTTGTGATATGGCGGTCGAATTCTGCTTTTTTGGGGGCGAAAGTCTTTAGAAAAGATCCATAGCCGATCGGGTAGATTGTTCGAGATAGTCCATGAGCTTGTCACTGCACTGAGCAGCACTTTCACAATCCGCGTTCTCAATGGCCCGCATGAGCTGGGCATGGAGTTCGGCAGACTGTTTTAAGTCGCTGTTGTGTTGGTGCATGTACCAAAAACGGCGACAATGTGCATGCAAGGGCGCGGTTGCTTGGGCTGCATAGTTGTTGCGGGCAGCCTCGCCTACCAGTTGGTCGAAATTACGGTCGGTGCGCATAAACAGTGGAATATCGCGTTGCTGTGCTGCTTCCTGAAGATCGGCAGCAATAGTTGCGAGCTTTTTCCGCTGTTCGGGCGTTGCCCGTTTGGCCGCTTTTTCGGCGAGGAGCCGATCGAGCGCCCGTCGTGTTTCGATCAGTGCCAAATGTTCAGTCATGTTGACTTCGGTCACAACCACACCCCTTCGCGGCAGGGTTGCCACCAAATGGTCGGACGCCAGCCTTTGAAGGGCTTCTCGCACAGGCGTACGACCAATATCCAAACGTTTACTTAAATCAGATTCGGAAAATACCGTACCAGGAGGGAGTTCGAGGGTAACGATCATTTCCTCGATCCGCTGGTAGGCTTGGACGGCCAGACTTGGCTGATTGTCATTCATCAATCTAGAACCTCTTAGTGCCAATAATTCCGGTATGAGTCCAAGCATATCACGTTCTTTTCCCGTTTGGGTTTTAGGCTGTCTGATAACAGGTTTTCACGGTTGTGTAAAATTCCGAAGCGTAGCGGCCTTGTTCACGGCTTCCATAACTGGAACCCTTCCTGCCTCCGAAGGGAACGTGATAGTCCACCCCGGCGGTAGGCAGGTTCACCATGACCATGCCCGCTTTACTCTGAGCTTTAAAATGGTTCGCGTATTTTAAGGATTGAGTACAAATCCCCGCAGACAAACCAAAGCTGGTTTCGTTGGCCACCTCGAGCGCTTCCTCGTAATCGCGAACCCGAATGACGGAGGCGACCGGACCGAAGATTTCATCCCGATTGATCTGCATGCCATTGGTGGTATCGGTGAAAAGGGCTGGCGCCATGTAATATCCAGGCGTATCCGTGGCGGGTGAGGGCCCACTCTCGAATATTGCCCCTTCTGCACGACCGATCTCCAAGTAGCCGGACACTTTCTCGTGTTGGGCAGCACTGACCAACGGACCAATCTGTGTGCCCTTCACCAATGCGTCCCCGACCTTCAAAGCCTGAATTTGTTCACGAACGCGGGCAACGAAGCGATCGTGAATACCTTCGGTCACGATGAGTCGACTTGATGCCGTGCATTTTTGGCCGGTGCACGCTCGAAGCCGAGGTCCACGTGCGCGACCCGAAGGGACCGCGCATGATCCCCTTCGGCGCCTTCTGGGCCGGTCCGCAGCCGGGCGTCGGCACCGACACGGTGCTGAAGGACGGCGAGGTGATCGAGGCCATCCGCATTCCGCCCAGCGGCACCAAGCCGAAGCTGGGCTACTACGAGGTGCGCCACAAGGCGGCGTTCGACTGGGCGCTGGTGAGCTGCGCCGTCCGCTACACGGAGCTTGACGGGAAGATCACCGATGCGAGCGTCTGGTTCGGGTCGCTCGCGCCGACGCCCTGGCGGGCGGAGAAGGCCGAGCAGGCGCTGATCGGAAAGGCCTGCACCGACCAGGCCGCGCTGGCCGCGGCCGAGGCGGCCCTGGCCGATGCCAAGCCGGTCGATGGCGCGGCCTACAAGGTGAAGCTCGCGAAGGTCGCGCTCAAGCGCGCGCTGGCCGACGCGCGAGGGAGGTCCTGATGAGCGACGGCGAGTACACGCGCGACGTCCGCGAGCAGCTGCGCACGCGCTGCATCGACCTCCTCACGAAGGAGGCCTTCCTCGGCATCCCCGAGGAGCACGAGCGCGCCTTCGAGCACGACGAGGGCATCTTCTGGTGCGATCGCACCAGCGAGGTGCTCGGTCCCGACGGTGAGCCCGCCTGCGCCAAGGCCTGCGGCAAGCCCGGCCGTAGTTGCTACACGCCGCCGATCGAGCTCTAGCTCGCCGCTTCGAATTGGTCGTGCTCGCGTTCGACCCCAAGGGCGGTCCCGTGCACTACGCCGACGGCCGCAAGGTCACGCACGTGCACGCCGTGAGCCGGGGATATCTCCCTGTATCGCGTCACGTCCGCCTCGAGCACGCGCGAAAGGCCTTCCTCGACGGGCTTTGGGAAGGCGACGGACGCCCGGGGCTGCGCATCGCCTGCGCGCGGGGCGCGGGATCCGAGACCGCATCGCGGAGGTCCTGCACTCGCCTGACCTGCACCGGCATCGCCGCGGCACGCTCCCGCTGACGCTGAGCCGTGGCCCTGGGAGTCTTGCTGTGCTCCTCCCTCGGTAGAGGGGCGGGCTACGCGTCTCCATTTGCACGTCGGTATTGGCACACTGCTCGGAGCGCCGTGCTCATTCCAGGCGCTAGGAAGACGTCGGCAGATCGCCATCTGACGATGTCGACCTGTCATCATCTTCGTCGGACTCGTTCGTGTGCGGTTCGGCATCGTCCCCGTCGCTACCGTTCGAGGGCGCATCGCCTGCCGGGGGACTGTCGTCCCGTGGCGCGGAGACATGCGGACCGGCACCGTGTTCGGGTTCGACCTCCGGCGGGGGCGACGGAGGCTCCGGTGAGAGGTTCGGCACCGGTTGCCGGACGTAGAGCTGATTGCACGAGTTGCAGCTCAGGAAGCGCTCGCCCGTCGCGCGGCGAGAGATGAGAGTCGGACTCCCCTGGCACCCGGGGCAGGCTCCGTCCCAGTCCGGGCCCATGATCTGAACTGGTGAGTGATCGACAAGTCGTGTGCTTCCAGTGGACTGCTGGAAGTCGAATGTTGCGCCACACTCGAAGCACCAGCGCCGTAGCTCGCGCTCCGGATCGTCCTGTTTGGCGAGTGACAAAAAGGGTTCTCACAGAAAGGCCCTTTATTTGTTGGCAATAAGAATTGCCAATGTGCTGTTTATCAGCACAGAACTTTCAGACAACTGCAAACATTAGGATAATAAGTTGAAAAAGTATGCTGATGTTCTCTGTACCCTGTACATTGCTGAGTACAACAAATTTATGGATAGTGTTGACCTCAGTGACATGGTCATTGGGCTGTACAGGATAGACATCCATGGAAAGCAATGGTATATACATCTCTTTTACTATTTCTTGGATGTTTTGTTGTCAATGCATGGTTGCTTTATCAGCATCATATGGGTCAGCACAGCCAAACCCACAAAAAGAGCCTCTTAGACCTCAAGAGTAAAATGACCAACTGCCTTATCTCTACAAGTGATGCAACTCCAAGATCTCATGAAAGACCTCTTAGAGAACAAGACTGTTCTACTCCAAAAAGGCCAAAGCTTGCCAAACCAAAGCCATACAACAGTGTTTGCTATGATGGCATCCAGCATTGATCAGAGGCAGTGGCTGATAAGAAATGATGCTGGCTCTGCTCTGCTTATGCTCAATCTAGTGTTCAAAGTATCAAATTGCATTGTGTCTAGTACAGAATGGAAACAGTTTCAAAATCTTTTATACTTAATGACTTTTTGTAGGCTATTTCTTCTTCTATGTATTGTCAGTAAAAACAAATTTCCATGTTAGATTAGTGTATAGATTTTGTGGCTTGTGACAGGAGACCATGCCAATTGTAGTCATGACTGTATGTCCAGAATGAATGGATTAAACTGGTATTCTGTTTCAAACTCATCATATGTGAACTCATTTAAGGCTAAAATTCAAAAATCAATTTTTTTTTAGCTCTATCATAATTCAGCCCTGAAAGGGTTAACAGAAAGCTGACTTTCTTCAGATTCTAAAAATGTACCTTTAATTTTTATTCTATAAATCATAAATATTAAATATGATTTTTTCTTTAAATTGCTTGTCAAAACAGAAACCAAACTTTCAATTTATTCTGACAAACTATTGTTGAAAATTTGACCAAGAAGGGAGGATTCTTGTTATTGCCCTCACATTGTATCATTCTGTAGCAAAATGGGGGTGCTCCAAAAACCCATTGCTAGTTTTCAAGAATGCCAAAGAAAACTGGTCTTTCCCAAAGAGGTCTGTAACCCTGTACATGGTCAAATAAACCATCTGAACCACATTTCTAGAAGATTTGAGGAAAACACTTGATAAGCCTAAAAATGACCTATACTTTTAGCAGAAGGGGGTTCTTATCCCAATTACCAAATGACTTTCAGAGACACAAATTACAAATCTTCAGAAACAGAAATAATAGTGCTTTTGCTAAACCTCACAAATCTGATAAAAATTTTAGCATTCATTAGCCATACTTGGCTGATAACTTTGGTAAAATTCTAGTTTAGCTACTTTTCACTATCTTTTTTGCAGTTCGTATTTTGACTTGCAAATAAAGTGAACATACCAATCAATGTTTTTTTTTAATGTTCTTTACAAATATAAAAAATGCTTCTATTGCAAATTCAAATTTAAGCACTTTTTGACCTAATTAGCCCAACCTAACCTAAGTAAATAATTTTGGCTGTTGAAGTGGCAATCCGCCACGCCTCTATCAATGCGGAATCGGCGGTAAACCGCCAAATTGCCTCTCTCGCGGACTCTTTCGCCGCGATGGACGATCCTTATCTAGCCAGCAGAGTTGAAGATGTGCGGGCGGTCGGAACACGGTTGCTGCGAAATCTCATTGACAGCCCGGCCGGTGGATTCGACCAGATTCCAGAGGGCAGCATCGTCATAGCCGAGGAGATCGGACCGGCCGATTTGGCACAGATCGATGCCGCCAAAATTGTCGGGTTAGCGGCATGCCGTGGTGGGATCGAGGGGCACACGGCAATTATGGCCCGATCGCTGGGTACGCCGGCCGTATTGGGCGCACCAGGATTGATCGCCGACATCTTCACCGGTCAAACGATCATCGTCGACGGCACCGTCGGCGAGATTATCATTAATCCGAACGCAGACTCGATAACCGCGTGCCGCAAAAAGGCTCGCGCGCTGATGGATAACGACAGGCGTCTGGCGGAATTCGCCCATCTGCCGGCGCGGACACTGGACGGCATCGACATCGCGCTGGAGGCCAACGTCGATCTGCCGCGCGATGCCCCTTTGGCCTTCGCCCTCGGGGCGGACGGGATCGGCCTTACGCGCACCGAATATCTGGCCATGGGAAAGCCGGTTCTGCCGGACGAGGATGAACAGGTCCGAGCGCTGTCTCAGATCGTGCGGAACATGCAAGGCAGGCCGGTCACGATACGGACCTTCGATTTTGGCGACGACAAAGATGTTTGGCCCGCCGTGACCACCATTAACGACAAGGTGCGGAATCCCGCCCTGGGGCTGCGAGCCATTCGACACGGACTGCGCAAGCCGTCTGTCATGCAAACCCAACTGCGCGCTATCTTGCGCGCATCGGCCGAGGGGCCGGTACGCATTCTTATCCCGATGGTCACCGGCACCGATCAGATCTTTGCCGTCCGCAAGGCCTTACAGACTGCCGCCTTGTCGCTTCGTGAAGAGGGCATCCCGATTGCCAATCCCCTGCCACCGGTGGGCGCGATGATCGAGGTTCCAGCGGCGGCTCTAATTGCTGACCAATTGGCGAAAGTCTGCGATTTCCTGTCTGTTGGCACCAACGATCTGGCCATGTACACGCTGGCGGTCGATCGTGCCGACGAAGCTGTCGCGGATCTTTATCAGCCGAGCCACCCTGCCGTTCTCATGCTGATCCAACGCACGGTGGAGGCGGCGCATCGCGCGCGGGTGCCTCTCTGTGTCTGCGGCGAGATGGCAGCCGACGCCCGGCTGTTACCCTTCCTGGTCGGAATCGGTGTTCAAGCCGTATCGCTGGGCCCCACGCGGCTTCTTCGCACTAAACAAGCCATCCGGTCGATAGACGCAGCCGCAGCGGCCGATCTCGCTAAGCAATTGCTGGCAGCGGGATCGGCTGACGAGGTGCTCGAGATTCTCGACACTTGCGAGGCAGGCGAACGCCGCGTATTTGACGGGAACTCGCAAAAAGAACCGGCTGCGGCATCCGGCTCGTACTAGATCAGAATGGTCTAGCCCTGCTATGTCGCACGCGGTTGCAACGCGGGGATTACTGGCCGCGTCTTGCTACAATCTCTCTCCGCCCGCCAGGCTTCGGGCCCGGTGAAAACGTCAGCGTACTGCCGGTCGAACATATCAACAGACACACGCGCGGCGACGCTGGCAATTTCTGCATTGCTGGGCCAGATGTCGGCCAACATGACATCGCGGCCTTCACTGTCCTGGCCGATAGGATCTTTCACCAGATTGATGCGGGTGGTGCCAGCCAGCGCATAGGCCACCACCAGCGGTGGAGATGCCAGCCAGTTGGTGCGCACCTCCAGGTGCACGCGCCCCTCGAAGTTTCTGTTCCCTGACAACACCGACGCCACCGACAGGTCTACGCTGTTAATGGCTGCCGAGATGTGGTCGGGCAGCGGGCCGGAATTACCAATACAGGTGGTGCAGCCATAACCCACAAGGTTGAAACCCAGATTATCCAGCGCATCCTGCAGGCCGGTGGCTTCAAGATATTCCGTCACTACTTTCGAGCCCGGCGCCAGCGAGGTTTTTACCCAGGGTTTCACCGCCAGGCCACGCTCAGCAGCTTTCTGCGCCACCAGACCGGCGCCAACCATCACCGCCGGGTTCGAAGTGTTGGTGCACGAAGTGATGGCCGCAATCACTACATCACCGTCGTTAAGCTGATAATCTTGGCCGGGTACATCCGCCGCCAGCGGTGTTGTACGCCCCTGCAGGGCCAGGTCAGCGTCAAAGGCCTGCTTCATATCTGTCATGGCAACCCGATCCTGCGGCCGCTTTGGTCCCGCCAGGCTCGGCACCACCGTGGCCAGATCCAGCTCCAGTGTGTCGGTATACACCGGGTCCACGAAGGATGCGTCCCTGAACATGCCCTGCGCTTTGCAGTAAGCTGCCACCAGGGCCACGGTCTCAGCATCACGATTGGTCAACTGCAGATAGTTGATGGTTTCCGCGTCAATCGGGAAAAAACCGCAGGTGGCGCCATATTCCGGCGCCATATTGGCGATGGTGGCCTGGTCGGCTAACGATAAGTTATCGAGACCACCACCGTAGAACTCAACAAATTTGCCCACCACCCCTTTCTGCCGCAACATCTCCACAACAACCAGCACCACATCGGTGGCGGTAATGCCTTCACGTGTTTTACCCGTGAGCTTGAAGCCGACAACTTCCGGTATCAGCATGGACACCGGTTGTCCGAGCATCGCCGCTTCAGCTTCAATACCACCCACACCCCAACCCAATACGCCCAGGCCGTTGATCATGGTGGTATGCGAATCGGTACCGACCAGGGTGTCCGGGTACGCCACGGTGCGGCCCCCTTCCTGTTTGGTCCACACCGCCTTGGCCACGTCGACCGTGTTGCCGACGGCCTGACGGCACCGCCCCTGAGGGGAGATTTGGCGACCATCCGACACAGCGACGTCGTAAATCCGTTCTTTCGCCTTGCCGTCGGCCCCCAGCCAGCCTTTCACAATTTGAATCCGATCGAGATTCCCACTCATCGGATCCTTCATCGCCGCCACAAGAAACGAGGGTGCCTTCTTACCGGCGGGCTGCGGACGCAGATCACTGCCCATGGGCACGCCCTTCGTGTAGCCGGTGGTCCCCGGAAGCCGACTCTGGGCATCCTCCGCTGCAAAATCCCAGCCGCCAAAGAATCGTGATGAACCTCTGGTTCGGCCTGATTTTCCACGGTTTTTGGCTACAAGTTTCGACCCAAGTGGAACACCAGAGCCCCAAAGTGGATGGCACTGCGAAAATGGCGGCGCTTCTGGCCCAAAAAGCAGAGGCAGCCAAACCTCGGGAATCGCCTTACCTCAATGAAAAACGGGCGACGCTTTTGCGGTCACTCATTCGACCAGATCAAAAGCTTCGCAAACGGATGAGTTTGTTACGCCAGTTGGCCGTCGAACTTCTCCACGCAGGCGACAACCTCGGATCCCTGCAAGCCCTCCAGGAATTACAGCGGTTGCATCGTGAGAACGGGCTGCAGATGGATATGGCCAGGTTCACCAAACAATTGTCGATCGCCTTTCTTCGACTGGGAGAACGAGAAAACTGTTTGGACGACCATGGCTCGCAAAGCTGTCTATTGCCCATTCAAGGTGCTGGGGTACATCGGTTTCCCCGTGGATCGCGACAAGCCATTCAAGTTTTGACCGATATGCTAAACGTGGCGCCCGAAGACCTTCGCTCTCGATGGTTATTGAATGTAGCTTACATGACGCTTGGTGAATATCCCGACAAGGTGCCCGAAGCTTGGCGCATTCCTCCCTCTGTTTTCGAGTCCGAAACCACCATGAATCCTTTTCCCGAGATTGCCACCGCTCTTGGACTTGGCGTCAATGAGCTCTCCGGAGGATCGGTGGTCGACGATATGGACAATGACGGGTATCTCGATATCATGGCTTCCTCATGGGGGCTCCAGGATCAATTGCGTTTTTTCCGCAATATGGGCGATGGGCGGTTCGAAGACCGCACCGAGGCTGCCGGGCTGAAGGGCATCACCGGCGGGCTCAATATGATTCAAGCCGATTATGACAATGATGGATTTACAGACGTTCTTGTTCTGCGTGGAGCATGGTTAAGAAAGGCTGGGAAAATACCGAACTCGCTTTTGATAAAAAATGGCGACGGCAGTTTCTCAGATGTCAATGAATCGGCGGGAATCCTGAGTTTTCACCCCACCCAGACTGCCGTTTGGTTCGATTACAACAATGATGGACACTTGGATCTTTTTATTGGGAATGAGTCTAATTACGAGGAAAAAAATCCTTGTGAGCTTTTCCATAACAACGGAGACGGCACTTTCCGCGAGATGGCCGCAGCGCTGGAATTGAATAAGGTCGGGTTTGGGAAAGGCTTACGGCGGCAAGTACGCCTGGGGTTTTGGTCGTACCTTGCTCGCGATTCGCGTCGCCGAC
>JAAAKM020073195.1:46022822-46120409 GCA_010016025.2 Alatinidae sp. Z8VKAUB7J3 | reverse complement strand
CCCGCATGGAACAGACAAACATATTTCTCAAGAATAGCGGACCTCAAGAATCGGGTTGGCGTTTCATTGACGCGACCCTTAGCGCGGGCGTTGCCGATCCTAAGCGTTCTTTTCCCACCTGGTTCTGGGATTATGATAACGATGGATTTGAAGATTTGTACGTCGCCGATTATGGGGTTCGCGATGTCGGTGAGGTGGCTGCCGATCTCATGGGCATGCAACATCAAGGCGAACGGCAGAGGCTTTTTCGCAACCGTGGTGACGGTCGATTTGAAGATGTCACCAAAGCGACGGGCTTGTTTAAAACGACCGTGGCCATGGGATCCAACTTCAAGCTCCAGTGGTTGGCCTTTATGAGTAAATGTGATCAATTCTTTAAAATGCCTCAGGAAGTTCTAATCCTTATATTCGCCGACGATCGCAAATTCAGTCTTCAACCAAGACCTTTCCGCAATTGCTGCAGCCGAGCCTTGTATCCACACATTTTTTTTTTTTTTTATATTGTTTTATATTATAACGCCATACAAACTTTTTGTTCAACCTCTTAACCTTGAGAAGGGAGCTTTTTAAATGCCAATTTGCATTTAGCAGTAAAAATATTATATAATTAAATGCTAATAACGAATAAATTTCATTACATAGATTTCTCAATTTCTGCTTCTTGATAGCCCTTGCCGGTTGATTAAGCTCGATTCTACAATATACAGAAAACCTACATAAAATAATATATACCTTCACTTATAGTCTGATTGGCCTCGACATATTAGAAGAGGCATGGTAATGCCTCTTTTGGATTGAGTGCTTAATATCTACGAGTAATACATTTAAAAAGCCTTGGATTCTGCTATAGATCCTTTCAAGTGTCTTGGCGAGACAGATTTTTTCAAAGATAGTTAAACACAGGAAAAACCCTAAGGCTTTTTCTTAATTGGAATAGTAAAAGAAGAACCACAGGTAATAATCCAGCGAAGTAAGTTTTATGTGACACTTACCCAAGGGGGAACAAGTTTTGTTGTATTATCTTGTAGACAGATAAGTGTGTGTTGCATCATCATTCAGATAATAATTTATTTGAATACTTCAGCCGCTAGGGGCTATAGTTCTGTTCTTTAATATAACTTTGCTTTAAAACACTGATCGAGATTTAAAAAATTGGAATTTTGGACAAGGAGCTGTGATTTGAACAATGAGCATATAAAAGAGCTTTCTATGTGTGTACAAATATCGTTACCACAACGTGGTTTGAACTTTCCCCCTCCAACTCTCAAATACAGGCTCAGAGCCATTGGTTGCGGTAACTATTAATTCAGAAGGTATTATATGAACAAATTCTGAATTTTCATACTAAACCACTTCTTTCCTTATATATACTACGGGATATGATCGTCTCTTACTAGATTGCCGCTACCGCAGTAACCATGATCATTTTCTTACGATCTTGATCGGACAACAACTTAATAGCTATATTTACGTGTGCTGGAGCCCTGTCCCTTACAGTGTCATAATATTCTGATATAATTATAGCTAACGTCATAATATAGCATTTAATTTTTACGTCATACATATAAATATGGTTCTAACCAACGATTATGGCGACTATCATCATCTAGCATAAGGAAATGCAGTTTTTTGTAAAAATACTTATTATTTTTAAAGATTGGTTACAAAAGGCAGTAGATGCGGCAATTTCCTTTAAAAGGAATCATTGAACAGCTTTTTACGATGTTCCAATGCCCAGCTAGCTGGAGATGAAAAAAAAAGATGCTGTCGACGCGAAATATCGGGGATTCAGCCACTTTTCTTGTTTTTCAAGTAAATTAGTTTTCCTTGTTGTTCAAGCCAAGGGACTGTAAGTTTCCTATATAGGGGTTTCGGACAAAGCAGTTTTCATTGTATATTTTGTAGTTCAATCTGACACCATTTTTAGGAGTTATGGGGTCATGATTGCGCGTAAGGACCTGTCCAACTCGCAAGCAGAAGGCCTCATCGAACACTTCGGTGCTGTTCTGTCCGACAACGGCGGCAAGCTGGTCGACCAGGAGTACTGGGGCGTCAAGACCATGGCCTACAAGATCAACAAGAACCGCAAGGGCCACTATGCCTTCCTGCGCACCGACGCACCCGCGTCTGCCGTTCAGGAAATGGAGCGCCTGATGCGTCTGCATGACGACGTGATGCGCGTCCTGACCATCAAGGTCGACGAGCACGCCGAGGGCCCTTCGGTCCAGATGCAGAAGCGCGACGAACGCGACGGCCGTCGCGAGCGCCGCTGATCAACGCTTGAGAAAAGGACGCTAAATCATGGCAGCCAAACCGTTTTTCCGCCGCCGCAAAGTGTGCCCCTTCTCGGGCGACAACGCGCCGAAGATCGACTACAAGGACACCCGTCTGCTGCAGCGCTACATCTCCGAGCGCGGCAAGATCGTGCCCTCGCGCATCACCGCCGTGTCCGCCAAGAAGCAGCGTGAGCTGGCCCGTGCTATCAAGCGCGCCCGCTTCCTCGCCCTGCTGCCCTACGCTGTGAAGTAAGGAGACCTGACAGATGCAAGTTATCCTTCTCGAACGCGTCGCAAAGCTTGGCCAGATGGGCGAAGTCGTTGACGTCAAGCCGGGCTACGCGCGCAACTTCCTGTTGCCGCAAGGCAAGGCGATGAACGCGACCGATGACAACATCGCGCAGTTCGAAAACCAGAAAGCGCAGCTTGAAGCGCGCAACCTGGAGACCAAGAAAGAGGCCGAAAGCCTCGGTGCGAAACTCGACGGACAACAGTTCATCGTGATTCGTCAGGCCTCTGACGCCGGTGCGCTTTATGGCTCCGTCACGCCACGTGATGCGGCTGAGGCTGCCACCGACGGTGGTGTCAGCATCGATCGCGGTCAGATCGTTCTTGATCGCCCGATCAAAGAGCTGGGTCTGCACGACGTTGTGGCCCGCCTGCATCCTGAAGTGGACGCGACCTTCACCCTGAACGTCGCCCGCTCCCAGGAAGAAGCCGAGCTGCAAGCCTCCGGCAAGTC
This sequence comes from Alatinidae sp. Z8VKAUB7J3, assembly GCA_010016025.2. Classification (NCBI taxonomy): domain Eukaryota; kingdom Metazoa; phylum Cnidaria; class Cubozoa; order Carybdeida; family Alatinidae; species Alatinidae sp. Z8VKAUB7J3. Next base: position 46,117,391 of record JAAAKM020073195.1, on the reverse strand, counting down.
GATCCAGGATCTGGCGGCTGAGGCGGAAGCCGAAGCAGAGTTCGAAATCGCCGAGCTCTTCGACGATATCGGCTCCGCCGCAGCAGAAGACGAAGAGCTTCTGGGCGAGGCCGACGAAACCTCCGAGGACGCCGCTGAGGCCCCTGCCGAAGAGGCAGATGCAGACGCATCGGACGACGACGAAGAAAGCTGAGACGCTTCCTTACGTTGAGACATTTGAGAGGGCCGCTCGCTCAGAGCGGCCTTTTTCATTTGCGGATACGCGCCGCGTCAAGCGACGCCGGTATCGGCGCGCAGGTCGCTTAGGAGACGGTCCAATTCGGCCACGTCGCCACCAACCAGATCGACGGTTTTGCCACCGACCAGAACTGCCGTGATGCGCCCGTAATCGAGGCGGGAGAAGATCGCCTGCAGATCGGCCATGCGGGTGCCCTCTTGCAGATCGAGGCGCACGATCTCTTCGAACCGGATGCGGCGGCATTTGGCGCGCTTGCGGCTTTTGCCCAGCAGCAGGACCCGGTTTTCATGCATTAATTAAAAAACGTTCAGAAATTAAATAAACAAAAGTTGTTTTTAAAACTGAAAGTAAGGAGCGACATTAAAGCTTAAAACGAAAAGAAATTACTCCGTATATGAGAGGGACTGTTCCCTCCTCAACGCCCTGGTCTTTACGCTAGAGCTTTTTAATGTTTTAAAAAGTAGAGTTGAGAGAAAGAGTCACACTTTAGCGTAAAGAGTGGGGCGTTGAGGAGGGAACAGCCCCTTTCATATACAGAGTAATTTCTAAACGTTTCAAGTTTTAATGTCGCTCCTTACTTTCAGCTCAAAAAACTTGACAATAGAAAAAGAATCATAGAAAAAACATTCCCTATTACAAAACATGAACCTGCTGGCTGTCATGGAATAACGGAATGCGGCCCTCATGGAATCCAAGGATAGGGCTCTCATAAAAGTGCCTCTGGGGATGCTACTCGTTACGTGGCACAAAAGAATTTATTAATTAAAAAGAATTTAATAATTTTTTGAATTTACGGCATAAATCAGCGTTTCTCCGGTTCTTGTGTATGAGCAGCGTATGTGTGTATGAACCTGTGTATGAGCAGTGTGTGAGCCTGTGTATGACCTAACCTGTGTATGAGCAGCTGCTAGGTTGTCTTTCTTCAGCGACCATCAGTAGTCCACCATATCATGACTGCATCTCAACTTTCCTGTTACCTATCCTTCATTTTGCGCATGTCCTGATGGGACCTTTCTCTCTGCTCGTGGCTCATCGCTCCACGGTTTCCAGGAAACTTCTCCATGTCTGAGAACAGGAAGTACATCTTTATACTCATCAAACACCAAAGTTTTGGAAGGCCTCTATCATGGTACTGACGATTATAGCGTGGTTTACTGCCTTTGTATTCCCCCAGCAAGTTGTCACCCACTGCAAAACAGATTTCCTTGCAGCACACTCTGGCGTGTTCATTAGGTTTTCTAACTATGTGTCCTTTATGAGCTGTCGTTTCTGTGGGCCATCGAAAATGCCGGCCTTTAGCTTCTCAATTGTCAGTGGAGGAAAGGCTCGGCACAGGTAGCTGAAGCACCTCCCATCCTTGTCCAGAGCGTGCGTGAGCTGCTTCATCAATTCAAGCTTCATGTGTAGTGGTGGGATCAATATTTTCTCTCGGTCAATAACAGGTTCGTTTATGATGTTTATTGCCCCAGATACTAACTTCTCTGGCGCCGATCACTCATTCTTTACATAGTTCGGGGTGTTTCAACTGTTTACTGGTATACCTTTACGGCGATACCACGACAGTATACAAGGTCTTCTCCTGACAAAAGTAGTCCACTTAGACCTCATACCTTTTACGAAAGAAAGATGATAGACACGTCCTCACCAAGTGGATTTTTCACTTTGAGTCTGGAGGCCAAGAGCTCGGGGAAAGTCTTCGACAAGCTGAGATCCCGAACAAGAGCATTAAGCTCGCATTGTGGAGAGAGCAGCAGACCATCTTTTGCTTTATACTCCTCATCCGTATACCCTCCCTCGTATGCACCGGTGGCCCAGTCGTCGCTGTCAGGAAGGTCTGTGAAAGCTGGTACAGGAATTTATTCGCTATGAGCAACTGAACAGCAGGATGACATAGAGGTATCAAACTCCTAGCTGCAAAAATGTGGAATTTTGTATTTTTTTGCCGGAAGAAACGTCACTGATGCGTGTTTTTTCTTTTTGTATTTTTTGTTGTTGTTTTGCCAGGGGTGATAGTATCGACCCAGTAATCCTAGAATATCTTGAAAGGGATCATCCGAACGAAATTTCAAAGTTCTAATGCCCAATTTTAGTGAACAGAAAGATTTGAGGGTGGCTAAGCCCCCTTCCCCTTTTTATTCCCGAACCATCCAACCAAAATTTTGAGATAGTCATTTGGTTTATCTAAGTTGAAACGGCCAACAACTATACCTCTAGAAATAAAAAAGAACCCCACACAGTCACAGGAGAAAGGTCTTTAAGTTAAAAAATGCGTCTCTTTGCTTACGCATAGTATCTGTTTCTGGGAAATATGTATAGATTTTCGAGTGGGGGGAGAGGACGAATTTTCTCCTTTTTTTCCACAGGGGAATTCTCCGTAGAGAGAAAAGTTTCCAGGGGGTGAACTTGTCAGGGGAAATCACACACTATTGGAATTTGCCAGAATTCCTATCCAAAATTTTTTTTTAAGTCTTGTTTTCTCAATTTAGACTCAATTTTACGCGAAGAGTAGTTAACGGTAACTATTTTTTCAGCGAGTATATTTTCAACGAGATTGAATTCTTAGAGAATATTTCTGACGGATGGGGAAATTACCCGTGTAGGAGGAGCCAGATTTCCTGACATTATTTAGGAAAAGACCAGAAATAAAATGAAAAAATACAAGTTTTTTCAACTAAAAGTAAGGAGCAACATTAAAACTTAAAACAAACAAAAATTATTACGTATATGAAGGAGATTACCCACTCCTCGACATCTCAGTCTTTACACTAAAGTTTGAATTTTGTCCCAATTTCTGAAGAACGATTCCTGAAACACAAGAGGCGTTTAATTAGAACAATATGAAGCTTTTTTAAAAGTACCAAAGAACTGAAATCTACATAATAATCTGGATCATTCGATATATCTATCAATGTCAAAATTTCGCTTTTCAGATTTCGGTTACTATTGAGCCCCGTCGCCCCTTGCTTATAGTTTGTTGTCACGAACTGTTTGATTAAACTTAAAAAGACTTGATTTGTTTTGAATTTTGCATTAGGGAGCCCTGAAGGCTTGAATTTGCATTTTGGAGTCATAAGACAAAAAAAAAGAATCATAAAAATAGCACAACAGCTAAAAAAATGTGGTTAAACAATGCCAAAAACAACAAAATCAGAAAGGCGAAGCATTTCTTTAACAAAAAGAAAAAAAATGTTAGAAAGTTAAAAAGTAAAAACTACAACAAAACTAAAGAAAGGGAGATACAATTAGCATTAAAAACGTTTAAAAGAGAATATACAAACAAGGGGGAGGGAATAAAAGAATCAAACGAACATACAACTTAGGTATCCAATTAGGTACCCAACACCAAAGAAAAAAGAAAAACTAGCGATTTATTCTGATCAGTAACGAAGGAGACAAAGATTTTTTTCATGCCTGGAGGTTAAGCAACGGATGGGGGACAAGATAGGAACGGGCTCAGAAACAGCACACAGCAGCGGTGTCTGGATGGGGAGTGTCTACCTTCGAGTCATCCGGTCGACGTCTGCCGGGCTTTCAATGACGTCCTGATTACGCATGAACTCCGGAATAAATCGACGATGATCAACATCTTTGGTGAAACCGTTGTACATAGGCGTCCCGAAGAAGTAGTCGAACCCCTGGGCGTTTGGCATAAGCGCTGCCTTAAAGGGTCCCTTTCCCCCGGGACGACCGGGAGGCAAAGGGGGCTTTACATAATCCCAGGGCGCTTCGCCTTCACCGGCCATGTGCCATTTACCAAAGGCCGCTGTTACATACCCGGCCGTTTTAAGCGCCTCGGCAATCGTAATTTCTTTAGGATGAAGGATATTATTGGGATTCTTTTTATTACCCGGTTCGGCCACCCGGATGGGGTACGATCCGGTCAAAAAGGCAGCCCTGGAGGGTCCACAAACCGGTTGTGCGTAAAAACTGGTAAATTTGATCCCCTCTTCAGCCATTTGATCAAGATTCGGCGTCCGGATATCGGCGGAACCAAATACACCGATATCGCCATACCCCTGGTCATCGGTCAGTACGACAATAATATTAGGCTTTAAAGCTTCCGTTAGCGGCCTTTGCTTTTCGTTGGCTGCGGCAGCATGGGCGTAACTCCAGCAAAGCGAAAAACACAATAGGAAAGCTGAAAGCAAAAGGGAGCTTTGCCGGCCATCACCTTTGGAACTACTCCGTTTCTTCATCTTCAATGCCTAAATAGTTTGAGTAACCATCTATCACAATTCCACCACACCCTGTCTATTATAAGAATGCGGTTGAAATAGAGAATGTTGTATATCACCACAAAAATGTTTGGAATGAAGATTTTCATTCCTATGATCCGGCCAACTCCCGCCGGGTTAAACTTTTTGATAGTATGACCGGATAAAACAACCGGAAGACTGATAACGAAAGAGAGAACCCTTGGACATTTTTCTGACCAACCAGGTATTTGACCTGGGTTACGCGCACTCTGATAAGGGCGGACGTTTTGGTCCTATTTATCAAAGCCACCTTGCGCTTATGATCCTGCTGAAAGGAAAGGCCACTGCCGTTGTGGACGGCAAGAGTTTCCAAATCCTTAACGGTCAGGCAGCCTTCTTTTATGCCCATACAGTTCATGAAATGCGGTATGACACAAGGGAGGTATCCTATATCTGGTGCAGTAATACGCTGACCCCGGGTTCCGGCTTTATTTCACCAAAGGAAGTCATAGCGCAGATATCGAGTGTCCCGAACGTTTTGAAACCCTCCAAAACGCTACACAAATTGTTAGAGCTTGGTGCTCAAATGAATGACCGGAGTGGTGCGGCGGCGCAAAGAGTTCGCACGACCATAGGAGAATCTGCTTTTAATGAATATTTCTATTTAGCAAACGTGGTTGAGGAAGATACCAATTTGCCTAAATCAGTCATTAAAGCCAGGAACTATATCACCACCAATTTCACCGACCCCGGCTGCCAGTTAAAGCATGTTGCGGAAGCCGCTGCCATGTCCAGCCAACATCTGACAAAACTGTTCAAGCACCACCTGCAATGCACACCCGTTAAGTATTTGTGGCAGCTACGCGGAGAAAGAGCCATTCACCTGCTCAAGTACACCAGCCTGATATCAAAACATGGTAATTGTTCAATTCTCGATGGGGGGAAAATTAAGAACAAGACGCTGGAGAAGTAGCTTGAGCTTATGCAACAGTACAACCAGATTGATGGCTTTGCGTTTCCTTATAAGATTCATGTGAGTTTAAGATCGTTCCAGACTCCATGAACTATATTCAGATGGAGAAGAGATATAAAATCCCTATATTCTATATACTTGAGTCACGACTTAAACGAACAGAATGATAGATAATTACTACATCTCAAATTAGGCAGTAGAATTAGAGTAGAACTTCTCCTGTCATATTGAAAAGTTAAATCGGCAAAAGAGCGTTCCTGCACATAAAGGGGGAAGTGTTTCCTCTAAGATTGGTCTGAAGATATCTTTGAAAAGTTGAGACCTAGAGGGGTAGTTTTTATATATTTTTCAACCCACCCCCTTCTCAAAGAGAAAATTTCCTGGTACCCCCTGTCTGGATATCAGACTTGTGTATGTCTAAGGAAACTAACAAAGGATATGAGGTTCGATTTATTTAAAGTTAGGAGAAAATAGCATTTTAAGTACATAACAATAGAAGGGTTAAATTCTATTATCATAACCCTATATCGAAAGTAAGACTAAGTCCCGAAACACCGGGGGAGAGGGGGGGGTAGACGCCTAGAACCATGTTTCCTATCCCTGGGTTATGAGTTTCTGAAACTCTGAATAAGCCCAATTCAAAACGTCTGAATTAGTCAGTCAAAATGTCAACACGAGTTATTTTTTAACGTTGGAACGTTCCAAGTTATAACTTTCATATAAAATTTGAAAAGTGTTATGGCCTCAGAAAAAGCAATGAGTCCCACCAATCCAGGTCAGAGACGACTAAGACATCTTCTCAAGTTTACATGAAGCACTTAGGTCGGCTTATATCCAGACACCAACAAGTCCCTGGGACCTCCAGTTGAATTGTGGCCTTGTGCGGTCCTGGGCCCACCCTCGTCAGAACATGGTTTCCCATATTTGGCAATTCTCTACCAGCAAGGGATGACGTCCGGCACACGTAATCTCAAGCCTAATACCTCCGAATCATTATATGATCATGCCTACAAATCAGAATCCAGTCAGTGCTGTGTCGTCTACTTCACCATAATTTTCTCGGGAGCGTCACTTCTCAAAGTCACCTTTAGGTGCCGGTTCTGGTAAAGCAAACTCACGAAAAGGTCAACCCCGAACTTTTTTCTTGTGTATTTGGGGTCTTCATGGCCGAAATACCAATGTTAAGCCAATAAGAAAAAAACTCCAATCAAAAATTATTTGCTTGGGTGTATTCTTTTCTATTTTTTCTTGCACACTGCTGTCCCCTTAGCCCAAGGACTTAAAGACAGAAGTTTGGACCTGATTGGAGAAAAAATTGTTTTGACCTTTCCTGTGCCTTAGTAGGGACCATGCCCCCAGCAATTTTGTGTACACTTTTCATCTTGGCAAAAGAAGCAGCTGCTCTGAGTTTCAAACTGATTACGGACGTATAGTTTGTTCTTTTGCCATTTCCGAGTCCCTTCCCTCCTAAGAGAATATGTTTTCCCTGTTGGTCCAGATAATGTTTCCTGAAAGTATGGAGCCAATAGGACATGTGAGAACTTAATGGCACATTACATAGTGCTAGTAAACAAAGAAATGTCTGTGACTAAGATGTATCCTGTCAACGAAGACTGCGAGAAATTAAAAAACCCTTAGCAAACGTTTGTGCTTCCTATTTCTAGTATGTGAGAGAGCAATATCTGGAAGAATATCAAATTGTATTTGGCAGTCTGTTACCCAATGACACTGGTAACGCAGTACCAAACTCTTGCCGAAATTAAGGCACTTTCATCTAGCCTAAAATTTATTCTCTGCTACAAGTCCTGTCACTACTACAAAAGTGCAGTTTGGGTAACTTGACCAAAAAGCACGCTTTCATCAATCTTCTTGCAGACAATTTCCGAGAAACTTATAAGTTGAATGAAACACTGGTGACTTGAAAGCTATTACTCATTTTATCCCTTCATTTTAAGATGTACCGCCGTTTGACAGATCTATGGGATAGCAAAGAACAAGATCCTAAAGATGTGAAAAACCTATCATTATGCTATTATATCCCTGATGCGTTTAGTTCTGAGGTCACAAAGGAACAAGCTGTGCAGACTAGGGGAAAGATTTTACTTGGAATTCAAGACCAAAAGGACATCCCATGTATCAATCTTATACTAAGAAAGTGCTTATGGCGAAAGTTGCCGGAACCCCAGTTCTCAAGCATCAAGTCTTCCGTCATGTACAGAATGCAGTGCAGTGAGCTGCCACAATCCAAAAAAATTGATCTGATGCTGGAGGCCTTAAATGGCAGAAGTCAAGTACCTATTCCCCCGGAAAATTTTCGTTAGATTTTACAGCACTTGTTACTCAATAATTGTCAACATTTTTTATAAAAAGCTATATTTATGCTGGTGTAATTTTCACGTAATTTGTTTGACCCCCTCCAGAAACGAAATTGGAAAGAAATTCATGATTAAATGGAAAATTTAATTCTGAGAATAGCAAGTATACGAATGCTAGTTATTTTCGCAGTACAACTGACACACTTAACAATATATATAAAAATTTCCGTTATTTTACTTTTCTGCCCCATTTACCGACTTTAAAAAGTTCTGCCCTATTTAAAAGTTATAAAGTAGTATCATTCATACGATTGTAGTAAAAAAGACAAACAAACAATAAGAAAATACAGGATTTTCTCACTTATCTCGAATTATTTCATTTTGACCCTTTTACTCCCTAAAATGATGTAATGTACCCCCTAAAGCACCTTTTATCCCCAATGTTTATTGATTTATCCTATTTTTCAGTGGAAACAGGTACAGCTTATTTCTATCTTAGACTCTTCTTATTACATTTAAGTCTATCATGAATGTAAAGGTCCAAAATATACAATTTCTTCAATAATCGAGCTGTTTCTAGGCACAAACTGATCAAAATATGAGCTCCCCCTGAAAATGGCTTTCCCGAGCATATTTCGCTTAGAACTTTTTGGTATAAATGTATGTTATGAAGCCTTCAAAAGTGAATTCCAAAATTCTTTTGCAATTTGCCCGACTTTCAACCTTAACTTGACTGTAGTATTAGTCAATTTTGAAGGATCGTGTTGGGCGTTATGAAGAGCTTTAACTGTGCGATGAAAATGATTAATAATGCATTATCCGCAGGGTCTCTAACTTGAAATGAATCCACATAGCGGTGAAAGCGTGCTGGGTCCTTAGCCTGAATATAGTCGTGGACTAAAGTTACATAGCGCAAAGAGGCTGGTCTTCAACTGCGTTGAGCTGGATGTCGATGTCCACCGATGAATGGTTGGGAGAGAAATAGAGTATGTTAACATCGGAGGTCACCTAGCTCAGCTAAAAGAGCACATGCCCCGAGAGCGTGGGTCACGGGTTCGATACCTACTGGTGACATATTTTCTATTTCTCTAGTGTTCTATTCAAAACTGACTCGATATACGTAAGGCTAAGAATGTAGCTTCAGACATCATTAACGACTGATAACATATTTATAGATTTATAGAACAAATCGGCTACACTGGGAGATCAATAAAACGCAGTTGTACCTTACAATTAACAAGTTGACTTGATAGGATAGAGGGAACAATGCATAACTAATCATATGAGAATAATGTCTTTTGATATTTGTGTACTTAAAATAATGATGCAGCTTGCAATAGCGGGGCTGCCTTTTAGAGTTTAAGCTCTTGAAATTATACGGAACTACCTGTTTAGAAAATTTTTTCCGCTCTCGGAGTCGCACTTTTGTTTGCTACACATCTTATCATCTCTCGGCAGCCATTCAGGAAATCACTATTTTTTGTACAATACAAAATTTTAGTCCATTAGATTCATAATATATATGTAGAATCCTCTTTGCTACATCTAATGAAGATCTTCTAAAGCCAGTTGATTTGTTATAGACTGCAGAGAACGTCTCAGCATCAATAATAAAAAGATAAATGCCATGGTTATTTCTGCGTAAGATGTAGTACCAATATGCCAAATTTACCAAACCCTCGTTAAACAAATGTCTTCCTTTACTACCTCGTCTGTTTACTTTTGATGATTAAAGTAAATAGGAAACCCACAGAAGGATAAAACTTGCAAAACCCATGCTCTATGCTTCTGACGTTCCCAGTTGAATGGTAAAGAAATTATTAGAAACTAAAAACAATTTGCTTAAAGCCTACCTCTGGTCCACTGCCATCTAGCAGGAAATCTGACATTTTGTAGTGTTCGAACGTGTAGGCACACAGAATGCATCAAATCTCTTCTGAAGATATCGGATTAAGTGAGAATTTTTAACGATAATCAAGGCAAAATCGAAAGAGTCCTTTTGACTCTGTCCAACAGATCACTCCATCATGGTTTGCCAAGCAATGCATCAGTGCTGTCACAAACAGAGGGAGTGTAAGAGAAAGGTACAGAAGACAACGCTGTTGCTGGAGACCTTAAGGAGGCGCTATTGCCCCCTCATCTGTTATTATAAAATTGCATAAGAATATTACAAAATAATAAGGATATTTGTTATGCGGTGTTGTGGTTTTTTCCAAACGCATAGCACTGATTTTCCCGTTTGTTGTTTGTAAATAAATAAATTTGTTCAAGTAATGCATTTAATTCATTCGTATTCTATACCATCATATCAGTTTCAGGCTTGTTTCTGTGCAATTTCTTGTTACAAGTGTAACTTTAATGTGTACCTTTCCTCTTGTTACTTTCTGGTGTCCGAAACTTAAAGTTCTGGTGATGAAAATTATTAAATAATCTATACACTAAGTATACACGAATCCATTATAAGTAAATGATTAACGCTTGGCTAAGAGAATGTATATTCCAAGGCAGCCCCAGCCCTTAAAGCGTGTTTAAAACAAGATGGAGGAGTGGCTACAACTGTGTAAGGGCTGTGATACAGCAATATCATTTTGCCACGGTGCTACAGCCTCGCTGTTACGACGCCACGGCCTTGCAATTCCAAGCAGATAGCGGGCTCAAAAATCTCGCCTATCATAAAGTAATAAATCACCAGAAACTCATAAAGTGCTTTATTGCTAATTCTATTTCCATAATTTTCAAATTTTCAAGAGTTCTGTATATAAAATGATGATAAAGATTATACCTAAGAAGGACAGACGATAATGCAATTTATTCTTATGTGAATGATGTGTGTGGACTACCATTATTTACCTTTTGTGCCAACGTGTTGGTATTACCCCCCACCTTAACGTATTTGGTGACCAACGACCGTAACATCAGTGTACGTTGCCTTGGGTATTGTCACATTTATCCCCTGTTATTTCAGCGGAATTGTAATGAAATTCACTAACAAGCAGAAGTGAAAACCATAGGCAGTATATTTCATTAGCCAAAAATTTGTACTATGAGTACACACTCCTACCCCACTGTATTACTTTTTTTGTTCATTTTTGTTAAATAAAAGTATTGGAAATCTTCGTTTTTTAATAATTTACTCAGAGCGTCATGGAACAAAATATGTGGAGCCGATGAACAAACAACAAAAGCAACAAAGATAGATTCGCTTACTCCGTCAACCTAAAAGACTGTGTGTCGTAGATAATTGAATCAAGAATACATTGTAAAAATCTCTAAAGGGCATACATACTTGATGATGCAATTTTCACACAGATAAGGTGACATACATGCTGCAAATACTTTTCACACATAACATCTACAAATCTACGTCTATCATTATATGATTTGCCAAGGACCACGATATATAAAAAGTATTATATTTTCAAGCATGTTTAAAGTGGAGTGTCTAATGGTACCTTCCAAAATATCGTATTATGTCGATTCACTAGATAAAAGTGTAGAAATATCTAAAATTCAAAGTGAGTTGATTTTATACCATAATAAGATAAAGTAAATGGACAGCCATAATCAATGTACACACTACATCAATTGATGTAATTTCTTAAATGATTAGGAACTGCTATAAACTACTGTGTACTACTGACATAAGATAGTATATCTCTTTTACTAATAAACTTTTATAATAACATTGAAGTAACATTTTGATAACAATCTAATTGAGAATGAAAATTATGTTGGATAAAATATCATCATGTTTTTCTACCATATTTTATAGTGGTCAAGATTGGGACTTCATATCGTTGAGCATGTTCTCTTGCACTGCACGTAAAAGATTCACACATCCCTTTGCTAGATTAATTCCAAAAATTGGCAAAACGAACCCTTATTTTTGAACTTGCGGAGAGGCAAGGTAAGCTAGGACAGATACTCCCCCCCCCCCCCCCCCCCCCCCCCAAAAAAAAAAAAACCCCAAAAAAAAAAAAAAAACAAAAAAAACCAATACTTTTTTTTTCTTTTTTTTAAAGGCTCTGTTGTTGTGGCCAAGATATTTGGTAGGAAGCTTTAAATGCGAAATATTAGCTCCTATATGATATTGCAGCCAACGACGGAGATAGTATAATAATAATAATAATAATAATAATAATAATAATAAAAACTATTTTAAAAACTTCAGATGTCTGTTACTATCTTGTACTTTAATTCATTAATATTTCTAGAAAATTAATAAAAGGTTGCGCAAATAAAACAATAAGTCAACTGTTTGGAAATATAAAAGGATTTTCCTTCACGAAGACGAAAACTTAGAAGGAACTCATCCAACGAAGTTGTTTCCTTAGCTGATGAGCCGATGGCATCCATGCTTAAGTTAACTAGTTGCAAGAAATTAGACGCTCACATAGCTTATTATGGTTTTTACATTAATAGCTTTTTTGAACTTAATGCCATTATTGCTAATCTTCATGATACAATAATATTTCCTGCTGTTTTTTCCGGGCATGGTACATGGGACAGCATGATTGATATACAGAAGTGTTTAATTAGTATATTTACAAAAATACAATAACAACAATAAAACCAAAGAAAGAAAAAGGGAAAGAGAGAAAAAAGTTAATTACATGAAAAGTAATAGTTCGGGGGAAGTCCAGTCTTTATTGCGCTTATTAAAGATATAATAATATGTTCTGATGGGTACTCTAGAACAATTCAACATAAGCCTATTTGCGTCCAAATTCCTTAAAACGAAAGAATCCTTGGTAAAAAAAAGTTGAATTTTCGAGTGTTATTCAATTAAGATCTAAAGTTTGATCAATAAGGTCGTTTTCATCAATAATATTATTGTTTATCACTATTATTATTATGTAAATTTTTTTAAATTTGAAATATCTATTGCTTTCATCCAATACAATTCAGTAATCTCACTACAGCATTAATGCATTTACCTGGTATGATATACGTCTTTGCCAAGTCAGAAATTTGAAAAGTTGGTCTGTGGTACAAAACTCGAATTTTGCGTTAAGTAACGAATTTATATTGCTAAACGTTTTCGCCATACACTGATCACAGCAATCGCATGGAGTGAAATTAGAAAGCTATAGCGATTAAATTATAGGAAACGAGAAGATCCTATAAAATAACGGTCACGAGAGCGACACGTTTTCTGCCACTCGTGTTATTGAAAAAGGCGTAAATTGTAAACAGATTTTTTTTCTCGACAGAGTACCGGCTTCCTTGTTTTAAAAAATGCTGCCTCCAAACCGGCAAGATGAAAAGAAGATCTGGCTCTCGCTAATACCCTAAGCGAATTTTGAACAATTGATGATTTAAAATTCAAAGGTCATGCATCATTATTAGAAATTACTTTCCTTCCTTGGCCTTCTCTCCAATCGTGCTCATGCTAAGGTTGATCTATGCAAGATAATTAAAACTTGACTTCAAATCTTGACAAAAATCATCAAATATTACCTATTGACGTTATTTTCAAAATTACATTTAAAGGCAACTGTCACTCGACAAGGTTCACTGCGTAGAATTATATCATTCGATTGAATGAATACGTACGGACGAAAATCACGATCTTTTTCAATACATTTGACGTTTGGCATCCGTATTATATGCTAGTGATACTTATCTAAGACAAGAAGTTCTTTCAAGATTTCTTCTGGTCTTTGTGCACTGGTACACTAATTAGCGTTGTCATCTCCTGTATACAAAAATAGAAACGCCAAAACTGTACCTTCCTTCTTGGTGTCTCATACTTAGCATTCCGTCGCGTTGCACTACAGTCCAATACAGTTTATCACAGTCCGCTATTACCCATCGCGATCCGTAACAGTCCGTTTCAGTCCATCTCACCACAGTTTTCACAAGTTGTTCACCAAGGTCCACTGGCTTCACCCCATCAATATAGACTACTGTTAGTAGTAAGGTTCAGGATGGACTTCCGAAATTATCGACTCAACTAGTGCGCTGTTTAGTGCAATGGCAGAGTCAGCGGTTTTCGTTGCTATCACCGGGTCGATCCCTATCAGCGACGTAGGCTATCAACTCTTCTCTTGAGAACATATGTACCGTGTGGTCGCTAAGTGCTTACATCATTTAGTTCCAACCCTTAACAACATGCCATGGTCGAGAGTCTGAACCAATGAACGCAATCAACCTGCACCCAACATCACTTGGCAAACGTAACAGATTTTGCATATATATTATGACAACACAGACATTGCAATACCGGGGTAAAAATATGCGAAGTAAAAATGCCAAAAAATCGTTTTAAGTTTACAACTGATACGCATTCCTGTAAGGTCCTCTAATCATACGTTTTTTTATCATTTGAGACTTTCTACAGGGTTTCAATGCGACTGTGGTGCATCTCTCGTGACTAAATCGGCGGTAGGATGACAGCTTGTTTCTTTGAGGAAAGTGCATCACGTATAATTTAGTACCTTTTAACCCTCTCTCATATGACACAGAAATAGTACATCTCTGTCAACGTGCTGTATTCTTTTCTGTTTTTTTAGTTCAAGTGGACAGTCAAGAGACGTGGCACGCATAAACCTAAATGTTACAATCTTGGAAATAACATAATTTTCTTTGTCATTTTTGTCGGCTTTAAGTATACTATGAGGAGTATGATCCGCTTGTTAAACAGGAGAAAATGCCCTGGAATAAGTAGTGTCAATATTTCTTAACGTATTACTCTTGCGTTTTCAAAGTTACTCAGATGTTTACATGGCTTGGTAAGACTTAAAAACACAGCGACCCTCTGTTTACTGCAAGTAGTACTAATATCCTATGTTTCTTCTCAAACCCTCTCCCGAAGAGCATGACGTACGTTGTAAACAACTGTACACTTCGTGCAGGATAACTTACCATCAATACAAAACCTGTTACAAGGTACGTAAAAGCCTCTGCAGCAGATGACGTCTGCATATCCTCACACCCAAGTTCCTGCGGGAACACAAGTAACTAAGAGTCTTCTGTACGAATCAAATATTTACCTTATTACGTCATATTAAGCCGTTTATGTAATCAAGCCGCATTAAATTAAGCCGCGCTTTAATTGAGCCGCACTTCACAAAATTTAGCACTTTAGGGGTTTTAATTAGGCCTCAGGAGTCAACGGAAAATTTGAGATATAATGCTTTTTAATATTACTCCTATTTTTTCCTCGACCAAATTTTTAAAATCTATGCAGATGGGGCCAATGACCGTTCCTCTTCGCTCCTTGCTTTCCTTACAATAAATTAAGCTAAGTCACTCCCCTCGGCCTGACATAGGGAAGAAATATTTCTACCTATCGAGGCACAGCTTATATCCTCAAGTCTCTGGTTTAAAGGGACGCCAATGCAAAAGACAAAAGAGAGAAAAAATAACTCCTTCTCCTCCCCCCCAAAAAAACCTTACAAAAGGGCAAAAAAATGAAAACTTATCAAAGAACACAAATGGTGTTAGTTGTAGTTAGCCGTACCGCCGAGAAGAAGCACAATTGGGTCTCGGCGCGGACGTCGGAGGCGTCGTAAGTCTTGAATGTCTATAGATACGTATGGGACACGTATTTGTAGTTAAGTATCCGGCTGCATTGTCTCTTTGACTCCACCCCCCCTTTCTAGAGCCCTGGTAGCTAATCAGAGGGCAGCAGCGTTCTTCGATCCAAGTATCATTGTAAGCGTCGAATAGAGTGAAGGGATATAGAGGGGAGTGGTCTTGTGTAATCTCAATGTCATTGCTCTACTGAATTTTGCTTGGTAAAGCTTATTAAGTAAAAGAACAACATAAAAATAGAACCCTCAACTATCAAATTGTAAGATGTATCGAGTCTTTGACTTTGAACAGAGCACTAGAGAAATAGAAAAGTATGTCACCACCGGGGATCGAACCCGTGACCCACGCTTTCGCGGCATGTGCTCTACCAAATGAGGTAGGTGACTTCCGATGTTAACACACTTCTACTTCTCGATGATAATCTCTGACTTCTTGCGACCTACGCTTCAAGAGTAACATCTCCTGTCTTCAGTCTATACTGTCTTCCGAGAGACCTGTCTTCAAGGTGTTATATTTTCATGCCAGCCTGCAGACTGGAGACATTCCTCTCGAAACGGTAACTCATATAAAGACAGAGATTCAAGACATGATAAACTCTACCATCTATGGCAATGACTGGATCAAAAAGTGTTCAAATATTTAAATACAGATACAGCGCATCGTCGATTATCCAAATATCGATTATCCGGATGTCGTAAAAATTTTTAAATGTTTGCTTGCTCGTCAGCAAACGCACGAAGATTGGTGTAGAGTGGTGCTGCAATATTGTCAAAGTCCGCTGTTCATATCGCTGCATTGGCAGGTTCCTCGAGTATATGCGACATGAAGGCCTGGCAGACCCAGTAAATACGGCAACTTGCAGTGAGAGACAAAAGTTTTGTGGTATTTGTGACCATTGGCTCAAAAATCTGGCCGGAAATCAAACTGTACACTTTAACTAAACGATTCAGCACCGCCTTAGGTTAAAGACCGCGGCTATGCTTGGGGAAATGTAACAGGCGACGCCTAATTAAATAAAGACGATACCCTTGAATCCTGAGTATATTTATCCAACAACTGTAAACATTAATTTGAATAACTATATTGTCTAGTATTTCACAAAAGTGCTCTTTCCATAGATTATATGCTTAACTTTGCAAGTCATCTCTGGAACTCTTGGTTTAATATTTAAAAGCGTTAGTCTTTGACAAATACATTCTACAAGGTAAAAAAGGGAAATGCTTACTGTAACTTGTCGCTGTGTCATAAGGTGTTCTCAAGATTTGGTAAAAGATATCTCCAGGTGGCCAGAATTTAATCTCATGGTATGACTGTGGTCCTGGTTATTGGAAACTGAACACTTCCATTCTTCGTGAGAACGTAGTTAAGCAGAAAATTGCCGACTTCTGAAACCACTGCAAACTCCGCAAAAATGAATGTCTTGATCTACCTGCCTGGTAGGACATAGAGAAAATGAAATTAATGAATCTATGTATACGCTATTGTAAGCGGAAGGCGAAAGGGAAATTTCAAAATCTTCAGTCTCAAATCACAGACATCGTCCATTCCCAGAATACCTTCACTCTTCAGAAACCTTTGGAGTTATAAAGCAATACTTTGTAATTCCAATGGTCAATTTAACCTTTAACTACATTCTACAAATTTTGATGTACTGGTTAAAATTTATTTATATTGTATAACAAATATTTCTCTGAAATACCTATGAACACCACATAATTTACTTCGGTTCCTGTTCCTGTTCCTGTTCCTGAATGTTCCTCTCTTCAATGACTTTGTCATCGTGGAGTCGAGCAAAGACGTCTCCGAATCAACTCTATAATGCCACTCTATTTTAGGTGACCTTCTTTGCCTGTTGTTCATCAATACGGAGCAGTTCAGCAATCTTGATCCAAGGATTGTGATAGTATGGCTTAGAGGATTTCGCAAACATCAGCTTCTTTGTTATTGCAATGTTATATCTGCACACATGCGCAATATAGCGAAGATATTGTGCATAAATGACTCAAGCTTGTTGTTTTAATTTTTTTAATGATGTTTTTGTTTGAATATACAAAGCGGTAATTTCCTTCCTCATCAGGACTCACCCTCTTCCATCCATCAATAACCATGTTACGCAGGCACTGGTTCTAGCATGACTGGAGCCCTGAGATGTGTCCTCTTTGGGAACGAATGCCTGTACACCATGTGTGAGGCGTGGACGCACGTAACCTTCCAGCAGTCTTCTTCTGGTCTTTAAGTTGGCATTTGGATCGCAGAGTACTTTTCTGAGCTCATTAAATTTTGCAATAGTGATATTCTGAGGTCTGTGAAATTAGCATTCTCCCTTGTTGTAAACAGCTGTCCAAGATACACAAATCCTGTGACATTTTCGATTTCATGTTCATTGATTTTGATAAGAGAGGTTTCTTTTTCCAGCTCTGCATTATAGCATACCTGCGTTTTTGTCTTGGCAAAGGAAATATTAAGTTTAAAGCGTCTACACGTATTATCAATAATGGTTAGCATCTTCTCAGCATCCTCGATATTTGTACAAAAGAGGGAAACATTATCTGCATATAATATCCATCGGATTACTTCAATTCCTCTTTGGTAGTTATTATTCTCTTAGTATAACTAATTGATATTACCCACACGTATGCATCGATTATAATCGTATACATATCAGTCCTTGTAAGTATAATGATTAACATTTGATTTAAATCTTTCAAATCTTTAAGGATATTGATTTAATAGATGATTGAGATTGGTATAGATTAATCTCCCTCCCGGGAATCCTCGCCCTCTCTCTAAAAATAATTTTTAGAAAATACCGATTATACTTTTGTCTTGATGAATGACTGATTTTGACTTTCATTGGTATGGTCACAATTATACGAGCACTTTATTGCTATATCTTTGACAAAAAAGTTTTAAGAAAGTAGCTATAACCTCCCTATCACATTGGATGACGAAGTCCCACAAGATTTTTACATGGTCGTTCTTAACACAACCTTCTACTATACGCGTTATATATTTTATACACAAAGTTTCTGCCCAAAGCTGGGAATTGGCTTATTAAACTTTTGACGCGTGTATAAGGAGTGTTGGGTGAGAAGGAACCCTTTGGAAGAAAATACAACCTGGGATAAAACTTGAGTCTTCAAGTGTGCTCCTCATACTTTACAGAGACATAAAGTAATTACAGTACAGTTCTCACGGTATAGCTGTAATACCTTAGTCGGACCCTAACTCCTGAGTTGGTAATATGTTGGGGCGACTCCAAGTTCAACAAATAGTCCTGTCTACTTATGCAACAAGTTGTACTCCTTCAATTCCTAATTATCAGCACCATTTCAAAATAATAAATTGTCACCATTGGCTTTTCAACCTTGAAAGAACAACAATGCACAAAGGACTGGACAATAATAAGAACATTTTAACCCGACAATGATCCGACGAGCCAACAAAGATCGACAAATTGAGGAGACACGAGTATCAAGAAAGCAGAAATACAGGTTGATTCTATATTTATAGCGCATAAAAGAATATGACGTTATCTCCAATCAACTGAAGATTATAGGAAAGCGATATATTTAGAAGATATCGGCACATATCAGCAACAAAGTATTGCTTGGAACAGCTCGTTTATAAAACGTTTTTAGCTCTTCAAATTCCTCTCCGAAATGCAATAGATGGCCGTCGTACTGTGGCATCTTGAAATGATGCATGGCAAAAATGCATCCCAAAAATCCCATCTTGTTGAAATATATACTTTTTTTATAAATAATACTCTATGCGTCAGTAGTATGTTTACATGGAATAAACGAAGAACGCATTTTAGCCATAAGGATTTGAAAACTACTGCGTGTGTAACAAAGAAGCCATTGCTGAACAAAATATAGGCAAAGTCTTTTCCTTGCAGACATTTTCTGTTGTTGAGTCGATTTTTAGGGTAACAAACTTCTCGTGAATGTTATCTTTACTGTCAATCATGTTGTCAAGGTCCTTATCTAAGAAGAGATACCAATTTCTAACGAACGTCTCTGTAATGTCAGGAAAATACTCGACACTATTAGAACAATATTAAAATAAAACACCTGCTTCTAAAGGCGTTAGTGGCGCTATTAAAAAGGCTCGTGACTCCCAACGGATCTTTGTAATTTTTAATGGTTCAAAGGATAGAAGAAGAGTTACAGTAGGAAGAAATAAGTACCTTTGGAAGCATCTTTCTGTGCGCTTACACGGCTTTGATTTAATTTTATTAAGGGCCACGGCATGGCACACATCTCGGAATCTCATTGGCTCTAATGCATTAAAACAAATATTCGATTCTATGTTAGCTTTTGCAGGAGAAATTTTTTTTGTCAGCCAGTTGTGTTATTTTAAGTTTTACACCTTTTTCCAATAGCAATTCATACCTATAGAGGAATACTACCAGGGCAATAATATTCCACCTGACTAACATATTTTACACGCCTGTATCTGACCAAACCGACAAAATATAACAAATTTTAACAACCTTCTTTCAAAACTTGATAATGTATCAACTTACATAAATGTTTTCAAAACAAACTGTGAACACTAAAAACTTCCTGAAAAATATATTTCCCACCAGTAAGTTCTTTTCTTGTTCGGAGACACATTAATCGGGTTAAGAAAAATATTACAACGATACAATTATTCTATTGAAAGTTCTTTCTTTTGGATTTAAATAGATTTTCTGCCTCTTTTTGTTCAAATGTAACTTAATGCTCTACACCTAACGTTAAAAATTCCTATCTGACGGCAAGATAGATAAATATTTTATTTGACGTTCCCTTGAAAATACTGGTGATCCCTTCTTTCTCAAAATAATCAAAAGCTTTTCTTCCTGCCTGTGTCTCGTCGGGATCTGCCTTTTGTTTTTATCACTAACGGCCCGACAAGAAGGTGGATCCGGTTTCTTTAAACCTTAAGGCACGCCATATCACTAATACTAAGAAATTCAGATCTTTTAAATCTTTCTAACATCATGTATGGTCCTTTTTGCCTCTTAAAATTCAATCATGAAACAACACTTTAATAAAGTAACAAGGGACAATTGAAGTATGTATTCCGGACCTTAAGCTACTCTGACTCTTTCAGTTGAGATTTACGAGATTTCTTCCCATGGCAACTGTTACTACATCTGCCGCATATCGTTCTTGAGCAGCGTATTTTTGCTCTCATTTGCTAATAATTGCTTTCTTACGAGAAACAAGTACCTCAGGTATTTATTGCCAAATATATTACCAGGCTGTGTTTCTGTTGTAGGATAGCTCCTACTTCCCAATTCACACTTGGCTCAAGCGTGTCCTCTTTATTGATTCTTTGTGGTCGAAGGGCTTTAACTACTCTGGTATTCTGGAATACGTTCAGGTACCTTAATGACAGGTATACAGTATCCTATAAATAAAATCAGTTACGCTTTTCCATAAGACCTTTACGTTTAGTTTACTTGGCTCGAGCGGCTACTGATTAGTGCAATTCACAGGGCATGCGTAATATACTAAATTATAATTGGCTCTTCATATAATTTTGTCCTTTTGCTTTAACTCTATTCTTACTTGTTTATACCATAAAAAGTAGTACCGGAACAAAGCTTCACTTCAATTATAGATCAGCTACCTCATTCAAATTCCTTATACCTGTCTACAATAAAATTTGATAAAGTTCAAAATAAGATAACAAACACTTCCAAAGGCTTTGGATTTCCCCATCCTAATTTACTCTATCAGTCTAAAAGCAAGTTTTACTCGGCCACTTCCCTTAGTTTCGTTTATCATTTAATAACTAACACATCTAATTAACTAGATAACGAACTACCAACCCGGAGTTATTTATTTAACTTACTGGACTTCTAAGCCAGAGTAACTAACCCATACTATCAATCCAGTTAATCAATTTATCGGGAGCGATCTGAGGCAAAAATGTCACCGCAAAGTCTAATTCATTTCTTTCCACTAAAGGGACGAAATATGCCGTTGATGAAAAACTACAGACCAAATAAAATTACCATGATCCAGGGTGGCAGAAAACTGGGGAACGCGGGTACTCCGTTCCCTCGAAGCGAGCTTAAGTCAAGCGAAGCGCGACCTCAAGCCGTATAAGTTATAAATCAAAGAATTGAGAGATATTTGGGCTTCTGAAAAAAAACTGCAGATTACCATGGATAGATAAACTGAAAGGGATTTTGTTTTCTCTTATCTTTCACTGATTTCAACTTTAGAAACTTCTGTAAAACAATAATAGAAAAAACTATTTTTGTTAAAATTTTAGTGAGTAAGAGCACATCAGATGAATGTTTTTTTTCTTTTACAGGTTGGAAGAGAAGAATCCATTTAAGTTTTGGAAAAGAGAGAAGAATGGTAGAATATATCCTTACAAAGTTGCCAGTTATATTGGAGAAACATCAAGAGGCAGAGAGTGCGCAAATACATACCAGAAATGTCCATTTACCTATGCAAAAATGCATGAAATACTAAAACACAATATCCTTAGCAAAAAACTATAACCGCAAAAATTAAATTTTAGCCCAAAACCTTAAATTTGGAGACGGGATAATTCTTTTCATGAGTATTTATTGACACCAATAACTAAAATTTTATCTAAGATTGAAAGGCTGCAGGAGCAATAGCTTTCGATAAGTAAAAGTTTACAAGTTATAGCTCTCCATCCTTTTGAAAAGTCAGGTGACTTTCTTTTTAGCCGGGCTACTTTAATTTCCACATTAAATAGTTTCCCATATTTACAGATTTAGGGGGTTAATTGACACTAAAAAGTACATAGAGACCGATCAACTAGAAAGATTGATTCAACGCCCTATATACTTACAGGGCGAAATATAAGAGCTGTTAGTAACATAGATTCGGATTGCCGGATTGCAAACCTTACTTATTCCTTTCAGGACGTGATCAGCCAATATTTGACCATCACTGAATAAAAGAAGTGACCAATTATCATAATACTTAATATTCAAGTCATGACAATTATGAGAATAAAATCTTTTTAATTAAAATTTTGTTGGACTGAGAATTTTTTGGAACTTGGAAGTTTTTTTAACTCAAAATTATTTAAACTTAGAATTTTTGGACTTAGAATTTTGAATAAGTGCTATGTTAAGAGAAAATACAATGAAGTATTTTATGGAATGGATTCAAAGCTCTCATTTTAGTTTTTATGATGAAATTCTACATGTCGTTATTTCAATAAAGATATTTTATTCATTACATTGTTATTCTTCTATTATTTTTAGGGTACGCTAACGACTCGAATGTTTAGGATGTTTATTAAAAAGTCGGAGATGTAAGACAAGGAGTTTGAAGAGACATATATACTACTAGCGAGCTCACACTGGGACAAGCAAATTCCCACCCAGACCAACAGGCATAGAGAGTGAGAACGACAAAAACACATAGAAACACACAGACTCAGAAACAAATACAGACAAACAAACAAACGTCAATTTTTTTCAAAATACTTCATTCAAGTTAGGTTCATTTAAGTTTACTTAACAGGGGTTTTACCCATTGGGTAAAACCCATTTTGCATTTTGGCTTACCCGTTGGTTTTGAATTAAAATCGAATAATTGAAGGCCTGTTGGTAATTCTCCAATAAATTCAGAGCTTGGCATGCACTACGGTAAGTGTCATGTGTAGTACCGTTTACAGTTCTCAAATACTCAAAGGATGTCGGACCGGGTACATTCACCAAAAGCAGGCGTAGAAAGAAGCATATTATCATCATGTAAAATAGTTGAGTTTGAGTTGAGTGTCGGAGTAGAAGGAGCTAAATGAAATCAATGTTTACTTTTTTATTTGCGATCTTCGCGACCTTACACTCCCTGTCTAATATAATACACTAATCATACTGTTAACAATATCACGATGGTACTTGTTGAAGCGCCAGACTACATATTGTTCATAAAAGTATACAAAATATAGAATCACAGTGCAAATGTTATTATATTATAGCGTAGAAAACCAAGTCTACCTAATCACTTTGAAGATTGCCAACTGATTTAGAACTTCAGGTATAATAAATCAAATATATAGAAAGTTGACTAGTGGTACAAAATTTGAATATTGCATTGAGTAATTGATTCATTTTTCTAATTTTTTCGGCCAGACACTTGTCTCGGCAATATTGTGGAATAATGTACGCAAGGTTTGATGGAAGCAATTTCTAGGAAAGGACAGGCATGAAATTACACGCGCGTACGTGTTATTTTCTACGACGTGTGTCTATCTTTATGTCCCATTTGCCTTTTATGCATTCTGTGACGTGGCACTGTATTAACACCCGTGGCACTTTTATTGTACACTCGTCAGTTTTGTTTGTGAAAAATCACTTCTCGTATGTGTCAAAAAATAGAATATAAGTAACTCCTCATGGCAAAGGAGAGTTTGCGCTGCGTTTCCCCTATATTGTTTTGCGTTCACATGTTCTCTAATACTTACATCTATCTTATATTATTTGCCAATATTGTAGCATAAGTGCCTGGTGTGGCCAGTGTCTGATTGAAATCTCTATCAAAACAATCCTTGCTTTAAAGACTTTGTACCAAGATAGGTGAGCTGTTGTGAGGTGAATACGTTTGAATTGTCATTTTTTCATAGTTGTCATGCATTGTTGCCAGGTTGGAGATTTCGTATCTTCTCTTTCCAAAGTTGATTTTTCTGAGCACCCAGATAACCTGCTTCTAATGTTTTCATGTCCCCTTTTGCATGTTTCATCTATTTTCTTGTCTGACTTTCTACTGTTCCTGGACTGTCTTTAAGAAGTTTGATGATTTATTCGGAGTCAAGCTTGTTACTCCATATTCAGATTACACGCAACTATCCGGAAGACCACATTTCTTTTCCTGTCCAACAGCGTCACTCCATATGATCCTGCGTACCATCTTTATCTCTAAAATTGTTACCAACATTACCTCCTTTGCGCTGATTTTAAAGCCAATAGGTCTGCTGCATAAAGTTGTTCTAGGCAAATCATTATTTTGTAGACCTT
The DNA here is from genome assembly GCA_010016025.2 of Alatinidae sp. Z8VKAUB7J3. Taxonomy (NCBI): domain Eukaryota; kingdom Metazoa; phylum Cnidaria; class Cubozoa; order Carybdeida; family Alatinidae; species Alatinidae sp. Z8VKAUB7J3. Next base: position 46,093,123 of record JAAAKM020073195.1, on the reverse strand, counting down.
ACCTTTTTACGCCCTTGCCACCTGCTTGTCATAGACCGTACTTCTTTCCATTTGACGCTGGCATTCTTCTATGGCCTGTGGGAAGACTCACCCTGCCCAAATAAACTTCTATTTCAAGCATGTGATTTTAGTGGTAGATCAAACCATCCTTAGTAAGGATCAGATGATTTTACCCGATATTCGAAAGAGAAACTTAAACTCGAATTATAAATCGGATTGGACAAAGATGTTACGGTCAGTTAATGAGTCTTATAGTAGTCACATGTTTCAGGGAGGAGAAAAGTAACAGAGGTGACGAGATGTTCTGGCTGAAGGGCAACAAGTTTCCTTACACTTTAATAATGTCAGGCAAGGTTCTTGCAGCGTTATTGTCAACATATGGTATAGTCAAGAGTATAAGAAGATGTAGATACCATTGAGCCACCCCAGTGCTCACTGGGGATCGGGTATGTAGGATGACCATCCATAAACCCATTCACAGAGACTTCTTCATTTATTCATTCCCCATTAGGATCATGTACACCAATCAACCTCCCTCCTGCTGCCTTTGTTACTCCCCAGGCCACCAGAACTTCCAATGCCCCCAGTACCCCTGCTCATATTGTGGCAACAACAATCATGTTTTACCATCTTGTTCCTCCTTCAAGCGATGGTGCCCTTTGCACACAGAGGGACATCTGGAGTGCAAAGGGCGATTTTATGGCCAACCCCTCCTCCTCCCTCTCCACCTGTCAGTAGGGATCCATCCATCAATGGCCTTATCCTCCCTGACCCTCCCTGACCCTCCTGTAACCAATCCTCCCTCCCACGAACCTTCACCTGCCCCTATTCCTTTACCCAACAGTCAACCAAACACTCATCCACATCCCCACTTCCACTCATGTCCAAAACTCTCCCTTCTCCATTAGTACTTACACTTTCCCCCCTTCCTCACCCGATCTTGGTCCCAGCCCCTCTGAAACCCCCACCATGAATGAATTCATCTCAGCCTCTCCACCCCCTCCACCCTTTATGGTCCCACTAGCATTCCTCCAGGGAAACAGATACCTGGAATAGGCCTCCAACCTACATCACCATCATTCCCCTCCACACCACACACTTCTCCCTCATCCTCTCACTCCACTCAATCACCACGGTCATCCTCCACCCCTCCCCCTGAAACTAGCACCATACAGTTGTTTCCAGAGGATCAGAATTCAGATGCCTCACCACCAGCTGAAAAAGAGATACCTAAACCGGACCCTAAGAAGCAGTGGCGATATGGACTGCAGAAAACAAGTACACACTAGAAGAAAGCGAAATGGTAGCCAGTAATATCTTACTGGGTGTCAGCAGGGCAAGGCTACGTCAACCAACTTTCGTTTTTTCCCCCTACAATCTCAAAACTGTAGGCAGTACTTTTATCACCTCAACGGACCAGTACTTTGGTCCACCCATCTTAACAACAAATTCCTTTACAGCTGTTGTTGTGCCCTACAGTAGCATTCAACTTTCTTTGTAAATCCAAAAAGATAAAAGAAAACAAGAGGGGAAAAAAATTCAAGCAAAATAATAAAACCCCAAAAAAGAGCGATGGGTGACCGTGAGTGTGAGTAGTGTTTGTGGTTGTGTACCCTTTGTTATATTATTTAACCCTTCAAATTGCACATTGCGAAAAGTGGCTTAAGCAGGAATTGTGAACGTTTTGTGTATTGTAACTTATCCCTTCTCATGTAAAACTTTGTGAATTAGTAATATTATTCCTGAGTCAATCTCAATGATTATCCCCCCCGGAGAAACCCCTTACCCTTTTGGAAAGAATGGACCTCGGGGAAAGGCCCCACTGCTTATCACTGCTTATCAGGAGGCTGCACTGAGAGTGTCAATCCCGGCAATTGACATTGATCATATTGTAAGATGTATGGTTACGTGACCACTACAGAACATACAAAGTGAATATTATTATTATTATTATTATTATTATTATTATTATTAGTAGTAGTAGTAGTAGTAGTAGTAGTAGTAGTAGTAGTATTGCTCTATCATCACTATTATTATTTTTGTTTTTTGTTGTTGTTTTCTCTGGGTTTTGGGGGTTACTGAATTTGAATTTGTCTACACTCGTGTTGTTTTGAGGCGTAATTTGTAGACAAATTCAATGACAGGAGTGGCAGAAAACGTCACGCTCTCGTGACCGTTATTTTGTAGGATCTTCTCGTTTCCTATAAATTCATTGTAATATCTTTCTAATTCCACTCCATACGATTGCTGTGATCAGTGTATGGCGAAAGCGTATAGCAAAATGAATCCGTTGCTTGCTCTACTTTAAAAGACATTACATAAGCAAATGTGACGTTGCTTCATGTTCTCATATCCCTTTTCTTAGTTATAGCTCAAAGACTAGAAGAGTTTGCTGGAATGTCAGAGGAGGATGGCAAGTCCATTAGAGAAACTATGTTTGGATTATGGGAAGATATGATGAAGAGTCGAGATGCAAAAATTGCTTTCGATGACTTTGTCAAGACGAGGTATGTCCTTATGTGCGATCCAGTGATGATGGAAGACCTAAATGGATCCGGGGATGATATAACAAGAAAGCTATTTGATGTCATTGATACCGATCACGATAGTATAATCTCACGCGTGGAATGGAGGACATGGTTTAAGGTGATTCAAGTCGAAGGAGATGGCGTGGCTGATGCATCATTCGATACAATTGATCTGAACAAGGATGGTGTCATGAGTTTTAATGAGTTCTGTACAGGCCTCCGCAAATTTAGCTACGATTTTGGGAGCAACAAGTATGATATGTTCTACGGGCTCCTGCCTGACGTTTAAGTTTGGGTAATTCGGAGGGCATAATTATTCAGTGACTAATTTGAGTTAGATACTGTTAGACTCTTACTTCTTATCAGAGTTTGAATCTTAAGCTTTCAACGTTGCCTTACTTTGCTTTGAGCGGATATTTGAGGACGTAGGACAGATTCTTGGAAAGTGTGGATGAATCCTTCAACCACAACCAGGGCATGTTGTTAAGGAAAGGACAAACAGAACGTAATGTTCAATAATACAGTCGAGCGATATAGTAGACATGCTGTATAGTGGAGACCTTGTTAGAGGAGACACAGGTTCTAGGAGCAGGTCAAATCCTTGTTCAACGCTTATAAAATAATTTCTGTGTGGCGTACAGTTTTACAGGGGACACTTTCTATATCGGATACAATTTCTCTGGCCCGTTTAAGCGTTTGCCTTGAATAGATTCTTATTCCTTTGGCACATTGTCCCCTGAGTTAGGAGACCAGCGTAAACCGATAAATTCGTGTGATTGTGAATATTTTTTAAATGTAGTTATGTCAAACACTTTACCACCTTGGCGTATATGTTCTAGCTTATTTTCCTAAATTCTTTTCCAACCAATACGAGTTATTGAAAATTTTGAAAAAGTGTATTTCTCGAGGATGTACCGCTGCCTCCTTGCCCAGTCCTAACAGGGTCACAGGTTTGACAGCTGATAGTTTATGACTGAGATATGACGAGGCGATCTCGCGATGCTCATGATGTAAGTATTTGTTATCAATTCAGGAAAATTGACCATTAATAAGCAAATGTAGGGGTTCCATAACCTGAACTGTAATCCTGATTATTATGACGCAAACAGAATTTAACAGAACGTTTTTATATTAAATGTGGATGCCCTCACTATGTATTATATGCATGCTGCCAAAGATAGTTAAGGATGACTTTAAAATTTGATTTGCGAGCTAGACAGGATGCAAAGAAAAAAGGCTTTAAAGGCTAAATATCTACTGGTCAAGGGGCAACTTTTTATCTTGCAGTGATTATACACAGAAACATTTGACTACTTGTTTTATGTACGGCAACGCAGCAACGATAGGAACTTTAGCGTAGTGATTTTAGATTTTCGTTTCAATTTGTTTGTTAAGTAAAAAACTACTTGATTCCTCTCCTCATTGTTAGTTTCAAAGCACGTTCAAAAGGAATATCTTGGTGAACTGAAGTCTCTTGAGATTTCTTGAGGCTTTTTGATTTAAGGAATGTAGTAGAAGTACATATTTACTTAATTATTCTCTACTTGCGTTTTCCACTTGCAATTTGTATACCATGACGCAGCAAGTCAAAGGCACTTTAATGACAATGCTAGTTACTTGCAAATGTAATAGTACAATTCAAATTCAAATTGTTTTGAATCTAGCAAAGGCATCCATAACTTTTTTTGGTATCCTCATATATGGATTCAGTCGGTGGTTTATGGTTTTAAATGATCCTTTATATTCCGTTCAATTGTATTTCTATGCAGTTTTATTCCTATTAATCAAATTTTTTGGTTGCTTTTCTACTACAAGTAACTAGTAAAACATTTCAAGCAGCGCTAATTGTTTCTCGCTGTTCATCACTTCCGACAGAATGATTTTTATCGTAAAAGTTGTAAATAATTTCCGCAAGGGATAACTGTGTGGTGTGTCCTTTACAAGTAAACGATCAGTGGCATAACCACCAAACTTTTTAAAACAATACCATGACAAATATTTTACCTTAAAGCTACGTAATTTTTAGACGTCTGTTTATTTTATGGCAAAGAAATCCAGAAGCATGTCCATATGACTTGTGAAAGCGGTTAAATATGATAAGGTATAAGCTGTACTTATTTTAAATGTCTCGTCAAAATCAGTTTAAACAACATCCAATGCTGTAACGCAAGAATCCATCGTTATATATTGCACAAGAGTGGTTGTTGCTTCAACTACGTTGCTTTCATGAACTGACCTCAAGTACAAAAAATTAGGACGGATATATTTCGGGAAGAGACTTCCCTAGTAGACTGATAAAAGGCATTTGAATGGTTTGAATGCACAACAACGTTGTACGCAATCTCGAAAATGTTAAAGATTATGAAAAAGACTTGTCTAGACTTGTCCCAATTTGCCCGAAAGGAATTCCCATGTGATACCCAAACGAATTTGTTACCGGACATTTTGATGTCCCAATTATTTGTGTCGGACGTCATCGCAGATGATTTAATTAACAGCGCGTACATAGCCACCGACAAAGAACTATTATTCAAGTAGATAAATGGTATCTGGTTTATTACTTATGCAGATTCTGCTTTCAGAGGGAGTTGATGTGAATGTCAAGGATTATGTTGGGGCAAAGTGCCGCGGGCCTACTAGCCCCCCCCCCCCATGTATGAGAAGAGCCAAAAAGCCCATGTAAGGTAGGGTTAACTCTTGTCCGTGATCATCTAAAACATGTACCAACAATTCGCGGATACGTATCAATTCTATCGGAGTTAATCCTGAATTCTGAAGGTTTTCAAGCAAAGATCTCATAAAATGGAGTAGCTATCATCTACGTAAGAGGGGAGTAAATCACAAGGATTTGACCATAATTCTCTCAAAATTCTTTATTTTAAAAGAACACTAGAGAAATAGAAAACATGTCACCACCGGGGATCGAAACTTGAAAATCTTTCTGTTTGACGGACCTAATAAGGTTTGCGTGAAAATTCCTTCGTCACACAATGTGATTGGTCCATTGGCGTTGTTTGATTGACGGGCCGGATTGTGTATTCTGAATCTGAAACACTATCAGTTTCTCCCTTTATTCTGCTTTAACGGATCGCCAGAATGCTCTGGCATGGGCGTTGCAATATTATAATTGCCTCTGGTTCCCTTTACAAATTATCAGAGATCCAGGTACATGCAGTTATAGACCCAACCCTTAATATAAAGATAAGTGCCCAGCACAAGGCGCGTAGATGAAACATAGTTACAAAAATTTATTTAATGAACTTTCGGTGTATTTTATCACCATCCTTAAATCAAAAAGTACACTCCATAAAACACATTGGGTTAAGACCACAACATAAACAATAGGATACATTAATAACTAGCAAGAGACATACTCAAAGAGGGATTTGAACTTTTCTTTACATTAAGTGAGTAGGTATGTTTAGACAAAATAAGACTTTCTTTGAGCAAGAGCTCGAATTCCGAGGAACTCGATGTGAGAAAAGTAATGTCAGAGGCAGAAAACGGATGAGAAACCCAACCTTGAAAACATCGCGTCAAAGGTGTGAGTGTCTCATCAGAAGCAACTCCTCTCGCTGCATGTTTTTTTGTTCACAGTTGTTTAATACGTCCCACGAAGGATGCTGGGTGCCTATGTCCCTTTGAAAATACAAGCTTTACTTACTCTTTTGACGTTTTTTTATATTGCATGATAGCAACGGGTGTGGGAGGGGCCTCTCAAAACAGTTCTGGGTGGCAATAACCATAAATAGATATATCCCATTTAAAGTAATAATGAGCTTACCGGCAAGTCGAATAGGTTAAGCCGTGACCTCTAGAGGTATAAGAACACTTTACTGGACGCCAAGATATAAAGCAAAATGATACTTAGCCTTCTCCCTTCCTAAGAGATTGCTTGTAGGGTAGCCATTTTTAGTAAGACGGTGAACTAACTAATGAACTAACAAAGGCATCATTGACCAAACTATTCAACTAACCAATGAACCAATCATTTATAGAACTAAGAACTAAGTAAGTAAATACGAAAGTTATTAAACCACTAACTAACTCAGTAACTTACGACATTGATCAAACTAAGTTACTCACTAAAGAATTAAATGTGCCATTCTTTATTAGTAGACGCACTTAAGTTTTCAAACAAACATGTGAGAAAGGCAAAAAGAGACGCCAAAATTTGAATAGTTGATGTAGGGATAATTGTTGCGTCAAGTTTCGTACGTTGCATGTTTCCTCGCTCGAACTCGAACTTGCAAACCCTGCAAAATGAACACGGTTTGGCATTACAACAAATCAAGCACTCCGGCATACAAACAGCAGCAGAACAATTACAGTGGTATTATCAAGAAATGCAAAATACCTTCGCAAAGATGCCTACTAGACTTCAAAGCAACTAATACCTCACTAGCAGCAACATTACACCTTGTTTTTTTATAAGAAACCCGAGCAACGGCTTGAGCCTCGCGTTTCTTAACACTTTTCCTAATTTCAGCCTTCAAAGTTTCTTAAGAAGCATTTCCTTGATAAGATATTTGATTTGTTCTTTTAAAGTTCATTTTAACAAATGTATGAAGTTTTAAAGTGTACATATTGTTTTGTGTTTTAAAGTTAATATATATGGACTGTTGAAGGAAAATATCATTCCATTCATTCTTTTTACGAATGTTTCTTAACGTTTGGATTCGTTCAGCCGCCATAAGTTTCTAAAAGAGTTTCTTAAATTTTCCCAAATCTAAGCCTAAAGTTTCTTATAGACTGGTTTCTTATAAAAACAACAACGTGTAGTTGTTGAAGCGGTTCTGCTTCTAACGGTTTTGAAACTACAACTCTTTAAGTACAACCGTTTCGGAGACTCGTGCAGAATGCATGGTAATTTCAGTCCATGATGGCAGATGAAAGCTGCGATAGAAACTAGCTCTTTCCTGTTTGTCACAGGACAAGGAAAGAATTCCCCTACACCATATCCAGTGCCGGTTTTTGGCAAGAGGGGGCCTTGTGCCACAAAGTGGTTTGGGGGGGCCTTCAGTGTCATTGAGTGTACTTAATGAGCTGTGCGAGGTCCCTAATTTCCATCTTAAGTATGGGGCCCTATGCCGCGGCACAGTCGGTACCTCCCTAAAACCGGCAGTGACCACATCATCGTTAGTTCTTACTTAGAAGGCTACAATTACATCAAAGGAGTACTATAGAACCTCAGGGCCACTCCTTTTCGTTGACGAATCATCCTATAGTTCATGGAAGTCACTGAAGTCAGAGATTTGTCTCTTGTCCAAGCTGAGCTCAGCTTAAAATTCACTTATAAATCAAAAGCTTAGAAGAGGGCTGGGGAAACTGGAACCACAAATATAAACCGGACAACGGGTCTAAGTAAAAGGGGACATCTATATAAAAAACGTCTCCATATTAAGAAAGCGTACCCTGGATCAAAATATCAAAAAATAAATTGTTTCTATTTGATAGAATGTAACTAGATATATTGAAATAATGTTTGTTCATCGTCACAGGGAGTAACAACATTTTGAGCCAATTCCCGGTATTCATGATTGATTGTTGATATTTAAGTGCTGTTGGCGACATATTGAGGTTTTTTGGTTGTTTCTAACAATCACCCTAACCAAAACATTGTCAATGTCAGACTAAGGCTATTTAACATTTGCCTCCATGAGAGCAGGGGGAAAGGGCGTGGTCAAAAGCCCCTACAATTATGTGAGCATCCTTTACCGGTGGCCCCTTGAATACGTCAGCTCACGCTATTTTTTCTATTGATTCATTTAAAATACATACGCAATTTATAACTTCGGTCTTAGTTGGAATCACTATGAATGATAGTTAAGTAGCAAAACCGGGACCGACGACAGACAGACAGACTGACCGACAGACAGACAGACCGACAGACAGACCGACAGAATTTGCGATTGCTATACGTTACTTGGTTAATACCAAGTGCCATAGAAAATGCACACAAAATAATCTGTGTGTAGAATTTACTAATAATTTTAAAATCATGAACTTACTAAACTCTGGTAAAGATAAAACCTACATTACTCGCCAAAGAGGGTTTTATCAAATACCAGGTGACTGTGGCAACTACTATATTGGTAGAACCCATCAGAATTTAGAAAAAACCTACAACAGCACAAAGGCAATATAACTAAAGCTTTAAATTCTAATAGTACTAATATTTCTTTTGATTCTGCTTTAAGCAGCCATATTTTTGATAGCCCAAGCCATAAAATACTTTTTAAAGAAACTTCCCTTATTGTATGATTCAGGCATATAACAGATTGTTCGAGAAGCAACTGGAATTAGACTGAAACTAAGTTATAATATGTCTTTAAATGGATTCGGAGGAGTACTGAATGATTAACACAACTAGCTTTGCTTGTAAGGTGAAGGCTTGAGGGACCATTCTACTTTGGTCTCATTCTGTGATTAGGGTATCAGTAGTAACACCCCCCCCCCCCCCCCCCAGCCTAAATTGCACTTTGCATATTCAGCGTATCCAAGTTCTAGCTACATTTCACAATTTTATCACTATAAAGCTCTTAACCAAAGCATGATTTGATGTTACAGCATTGAAGCTCATAGCACATAAAAGTAGATGCATAGTCCTGTACTGAAAGTCAACTTTTTATCAATGTAATAGGGACAATGTTGTAGGAGGCATTAAAGACCATATAAAGATGATGGTTCTATGGAGATTGCCAAAGCAAATAAAGAAACTATGTAGTGATGATGACAATGGCAATGATGATGATGGTGATGATAATCATAATGATCATCAGGGTAATGACAATAATGATACCATGATGATGACATGATGATGATGATAATGATGATGATAATGACCAAGATCAGGATGATGGCATTGTTGATAACCAGTAATGATAACTAGGATGATCATCAACATCATAATGGTGATCACGATCAAGATAATGACAATGTTGTTTATCATGATGATCATGATTATAGTGATCCTGTAGATATATTACCTACAATAAAGACAAACATGATACACTTTCCTTTAAACCAGGGGTTCTCAAAGTGGTTGATATCAACCCCAAGGGGTCAATGGGACAATCCAAGGGGTCGATGAATACCCAAGGGGTTGAGCAGGGGTTGATGAATATCCAGGGGGTGGAAAAGGGGTCAATGAATAACCATGTTTCCATCCTGTAGTAAGAAAATTACAAAATGTGCCCCCTATCAGCCCTCCTCATCCCTTCCCATGCACTCCCACACCTCTCCCTGCTCCAGACAGGGCTAACACAAGAATCATTTTGTGTTTTAGTTTCGTACTGGGGTAGTGATGTTTTTCCTTGTGGTCAGGTCATCAAGGTAAACTACTACTACTACTATTACTACTACTACTACTACTACTACTACTACTACTACTACTACTACTACTACTACTACTACTACCACTACCACTACTACGCTACTGTCGTGAAAAATTGACGCCGTGTCATTTGTGATGCAGTAATCAGAAATTTTAATAAGAACTTTCTAGCCGTATGTTGTAATAATTTAGTGGGATAAGCACGTTTGGTGTCTTTAAAATAGAACTTATGAAATTTGTTAGGGGTAGAACAGATCAGCGCTAGCTATCTGGTTGAAAGTGTAGCAATATGCCGTTGCATGCGAGTTTTTCATTTAATATTATTATTATGATCATGATATGTTGACGCTAGTAATTCTTGCTGTAGTTCTGTCACTGTATAGAGGTGGCGCTCATAAAGCCATTTTACCGCACCCTTAAAAAGGGCATGGCGGTACATAGGCTGTTGAATTATTGTACCAGCTTCTGATATCGGAAACTAGATGCCTCTTGATACCAGATAGGCATTACATGATGCTACATAGCAGCAGCGGATCGATCCCTGGTGATAACATATTATTCTTTAGTGTTCTGTTCAAAACTGACATTTCAAATTCTGTTTTCTCGATTAAGTTTTCAATTATAGTTGCTAAAAGCTTCAAAGACATCAGCCAACTGTACGTTTAAAATTTCGTATTTAAAGGAATAAAAACTAACTTATGATAAGCCATTTGAAAAAGTATTATCTTTGACGTACTTTTTATATATGGTTATATGTGTGTGTGTGAACTTACGCGCATAAAATTAGGCTCACAAGTAATGGTAATAATAGAAAACTGAGGTAATTTCATTTTCCTTCTATTTCACTGCATATATAATACCGATAGTTTAGAAGTTCAGATATTATCGTCTTCAGTACATAAATATTTATATACTTATGAAATACGTCTTAGGTCTGTCAATTCATGGCTCAACATTTGAAATTGATCCATTGAGAATGTTCATAACAACAATAAATTAAGAAGTTGTACTAAGAGCTATTTTGGTTTATAGCAAAGGAACTGCAGGAGAACAAACAGAAACTAGTCTTTCCAACGTAAAGGAGAAAACTTAAGACATTAATTCTATGTTGACAAAATGTGTAGCATGAGTAGAAAGAGAATTTATACTAACTACTGGAAACAATTAACAGAAACTTTCGACACTACTTTGGTAACAGAATTACAATGTGGGTACAATGAAGATGGTGTTCATAATAGTCGCGGAGGAAATATTTTGACAGCTAATTCTTATAATGTATTGCTCATGGTAAAATAAGGAATAGACTGGGATAGGTAATATGTGCATGTATGAAATTTTATCTGTATATGCAAGTGCATGTGCATGTGCATGTATATGTGCATCTGCATGTGCATGTATATTCATCTGTATATTGGCACTGCTAAAAAGTATGTTTTTGTCACTTATTTCAACTTAAAATGTATGTTCCATAACGGCACGCTGTAAAATGTCATTGAATTTTTTTGTGAATGAAGTGAAGGCAGAAATAGACGCTCCAACCCTACCACCGTCATTAGAACATGGTTCGTTATTCAGAACTAAAGTTAGAGAAATGAGGTATGCTACGTGTCTTGCATGGAATTACCGATATGTATGTATGTATGTATGTATGTATGTATGTATGTATGTATGTATGTATGTATGTATGTATGTATGTATGTATGAGATCATACAATAGTAAGAACATGAACGTACAATATGACAGAAACAATAAAAAGTGGATGAAAAGCAGGGATAAGAAATTTTCACAATAAATGCGTAGGGAGGAAAAATACGACAATAGTAAGATAACAATAAGACTGTAACGAACTTACAAATAACATGACAATAATGATGCATTCATAATGAAATACTGAGCGACAGCAGTAGGACAACAAACAGTATGATACAAATAAGGATATGACAATAAGCAAGACACTGACAATAAAAACAATATATTGTAGGCTTCTTATGCAGACATCAGGAGGACAGCATCATGAAATTCTGATGAAGCAATCCGAAAGTAATGGTACCCACCGTGCGATATCCTAATGCCATTTTCTTTGCCTTCAGGTTTTCGTCTTGGACATCAATAGGGCACGGTACGGCATTAATAATCCTGAAGTTTGCGAACCCAGTGGCGGGCATAGAGGCAACAGATGACGATTTCTGGAGTAATGGAAAGACAGTTACTCATAAAAAAATCTAAAATGTTGTTGAAAAGGTATACTCAGATATACATACCTCCATATGCCTATGATAACTAAAATTGAATTTAACTCTGAATCTAGTTGTTATGCCTCTTCAGCTGCCCCCTAAGGCATTTGATTCCAGGATCAATGGTTTTCCCTTACTAACAGAGCCTCTATAAACTTCGAAAACTTCAAGGCCCAATTACCGTAATGGTTCTAATAAACGTTCGGGCGCCCACTAAATTTCGGCAAAAGTAAGGGGCTTTTTTACAATTATTACATTTCGAACATGCTGCTGCCAATGATTTTCCCGAGGAAGGTTTACGTACAGTAACCATATCACTCTTTTAATTTGCTTGATTCCAAATTTTCATAGCTAAATTCGTTTCAACTAAAAATGGTTGTTTGTCAGATGGTAATAACGACATTAAGAAATGTTTTAATGCCTATACGATTATACAATTCAATACCGTACCTATTAATCTCTGTCAATCTATCCCTGGGTAGTATAGTAGCTACTCTTTACTGATTCATACATATTCCAAAACATTGTTCTCTCACTTGCATTTCGTCTCAAATAAGACAATATCAGGTAGAACAGGTAGAACAAGTTTGTGTAAGGATGATATTTTACCTATCTTCACGATTCTTTCACTTTTTAAAGTCGTTGGCCAGACATTCAATCAAAACAACGATTTGAGGCATTAGCATCAGGCGTATTCAATAAACTATCCACAATCATTTACACCACACATCAAGCAAGACACCAGAGCATACACTGCCAGCAATACTCCCTATACGCTTCTAAACCGGAAGTGCTCTTTAGCCCATAACGACCTTGGTTACGTGGTTGTAACGATGTTCTTAATACAGTGTTTTCTTAATGCCACTTCAGAAATGTCAAGATTATGGAAGGTATCACGTAAGATGTAAAGATTTTCAATCGATCAAACTAAACTACAACTATATTTGATCGAGGGAATCTTTTGCTGGGATATAACGCAAAACTAGTAGAAATACTTCAGCATCTTGTAGAAAATACTGTGTTGGGTATGTCGTTGCCACCACGTAACCAAGGACGTTCTAGCACCAGGTTTGCTATGATCGGTGTATTGCAAAAATGCGTAGCAAAATGAATCCGTTACTTAATGCAATATTTTAAAATTTCGTACCAACGACTAAGAAACTTTCTAGCAAAATCTTATGGACTTCCATCCTGAAAATTGTATTTGTTCTGAAATCACTTTTGATTACAGAATACCTTTTTCAACATTGTTCTATTCAATGATTTTATATTTCGGCACATAACATTACGCTTACCTGATATATACTGCCTCGGCTATTACTTAAGTCGTCAGAAACAATTAAAATTTAATTTTGTAACCATTACCGCCAATCTCTTAAAGTTTTTGATAATGTTCTGACCTAGTTCACAATTGAAATACAAAGTTATAATGTTCAAATTACCGCAATATCCTTTCCAATCTGTTTAACTTTAACGAAAAAACACAAGTTTGATGAAAAAAGCCCAGTCTTATCTAATAAGCAAGGAGGATATATACGGTATCAGGTCTATTTGTACGATGCTTAAGCTGAATATTTTTGCACTTGAAACACGTAATCCCAGGATTTTTTACATTAAGTTTTCTAAATCCACATATTCGTAACTTCTGTCTACAAATACGTAGGGCTTTACATCTTGAGCTTTACGGGAACATTGGCAGGACGAGGTAAGCATTTAGCAATAAATGCATTGCTTTTCTAATCTAAAGCTGATCCTTAATGGCTCATTTCTGTACTGAAATCTGACATTATACTTCGGAGTCACAAACTTTTTGATACTTTGTAAAAAACAGCATTTTTCTCTACGCTGATAAAACGTACATTTAATATCTCCTAGTAAAAGGTACTTTAGATCTACGAGTTTGGAAAAATCTGTTTTAAAATCATTACTACCACCAAGGTAGTTAAATCTTCACAACATTCTGCTAGAAAGGAGCAGGCGTTAAAAAAGGTGCATCAGATTCTATAAAACTCTAATGGCGATGAAATTTATTGTCACATAAACGAACCTACAGACGTAAGATTTAAATATACTGGGAGTGAAGAGATAGAAGGATCGACTGGTTACTTTAATCAAGTTAAAAGTTTCTGAAAATCTCCCACCTACTTTTTGTTATCGGGGACGCGACGAATGGGGTAACAGGCTGTTGATGAAGAGTTTTGTATAATTGAGAAGCAGTTGGTTGTCCTTACAAAACTTGTTGCAATCAATGTCACAAATACATTTTGTGAGACGTAGGGCGACTCCTTCTAATTTTCTGTAGGTCTTCTTATTTCGTAGTACACGCAATACTACAAAGTGGTTTTCATTTGTCTTATATACTTTTATCTGCCAAGATAATGATAACAATGAGTTCATCAATAATTCTAACGTATATATCTTAGAAGTTGAAACTACTTTAGTGTATTAATTTCATGTCACAAGGCCAAAATAGTGTAAATGAGAGAGGCACTACTCATGTTTTACTTTACATTCGCGGCGATAACGAGGCCGGATCCAGACATGTAATAAGTATATAATAAATGTCAATGTAAAAGATCTAAACGCTCGTAATTTGGCATTAAAATTTGTATAGGGATTTTGCATGACAAACCTCACTCCCTTCAATAAAGTTATATTTTTATACTCGATGTAGAGCCTGTATTAAGAATGTCATTGCCACCACGTAACCAAGGTCGTTATGGCCTAACGAGCGTTTCCGGTTTAATAGCGTATTGGGGAGAGTAATCGCCTTGAAAGCGTTGGTCACGTGCTCGAGTCCCGACCTATTTCCAACTAACTAGCTTCAACTTCCGCGTTTTCCCTAATCCATGGAATTTTTCGTCTTCTTTTTGTTTTCCCTAATCCATATACGTATACTGAGATTTGTAGTGTCAAATAAATAAAAAGATTTACTAAACTGTTCAAAGGGCTAAGAGACATTGAGGTTATGACCTTAATTGCAGACTCCTTCCCCCCTCCTCTGATCCTACCCCGAGCTGTACCTTAACTTTGTAAAGTGGCGGTTAATCGCCACGTACCCTTTGTGTTTATCCTTTACTAATCCTTTTCCTGTACCGCTGTATCAGTTCTCGATAAACAGACAAGAATAAAAGTAATTTACGCAGCCAAACTAGGCTTGTGTTCCAGAAATAAACAGAAGTTCAATTACCAACAACACCTAGACGTTTGTTAACTAGATCTATTTACATTGGAGAAAGAACAGATACATGCCACGCGAAGAGTTTAGTTGCATAACATTGTCGGTTTCCATCAATATTTTTGGCGCTTTTTGGTGATGCTTGGACAGCTTTTCATTTGTGGACCGCTGACCAGTTTTCTTAGCTGCGTTGGAAGTTTAGGCTCAAATTCTTGACAAAAAGGTATAGTAGTAGTAGTAGTTGTAGTAGTAGTAGCAGGAGTAGTAGTAGTAGTAGTAGTAGTAGTAGTAGTAGTAGTAGTAGTGGTAGTAGTAGTAGAAGAAGAAGTAGTATCAGTAGTATCAGTAGTAGAAGAAATGGTGGTAGTAGTAGTAGGAGTAGTAGTAGTAGTAGTAGTAGTAGTAGTAGTAGTAGTAGTAGTAGTAGCAGCAGTAGTGGTAATAGCAGTTGAGAAATAGGAAACGTGTCACAAGTAGGGATCGAACCCATGATTCACGCTATCACGGCGTGTGTTCTACCAACAAAGATAGGCGACCTCTGATGTTAACATACTTTTTTCTCTAGTCGCCACATTAGCTCCCAATCATCCACCGATGGATATGGACATCCAGCTCAACGCAATTGGAGACTAGCCTCTCCGCGCCATGTGACTTGAGCAAGGAAGGGCTGCCATCGAGCCCGTCATATTGTCCAAAGGCCATTGAGAGTATAAAGTATCATCGAGAAGAGGGGATTTAAAATGTTAGTTTTTAAAGAACACTAATAGAATATTAAATATGTCACCCTTTGAAGTGGGTAAAACAAGCGATAACATGCTCAGATGGGGCTATTCAGCATCTAGAGAATGCGTCTATGGAGCTGAGATCCAAACCATGGATCATATTATGTCATCTCGCCCACCGGGACAATCTTGCACAGACAATGAGCTAAGAGTCGTGAATGACACTGTATGCCGCTAGCTAGAGAGATGGAGCGACAAGATGTGATGATGATGATGATGATAATGATACTTGTGCAATTCCATGGTTTTTTTTACACCACACCGTATATCCCAGTAGGGATTTCGATGTGGGAACAACGTCGAATCGACGTCATCTCTTAAGCCAAAATCCGATACACCGACAATAATACATACTACGGATGGCTCTTTTGGTATTGTGTAGTGTTTTACCCATGGTTACAGAAATTTCTTTATTATTGAAATATATGCAATGGGCCTACACAGTATTAAATTTGAGACCGTATCTCAATGACTTAAACTTTTCTTTTGATTTGTTATAAATTGAAAGATATTCACATCAAGATATGTTAAAGTTAACAGTGAATTGATGGTAAAAATTATCGAGAAACCAACAGAGACAGACCGTAATTGCTGGATTAACCAAACGGTGCATTTGTCAACATTTTGTAACTGTTTGCTAAAGTGCGCTTATTATACATTACTCCAAAATGTTGCAACATTTGTGTTTCACTGAGTCCTCTCTGCCTAGCAGTCATCAACTGACACAAAAAGTCAGGCGTCAGGGGAAGGTGCGCCTTTTCTTGTTAAGTTTTGTTCTCTATCAGAGTTCCTGACCCTGTAGATCTTTGCTCCTATCTTTGTTTTCAATTGTGCGCTTATTTGGAGGTGCACTCATTCAATGACTAAAAGGTAATACGAATAGCTACGGTATAAGTGTTTTGGTAAAGGGAGGCAACATTCTATGGAATATGAAATCCTATGAAGAATTTGTTTACAATTTACCTCTTTTTCAATAACACGAGTGGCAGAAAACGTGTGTCTCTCGCGACCATTATTTTCTAGGACATGTTTTGGTCTTTTTGTTTCCAATAAATTCATCGTAATAGCTCTGTCAGTTCATTCCATGCGATTGCTGTGATCAGTGCATGGCAAAAACGTTTAGCAGGATGAATCCATTACTCAACGCAATATTCAAATTTGGTACCACAAACCAACTTTTGAAATCCTATAAACCCATCTGTAAGATATGCCCGCTACTTTTAGTTAAATGTTGCTTTTAGATAAGGTCACTAAATCGATTGTAGATTTATGGCTAAATATGGTAGTGAAATTATACGTTAGCTTATAAATTTCCGTGATTAGTCAATAATGTTTGGCAATTACACTGCAAATAATAGTTGTAATTTTTCTAAAAATGATCAATTTACGCTAAACATGAAACCTTGGTCAATTAGTTAAAGCGTAACTGCTTATATTTGTTGGGCAAAATTTCTGCCTCAAACCAATTTCGAGATCTTCACAAAGAGAGGTATCAATACAAAAATGCCATGTTAGTAGAATTAAAACAACTAAGACAAGTTCAGGTTACTAACAAAAAATAATAAGCTTCTGTAAAAACACGATAAAGTAACTAATTTTATTTAAATGAAGTCTGTTTTATGATCCCATCAACATTGAGCGTGTATTGGCCTTCTTTTACTTTAAATCTGTCAAAGATTATTTCTAGTGTATAATGGAGGTGTTTCAACATTTATACGACACATATGATGTTTGTGTAATGGTATTCAATTAGAAAATTAAACGGTCCTTGGTTACAGCACCAGCATTGATCGTTCTTGATATATGCCCTTAAATGAAAAACTTCTTATTGAGGTGTTGAGAGAGGTTTTTAGGACTAAATGTGAAATATTTCTCAATAGAGGCGAATATAATAAAATTTATCATGAACTTTTCCTCCGACGCTACATCCTCTTCTATAACTGGCTCAGCAACCTATCAGATAAGAACATAGCTGCATTTATCAAAGAAATATTTCTCACATTCCATGTTAACTTAACAAGTTACAAAAGATGCAAACTGTATTTGTGGGAATGTAACAAACACTTCTCTTAGCAACAGACATCACGTTCCACTCTGCACAATACAATGAATCTAATGTCAACATTGATCTTAACTACAATCCTTTAACCCATAATGCAAGGGGCTGCCTGTGGCTCTCTTTGCTCCATGTTCACTTGAAATTACATAGAGAACTGTGTACAATCAATGGTTTCTTTGCTACTGTACATACTAATGATACTCCAGTCACATTTAATGACAATATACGTATCTTCAGCATTCTCATTTCAACAACTAAGCAACATACCAATTAAGAAGGGATGGCAACCCATACAATCTATCTGCGAAAATAAATATAGCAATATCCTGCAGAGGAAATAGAGCCCTACAAGAAATCAACACGTTTGACTTCAAGTATGACAGCCTAAACCTGCAAAAAATATTTAAAGAGTAAACAGACAAGCGGTAAGGAATATTGGCAGAACCCTTGCCTTTAAAATCCCTTTGTTGACTATGCTAGAAAGAATAGAACCTGGCTGAACCTTATAAGTAGAAAAAGATATCTTTCCACTGCAGCCATTGAAAAAAGGTTAATATCTCAAGTCTTACCTTCAAGGTTTGTCTATGTGATATTGGATTGATGAGGGGATCAAAGTAAAATGCAGGCAAATCAGGGTCCTCAGTCTTAATGAACACAACGGATGGTGTGTGGTACCTAAAAAGAAAAAATGTGTGCAAAATATTACAATCAATATAATTTTTGTAATGAATGATATGATTAAAAACTTTATTTTAGAACTCCAAGAAGATTCCAATTTACTAGCCATGAAACTAGATGTGGGCATGACATAATGCTGGATACAACTATCGAATTGAGGTCAACTCTAGATGAATTGTAGCATTGGATGAGTAGAAGGGGAGTAGTAGACTTCTAATGCCTAGAGAAGAAAAGAATATATTGTAAGAAGATATCTTGTTCTGGCATTAAGATGCAATGTGGATCAATAAAGTTGAATAGTATAGTTCCTCCACTGCAAGAAGTTTTGTAAGGACGTATTTGGAGTTTCAAAGCAGCTTCTTAGAGGTGTGGGGCTACTTCATATAAAATTTACATTTCATAATACAACACAAAGGAAGTTTTATACCAAAGAGTGTTCATATACCAAGTGCTACAATATCAACATACTCTATCTATACATATATTCTGTGTATATTATAGCATATATTTAAAAATACTATTCATAATAGACTAAGCTATGTATGGTAGTATCAGCAAGCATCATGGTTCTTCGAATGATACATAACATCTATGTCTACCAACGTCAATATTGCCTCAATCCCAAAGTCAAAAGAATCACTCAACATTCTGTGACATCCCGCTATGAGGCTCTTGGGTAATACACAATTTCAAATACAATCTATAAATCTCTGATACATGTCATAACTATCATATTGATAATATAATCCTTGAAAAAGGCACGAGGAATTATCTGCATTTCAGGGAAAGGCTTATTCCACCGGTGGATGATTGGAAGCTAATGTGGCGACTAGAGAAATAAAAGTATGTTAACATCGGAGGTCACCTAGCTCTGTTTATAGAGCGCAAGCCGTGAAAGCGTGGGTCACGAGTTTGATCCCCGGTGGTGACATATTTTCTAGTGTTCTTTTCAAAACTAGTCATATATATATATATATATATATACATACATATATACAAAGTACTAGGAAAGCAAAGACGTAGGGTAGCAGATAAGCAAATAATTAAACTTGGGAGACCGTCACTAATGTTAAGGTTTTCTTTATCTTTTTATGTCTAGTTACTGAAGGACGTGAGGATAAAGAATTATCTTTCTTATTCACTTAATACCACAAAAGATATACACTTCTTTCTTGATCCAATATATTTGGGGAAATCATCTTCGAATTTACCTGTAAATACGGGAATTCTTTGCTGTTTTCAGTTGTATGGATCTGCTCTAAGCAAAGACGAGGTCAAGGTACTAGCCTGGTGCCCAAATAGACATGGTAGGTAATCACTGGACACACCGGTATAAACTTTGAAGCAAAATATGTGTTCTCAGATATCACTCAGGTCTGCGTAATGCTTTATTAATGATATCACAGAGGAAATATTCAGAATATCGAGAAGATGCAATTACTGACGTGTGTTGATTGATGACAAAGTATGAAAAGCTTAATGGTGGAAACGTTGGACCACGAGGATTCGAACCCCGTCCTTCAGGGTTGCAACGTGATTGAAGTGTTTGTATCGTACAACCACTTGTTAACAAAGGCTCAAATTTGTTTCCTTTTAATCTCTTTACTACGTAGGATGTCACGGTGATTTACTACTTTGAGGTTGAATTATAAAAGAAGACCTTTTTGTCTGTTATGATTTCCTCTCGGAGATGATCATTTTCAACTTTGCCGTTTTCAGTGGAAGGGGCACCGTAACAAACTGACTAACGTAGTGGACCCACCTAATGGTTTTGAGTTTGAGTGCCACTGTCACAAGTATGATGTTGTACAGTAATCAACGACAATCTTTCCTACTGCTACAAAGGCTGAGAACTCCCCGTGGTAACGACTGGTAACGACTTTTGAGGGCCAATCTCAGCACCTCCAGTTCAGTCAGTAGGTTTAACTGAGGGAACTGACGAGGGAAATAAAGTGTATTTCTACGTTATCTTTATGTTTCATGATCTTTTTTTCGGTAGAGAGTAGCACTGAATCATAAGTGTACATTAGCATGTTACAGGTTGAAGATGACTAGGCTGAATTGCTAAAATAAATCACGAACAGCAGGGGACCTAAGATGATGCCCTTACACCACTAAAAATTTAATAAAAATAACTATAAAGGTCCTTGATAAAGCAAGTGACATCAGTGCAAGAGATTTATGAATAGGTGTAAATGTCCTTAGATTTACCAGTATAAAATTTTATGCTTTTCTTATTTGAAAATGCTTGCACGGCTGCTATACATACAGCCAGTACAGAATCCTAACCACGTGTAAGGATACTGTTGCTTAGTCTGTCTCTATTCGTTTCATTCTCTTCATAGATAAATACTGATATATCTTGAGGAAATAGAGGCTACGAATACCTCTACGGGAATAATGAACACTAAATCACGTGACCTTGAAATGTATGTCACCTAACTTAAGGAAAGTTTTTCTCTCAAGAAGGTGGGCATTTAGGTGTTTTTTTCTTCAAGGAAGTGGCATTGTGTAACCATTCAAGTGATGAAATGTTTCAATGGGAGAACTCTAAATTACAGTTCTGTTTCTTGTTACAATATTGGTTGAAATTTATGCCCATTTTTTCTAGGTGGTGTGTCCAGACCCCCTTTCAAACTATGTTTATTGTACCTGGAAAGATGTTTGTACTCTATTTGTCCTATTGTTTTTTGAACAAAAATGCAACATCGATAATTTGATTACATACAATTGTAAATTACATAGTTAAAGACTTATACAGCAAGAAACAACTTCAGCAAAATATGTATATTTTGTGACCTGAATTGACTGAATGTCAAAAATATTATTAAGCTCATCACTTTATCAATGGCATCCATTAGTGACTGGCATTACATTTGATTGACTTGGGAACAGAAGTGTTGGTGGGCAGGTGGACTAAGAAATACATGCTAGTTGTGATACTGAAATACAAGAATGATTCCCAATGTCTCATAATTTTGTTTTCAAGAGTGTTAGCTACATGGCCTCAGAGTCTTACAAGTCAATCCATGAAGTCCTCAAAATAAATGACCATATCATTAATTCCCTTAAACATGTTTTAATGTCTTTATTGAAAGGGTGTGTATGAAATCAATAGTGGGTATAGGAATATCCCACTAGAATCCCCCAAATAAGAATACAGACTGTCCCTGTTACCCTCTGCTTATAGGGTGTGCTTGACTTGCAATTTTGTTAAAAGTTGTGAAGATGTTTTAGGATAATACATATCCTGTAAAAATTGAAAAAGAATGTGTGATTAGCTTTAATAACCTTTTATCAACTTCATTTGCAAGTGGGAAATAATAATTTGTGTAAACACTAGCCTTATTACATTTTTCTTGATGTTTGTACTATTGTTTATTGTTAAGTGATTTCTTCTTTCTTTTCGATTCTTCTAATCCAGAATGACCAAGACAAAAATACTGTACATTTGCTGGTAAAGATGTGGTTGTTGCAGAGGTAACAATTGGTTTCAGAAGTAAAAGTGAGTAGAATACATGTCCTTTCTATGTCTATTTTCAAACACGTAAACCCTAATCAAGCCTGGGGCTGAGTGGGATCTGGGTGGGCCAGCCCCCATTATTTAACATGTCTCTCCAAAGGTATCTTTCAGTCCTTTCAGATATCAACATAGGCATTTTGGCAATCAGTAACATACAAATTTTGGTATTTTCCCATACAGCATCTGACACTAGATGCCATGTGCCCCTCTTGCTGTAAGACTCTGAGCACTGACCCTCTCCCCTTCACAATTTGTGCCAGCTCCAGGGCTGAAGTATTTGCATCCCATGGCAATACATGACGACTACATAAACAAGGATTCTACCACATACAGCTTAATTTGCATTAAGAGTTATCAAAAAATGAAATAAATATAGAGCAGAGTTGTCATATTCATCATGGAAGTGAAAATCAAGCAGGATAGGAAGATGAAATGTGGCTTTAGTTCTCTGAATATACTATGTATCCATTGAGTAGTCAGGAAACTCACTTACAATAACCCATCAAGGAACTTAAAAGTTTTGTAAAACGCGGAACGGATTACATATCCTCAATTATGTAGCTTTACGTAGGGTATATAGGGGTATATACTTGGAGATATACTGTTTACGATTTACTTACCACATATTGTGATCTGTTGGGAAATTTTCAAATTTGCCTTTAGAACATTTGGGAATGATTTTAATTTCTTTATCGTTTCGAAGAGAATCAGCTTGATGTACTTTGCGTGTAGAATCTGAAAGGAAAAGACATTATGTACTATTAACAATCAGTGATTTTGAATCCTAAATTGCATCTCTAATTATCTCAAAGACGTTGCAGTAGCGGTGAGGGAACGGTCCGAAAAGGAGGGGAGACCAACCGTTATTACTGCTGATGCTGCAATTGAAAAAGGCATAACAGAAGTAAATATTGCGCGGAATGTATGTAAATTTACAGATAGAACAACTTAGACGAGTGCAGTGTCCATTTCAACGAAATGCGTGCGTGCGTCTGTGTCCCTGTGATTTTGCGTGTGCCTGCGTGTGCCTGCGTGTGCCTGCGTGTGCCTGCGTGTGTTAGGGACGTAGCCAAAGGAGGCATTAGGAGGCGATACCTCCACTGGGATTAATGATAAACCAATTATTCAATATTAACGTTTTCTTACACTATAATAATTGGGCCAAAATAATATTATTTGATAGTTTATTAAAATTTTCAATTTCAATGAACTAACTACCCCCTCGCTCCCCCCAGTCTCTCAATCAAAGACTCCTGATGAGCAGTAGGCCTGACAATGAAACTACCCTAAATAAACCGAAAAATTCCCAAACAGGCTAACTAATAAATAAAGGGCAGCTGCGGCGTCCAAGGGCGACGCCCCTCAATTTAGGTTACCGAGCAAAGAAGCAAGCCATAAGGCAGGCTCAATCACCCCATAGGACCGCCTCTCGCGGATTATGGAAACAATTAGTCATCAATGAGAACAGATATTAAATCCATTACTTGCAAAATGGCCGAGAAGCGATCCCCCCGCCTGCGTCTCCCCCCGGTTGCTCACTACTCTCCTGATTGGCGCCGCAGGCTACCGACGTGTTGTATGTTTACCAGCCTTTTCTTCAGCGAGAAGAAGTTTTACTGTATTTTCGTCAGCGAGAAGAAGTTTTACTGTATTTTCTCCACAAATTTGAAAATGCGCAGCTCGATGAAAGTCTGCGAAAGGCAAGTGCCCGCTTTTGAATTGAGTCAATAAACGCACTGACAATTTTTATAAGCTCATCCATAGGCTTTTGTGTTCCCTTCCTCCACTGTCAAACTAAAGACCTTTTTTCTTTTAGGCTATTCCTTTTTTCCTTCGCAGTGTGGCGAACAATTACACAATGGTACACGAGCGGAAGGCTTAAAATCTAAGCAAAATTAAAGAACATTAATAAAGCAAGAGGCGCGATGGTTAAATAGAGACAATATATAAAATCGATCCCCATTCCTCAGCAAAAAGGTCTGGCCATACAACCATGAGCATAGCAAAGAAGACATGCGAGCCCAGAATCTACGATGTCGCTTGAAGAAGAACGTCTTTCCAATAATAAACTCTGCTAACCTACACACTTAGCCTTGGTATACTTGAATTTGTTGTTTGAAGAATGACCGAGATTCACGGAGGTCGAGGTATCTTTGCAAGTAGTGGTTAAATTTCTCAATACCAGTTGCATGCGTTTAAGACATTTTACCTTCAATTTTATGTAACTACGTGATCTTTGGTTGGAAGGAAACCCTTAAAAAGATCTTAAAATGTTCCTAATTTAAATGATACAAAGCTTTTGTGTTGTTAATATGTTAGTTGCAAAATACAGTAAATACAATAACAATACAAAAACTAGGTCTAAAACTGAACAAGTAAAACCACAGAAACACAAAGGTCCAAAATACATCCATTTGTTTCTTACGGCGTAACATTGATCAGGTCGAAACGTTCCATTTCATAATATGCCTTTAACTTTTGAAATTTCTGCCTTTTACACTATACCTTCTTGTAAAAACGAATCCTTGTTGAGGCCTTACTCAGGATCTTGCTAATACCTGCTCTTTCCCGGCCTTTCAATATGATTTTCTTACAGGTTTCCACGTAATCCCACAGTTGCACCATCTGTTTCGCCCTCTCTATAATAAGTTGCTGATCTTTGTCATTGTCTACTCTGTTTATAATTTGGGCTTTAAAATTATTATCATAACATTTCTGTGTTCTATCTACTATTAAAACATTACAGGTTAGACACGTAAATCTAGCATTCAACTATATGTGATTATGTTATTTATTATTTGTAAAATATAGTTCGAAAATACTTCGTAGCAGATAATCTGAAGTTCTAGGTTCTTTAAGTACTTTATCTACAACCAGCCATTCTTTATTCGAACGTAGACGGAGGTAACTTTACTTTTCAACATATAAAATACATTTTTGAAAATATTTTAGACAGTTTCTATTTCTTTAGTGTCCGTTCAAAACCGTCATTTCAAGTCCTCTCTTCTTGGTCATACTTAAAACTTTTTCGGAAAAATTCCTTCAACTGGTCCTCATCAGACGAATGAATTTACGATAAAGTCATAGTAGACTCACAAAGGGATTCCTACTTACTATGACATTTTGTCTTGTACATGAGCTATATCGGTAGAAACCTACCTGACAAAGTGACAGCGAGTGTTTTGAAAGTAGTCTGAGAAAATATTTATCGGTACGCATTGCTATCGGTGTTGTTCATAGTATAATTAGTGATGATTAAATCTTGTAGCAGTATTTGATTGATGATTATAATTCAATCGTCTGTAATATCTTCAGGAAAGACATGTGAAAGGAATCCTACTCCTTCATAAACTCAGGTGAAACCTTGCTCAGCTTTTTACAAATCCTTAGGTACTGTTTCTACTGGATTGGGTCCAAACGTGTTTGGATCCACATGTGCAGTTCTTCTATTCGTCTGGAGACTCTGCAGGGTGGGAGTTTCGATTTGGTGTAGCCATCTGCGATTTATATGATACAAAGGATGAAAGATTAGGGCCTACTTGACTCAAAACTACTACGAAGAAAAGTGCATGGCTGGTGACGGAAAGACAGAAAGTATTTGCATATGGACATAAGGAATCAGGCATATTTTTCGATATACTGTTTATCGACGTGGTTTTCATGGATTTCGGAAAATATGAGATAACTACTGCATGTGGAAAAAGAAATTTAATTACTCGTCTCCTGAAAGCCAAAACGAGCTTTAATAGCGCATGGCTTTATACATCCAAATAGATATATAGCTGGACGTCTTCACTGAACACTGAATTTTATTTCATAATGTGTGATGAATCTGCTGACATAGCCAATCATGAACAGCTCGTTATCTATCTGCGACGGGTTAATGATGAGATACACGAAGAATGTTTTGGAATGCATCCCCTTTATGGAAGGACTGCTGACGTTATTGTAAAAGTAATTAAAGATATTCTTCTGTGACTTAATATTGATTTACAAAAAGATGGTGCTGCTACAATGGCAGGGGTAAAAAAGGCGAGGCAAAGCAACTGAAAGACGAGAATCCAAAGTGCTTATACATTCATTGCCGTGGCCATGCATTAAGTCTTGCAGTCAAAGACTTAGACAAAATGATAAAGCTTATCAATGATGCATTTAAAACGGTAGCAGAAATTGCAAAGTTAGTAAAGAAATCACCTCAGCGTGACAATGCTTTGGCAAAAATTAGAGCGGATATGAAAAACCCTACAAAGGGAATTTATCAGTTTTGCACTACACGATGGACCTACGGGGTGCTGCACTGCACTCCGTAATAAATAGCCATGCTGAATTGACATAGTTATGAGAATTGTCCTTGGAAAAGGTGAAAGACACGGAGATGAAAGCCAGGATTAAAGGAGTGCAAGCAGCAATGTATTTCTTTGACTTTCTCATTGACTGCCAACTAGGAGCAATGCTACGTAGACAAACAGATAAATTATCACGTACACTGCAGAGTCCAGAGGTGTCAGCTGCCCAAGGACAAAGCCCTGCATTAGATGTAATTGAAGAAATTAGAAAAAGTCAGAACAACAACAGCTTAGGATTGTTAAGAACATCAACGACAGATAATCTGTAGAATCATTTACTTCCCCGTCATATTCACCACCAAAGATGCAATGAACTGGACTCAATTGCAATAGCAAACAATTTCATTAGTGAAAATAACATTCGGCAAAACCTTTTATGGAAAATTCGTTTCATCAAACTTTCGTATTGCTGGAAAAAAGTTTCAAATCCACTCAGACAGAAATACTGGACGGAAAGGACCGTATGACTTGTATGAAACATAATTTTCTGTTTCAAAAAGCTTGTAGAAGATGTCCATTTTCAGGCATCTGAGACATGCTTAATTTTACAAAATGTCTTGCGTTTTAGCACCCACTATGTAGGAGCAACTCACTTAGCCCCCCCCCCCCCCAATATTAAAAAGCTTCCTACGGGCCTGGGATCTTATTAATGCTAAGTACGTCCTGCCTTTCAACTACACTAGCGAATGATAAGGCAAAATGACTCTTTTGGCGGGACAAGATTGGATCAGAAACGGAATGAAAAGAATAAAAGGGTTTGCTCGTGATTGACAAATATTCTCGTCTCCATCATTGCCGTACGTACAATATAGGTTACTGCTGCCTCCTGTTTCAACAAGTCTGAATCGGTTTTTTAATTTACCAGCTTATTATTTTTTATGTTACCCATGAAAACGATCCAAGCAAGTTGTTTAAAATAAAACAAATTTCTCAAGCCTGTTTAGATTCTGTCTTAGTCAAATTGTAGATGAGTTTGATGTCGGGCTCAGAAGACTTCTTTAATTTATTTCTAATAATTGATTGACATTATACATACTTAGTAGAAATATCAACCACATTAAGGCCAAATTTCGATTTGCTGAGCATGATAATATCTAAAGATAATAATAATAAAAATAATGATAATGATAATTTACATGTCCAAGCTGTAAAGCTTGTTATATAGGCCAAACAATGCGCCACTTAGGGACCCGTATGGCTGAACACTTAGGGAAGATCAAGGGTTTGGCAGACACCGAGATCACAAAGTACCTCAAGGAAAATGTAAGATGCGGGGTTGAGGCTGGTCCGGAATTTTTTACCATTATTGATAAAGCGCGTACTTGGTACGAGCTAGATGTTAAAGAGGCGTTTCACATCAACCAGACCTAATCCCTCCTAAACAATAAAGTCCTACAAGCGGAATGCAGGTTCCATGTCATTCAGGCATTCCTGTAGGCAGTATGACGCTAGATATTATGTTATTTATTTGCACAGCATTTTGTGAACAAAATTCTAGGTATTCATTTCTTTTTCTATTCTACACACACGGGTATACCTAGTCATGGAAATATACCATTGTTAATATCCTTATAAGAAGGGAATGCAGGATTTGTGCAACATCACCACTCACGATGAAAAATGTTTCTTCGAAACATGTCTGTGATAAATAAATTAAAAGGTGTCGTGTTTTCTAACGTATTTATCTTAAAGATAGTGCTACAGCAATCTTTCGGAAATAATAATAATAATAATTGCCAAAAAGACCATTGACATAAGCGGGCTCGTAGCCAGCACTTCAGGTTTGGGGGGGCAAGGCTACATTTTTTGGGGGGGGCATCCGGTTTTATATCCTGCTGAAACCAACTTTGAACAATGGGGTGATCAGAAAATCGACTGCGATAATTTCTTATAAAAACACAATCCTAACATGATATTAGTCTCATTTACACCTCCAACTCGAGCTCTACTCTTTTACAGATTTATCTGTTTTAATGGCCTTTCTACAATGATATGAAGTCATAGGGTTTGTAGTTAGGAGTGGGGTTTGAAACTTTGAAAAATTCATATCCCTTGGACACCGAATAAACCACACGGCCCACAAGTACTAAAACAAGTAGCCTTCGACGTAGTTTCTTACCACTCTAGTTGTTCCATATCTTAAAAGAATGTTTGAAGTTAGTTTGAAAAATTTATAAATTTGGATGCATGATCCATTAACAGAACAATAAAGCAAGAGCATCTGTAGTTAAGTTTTACGCATACAAGAAAGGAATAGTCACTAGAGGCTGTACAGTGATCAGCCGTTACAAAAAGTACCAGCCACAGAAGCGACTATTTGACCAATTTGATGCATGATACGTATATCTCGCACACCCTTTACCTGTGATGACCGATCTGCGGCCCGTGCATGCGGTCCATGATCGCTTTTCTGAGCGACGCGATCAACATTTATAAAATTCACTTTCCTTTGGCCTCAGTTAAAAGTCCGACAACCCCGGCATCATTTTCATCTTTTTAAAAATTATTTAAGCAACGTGTACCCTATTATTTCAAAATATCAATTTATTTCAAAGTAAAGTTTTACATGTGTTTCAGTACAAATGTTGATCATGGAGTTTATATGATGATGCCTATTTTGAGCAATTTTGAGACAAAGGTAACAATGGCTCCCTAGATAATGCTATGTCAGTTATATTAATATACAAACCATAAAATGATACCTGACTTAAGGAGTTGTTTTTTGCAGATAGACTCATTCTAAGTCAAAGGAGTTTAATTTCTTGTGATATTATTGTCATTGAGTTAGTTGAAGTAATTATTGAAACTGCTAGTCTGATGTGTAGATGCCATACAGTTTCACCGGGGTTTTTTGTCATGACTTTCTTTCTTTTCCTATTATCAACCTATTGTTTTTTGCACTCTTGTCTTCTTCAATGATGATCCTCTTGAAACTTTATTGCTTGAACCCAGAGTGCCACGTCAGAAGAGTTCTAACATATTGGTTATACTCTGAAGTGTTAGTCCAGTTTCAACATTTGAATTAAGTGTTTCCTCAGTAAGTCTACTTGGACGTCTCTCACCGGATCAACGTCACGTATTTCGTTTCAACTTCCCTACTGAGCTGTATTCATAATGTCCATTATCAAAATCTGATTTCTCAATTTGCTATAACAATGATACGGTTTTGTAGGCCTATGCTAAAAATAACCCTACACTGAACAAAAACCATTTTGGGCATACATGCAATTAAGAATCACCTGCGGGTAATTTTGTGTCTAATCAAATATTCCTTTCTTGTTCACAACGAAATTGTTGGATGCAGAAACCACAGAAAAAGCAGGTAACAATTGTGCATGAAACTTGTGAATAGTTAGCAGTGACACACGAATAGCCTAGGTTCTTTTTTAATTTACAAAGGGGATATATAGCTATATATTGCTATTTCGAAAACAATCTGGATATCTTCAACACTTACTTTACATGTAAATTTCTACTAACGCGGTACATTCGCTTCAGCACTACGTAGTACATTGACGTGTGTGCTGCATGCCTGGCATGGGATATGGTAAATGGTTCTCGGACACGAAGCTTGATATATATATATGGGCCTACCACGTCTTCTGTGTACCATTAGCAAAAAATAAATACATTACGAATGAAAAGCTATTCCCTCTCACGGCACTAGTCGCCTGCTCAGTTAAGTGGGGAATCACGGGGTTTTAGATCCTACAAAATACTGAGAAACAACCAACATGAATAAGTCCTTTGCCTTAATAATAGTTATATGAATTTGAGAAGGTATATACGTAAAACAGCGTATTGAACGAATCAAACTAGATTCATCTATATGTAAAATGAATAAAAATGTACATACCTGTCATAAGCAATTCGGCAGACAAGCCCCACAATAATATAACGTCAAAACTCGTTCATAATGAGATTTTTAATATTTTCTTTCTTCTTGCTCATACTCTCTTTGAAACAACAGAAACATCCCCCATCTTCGAAACATCTCCAAATGTTTGTGTTACTCAGGAAAAGTGCGCGCCATACAACTTGGAGACTGGATCCAAATGTATCGGAGAACATGGCATCCAAAAACTACAAGCAAATACTGGGCCCGTTAACAGCGGGGAAGCGACAACATTTTTGTGGGTCGATTGTTTGTCTCTGTGTGTGTCATGGATTTACAGTATAGCATCCATTCGATGAACGTAGCTTATTGAGATAGGAATGGACGAACAGATGATATTTGCTATTAAGGACCGTTGTTTCGTCATTGATAAGAAAGAAACCCTGTAACTAAGGCGTATAGTGTTATAGAAATAGAAATAGTGTTATAGAAACCACTATTAAAAGTGGATACCCTAGTTTACCATTTACTTGATTGTTAGCGCATTTTGTTTTCTTTGCAGGGTTTGGTATCCAAGCCATCTTTCTTGTGCTAGTGAGTTTCGTTGAAAATACAACGGTGGCTGTAGTAGGCTTCATTCTGGCTATTGGATTAGGAGGAACAGCAATTGCCTGCTTTCCTGTCAACCATCTAGATATTGCACCACAATACGCGGGGTTGCTGATGGGCATTAGTAACACCATAGCAACATTACCCGGTGCCATTAGTCCCTTGATCGTCGGTGTGGTGACAGAAAAACAGGTAAAGTGATTACATACTTCTGTTAGGAGTTGTAGGCTATTGCCGTTGAGTTGGATTTTCTAATTTTAATGACATTTTACATGCTTAGTTCTTTTCAGACATATTTATTATCATTGACAGTGAATATGTATTGATACTTTTAGATCAAATAGCTTGACTTAGAAATCCTAATTCCCCAGGCGTTTTCAGGTATCACGGAGGTTACGGATGTTAAATCAAAAAACAGTTCATATTCTTTGAGGAAACTGCCGCCCTAAGAGTTCTTTTGGTCGTAGGGCCAAATCTGGTGGATAAACGTCCAAAACCTTGCTAGACTTAAGTCTACTTTACACTAAGCGGAATTTTGCGGCAGATTTGATTTTTCTGCCTCAAACCAGATTTACACATGCGTTGACCAATTGGATTATTCTAGTGATAAGAAGGTGAATTGAAATTAAAACACATTCGTTTGCGTCGACGTGGTTGCTTCTCAGAACAACCACATTCACCAGTTTTTTATCAAAAAAAGGAGAACTTCTTACGCAATCAAACAGACATTTAAAAGCGTAAGAATCACGATTCTGAAACAGGCTTATAAGTTAAGGGAGAACAGAAAGAATATGCATTTGACCATTCCCACGCCACCCCCTTTTCGACTATTTAAATACCCAACTGCATAGCTGCTGTGGAAGAAAATGCTAGTTATTAAACTACATAAAGAATTATCGACTTCTTTTCTCTTTAAAACAAGAGACCATCTAAGTGAAAAGTGTCTGTCATTTTGCGAGTGGCATGATGACCTAAACAACAAGCAGATCACTCTAAAAATTCCGCCTAGTGGAAACCAGGCTTCATGGTAATGTTTGTATGATGTTTAAGGCCCCACAACCCTCAATACGTGGAATGCGTCAGAGGTCCCTATTTACTTGCAAGGATAATATAATAATTGATAATTGAAACCTTGAGACTTTTGCCGCTTCTTTCCTTCTTTATTTATCACAAGCGCTATATAAGTGTAATGTGTTCCGGTGTCGCGCGAAATTTGTGCCCTTGCGAAATTTGTGCCTATGATGTTAATGCGCATGTCCACATATTCGTGAGTTTCGTGTGGGCACAAATTTCGCGCCTAAGGCGCGAAATTTGTGCCTTGCCTCCTACTTATTTACGTAAACGAGACTTAACCGAAGTCACGTCGAGCGTGAATCATACATAGAGAATCACGATCGCTCCGATGGGGATTCCCCGACAACAAGTACCCACTGACTAAAAGACAAAATCTCACACAAAACATGGTAGACAAGATGATATGCATGTAACTTTTTGTGACATATGTTTGCCAGGGTAGGCGGAGTGCAGAAAAAAGAGCTGACATGGCAGGCGGCGTCCTACCTAGCCTCATCATTATCATCATCATGTCAGCTGTTCACGCCACTGCTGGCGAGTAGCCTCTGCAGTTTCCTCCACGCTACCAGCCTTCTCTTCAATCTTATCACGCCATCTCCTCTTTGGTCGTCCTTTAGCTCTGCTTCCTTCTCTTGACCGCCACTCAGTTGTTTTCTTGGATCATCTGTTGTTTTCCATTCGAGCGAAATGTCCTGCCCACTGGCATTTTGTGAATTCTATTTTCTCGGTGATGTCTCTCACCTTGTTCTATTTGCAGCTGAAAAAAATTATCCCCCCCCCCTCCCCCCCAGTGTCTGCTACCAACATTATCGCATCTACTCACTTTCTAGCGTGAAATAAAATTTCATAAACGCAAATACTTTGCTTTGTTAAGATTTATTTACATTAAATAATTACTTGAATCTGAACTCACAAATTGTGATCGAAACTGTAGCTGGACCATTTCCTGATGCTTTTGAATCCACTCTTGTAATCCCAGGTATTCCATTGCCTTTATATACAATCATGGCAAGAGATGCACTGTTACCTTTGTAGGAAATTGTCCCACATAGAGCCTCCTTAAAGAAGAATTGAAAATAGAAAAACAAGGTTAAGGTCTTTATATAAAGTTAGTTAGCCAGGACAAGGCCCGCAGATCAAATATGATGTTAAAAATTATAGCTAACAAGGGCGCAAGCAAGTCATCTTTGATTGGAGGGACTATTAGGGATTAGACAAGCTATAGCAAACTCGGTCCCTCGTCCTTTTTACTGAAAAATCGTTTTATATCAGTGGCTACCTTAAGTATAAGGATCCGGTTTTACTTCTTGTCTATTGCTTCACTTTCTACTTATAAAGTTACCTTACAATGTCCATAGCTCACATTGTTTGTTTGTTGTACAAAACATGAATATTGCACGAATTAGCCCAACCATTATGTACTTAAAAGCTTTTTTCGTCTGACATTCCTCAGAGTACAATCCTCAGAGTGACCGAAATGAAACGTGTGGAAGAGTATATCCAACTGTAGATTTGAAGGAGCCAATCATAAATTAAACTGCCTGAATGGCTGGTGTTTTTGAACCAGCGTCTACTACAACAAGATTAATTGAGTAGGTGTAGTGAGAAATAATTGAATATTAATTGAATAGGCCTAGCTTTTAAGTACATACTCTTGAGTCCCGAATAGACGTGGTGGTTGGAAATCAGGCAAAGCTTTAATTGGCGTAGTGGCTGGAATAGGCCTAGTGGCCAGAAAACACAAAAAGGTAACAGGAAAAAGTAGTGTTCACTCCAAACATTTAACAAATAAAGCCAATTAAAAAATATGGTTATGACAAAATATACTATTCTATTTAAGTCAAAGATGATCACAGTCATAAATTATCACGTGACAGATTAATTTGACGTCACTTTGTCATTCTTAAAAGATCACAGACGCGTTTTGCTGCCAGTATTTGAAATGAAGGTGATTAAACAGGTATCTAGCATCTGCCTATTCTTCTTGATCGTTGATAAAGACTGCCTTTATCCAAGACTAAAAAGAGAGAAGGCGAAGAAGGAAGAATACAGAATCAGAGAAGTTGGTGTTGGTATATTTAAAGTGTTAAAGGTAAGCATTAAAAAGTTACTTTAAATGTTTTTTCCCTAGTATCAAAGTGCTTCATCGCATGAGCTGGTAAACCCAACCGTCTGCATTTACCAAGCAATGGCATCTATATCTAGTCTAATCGACGAAACCGTTAGATAAGATATCAATATTAAAT
The DNA here is from genome assembly GCA_010016025.2 of Alatinidae sp. Z8VKAUB7J3. NCBI lineage: Eukaryota > Metazoa > Cnidaria > Cubozoa > Carybdeida > Alatinidae > Alatinidae sp. Z8VKAUB7J3. The sequence continues at coordinate 46,058,694 of JAAAKM020073195.1, read as the reverse complement.
AATATATAATATCATTGGTTCTTCGCAAATACTTCCTCGCCCCAAACAGATTTATTGTAATCACTTCTCATTGTAATCACTAATCCTTTTTCTCATTGTTTATTTATGTTGATCGTTGATGTTGTTGATTGTTAATCTATTCGTGACAGATTATGGAAAGGGATATTGATGGACAAAATTAACATATAATTGTAATGCTGCCATGAAGTTTATATAGGATGTTGGTTTATTACACGCGGAGATGAAGTACGCTTAATACAACATCGTTATGGCCTTGTCTTATTCCCATGATTTTCTTTGGCGGTGTCATGAACCGTGTAAATCAGGGTTGTTAAAAAGTAGAGACACTTTTTAGAAGGCACTAACTTAAACCTACTACAGCCGATTGAAACTTTTTATTACAGGTTTTTCGATAAGTTGTACCTAGACATTAATAAACACGAAATTGAAGTATCAAATAAATCTTTATGGGCTTTTAATAACTCAGTAAGAGACATTTGCTGCCCATTTTCCACAAATGGCACTGTTGTTCTCTGGAAAGAACAACCATAGACCAGAAAGCGATAGAAGCATGTCTTTCCAGGAGGAGAATAATGTTGGATGATATTTCCTCGAATTAGGTTTTGGAGTACATGACAAAGAAACTCAAGAATGTATCTGGGAGAGATCAGAGCACAGTTTGTTAAGGTTCAGGGCTATAACATTGCTTCATATCATAGAAAGATAGATCAAGCAAGGAACAATTGTTGTATCAGAATTGGACGTCCTACATAACTGCCAGACATAGAGAATATAAGTACCTGACAGTGAATCATTTGATACATTTTCTCAATTCTAATGCAGGTGCAAATGCGAACAGTATTGAAAACTTTGAAGTGTTTGCAAAAATGAGAGTGAAATTCCCATTATGACAAGAGGGATAATCCAAGGAGAATAATCCGGAGACGAAACATCTCGTAAACTTTTAGGACACATCCAAGATGTTTACCAATTTTAATTTAGAAGTGTTAAATTACTTTCTTTGATTTATTATTGGTTAAGAATGTAGTTGTAATTAAATAGCGATTGTTTAACATAGAACAACGATAATTTCAGCATTAAGGTGATTCCTCTCGTTTTCGAACTTTCGTGCGGCAGACAACAGAAATGGAATGATTTCATTGGCTGATTGAATCAGGGGATTCCCTTTGAATTGCTTCGAAGCGTTATTTTTGGTGTTGGGGGTGGGCGGGTTTCGGTGGTGTGGTCGGGGGTGTTGCGTGGCTTTTTTCCAGGGGGCTTTTTCCCTGATACTCTTTTCGAATGATCTTAATCTACCCTCAAGAAAATACTTTTGGACAGCATCACATCAATTTCGAAGCAACGATGACAAGAATTGTAGCCAACATGCTTGAAATAAATTCACGACGGATGCATGAAATTGCCAAAGACTGGTACAACAATCAAGTTGAGATCAGAGCTGCATAGGTGGGCCGGAAATAGCAACATTTTCATTAACTCGATTTCAGTTGCAAAAGATTGTGATTATTTCTGGTTGTTGAAGTGATGTTTTGTTGTAGTATCGAACTGAACAGAGTTCGCAAAGGTGACAGGGTGTGAGGTGGGCCCAGCATCACAGCAGACACAGTGAGTTTCCGTGTAAAGTGTAAACGGAAGTGCCCATTTCGTGTTGAACAGCCAGAAAGCTGATGGATCGAGTTCATGTTGCGTGAGGTCAAAACTAGTAGGGCGGGGCTGTGAATCCGATTGACTGGTCACAGATTGTCGCCACGAAGGGTTGAATCGATCATCACATAGAAAGTGTTGCATGATGAAATAGCTACGTCATCACTTTGACCGAAGCAATTTAAGCTTTCATCTCCATGTCAAAATAAACATGTGGCGCGTGGATGAATCCAGATATGCAAAACAGAGGTCGAGGAATTTTGTGCTCCTTTCAGAAAAGAGGCTGAGCGTTTCCCTTGTGATTGAGTTCCTTATCATTTTACCCTGCAATCTACATATTATTGTGTTAAAAATTATTGTTTAATAATTTCTGTTTGTTATATCGTCTTCTGCATCTCACCTTTGAATACCTGATGTTATTTGTGTGCACGGGCATTTGTGGTAAGGCTGGAAGCCAAGAGGCCACTCCCTTGGTTCTTTCATTGTTTTTTAAGTACTGGAAACCACAGGAGCACAAAAATAGCAGCCTTATGTAAAGTTTGTGTGGGCATTATCACGTGAAGGTCTGTGAAAACTGCCAAAACAAAGTAAGAACTTTTGGAATACAAAAAATGAGGGCATTAACCACCATTTTCTCGAAAACATCTCCAATGCAAAAAATCAATAAAGATCCTAAGACCAAGAGAAGCTGGAGCGAGAGTCATTTGATAGTCTAAGAAAGTAAGACAGATGCTGTTGGGTCTACTATGAAGAGGTAGCACCATTAAGTGAAAAATGGGGGCTGAGATAAAATTGAGGTTTGGGTTTATTTATATTAATCAATAATAATAGATGATTTTTGCATCATGATTTGACAAAGGATTCTCTTCTTCTCGTTTCTTTCTTGTTTAAGTATTTTTTTGTTCTCTTTTTGCCAGAGAAAACATTACTAGACAAAGAAGTAGAGGGTACATCCCATCAGCTCCGCAAGTGGCGCCTCCACCCTTCTGGGAAAAACGGACCCTGGCGAATGACCGATAGCCGGGGGGGGGGGGGGGGATAATATATTGTGAATTGTGAATCAATTAAACCCCACAGCGATCTCCGTGAAGATCCCCCGCGGAAGCCCCTTTCCTTTTTGAAAAAAAAGACCCCCGGGAAAGGCCCCCCCGATGCGTCGAAAAAGAAATTGCAAAACTTACCAAATCATTACCAAGAAGTGGTTTATCGTAAGCATCTTCAATCTTCTCTTCCTTTATCCAAAACTGAGTCTCTTGCCAAGCATAAGTTGGATATCTCACAAAACTTGCATCAGAAAAGTTCAAAAATTTGGAAAAATTGACATTATAGCCCAAATTGTACAATTGTCCAATACAATGAGACAAGAAAAACTCTATTTTCTGTTCAACTTTGTAACCTGGCAATGCTGTCATCACCTCATACTCTAGTCCCTTTGCTTCTGAAGAAAGGCTTCTGCAGATGTTCTGCAAGTAATGTTTTAAAACAGGTCTGGGACTAATTTCCAAGATAACTTGGCAGCCTATATCAAGCATTTTCCTGACGGCACCATTAAGATTTATAGGCTCCCTGATGTTGTCCCACCAGTAGTCTGCAGTGAACTCCTCCGCTTTCATTGGCTTAGCGTACACTGAGGAGATAAACTGAATCATGGTCCACTGTGATTTCAATTTTTTCTTTTTCATGAAGTTCAAGAAAGAATCTTTGATACCATCCATATGGTGAGTGCGGTATGCTTTAGCTGTAGTTAAATATCTCCAAAACACATTCTCTTTCTTTTGTTGTACATATGCTTCAAATTTCTCAAGATCTTCAGCATCTCCTCCTAAAGTTACATTCTTTTCGTCGTGTACTGAAGCGATAGTCACATTTCCTTCCATATTGGTCACCTTCAGTAGCTCTCTTGCCTCTTGGCAAGACAATCCTTGGTAAGAAAGATAAAAACTACCGATTATTTGGTAAAAACCTACCAGTGTATTATGATGGAGAACTCTAGAGAGCATTGCACGATAATTAGATTTAAAATTTGTTACTGCTGCCATTTTGTTGTTAACCAGTAGCATTCAAGGCAACTGTTATGTTGAATAAACTCTACCAAGAATCTTTGTCACAGAGACGTTGGAACTAATTGTGCTTGCTAATCCCTTAATAGTCCCAGGGAAGCCTAAGTGTTGATGTCTTTAAGTGAAGATGGTTTTGAGTCAGAACTTATAAATTCAAAATCTTTTTCAGAGTTTGCATCAGGTCGTTCATCCTTCTGTTTATATTACATTCTCCTCCCGCAACACCTATCCTCAATATACTGGCGTAGAATATCTAGCATGACGTTGGAGACAAGGAATGGAACGGTATATGATGGAATATAGAAGCTTCTTTGCTATAATATTGAGAAAAAGAAGATTGAGCTTTAAAGATTTGAGAAGCACAACTCTGATTGACAAAGGGTGAGCTACGAAGCGACCAAAACACACGTTTCAAACGCAGAATGTTTGTAAAATGAAGTCCGAGTGACGAAAATGTGGACAAAAAGAAAGACAAAACGAAATTTAAAATGTGGTGTGAGCTACTATTGGGCAATCTGTTGGAAGGAAGGACTGTAGGTTAAAAATGTGAGACCACCAAAAACCAAAATTTTGTATGGTTATACTAACATATTCTTTGACCCACATACAATACAGAAGAAAGAAAAAGTAATCAGTAATAAGATTCTCAACATTAGACCATAAACACAAAATATCAGAGACTAAATGTCATACCACTTCCGGGATAACTATAAACAACACCTTTTGTGGAAAATGCATATACGCGTCTTTTCTAGCTCTAGTAACAGTACTCAGTCTTTTTCTAGTCCCAGTAACAAATATTTAGACTTTTCAAGTCCCAGTAACAAATAGTCAGTCTTTTTCTAGTCCCAGTAACAAATATTTAGTCTTTTCTAGTCCCAGTAACAAATATTTAGTCTTTTCTAGTCCCAATAACAAATATTTAGACTTTTCAAGTCCCAGTAACAAATAGTCAGTCTTTTTCTAGTCCCAGTAACAAATATTTAGTCTTTTCTAGTCCCAGTAACAAATACTCACTTTTTTTTCCTAATCTCCGCAACGGCCTCTAGTCCATTCACTAGTATGGATCGATATCCAGCTGCAAGAAGTTGATATGTAATCCGCTCTGTGCTGTGTTACCTGAGGGATAGCCTCACAGCCTCATCATAGATCTAGAGCGATCGTAGGTTACCAGTTTCAGAAGATAGTATTATATAGAATACATTTCGTTCAAATGTTCATATAAAACTTATAATATGTCACTACATTTTTTGCAGTTTTTATTATAACATTTCAAAATATGCTTATAGTAGGCTTTTGGCGGATGCGTATATTTTTATATTAATATGTTTTTATATTAACTCTTTCAGAGTGTATTTGAATCAATTTAAAGGTATTTTAAGATTTCTTTTATCCATAAAATTATCTTTTTTTATAGATTCTCTGTCGGGATTGTCACGAGGTAAGCATTTTTCCCCGGATATTTGCGACAAAGACAGAACACGATTGTTCTGTTTTACCGAGAATACTCTATATAGTGTTCATGTGCCACATTAGATGCTTTGTCTGTCCCATCTTTGCAAACACTCGTTTTCAGTCCCTTTTGTAAACGGCCTCCAAATATGGGTATATGTTGAAAGTCTTCTAAGTCTAACCGTGTGATACATCATTGCAAAGGATGCTTAATGCTATTTTTTTCTGAAAGAGGCAAACATCAAAACTCAACCGGAAAAGACGTGTAACATATAATACCACCACTTAGCTAACTCCTTTTAATAATACCAGAGTATTTAACATGCCATGCCATGCCATGCCACACCACGTCGAATATCACTTGGGTGCCGCTATAAATAATTGTGCTCACATTTTGCACTGTGGAGATGCTCAAGGCCCTTCAGTTCCTAAGGACGTGCAGTCGATCAATGAATGCCGCAACTCTGCTGGTCGGAGGACCTCATCATTCCTCCGTCTTCTATGTTGCAAAAAAGTAATAATAACAGCACTCCCAGTATTTTATGTTTTTATATGATGTTCATACGTTTTTTTTTCTTGTTCATTTTCCATATATCTTAAACAGCAAAATATTTAGTCTTTATATGGAGCAAAGCACTATAAAACACGTAATCCACTCACTCGCTCCCTTTTTTGCCTCACTCACTCACTCTCTGACTCACTCACTGACTCACTGACTCACTCAGTCACTGACTTACTGGCTTACCGACGTACTGGCTCACTGACTCACTCACTGACTCACTGACTCACTCACTGACTCACTCACTGACTCACTCACTGACTCACTCACTGACTCACTCACTGACTCACTTGTTATCAATGTAATCAGTATTTAAGACGGTCCATGTAGCACAATCGAACAGTTTTTGATAAAGAATTACTTCGAAATGTCATCATGCTAGTGTTTATTTATTGATAGTCTATATATATATATACGTTTGCCAATAGAGGTTATTGACATTTCTTTTCAGATTAAATATATACATCTGTAATTGACTACGTACTTTCGTGTATTGATGCACATGGTTACTCTGATGCGAATTTTAAAATAGCCCTATTTGCAAACATGAGAGTTCTTCTTTGGTGTTCTGCTGAAGCTTCACTTTTGACTATATCAAATGATCACTGCACTATATACTGATCATTTCTCAAAGTTAAATTTCGATAAGTTTTCCTTCTATATATTTGTTTAAATTTTGTAAATATTTAAGAATTGTAACTACAGGGTAGGCCTATACAAACGAAAGATAATATTTTGTAAGCAGCATGAAAGGGATTCAAATGTGATTCTTTGAAGGTTTCACACAGTTACACAAGAGGTATCTTTTACAATTCTTTTACGAGTCAGTTCATTTACAAACTTACGTTATATATAGATATACAATAACCAGTGTAGGCCTACGGCGAGAATTGTTTTTGCAGTACATACAAGAACTGTACTAGGTCAAATGGAAGTGGGTTTCTTAACTTAAATTAGGGCTGTTATATGTTGTATTTGTTAACGTAGAACACATATATTAGCTGGAGCCGCATCTACCCTACAGTGACCCTGGGCATACAAAAGGAATCATGAAAACAATCTGCTTGCGTTTTGCGATATTCCTAACTGCAGGCTTGTTACATAGAAATAATAGCCTACTAAGTACTAATCGGCATGGTTTCGAATGTTCCTGAACAGATTCATTTCGTAGGCTAAATCAGATGCTGTTTCTACATGAAAAATAAAGGATGATAAAAGTTAAACGCGAAACCAAAATGACTCACATTGGCAACAAGAACTACACCTTTGGCTTTATAGACAACTGCTTGGGAAGGATCCGGCAGCTCCACCAATTTATGACCTAATCTTCTAATTACGAGGCTGCTTATTCATCGTATTTTAGAGTCATCTCGAAAACTTCACCGAGGTTAAGAAGTTCGCATCCTTTGGTAGAGTAACCCCTCGTTACAGATAAGAGGCTGGACTTGCTTCACCAGCGTTTGTCGAATTTCTCTGCCTTTTGTTTTGTGATCATAATCATGGGATTTGCCCGGGCCCTTACCTAGCACTTCAGGTTGGGGGGGGCAAAGCTAAATTTTGGGGGGCATCCGGTTTTATATCCCGCTGAATCAAACTTTGAACAATGGGGTGACTGGAAAATTAACTACGCTATTTCTTATAAAAACACTATTCAAAGATGATGTTAGTCTCATTTACACCTCCAACTCGAAATCTACTTTTGTAGAGTTTCATCTGTTTTAATGGCCTTCCTACAATGGTTTGAAGTCCTAGGGTTAGGAGTTAGAGAATAGGGTTTAAAAATTAATAAAAAATTCTTTGGATACCAATTAAACCACACGGCCCATAAACATTTATTAAGGTACATACAAAGTTTTGTTTAAATTTGTTGAATGCTTCCAGAAATATCTACTAAACGGCTTCTCTCTCTTTCTCTCTCTGTTTTTATTGGCTCCTCCTGTGAGTGTTGGTCAACAAAGTGCACTGCATAAGAGAAATACAACAGAGAAGAAGCAAAAGTAGAGGCTAGGGGATACGAAGGACACTCCCTCTACCAGACTACAATTCTCTCTAAACACTATTTAACACAATCGACCGTATGTAAAATAGGCCGCACAAGTAGGAGGAATACCGTCCCAATCTCACGAAGAATTGCCTGGCAACGCCTGTGAATATATAGTTTAACTCATCTTCACTCAATTTGAACCTAGTCCATTAGAAGTAAGGAAGATTATATCAATATGAGACTGATGCATTATATTGTTAAACGGATAACGACTAACAGGAAACAGGTAACATGAAAATGCATAAATGGCTTAGAGAATAAAGCAATGAGCTACGCATCTTTGTGATAGGTGGTTGTTTTTGTACTGGGATATAGGGTGTAAGTATCAAACATCAAATATCATCAATAAAAATTATCAATAAATATTTCGAATGACAGAACATGTTACATTTGCGTTCACTCTTGTACTACAAACTAAGTAAGCTTCCTAAAAGTTTTTCATTAAGGCTTACAGTGCACGAACACCTAAAGAATCATATCGAGTACAATTATAGTTATATGAAAAATGAATGTAAAGCCTCCTACATTATCTACACTTCTAACTCGTTGATTAGACGCGTTTGACAACATATATACAAAGGCAGCAAGATAGGTGAACACAACGTGATTAAACTTGGCAGCAAAATGGATATCAGAAATACAGATTGTTTCAAATACATGTGTAGGGGTACTTGTTCTACTTGTTTTGAAAATGACTCTTAGTAATATAGTTGTCTGTTAACAGCAAGAAATTGCTCTGCGGTATTGAAAATATTGGCTAGAAATAGCACATTAGTTTAGTAAAACACTTTGTTTATGTTTTCAAAGGCTGTTCAAAGTTCTAGATTATATATATTAAAATATGTTTTCAATAAATTGAAGTCTTTGACAGTACACGAGGTTACGATGGTTACCGTGGTAAGCACTCTGGTAAGCATAAGGATGCAGTGTTATAGTGTCTATATGAGCTTTAAACCAATAGTATCTGGACTGGAAACCACATTAGAAGATGTACAAGATGAATCCAGTTTTTCTGTTTGGTCTAGTCACAACGACATCTACTATTTCTTCCTTGATGGCTTTTATAGATGTTGAAACACATTTAAAAGGGTATTAGCAGCCAGAAAAACCACACTGCTATCAATATTTCGCATTTACAAGATGGGCAAAGTAGCCAATCATTATATATATATATACATTGTGTGTTAAATATATAAGTAATCAAAAACAGAAGTAATAATGATACCCAGTATGCCATTATCCTTGTAGTTTTGTAAGATGGACATAATGGTCACCAATATGGGTAATTATCATGACATATTTACTACGGATAGCCGTTTCACAAGAGGTTACTCGTTTTGGAAGAGAACACTCTTCAGGAGTTTCTGCCTTCTGGAGGATCTACCACGTTTGACTACCCTTTCAGTGTGGACTTTACCGAACTGAAACAAGAACAGGTTGGCATACGTGCTGCATATACCGTTATGCCTGTAAAGCGAGTAATGGTTGCATTATTCGGAATGAAATAAATATATGAAGTTTAAAAATTATTATTATTATTATTATTATTATTATTATGGTTATTGTTGTTGTTGTTGTTGTTGTTGTTGTTGTCCTTGCCAATTCGATGATGTCCCTTTTCTATCCACAGTGGTTGCTAGTCTGAAGCAAGGTTAAGTACTGAAACTTACTGAACCTTACTTACTGAAAGTAATGGGGTTAAGTAAGCTTGCAGAGTGGGACCCTTCCAAACACTTTCATTTAAAATTAATGAAATTACTTAGGTGATGGTTAAGGTAGGACTGGCTAGCACAGACTCTAAAACTACAAGTATCTCAGGTCTTAAAATGGCATATAGTCTTTGCCTTTTTGTAAACAGGTTCCCTTCTAAAAAACAAAATCTCCAATGATCATTCTGGTAAATTTGTTGAGGTGAGCAAATCGTGGACGAGGAGCAAGTTGATCTCAACTCATGTGGCTCATTGAAATTTTTTCCTTTCCACTTGCAAAACAAAGGCCACAGAAGTTTAATAACAACAGTGTGAAAGAGCCTTTTTACAAGAATAACAGGGTCTTGATGGAAGTTTCCTTGGATTTGACAGAATAGAATCAAAGGAAACAACAAGCGCTGTCTGTAGAAAATTTGGTTTGGGTGTGCTTGTGTTTGTAGACAGAAATGTATAGAAGCTTTGCTGAAACCTGCAGCGCGGGCTGAAATGCAAGCAAATTCATTGCAAATTATATTACGGGTTAACATTGTAAAGGGCTGTAAGGAGTGGTTTTAAGATAAACACAAGCTATTTATTATCTCTGCAGAAATGAAAACAACATAAAAAGTCGTATGCCTTGTGAAGATTCCAAGCATTTGTTTACTTGTGACAATTCTCAGCAGTTGTTTACTTATTAAAGTTGAAGTCAGTTCGGTTTTAATACATCTATTGAAGATCTTCTCCTTAGACGTTCCCTTGAATATCTCGTTTAAAGCAGAGGCAAAACCAGTCACGAAACAGTGGGGAATTGACAAACTAACAAGAAATTCACGACGTAGAAGATCCCTAGCTAAAATTATATTTTAAGATCACGCTATATTCTGTTTGAACTGTCAACTCGTGTGACCATCGGTGGATCATTTCGAGATTGTACAGCTGTAATCAGTTCAAAAAGTCTACTTTCCTTGACCAATTACGATGCAGATGAAAACCTTAGGAAAACTTAATTCTTCCAAAATTACTTGAGCCCTCCAGAGTCCCTCCAAAATTGCTGAAGTTAGAGAGACTCATGCGTTTAAAACTTTTGATAAAATTTTGTTTCTGTGCACATGGAGTCTATTCTGCAATATGCAGAGTTAACGTCTGCCCGTCATCTTTGCAGTTCATTATTTCAGGAAAAGAAGACGTTATTAGGAATGACAACAAATTATAGTAATAAGGGCGAATACTTTGGTGGTACAAATTATGGTGTTAACGACAAACAGTGGAGCTTCATCTTCTTCTCCTTCTTCTCCTTCTTCTCCTTCTTCTCCTTCTCCTTCTCCTTCTCCTTCTCCTTCTCCTTCTCCTTCTCCTTCTCCTTCTCCTTCTCCTAATAACGGGAAGTGGGTGTTGGGTTTACTTCAGGGGGCAACATGCAAAGAAGAACAGGACTTCCTCCTCAGCTCTTCTTTAAAAATTAAAAATTCGGTAACTGTCATAATTGTTCTGATTATATTGCCAATCAAGTGTGTCTAACAAAGTTCGCCTTATTGCATAACATATTTTTTGCGAAAAGTGAATAATTTTCATCATTCTCTAATATTATTTGGTGGAAGAAAATTGGTCTTACGGATTAAAGATAAAATTTTTAAGCTGAAAGTTAAACTGATCATGATTTTCGAAAAAAAATAGACGAAACAGGAAGTCACAAAAACTCTATGATTGTGCAACAAAACCCCCCTATTGCAAAAATCTAAGAATGTCTGAAAAACTTCATCTGTCAAAAGAATCCTCAGTAAAAGTTAGGCAAAGTCACAAAATTTTACGACCATACGTCAAGTCGTTAATAACATTATCGAGCCACGTCGAGCTATGTCAACCCGACATATAAAAACGGGCTCAATTTTTCACCAACGTCTTTAAACTCGTTCTCTGAGCTTCACCCTCTTTTCTTTGTCTGGCGAACAAATGTTTTTATTGAGTGGGAATACTCAGTATGTGTTGGTCATAGTTTTTAGAGCTCGTGGAGATGTTAATAGGATTGTTAAGATAAACTGAGAGGTCTGTGAACGAGCGAGTGTCCAAATGGGCCCCACAAGGCCTTAAAGGATTTACAAGATTTAGAACATTGGACTCACTCCATCAATTTAAACATGTTCAAAACGTTTTAAACTTAACTATTTAATGCTCAACAAAGCTCGACAACACCGCGCAAGATGTCCAAACGGACTCGACGTTTGACGCGATAAAAGTCGAGTGAAGTCTAGTGCAAAGTCACGCTCCTTTGTACAGGGTTTGAGTCATAAAAGAACCCATATTCAAATCAGCAGGAGTTTTGGTGTGGCTTTGGTGTACGCTATGTGCCATTTAAAGACTTCACACGTTCAATGGATTTAAACTGTGAATTTTGGAAATTGATATTGATTCAAGTGATTAAGGCCTTGACGAAATGTATTTGTTATTATCAAGTGCTAAGTTGTAGAAGTCAAATGCTTGATGTGGTGGCTTTCGCAAAAATGGATCGCTGAGCGACTCAGGATCTCCATTTCTATTTTCTTTGGTATTCTAAATCATGATCACTGCTAGCACGACAAAGGCATTTGCTCATGGGTTACGTTTTAGCCAGGAATATAATCTTCATCTCTTTTTATCTTGGTTTTCCCAATGGCTTCTTTAACGATTCCCTGTTACTGCTGTGTGCCAATGTTTGGTTTAAGGAATAATTTATAAAATTGGCGCGAAACGGTGATCATGTGATGGTTTTGACTCAAATGATTGGTTCATAGCAAGCAGTTTATTGACAACTGTGATCCGTCTATAGGTATCCTATATGTGCAGATGATAGACAAACAAACTCAATGGTATTAACTTACTTTTTGTATAGCTGTCTGTGTGACTTCTGCTGATTAAGCCTTAGGTCCGCAGACGACTTTTACTTTATCAAGGCTACAACGTCTTCCACAGAATCCCATATCTCTAAACCGATGACGAATCACTTCAAATTTTTTGCAGCATTAAAAGTTCAATGCTTTGGAATTCATTGATTGTACTGTTGATACATGCACTGCCCGTGATCTTTGAGAAGTTTTTATAAGGGAGTTGAAAGACATAGTTCGCTTAAGCTATCGTATATAAAATATTAACACGTTCGCCAAGAGTGCTTCATTCAGTTTAAACGTAGTCATTTCAAGGTAGGCTTTGCAGGAAATGACAAGTTATTCACAGTTTCATCTTTCCTTCAACTAAAGAACAGACAATCAGCAGAATGACGCATTGGAGAACCAAAAGAAGGGATCGATGTGTGTATGGTCCAAGGCTGTAAAGGACACTCTAACGCAGGCAATCAAAACCCCTGAACAAACGGGCTCGACTTTCAACTAGACTTAAGTCGACTTTGTACAACATTGTATAGCCAAGTCGAGCCATGTCGAGCATTGGCTGTACAAAAGGGGCTCGATTTTTCCCTCAACTTTTTACTAGACTGTCAACCCCTTCCAAGGACTTTCAACCCCTTCCCAGGACAATCCTCGACTTCGCTATACAAGGTGTATAAACAGGCTCGACTTTTGAGTCGACCAATATGGAGTGGAGTCTAGGAAAAGTCGAGTCCATTTGTACAGGACTTAACAGCTTTATATTCTTTAAGAAAACGATGTTTTGATACCCTCTTTAATAACCATTCGTTAATACCCTTTTTTTAATAGGAGGATCAAACACCCTTCTTACGCTCACCCATGCCCGGAAGTGTCATTTCCATTAACTGCAAAGTTGGAGACATGGTGAGAATGCCATTCTGAATACCTTGAACTTGTTATATGAGAGTGTGTTCTTTTACAGAGTTAATTTTATGTAATTATGGGACAGCAGTAAAAGTTAACGTACAAGGTGATCAACCAGGATTTTAATTATGCAAACTAAGTCTTTTCGTACCATTGCTATAAATGCATCTGTTTGGCAAACAGCGGGACTTAAAATTCCCATCCGCAGAGTCTGTTGGTTGCCATGATCAGAAGCAATTGCTTTGTCTTTCTTTGGTCGCTCTCTTTTGAAAGAGATACCTTGTTTGTTTGCCAATACACCTGTTGCAATGTCGGTAATTACTTTGGCATTTAATATTAACTGTGTGTGGCTGCTCCTCAGGTTTTTGAAGGTCAAGAGATAGCTGTTGTAGAAGCAATGAAGATGCAAAATAGCCTGGCAATAGAGAAAACTGGAAAGGTGCGTCTAGTTAACTGATCTTTATATTGGTTTTCTCTTTTTGGATATATTTTATGTTTGATTCCATATCACGAGCCCCTTCAAGCTATATTCTCACATAACTACTATTTCCTCTCATGTGCAAAGGCCTCTTTTTAATTTCCTTATGATTGTAAACTTCCATGTAAAGATATTTAAGTCAGAGGTTAACCTGTATTCTGCGCAAAATAGATTAGTGATTCATGCCACAAACTTCAGGCATCACTAGTTATCAAAATGGAGGAGGGGGGGGGTATGGAAATATAAAATTGTTGCAACAACGCCAGTCAGCGGCTTGTTACAATACCCGAGTAAACTATCCTGTGCGTGATAGCGAAGGGTAGATAACATTTCAAGTAAAAAATAGTTGTTTTTGGAACTTTGACCGTTTCTCCCTTTTGCCCTTTTAAGCCATATTTCAGGCGAGCCAAACGTTCCGCGTCTTCGAAGGTTTGGGGGTTGCCCAAAATCACATACTCCCTTATATAAGGTAATAAGTTTTGCACGAAAACATGCAGTCTATCACGAGGTGCCAAATACAAACGCTGGCTCATCCGCCTAACATCTTTGATATAATTTTCTGATGACTCATCAACAGTTTCCTTACGATCACTGAATTGCTGTGGTTCTAGGAATTCCAACTGGGCAGAGCCAAACCTATTACATAAAGCCTGGAATAGTAAGTTAAAATCGGCCTTTTGTTCTTGCGTAAGACTGGAATAAAACGTATGAGCAGAGCCTTCTAAGAATAGGGGAAGGGCATGAGCTTTCATTCGGTCGGTCCAACCATTAAATAAACAAAAATGATCGAACGTTTCTAGCCAGCTAGTAATATCATGCGAACGATCGTTAAACTTTTCGATAAGAGCAGCACCAGAGTTACTAACAGGGCGTGCCTGAGCATGTTTACCTAAAATTTTGGTTTGAAATTCACGTTGCTCTGCTGACGACCAAGAAATTACCTGAGTTAACTGACCTACTTGATCAAGAAGCGGTGCTAACTGTTTTCGGCCATTGCCTCATCACTTACAGTTTGTTGTTTTGGGAAATCAAAATTGCCATCGTCCCCAGATGAAACAGGCGGTAATTGGTCACAGCACCAAGTTCTATTACTTTGTTTCCTTGGTCGCAGACTGATTGGTGACCTGACACTGCTGGGTTGTTGTACCTTGCCTTTCCCGCTTTTTCTGTTCATAAAACTCAGTGATGTACATGTTGATGGAGGGTAAGTAGCAATATAATGTTGTAACCTTGGCAATGGTCAAGCAGTTTTCAAAAGAACTATCGATAGGCATATCGCCAGTTACTTAAGCAATACAAATGAACTAAGTAAACTATAAGGAGTGTCCAGAAAATAAAGGTAGGGGTAACAAAATGAAACTCGCTCACCCGGATTAATTTCTTTTCTCCGTCTGTTTATATGGCCTTGATTCTTCTATTTCAGGATCAGGGCTTCTTGCGGCTTTCGGAAAGTACAACGAACAATCAATAGATTAGGCTACGTCTCAGGACAGACAGAATAGGATATTGACAGCTCTGGCATAACAGCGTCGGATCAGATTTCTTCAGGCGGCTGCTGGGGCACAAACTTCCTTGGACGTGTACATCGCCAACAGGAGGTGAGTCACAGAATTTCCTTTAGGTGCAGCATGATGGCATTCAGAAATTGCCCGGATCCTCCACCAGTTGTTGTGATGCGAGAGGCCTGCATACAATTGACGAGTTAAACCAGAGATCTTTTGGTTGAATGCACAGATAGAATAAACATTATCTTGAGTGGCCAACTCTATCTTTATTTACTGTAGGATTCATTGTAGCCGGCTCCTTGCGGTGCCATATGGCTGCCAGCACTTAATGGAACATTTAAAGATAATCCAAACAAAAAGTATAACTTGTACATAATACGCTTAATTGTACAGATCACAAAGTGTTACTATTTGTGTATCTAATACAGTGAGGTATGATAAACGATTGAAGCTTTCTTCCATACACAGATCACAGCAAATCGTCGTGAACAAAAACAATATGTTTTCGTGATGTTTTCGCTAGGAAAAGATGTTAATAGTTGATGAACTATTACATATTATTACATGCAATGAAAATAACACGCTACTTTAATACATGAGGATATCCCCAATCAATCCACCTGATTTGCTGTAAATGGTGTTAAACGACGTGTTTCAGCAGAAACAAGTTAATGTACTCTTCATGTTTTGTATGTACCACACACAAACTTTTTATATGCTTTGTATCTCAATTCGCGTACCCTTATCTGCGCAACCATCAGTTAATGCCGGGTCACGCGGGCATCTCAGATCTTGCTCAGTGCGTAATTCAAGGCCTGTTGTGCTGCATCCTATAAGCAGTATGGATTGGGATGCAAATTCTATCCATTCCTCATGAGAAATTTTTTCCAGGACGCCGGGAGTCCTGTTTCTCGTACCTCTGCATAAGATACGAATGCAGTATATGTCGGTAACTTCATCGCTTCTTCCTGTCAAGGTATCAACGTTTAGCATATTTTCATCTCTCTTGTGAAGGTAAACAAAAAGCAGCCTCTGCCAAGATCGGTCTCGGATTATCAAATAAGGGAAAAACATCGTGTGACAAGGCCAACATCAGGTAGAGGGCCTGCAATCAGAAAGGGATATTCAGACCAATCACTACATCCCAGTCGCCGCCGTTCTCAGGCGTATAACTCTGACGAAGATGGAGAAGAAGAGACAACAAAATCAAAAGATGGTAACAAGTATACAGATAATCTGAATACCCAACCAACTGACGAAAAAGAAGCGAAAGAGGAAGAGCCCTTCATCTGGGAAAGAATCGCTGGCCTCAGTGATGGTGTAAGCAACGCAGTGGACAAGAACAGTGTTGAGGCATTAGAAAGAGAATTTTCTGACATGTTAATTCAAAGTGATAAATGTTTAGATAGTGTGAAGGACATTGTTGCAAATACTGAAACTCCATTGGAAGGAGGAGAAAATTCTTGTACCCCTACTACAAATTCTGAAGAGAAAGAACAACTAAACAACCATACAGGTAACAAATCTAGCGGTAGAGCTAAGGAAGGAGATAAAGTCGTTTCTTTTGCTGACGAATTGGACATTTCAGATGGCAGCAACATACCATCTAAACAGAGTATTAATTTACGTCCAACCGCTAGGGTACGCAAGATGTATAGGGAACAAAAGAATCAAGTAGAAGATATGGTGCCAAATCCATCCGCTTCGTTAACTTCGAGGCTACGCATGCGCCCCAAATCGTCACACCCAAGAATGGAGACAGTCACAACTACGACAACTTTGAAATTAGAAGAGGAGCAGACAAACCAGGTACTCTGTCACTGCAATTTCTCTTTATAATTTGAAAGCCAACATATCATCAATTGATAACGATTATTTGAGATGTGTTGCCATATAATTTCCGTCGAAATTCTCATATCCAGATATATCCAGATATAGGGAAACTAAGCGTAGTTGAATTTATTTGAAATGACATATTTGTCTTAAGTTATAATTTACTGTCATCTACCATACTTACCGAGGGCCGGTAAACAGCTTGGGGATAATTTGCGGGGTTAACTTAACACTTTGAACGGCGCATTCTCAATACATACTTGATCAATAAAGCCGTCTGGTTAAATCTATTAAGTCACGACAGTGATCGTACCGTCACTTATAACAAGTTAGGGTCATGAATGTACTGTGGTAGCGGAGACAATTATATGCTTATCTAAAGAAGTAACCGATAGTTATATACATTGGACGATGATTGTACTCCAAACTAGATTCATCATATTTCGTTTTACTGGAGTACCTGCCTAGGGAAGAAACCTAGGTAAAGGAACGACTGACAGACTCGCATGAAATCTGGTAAGACAAGTCGTAAACATCATTGTCATTATCGTTATCATTTTCTTCGAAGTCGTCATCATCATCACCATAACCATCTTCATCATAAAAATTTCCCTCATATCCATTACCATTATCATTACCATTACCAGTTCCATCATCATCATCATCATCATCATCATCATCATCATCATCAACGTCATCATCATGAGTCTAAAAGGAATGATTATATAGTAGTAAAATTAAGCAACTTTTGAGGCTAAAGGCTTTACTATCTCAAAATTATCAAATTACAGACAGATTGCTTACCTATCGTATTGACTGTCCTTCTAACAGTTGTAGTTGGAACGCCTTTCTTGCGCACTTTGTCAGCAATAAAACCGCTGATCGGTCCGATTACAATGTGTATTAAGAAAGGGAGAGAAGTTAACATTCCAGCCTAGAAGAGATTGAAAAATATTTCTTATGGAGATCCAAATGTTAAATTATTGGATCTAGTTTTTAGCTGTTTAAATTTATCGCTCGGCCGAAAGATTTATACCTTTTGTTGTATAGCAAACAAACACACCTTCCTGCTACTTAAGCACATCTTACTTATTTCCTCTGAGTGGAAATCAAAATTAAGATAATCTTACTTTCATCTCCCTGAATAGATCTTCCGGATTTTAGAATACACTCAGCATCTGCTAGAGTTTACTGTACTTTAGTCCAGAATTAATCAAATAGATAGATAAATAACGACATTGAAAAACACAAACAAGTAAACAGATAGATGCATAAAAAATATCAACCACAAAAGTATTTAAATTCTTTTCTGATTTATCTTTAGTTCATGAGCATGTGTTAGTTCGAGGGTAGCGTGACATAATGGGTTTGTGTTCAAAGATTTCCCACAAGGACTACTCACAGTGTCACTTCTCACTCAAGCCGGACACTATCATCCACTTAATGTTGTTTCCAAGATCTTTAGACTGTGCCGTTGATTTTATTTCCAAGATCTTTAGACTATGCCGTTGATTTTGTTTCCAAGATCTTTAGACTATGCCATTGAATTTGTTTCCAAGATCTTTAGACTGTGCCATTGATTTTGTTTCCAAGATTTTTAGACTATGCCTTTGATTTTGTTTCCAAGATCTTTAGACTATGCCATTGATTTTGTTTCCAAGATCTTTAGACTATGCCATTGATTTTGTTTCCAAGATCTTTAGGCTGTGCCGTTGATTTTGTTTCCAAGATCTTTAGACTATGCTATTGATTTTGTTTCCAAGATCTTTAGACTGTGCCGTTGATTTTGTTTCCAAGATCTTTAGACTATGCCATTGATTTTCTGACCATTTTCCATTAATTTTTTATTTTCAGTCGACAAATATTAGTAAAAATCAGCGGAAAAGAGAAAAACTAAAGTATCAGACATTTGGGACAGGAACGAGTAGCACTGGCTTGGTAAAATCAAGAATACAATGTGAGTGGGTGGAGAAAGATGTAACCCGAATAAAAGATTATTTTTGCTCGGAGCCGATGGTTCAACAGTTGAATGCCCTAGCATGTGAGATTGAGGAAAATACGGGAAATGTAAATGAAGTTTCTTCAAAATTTGCCGAGCTGATACGGAGTCCTTTACTTGAAAAAATGAAAAAAAGGGGAAACAAAAAAGCACGTTCTTCGACAATGAATGTGAACGGAAAAAAGAAGAATTAAATCACATGCTAGAATATGTTAAAAAATCCAAAAAGGAAACTGAGAAACTGGAATTGCTCCGACAGTATAGAAGTAAAAGAAAAGAATATAAACTAATGATAAAAATGAAGAAACTAGAGTTTCGATGGCGGGAACAAAATGAACTTGCGCATTTCTATAAGACAAATGATTTCCGGGAATTCTGGAAAAGAGTTTCATAAAAAAAATGACTGCTCCCAAATGTATTCCGCAGGAAGACGAGTGGCCCCCCTTCTTTGAGAAACTAGAAGCAGGTACAGCATCTGGCACACAACAGCCCCCACCCGATTTCGAAAAACTGGCAGAAGAAGTCGGAACCCCCTCTTGTGACCACACTGAATACCCCCTACTGGAAGAAGATTATCACCTTTGCCGCCAAATCCAGCGGGAAGAAGTAGAAGATGCCATAAAACAAACTAGAGGTGGGTCTGCGCCAGGACCAGATGGAATTCCAGCAAAGGCTTTGAATGTACTACAAGTAGTTTTATTACCTCTGCTTCTGGGGTTGTATAACTTGGTTATGAAAGAAAAAAAGTGGCCTGATCCTTGGAAGATATCTGTAGTTATCCCCCTATTTAAGAAAGGTGATGCAAGTTTGTGCGAGAATTACCGACCAATCAGCTTAGGAAACTGTCTTGGAAAAATTTTGGACAAAATCTTAAACAAAAGGCTGGAATTATGGCTGGATGAGAGGCAAATTCTGAGAGAAGAGCAAGCCGGTTTTCGTAAAGGATACTCACCATCTGATCGAATGTTTGTTCTAAATGCATTGATTAGTAAGTATTGCAAGGGAAACGGAAAGTTGTACGTGGCTTTTCTTGATTTAAGTAGAGCATTTGACAATGTTGACCGTATAATTCTGTTTAGAACGCTTTTAGGAACAGGAATTCCGTCACCCTTTTTAAGGGTTCTTCTCTCGATGTATTGTTTGACCAGAAATGTGGTAAAGATAGCAGGAAGCGGTATATCTAGAGTTTTTTTTAATGTAAAAGGTGTAAAACAGGGTAGTACCCTATCACCGAAACTTTTTGCTATTTTTATAAATGATCTTGCCGAATACCTTGAAAAAAGGTGGGCGCCAGTTGTACACCTTGGAAATAAAGTATTATCATTACTATTATTTGCCGATGATATTGCCTTGTTCGCCAGATCCAATTCGGAGCTACAAACTCTGTTAGATTTAACAGCTGAATATTTAGAGGAAAAGAAACTGGAATCCTTCAATTAAGATCTATATGTGTTTATTATGTTAATTGACGGCTTAGATAATGATTCCGCGTGAAATCAGTGCCTCATTGCGTATAGTTTAGAAAATATAGTAAGAAATGTTAGTTGATAGTGAGAGGCTGATTTCTGGCACTTTATAGGTCATCAAGGTTTCTAATAATGGAAAAAACTGGTCAACAAAAAAGGTCCTTCAATTATGATCTGTATGTGTTTATTATGTTCATTGATGGCCGAGATAACGATTTGGCGTGAAATCAGTGCCTGATTGTGTATAGTTTAGAAAATATAGTAAGAAATGTAAGTTGATAGTGAGAGGCTGATTTCTGGCACTTTAAATGTCATCAAGGCTTCCAATAATGGAAAACATTGGTAAACAAAAAAGGTCCTTCAATTATGATCTATATGTGTTTATTATGTTTATTGATGGCCTAGATAACGATTCCGCGTGATATCAGTGCCTAATTGCGTATAGTTTAGAAAATATAGTAAAAAATGTAAGTTTACAGAGAGATGCTGATTTCTGGCATTTTATAGGGCATCAAGGCTTCTAATTGTGGAAAAAATTGGTCAACAAAAAGGGTCCTTCAATTAAGATCTATATGTGTTTATTATGTTTATTGATGGCCTAGATAAAGATTCCGTGTGATATCCGTGCCTGATTGCGTATAGTTTAGAAAATATAGTAAGAGATGTAAGTTGATAGATAGAGGCTGAGTTCTTTCATTTTCCAGTGTACCAAAGCTTCCAATAGTGGAAAAAATTGGTCAACAGAAAAGGTCCTTCAATTATGATCTATATGTGTTTATTATGTTAATTGACCGCCTAGATTATGATTCCGCGTGAAATCAGTGCCTGATTGCGTATAGTTTACAAAATATAGTAAGAAGTGTAAGTTGATAGAGAGAGGCCGAGGTCTTTCATTTTCCAGGATAGCAAAGCTTCCAAGAGTGGAAAAAATTGGTCAACAAAAAAGGTCCTTCAATTATGGTCTATATGTGTTTATTAAGTTAATTGATGGCCTAGATAACGATTCCGCCTGAAATCAGTGCCTGATTGCATATAGTTTAGAAAAAAGAGTAAGAAATGTAAGTTGATGGAGAGAGGATGAGTTCTTTCATTTTCCAGGATAGCAAAGCTTCCAAGAGTGGAAAAAATTGGTCAACAAAAAAGGTCCTTCAATTATGATCTAAATGTGCTTCTTATGTTAATTGACGTTCTAGATAATGATTCAGCGTTAAAGTAGTGCCGATTGCGAATAGTTTAGAAAAAACAGTAAGAAATGTAAGTTTACAGAGAGAGGCTGATTAGTGGCACTTTATAGGGGATCAAGGCTTCCAATAATGGAAAAAATTGGTCAACAAAAAGGTCCTTCAATTATGATCTATATGTGTTTATTATGTTAATTCACGACTTAGATAATGATTCCGCGTGAAGTCAGTGCCTGATTGCGTATAGTTTAGAAATTATAGTAAGAAATGTAAGTTGATAGTGAGAGGCTGATTTCTGGCACTTTATATGTCATCAAGGCTTCCAATAATGGAAAAAATTGGTCAACAAAAAAGGTCCTTCAATTATGATCTATATGTGTTTATTAACAAATTCAGTAATTCTTAGTGGCTACTTGCAAAGTTTAGGGTAGTGTGCCTTGTACCACCGTTGCTTCACTTTTCTTCACGTGTAACCATATAGTCAATATTTCCCAACTTTGACCCAACCGTTTGTAAATCGTTCAGTTCTATTCCACGATCAACATGTTTTATTGTCAATTGGTCTTGGGCCTCCTTGCCCCCTGAGCTCTTTTTCTGTTCTCACCATTTTGTAATTCTCCAAAAATTTGTTTTCCACGACTGCAAACTGAATCTGTTGAGTTTGTTGTTTCTTAGTATTTCTCTTTCCATCCCTACGTTTCTCGAGTTTTTCAATCTTGCACACTCAATAATTATTAAATCTGAATTGGACTCCAGTGTCCACTATCTTTGACTTTATTTCTTTGTTATTATTCCTTTTAATGTTTTCTTTTCTTTTTTTTTAGTTTTCTTTTCTCTTGCCGTAGTATTTGATAAATCGTCTTCATATGGGAATTGGATCTCAACATTTAGTTTTTCATATTGCACCAAAATTTCTTGAACTTTACGAGGAAAAGCGCGTAAAATCAATTTTCTCTCTTTTTTCCCTGGCACAGTAAGTGATTCACTTTGGCATGTACTTTTTAGTGTTTCTTATTCTTTACATGTGTTTTGAAGTTTATGATTTTCTGAAAAATTTCCCGAAAATCAATTCTTTACGTCTTATTTTCAATGTTATGTGGCCTAGCCACGTCAATCTCCCATTTTTCCGGATTACCATTATTTCGAACTAAAGGCATTGATTTTGAACAACCTTCTCTTGAGAAAAAAAAACTTCCTCACATTCAAATATTTATGTCCGTTTCAAATATCCTGGTCCGTTTCTCTGGATGCTTGAATTATGCAGGCTTATCCTAGTTTTGACAGTTTTTTCGAAAAAACTAATTTTTAACTGGGGAGGGGAGGAAAACTGGAGTTGGAGGGGGCAATTCCCCTCCTCAATAGAAAGCTACGCCCCTTATTGAGAAACAACTATGTTAAAAAACACAATTCTTTCTTCATAATATGCAAAAATTGTAGTTAACACATTTTGAATGCACTTCCACTACACTTTACCCTTCCCCTTATGTGCAAATTAATAACCAAATTATATTTTTCCCAAGTGTTTTGCCATGCGTCACTCTTGTTTCAACCCTTAAACCAAATAATTGAATCAACACTGACAAAATCAAAAAGTGAAAAAGCACGTGGGAAATATATAATTTGGGCTACATATTTTTGCATTAGGGGGCTTGGGGATAAAGCATAGTAGAAGCGGCTTAAAACTGTGTTAAACATAATTTTTCTGCACATTATTATTTTGACATTTTTATCATTTTTTAATGTTTCCTTTTGAATAGCGCCAATTACAAGCTATTACTGCCTTGTTCAAAATGAAGAGTGAAGAAATAACTAGGTTTCAAACAGTTAGTGGTAACGAACTGTAGTAATGAACGACCCGGCTCAATAGTAATCGAAACTCTAAAAAACGGAATTTTCACACCAATAGTTACATCAAAATAATTGCATTTTAATGCTGATTTTAAATATATTAGTTTCATCAAGTTTAGTCTTACCTATCAAAAGTTACAAACCCAAGCAGTTGAGTTCTGGCATTAATGTGTACCATTTCATGCTAGAGTTTATTGAAGTTGTCTTGTCCAAGTTGTATGTGAGTACGAAAATAAAATTATTGTCTATTAATCATTTTTGTCTATCAACTAAGGCATCAGGTACAGTTCCTATAGTCTTTTTGGTACGTTCCCAAGGGAATCTATGCAATTTAGGAGACTTGAACATCACTGAGATGATTCTGTCTCCCAGGTTACTGGGAATTATTCACAGAGCCTTTTTATTCTGTTAGCTACTTAGATCCCATATCTAGATTTGAATATCCCATGTTTCATATCGATATTAAACTACCAAGACCTAGAAAAGTCCCAAGTACCTCGTAGCAATAAAACTCCCAACAATCCTCCTTAAAATAAACACCCCAGAACTTCACCATATCCACAAACCTCTCCCGTAACAACTGGAAGGGGGCTCATTTAATAGGAAATAGAAAGTTCCAGCGCCTTTTCTAAGTGAAAAAATTATCGGAGGGCAGGTAGTCCCCCTCCACCCCCTTTATCCCCAAAGTTGTCTAATCAAAATTTGAGATAGCCTTTTTGTTCGGTACCAGTAAACGCTCCTATAACTACAATCTTGACGATGATTTGATCCCCCCAAAACTCCTTGGAGAAGGGCTGCAATTAATACAGGTATTTTTTGATTTTTTTAAAAAGCTTCTATTCTAATTAAACGGTCTTAGTGTATCAGTAGTCATTCATGAATAATTGGAACAAAATGCGTAAAGTTTATGGCGTAAAGAGCGCGGTATTGAGGAGGGGGTGATCCCTGATATATACCCAATAATTTATTTTAGCTTTAAGTTTAAATGTTGCTTCTTACTTTTAGTTGAAAAACTTTTTTATTTAATTTCATCTGGCATAAGCAAAAGTCTACCAACAGGCGTAAAAAGCTAGTAATTTTATACTGACGCTTCATCTGTTTTTTATCTACCATACATTCAGCTCCAAAAGAAAAAAAAAATTCAGTTTCCTTCTCTAGAAAATATTATTATATTCTATTATTATGTTTTTTATGTGCAATGTTTTAGATATTTTAATCTAATTTAAGATATTTTAGATATTTTATTTTAGAGGTGATAATCGTCAATTGTAATGCTAAGTCAAATAGTTTTGTAATCTATGGATCTGCTTAGTATGAAAGCTAATTTTTTTTGGTGCGAAATAAGGTCTATTTATAGCTCAACTGAGGATTTTTCTTGCTTTGTTGATGATAAATTAGTGTTTATAATATAGGCGTTTGTTATTTTTCAAGCTAATAGAAAAAATCTTATGGCATAAAAAAATTAAAAGTAAAAATAGGCATTTCCTAAAATACAACATTGAAAAATTGAAATAAAAATGATTAAATAAATTCAGTCCCTTCATCGAATACTTTGAATCAAAATCTCAGCATAATAAAAGGTGATATCTTGTGTAAGTACAGTTCATATTATTAGACTGTGTTTTTGGTAAACAATTTCTTAGCTATTCTTACTGATCCCCTCCTACAGTTACTTATGGAGTTCATGATATTACTTAACATTTGAGTTATTTGAAAGCTAACCTGTTTATTGAATTTATGGACTATAGACGCCACCGCCAAGTGGGTAGTGGAGGCGCCGGAGGTCATCCAAAGACAGAGGCCGAGACCAACCAGGGCCAGGAGTTTTTGGATTCCGCCGGAGAGTGGTGATGGTTGGGAATCGGCGAGGCACACCACCAAAATGATTGCGGCGATGTATTGAATGATTCGCGAAATGACTGTGACGGAAGCCAAATCTTGAAAGTTTCCGGCTGCTGCCAGTGTCGCTGTTAGAAATGTGTAGACGAGAATGGAGGATCGGGGCGTGCCGGTCTTCGGATCGATCCGGCTGAGCCACGCTGGGAGATCGCGGTGTTCGGCCATGGCGAAGAGTCGGCGAGGGTTCGCCAGTGCTGTGGCGGATTTTATGCCGGCAATGGAGAGGACCATTCCCGCCGCAACGATTCCTCCACCGACGGGGCCGAACAGAACGGTTCCGGCTTGAGCCAGCACACGGGATCCGGCTTCGGCGGCGGGAACGAGAGCCAGGGTAGTGGCGGTAATCAAAACATAGATCGCCGTCATGAGGAGGAGCGTGATCCAGATCGCTCGCGGTATAGCCGACTGCGGATCCTTCATTTCACCAGCGGGTGTGGCTAACCCCTCGAAGCCTACGTAAGCGTAAAAGAATAGCAGGATGCTCGGCACAAAGGTGCTGGATTCCGTTGGCTGCCATCCGGCTAAAATTTCAGGGGTGATCCGGGAGCATCCGAAGACAATGATGGCAAGCACGGGGAGTGTCTTGGCGATCGCGAGACCGAGCGACACCCGTCCCGCACCTTGCACGCCGCGGGAATGGAGAAAGGCAAAGCCAAAGATCACTGCGGCGGCAGCCATGCGACGAGGGATGGGTGCGGCGATGCCCGGCAAGAAGTGTGTGATGGCGTCGACCAAGGCATGACTCAATGCAGCCGCCGAGAGGATCGCTCCCGCCACGATGGTCCAGCCGAGTTGAAAACTCAGCCAATGCGGGAAGGTCTCCCGTGCGTAGAGGTAGAGTCCACCCGTCTCACGGAACCGACGCCCAAGCCAGGTGTAGAAGTACGCGATGATCAGTGCTAAGGCACCGGCGAGTGCGACGGCGGTGAGAGATGCCGCGCCGAGGCGTTGGATCAACGGACCGAGTCCTACAAACAAGCCCGCGCCAAATACTGCATTGATGCAGAGCCCAATCGTATCGGCTTGCGTCAGATGGCGTTGGAGTTGGGGCGTGCCGTTGGGCATGAACGGTTTGGACTACTGCGACTGGGTGCGCTTCAACAGGAGCGGGAAGAGAAACAGATCCGCAGCCAGCGCGCTGATCGCGGCTAGCGTGGTTAGGAAGCCAAAGTAGAAGGCGCTCCGTAGTTCCGCCAACATCATGACGGAGAAACCGAGTGCCAACATCAGGCTGGTGATGAAGATGGGCTTTCCGGCTTCCCGGAGGGTTTGTCGCACGCACGCCTCCCAAGTGGGTAAACGCTTCTCGTTCTCGTTCCAGTGACTGATGAAGTGGATGGTGTCGTCGATCGAAACGCCGATCACGATGGCGCCAACCCCGGCCGTGCCGATGTCGAGCGTAATGCCGAACCAGCCCATGGCCCCGAGGATCGCGAGGACCGGGAGCAGATTGGGAATTAGAATTATCTCTACTTGGCCCCTTTGACCTTAACAGTACAATAAAATGACTTCAGTTTGAAAAGTGCTTTCCAGACTCCATTAGAATTAACGATAGTTATTTATTCATTTATAACAAACCCTTTATACTAAAATGGCTGATGACTCCAGTTTCAATCTCTATTTGAAACTCATATAAAGTATTTTAGTGGCTTCTTCTTCTTCTTATGTTGGGTTCTGCGCAACTAATACCAAGATTTGAACCCATTTTTTTCGCTATCTCGCGTTACGGAGCGAAAGCAATAGCGCATAATTAATTCATTTAGATAGTACTTATCTTTTGGAACGCACCCAAAACAATAAATACATCTTTTCCTGGAAGAATCAATGTTTCTTGAATCAAACATAACAAATACGCATAGATACAGTTCTTTTTAGTTTGTTCGTTTTTCGAATCAATTCTGTTCATTGGCCTTATACAATTACTTATAACAAACAAAATCACTCTAATTCTATAAAATCTGTTATTTTTGCCATTTTTACTGTACTACCCGACTTAATCCTCACAGTTCTGGCAGAAGTTTTAGTGGAACTGGGAACCGGGAATATATCCGGCCGTGATGAGCTTCCAAAGCCATTAAAGGATATATCACTATCTCTATTCCTTTTCACGGGCGAGTTTGATAGGTTGGTCATAGGGCGCTTTCTCATTATTGATAGGTTACTCAGGATGGCATCATTTCCTCTGGAATGACTTGTCGAAGCTTTTGGAGATTCTTCTTTTTCCTCAATTACTTCCAGGATGATGTCTGCCACATCCTTAGACGACTGAAGTAGAAAAAAGATATGAAGTATAGATTTTTTTTTAAACAAAGCTACAAATAAGATGTTTCTCCAAATTTAGAGAGTGGATTAAGTGAAAAAATCTATAACAGTAAGATTTTTATAGTTTAAAATATCCTTATTAAAAGTTTAAGTTGTTAATATCGTGAGCTATATCACTTTTGAATGACACACAAAAAAATATTATTAAATATTATGCTAACATAAAAATTAAAAATATCAATAAATCATTTCCGTTCTTCGTAATTTGGAGACTTTATTCGAAAGGTACTCTTGAAAAAAAAATGGGAATAATTTTATGAAAAGATAAATTTAATTTTGTTTAAAGGCAACAAAATAGAAACTTCTATAGTAAATGTCAAAAGCTGGAACTTAACAGAATAGCAGTGGTAACAGACCAGAACATAAAATTTATTAGAAAATAAGACACCTCGCAAGAGATCCCTAGGGAGAAAAATAGTCCCGCCTTCTGCCAATTGCAAGCCAATCGCATTATTTCTTATCTCTGGAGAGGAAAATGGCCCCGCCTTCTGGCAATTACAAGCCAATCACATTATTCCTCATTTATGGAGGTTAAGAAACAAAATTCTGAAATAGCATATACCATGATTGCAACAGTAACTGCAAAGTACAAGAGCGAGCCATGGAAACAAAAATTTTAACAAGGTTTATGAAAAAAAATGGGTAGTGAGAAGACTTTGTCATTTCAAGCTATTTCAGTAATGATGACTATTATTTTGGTTGATCTTAGCGGTAAAATTTCATCACAAAAACATATTTATTCTTCCAACGGGGTTGAAATATAGATTTCGACAAATTGATCACAAAGCTCGCGAACGCGGTCCCGCGATTCCGCATAAGGAGAAATATAAGAGGCAATCACAATTATCCCGTTTTTTTCCAGCATCTTGGCGACAAAACCAGCCCTTAGCACGTTTTGATGCCGTTCTTTTCGGGAAAAGCCAGTATGCGGGAAGATGTCTCGCGTGACGTCGCCGTCAAGCCATTCAACAGAATATCCCTGCTCCCGCAACTGCGCCAAAACCATTTTGGCGATGGTCGTCTTGCCTGCCCCGGACAACCCCGTAAACCAAAGAACCAGAGGTTTGACCCGTGAAGGCGCTTGTTCAGGATCGCTCGTTGGAGGAGCGGCCTGTTTGGGGCGCAGCCAAAAATAATAAACTGCGCTCAACACAATGTCGAATCCGAGAACCCACAGTGCATAGTCCACCCGTTCGGTTAAGCCAAATACCAAGCCCGCAATGAAGAAGGTGGCAAACATTCGCCAAAGAATAAAATGCACGGGACCTCGCCTTCCACTGGATCGCGACGACCGGAATTGAAGGGTCCGGTGTCCAACCGCCCAGAGAGAAAGGCGGTTCAAAAACGACTAAACTTAACAAAGACTCCTTGCCCATTGCAAGCCATAGCCGTCTGCAGTGACAGATAATGAAGAATTTCAGCGAGATGCCGAGATTGAGGACATCCCTAGTTTTTCATGAGTTCGTCCACTTTGATGGCATATTGCTCGAGTTTTTTGTACAGATTGCTGCGGGGCGTATCAATCGATTCAGCGGTTTTCGAGATATTGCCGTTATTTTGCCGCAGCTTGGCAACCAAAAATTGCTTTTCCATTTCTTCTTTAAATTTTTTGAGGGTCGTGAAGCTCTCGAACTTAAATCCTTCGGTTTTGGCCTGGACCGGATGGTTTTTCAAGCCTTCCAGAACTTCCTCTTCGCCGAGAATCAGCATGCGTTCGACAATATTTTTGAGTTCGCGAATATTGCCACGATACTGTCTCGATTGAAGGTATTGAAGCGTTTCCTTCTTGAACTTGGTGGGCTTGAGGTAATTTTCATTGGTGAAAATATCTTGAAAATGCTCGACCAAAAGTACGATATCGCCCCGCCGCATATGCAAGGGTAAACTGGTGATCGGTACCACGTTCAAGCGATAGTAGAGGTCTTCGCGAAAGGCATTGGCCTCGGTCATATCTTCCAGGTTCTTGTTGGTCGCCGCCACGCCCCGAACATCGACCTGAACACTTTTATTGGACCCGACACTTTGGAACACACCGTCCTGGAGGACCCGCAAGACCTTCGCCTGGGTGTTGAGGCTCATATCACCGATTTCATCGAGAAACAAAGTACCGCCATCGGCGAGTTGAAACTTGCCTTGTTGGTTGTCGACAGCACCGGTGAAGGCGCCTTTCACATGGCCGAACAATTCACTTTCAATGAGTTCCTCGGGAATGGCCGCACAGTTGACCATGACAAACTTGCCATTGCGCTTGGATTCTTCATGAATTCGGTGGGCGATCAGTTCCTTACCGGTGCCACTTTCCCCGGTAATCAATACCGTGGCATTGGTCGGTGCCGCACGATCGATTGTGGTGATAGATTCTGCAGAGTATAACTTTCTGTCCTGGAACAAAAACAATTATTAAGTAATATCGATTGTCTATTCAATCTTTAAATTATTTTAAATCTATTTAAAAAGATATATTTGAAAGCTAGTGCGAAAAATCAAATTAGAATATTATTTAGAATGTTAGATTTGATTAGGATTTTATGATTGATGGATGACTTAATTCGATTTCCTGTCAAATAAAGTTATTACGGAGAATATTATTACACACTCGCTTTTGGTCTAATCATATTAGCACATAGCCAAGATTCTTAGGCTAAATTTGAATGCTTCAGCATGGGATATGGGCATCATATCCCCTATCCACCGCTTAAATCCTACCACTATCTATAGTATAGACATTTGTGCATTCATAGCCCAAAATTTTTCTAGGTTTCAAAAATTTTCTGTTATAAGGTCCTTTGGGTCAATCGTAGTTATGATTTTCAAATTTGACACTAAAAGTGCACCCGAAGTCGATAGGAGGAAAACGTGTAGAAATACAGAAAACCTTTAAAAATAGGAAAAACATTGTAAAGCATTGCAAAAAGAATCTTGATCTCAGCTTGGATCAAATTTTAGCTTATAGTCTGGGTGCCAGGTGTTGAAAATGGGAGCATTCCACGAAGGGATGGGGCAGGTACGAGAATTAGCTTACCCCCACCCACCTAAATCGACCATGCTGATTCGAAAAGTACCAATGGGCACTTGTTTGCGAGGGGTGGAACACTCCGAAACTTGACATTTCAGTATATTTTTATGTTTCATGCGAGAAAATCCGTCTTCCACAAAGCTTGAGGTGCAGTTTTCCGCTCAAATACGAGATAGAAATGCCTAGAGGCCATAGAATTTCTTCATAACAAACTAGCAAGATTAGTTAGAGAAAATGGCAGCTATGAAGCAGGTAAAGAAACTAAACAAAGTCAGAATTAACCCTATTCGTTTAATACTCACATTCTCAAATTCGTTACTGTTTTTTCCCTAATATCCCTCCATTTCAAGTCACGCACAATATTCCTCGTCTGAATCAGCCTCGGCCTTTCATCACTTCCCACAACAGGAGCACGAAGTATCGCAATCACTATTTGCACCTGGATATTTATGTCCGCAAGATTTATACTTGCAATATGGCAAAGTTTTCTGAATAGTGGATGACCAAACAGAAGCGGTCGATTTAACGGGTACTATGCAACTGTTCTTCATCTTCTATCCAAAATCAAGCAGAGAAAGAAACGAGGGGTGAGGCATAAGGGCTTGCAGCATAATGGACAACTGGTAAATGCACCTTTTCACATGTAAGGCAATGGAGTCGTCAGTTGGAGGCAAGCTCTTTAGCGTTATCCGACGAGGGAACAAGTGAACGTGGATGTCATTCAAACATGAAAACTCCTCTAATTGTCTGTTTGGGGCGGCATAATATGTACAACATTCAGAACTCTAATGTCAGCTTCAGAAGAATGCTCTTTCACTCAAGAAATTTTGGCTAATAGAGAAATTACCCAATGAGGCCAAATGATGACATACAAAAAAGGCCTTACTCACAAATAATATGTCATGCTTTGCAACTTCCACTGAATTAGTCAAACGATTTAGAGTTTCGTTCACTATTGCGTCGGGTCGCTCCTTACTACAGTTCGTTACCACGAACTGTTTGATAATGTCATCATTTATAGCTATCTCATCGCTTGGAGCTTTTATAAAATGTTGAACTTCGACTTTTGCCCCGGCTTGTCTTTTGTCATTATAAAAAACATAACGCCGAACCTTTGTTTTTTCACAGAGGCTGATGCAGTATCAGGTTCTTGGCTAACGTTCTTATAAGTTATAATGTCATCATTTATAGCTATCTCATCGCTTGGAGCTTTTATAAAATGTTGAATTTCGATTTTTGCCCCGGCTTGTCTTTTGTCATTATGAAGTACATATCGCAAAAACTTTATTTTTTAAACGAAGACATGGTAAGCACTGATGACCTTATCCATACCAAAATCCCAAAACCAATTATTATAACTATCAATTTCAATTTTTGTAAGTTTTGACTCCACAATCGCTTATCTTCTAACCCCATTTTTCTTTCTTCATTTGGAATTTTCACTGCTTCGGGCAATTTGCCAAACCCCTTTGCTTTGGCTACCCTCATTGGTCTAGTTTTAAATGACAGTTCAGGATGTAAATTTGTTAATTGTTCAGGTGGTGGGAAAAACTTCCTTTTCTTCCAACGAATCATCATTTTTTACAATTGTAAATTTTCATTTTCTGGGTCAAGTCTGATAGTCCAGGTTGATGATTTTAACCCGTTGTAAATTTATTTTGTTCAGGATGTTCTCTGGATTTCTAGCAAGTCCGATTTTTAGCAACAATTTCTACTAAGCTTCAAACTTTTCATTTCCTTTTTTAAGGTTTTGAATCGTTGTAATCCCTCGTTAAAATACTTAAAAATGTTTTTGCAAATAAACGCTTTTCACTCTTTACGCAGTTTATTGTCTTTTCATACTATAACCTTTTCCAAGATATATGATAATTAAGTCAAGTCTGATTTATGACAACTATTTCTACTAAGCTTCAAACTTTTGGTTTTAAAGGTCTTTGAATTGTTGTAATCCTTGTCAAAAATTTATACAAACATTTTTGCAATTACAGTTATTTACTCTTTAAGCAATTTAACGTAATCGTTTCCATAAGTGAAAATTTTCAATTTTTCCAAATACGCGTGACAACGTCACTGCAATACTGCAATGATGTAAAAAAAAATGACGCCACTGACATGAGTCTTTTTTTCCAAAATTAAGGCTCTTGGCAAATTTTCCCAGGATACCCAAAAATACAGAGTCGTTTTCGAGAAAAAATATACAATTTTGGCTCATTTATAAGAACAGCATATATACATTCGATCTATATAAGCT
Organism: Alatinidae sp. Z8VKAUB7J3; assembly: GCA_010016025.2. Lineage (NCBI taxonomy): Eukaryota > Metazoa > Cnidaria > Cubozoa > Carybdeida > Alatinidae > Alatinidae sp. Z8VKAUB7J3. The sequence continues at coordinate 46,025,667 of JAAAKM020073195.1, read as the reverse complement.
CCCCTCTTATCGCAGAGATGGTAGTCTATTTTGGACAATTACACTATATTTTGAAAAATGAATACGGATAATGGGCTTAGGATCTTGAAGTATTGTTATGCGGAAGATAAAGTTCTGTATAAAAATACATTTTTGAGAAGGTGGTAGCCTTCCTCGTATTTAAGGCAACTTTGAGCATATGATTAAACCAAATAGAAATTTAACAACAAATAGATAATTTTTTGAAATTTTGATACGGACAGAAATTGTTTCGTTTAGGAGGAGAGCTGTCCCCATGTTAGCCCCCATTCTATAGCTCAGTTATATAACTAACTGTGTTGGCGCAGTGGGTTTGACCTTAGTGTGGTAATACGGGACCCAGAGATCGAATCATGCTGCAGGAATGGACTGCAGAGCCGACGCAGGGACCTTAGTAGTCAAGAAGCGTCGTTAATCCGATACAATACTATACAATTCTAATTTTTCACCCTCAATTTATTTATCTAGTCCAATTATCTGTATGCATATAATCGAAGCTCCAGTTCTAACATATTGAATCGAATACTAGCATTTCCTGAACTTACATTCACTCTGCTTGTCAATACAATTGGTGTTCCCATAATAGTTGTTCCCACAATAGTGGGAACAACAATAGTTGTTCCCACTATTGTGGGAACAACTATTGTGGGAACTAATAGTGTTCCCACTATTGTATAACAACAATAGTTGTTCCCATAGTAGCAACCTAGTAAAGAACGAACTCGAGCCAATAGTAACCAAAAAAGTGGGTTTAAAAAAAACCATTCAGTGAGGAAAGAATCACCATTCCGAACTGATTCGTGAATGATAACTCGGCAAAATTATAGCAGTTCATATAACTGGCTTTCCTATAAAGTGAATATACTACTCGATGCCTTTTTTTATGTTCTTTATGAATATGATAATCGCTTCTACCTTAAATTGAGATTTAAGTGCTTTTTCAGCTCTTAAAAATGACGAATTTTCAAAAATTATGATAGTTCATGTGACTGACTTACCAATAAAGCAAACATACAAATTATTGCCTTTTTTATATTCTTTACGAATATAATAATCGCTTCTACTACAAATTCAAATTTAAGCACTTCTTGAGCTCTTAAAAATGACGAATTTTAATTAAAGTATTACTTATCGCTCGTTTTCCACAAAATAATACTATGTTTTCTCAGCGCCATCTTTTCCATCATTTTTGAAAAAATAATGTTACATTTTCTCAGTGCCAAAATTATTTCTAATAAGGTTAGTTTAGGTTAGGTTAAAAAGTGCTTAACTTGAATTTGAGGTAAAAGCAACTAATATATTCGTAAAGAGCAAAAAACAGACATCAAGTGATATGTTCACTTTATTGGTAAGCCAGTTATATGAACTGCTATAATTTTACCTGAATTGGTATATATAGAGGGGATGGTAATGGTAAATGTTTAGTTTTGTCAGAAGCTGTCTAAACTGGATACCATTCTGCAAAGCAGCATAGTTTCCATACTAGAGTACTTAGAAATGCTAATTCTAGGAGTATATCCATTTCTGGTTGACCCCCACCATAGGGGAAACTAAAAATGCATAAAGTGGGCTTACTTACAGGTAACATTACCTATAGTGCAAAGTATATTTTGAGCCCTGCAGGCAGCAGGGCAAGGTCTATCCTATATTCATTTAATAAACCTGTTTAAGGTGTTTTTTTGGGTTTTATCACTATTTGTTGAAAAAATATAGAGTACAATCCCCACCCCACTGCCTGCAGGGCTCATGGACTAATATGCTTTGCTCTATAGGTAATGTTACCTATAGTCAAATCACTTAAGAAATTTTTAGTCTTGTTGGAGGGGGATTCTAGGAGGCTAAACAATAGTTGTGCTTCTTGATAAAATTCTAGTTAATTGTCGGAACACAGCCGCCGACGTCATTCGCCGCCTGGCGAGCCGTGGCCTGTTGACCAGGCCCGATAATCCATCGGACAGACGGACAAAACTAACCAAGATCACAGAAGCAGGGCGCCGGATCGTAGAGCAGGTTCGCCCCGGTATGATTGAGGCGCAAATACGCCTTATGGCTCCGCTTAGCGCTGACGAATACGAGCGGTTCATGCAGCTAACGCAAAAGCTTATTACCGCGAACGATCACAATAGCCGAGCACCTTGGAAACTGGCCCAAAGTAAGGCTGTCACAGCCGATGAATCGACAAGCGGCTGAACGCGCGCCGGGTTGCGCCGCATCGACCGAACGCCGGATTCGGTGGCCTGTTTCATCGCGGCGCACAGTTCGAACTAAGTTCCGAACGGCGGGCCTCGTTCCCCTTTGGCGGCCAAGCCGACAGCTCCAGGCAATCCGGGCAAATTGAGGAGCGCGGGTCCAGAAGATCCGAGGCTTGGGGCTCGCTCGGACTTTACATGATCAAGGGTCGAGTTCCGGCGACCGCACATTCTTCAATAAGGCAGGCCCATTCCGTCCCAGGGCCAAGATATCTGCGCCAAATTGGATTGGGAAGTGTCACAGAGCTGTCGAGAAATCGAAAGGGCGAGTCCTAGCCGTTTGGCCCTTTTCTGCGATGAACGCTTTCGCAACACCGAAATCCCAGAGTCACCCGGCGTTTTGGGAATTCTACTAATGCAAGTTGCAAGATGGTGGAGGGGGTAGGATTCGAACCTACGTACGCATACGCGGGCAGATTTACAGTCTGCTGCCTTTGACCGCTCGGCCACCCCTCCAAAAAACAAGTGGACCCGCCGGGTCGAAGATGGCGCACTATGGTGATTTGCTGACCGGTGTCAACCACTGACGGCGCCTGGCATTAGGACAATTCGATTATGGCGAAAACCTCGACCAAAAG
>JAAAKM020073195.1:45888594-46021816 GCA_010016025.2 Alatinidae sp. Z8VKAUB7J3 | reverse complement strand
CTGAACCTCAAACTGCCGTTCTTCCAAAATGTGTTGTTCTATGAAGACCGCGTGCTTCCTGTCGATCCGCCGCCCGAGCAGGTGATTTTGGCCGATCAGCGGCGCTTGGATGTGGATGCCTTTGCCCGCTACCGCATCACCGATCCGCTGCTGTTCTTCCAGGCGGTCAACAACGAAGTCGTGGCCATCCAGCGGTTGTCGACCTTTATCAACGCCTCTTTGCGCCGGGTTTTGGGTAACGCCACCCAGCTCGAAATTCTATCCGAGGAACGGGCTGACATTATGCGCCGGATCCGTGCCGAGGTGACCGCACAGTCGCGGCCATTGGGGGTTGAGATCGTCGATGTGCGTATCGGCCGGGCCGACGTGCCGGCCGACACGGTTCAATCGGTCTACGACCGGATGCGTTCGGAACGTGAACGGGAGGCTGCCGAATTCCGAGCACAAGGTTTCGAACAAGCACAGCAGATTCGCTCGCGCGCCGATCGTGAACGTACCGTGATCATCGCCGAAGCGGAACGTGACGCACAGTTCGAACGCGGCGAGGGCGACAGGCAGTCGATCAAATTGCTGGCCGAGGCATTCGATCAAGATCGCGAGTTCTTCTCGCTCTATCGATCTCTGCAAGCTTATCGCAACTCGCTTGGCAACGACGACACGACCTTGGTCCTGTCTCCGGAGAGCGATTTCTTCCGGTTCTTCGATCCATCCCAGGACCTTCCGGGTGCTTCGCCAGCAGGACAGTCGGAAACGGCCGTGCAGTAGGGCGTTTGCCTGACTATTCCCGTGGCAGACCGTCGATCGGGCGTCGGCGGCACTCCATGACAGGATAATGGGGGGGCCGTGAGCGATATTTTGATGGCCCTGGCGCTGATCCTGGTTATCGAGGGTCTGCTCTATGCGGCTATCCCCGAGCAGATGAAGGCGCTTTTGGACCAAATGCGCGAAATGCCGGCCTCGACATTGCGTCAGGCCGGGCTCGTTGCGGCCGTGTTGGGCATCGTCCTCGCGTATTTGGTTCGCGGCTTTGTATAGAGCATGTTAACGATTACGGACTTGTGATGGACCAGGACCGTTGGGTTCGCCTCATTCCGATCCCAATTTGACGCTTGACTGGTTTTTTCTATTTCTTGGGTTGAGAGGCCCTTTGCTGCCCTCGTATGCCCCTGTTGACCTCTCTTTTTGGGACTTACTTGAATGACACGCCACGCCATGCCTGCCAAACGAGCCAAAGCCAAAGCGATTGCCCGGAGCGATAAGTAAATTCCGCCTGTTTAATAGCTTTTTTATTTCTATTTGAATTTTGCTTTAATGAATTTGCCTTGAGTGGCATAAGATGAGAAAAAATAAAATTACTATATCCGAAAGAACTTATATCTATGTTTGCAGCCATCCTGTCACTTTCACAGGCTTTTTGACATATCAGCCCGCCCCAAAATAATATTTCACTTGGTTAGATAAATGGATTTTAAAATTAAATTTTTGAAGGAGGCATTTTTCTGACTGTAATTAATAAGCGAAACACATGAAATCGTGCCCCTAAAAAGAAAGTTTATTTAGCGTATCACACAATGGTTTTTTCCATTAACCTAAGGAAACTCTTCTTTCTTTCAATATGAACTTTTAGGACAGTGTGAATGGTATTAGTAAATTGAGAGCAGCTGTAATACAAAGAACAGGACCTTTATTAATGGTGTATACTAGATGAAAAGAAAAAACGAAGGAACTAGCGCTACTGAAAGCTACACGGGCTAAAATTCTTAAACCAATCGAAAGGCGTGGAAGCTATGATTATGTGTTATCTTGTATACTAATAAAAAGGGCTATATGCACTATCAAATATTCTGCTGTGACTTTTACCATTCAAATTTCTACTGACACTACTCGGCGGAACATGTTGGTTACAGTCATATACTCCAGGTCCGTTTTCTCCAACTAAGCACTCTAACCTTTTCCTTCCGATAGTCATCCCTCTTCTGGATTTACGTTTAAATATGGATTCACCCAGGTTCCACGCATAGATTCCATTCAGATTGCGGATCAGCTCGGTCAAAGTACTCGGGATCACACTCAAACTCAGAACTTAACCTTTTGGTATTTTTCTTGGCAAAAAAAAAAAAAAAAAAAAAAAACTCCAAGAAACACGAATACAGATGATTGAAACTCAACTTGAATTGTGTAAAACGGAATCATATAAGCTTAGACTTGGAACTGCATTTGCTGAAAAAAGGAGATAATACCACTAGCTAATCTTGGATATTCAAGGATAATGGTAACTTGCTGTTCTTGACAGTCTCTTCCCCCTTGCGCTAGTCAACTGACCAGTTCTTGGAAACAGAAAATTCTTTTAGAAGTAACGCAATACCAGGATGGAATAGGGTTTCCATCGCTTAACTGTATAACTCGGCCTGTCTTGAAACTATAATTTCGCTATTAATGACTTTTTAAGGCCATGATAGGTTCAACACCGTGCCACGTGAGCTTCACTATCTCCTCAAGCAGATTGGTGCTGTTGATTAGGACATATAACCGTAACTTTATCTACAACTGTAGATTTGGCCAGTAATAAGGCCAAATCAATCTCACGCTCCTTTGTCCTCAGTTCAGAGAAAATTGTCAGAGGAGACGTGGCTTTCCTCGAAGCACAGATAAAAATGTCTTTCAGTGGTAATACTGTGATAATATCTCTTCGTGATTTTTTTACTAGAAAGTCTTTAGCATGCATTTTTATTTCTGTCCCTTTATCTACAGTTCTTCTATATTCACTGTAGTTATCGTATTGTAGTTCCGCTAGTTGTCCAGATTCTAATACAACTTTTTTTCAATTTTGGGAAATTTTTAGATCGATTGTCTAAATCTCATTCCCAATTAGCCGCCTGGTCACCTTAGCCAACCAGGCACAAGAGTAGACAGAAGCACTTGATTAATGATGCGGTCATTGGATCTTGCAAAGAAATAGCCAAGTTCACGTAGTCTTCTCTGTTTGACAATCGTGACTATTTCATAAATGACGGTGGAGCTGTGAGCAGATGGCTTTTGCTTTTTTGATTCTGCTCTGTGCTTCAAGGTTACAAGCTCCACGAGAGTTTATTAGTGATTCAAGGTAAGTGATGCTGTCAACTTTCTCCATTTCTTGTCATAATGTACAAGCGGATACTCCCACTGTATACACAGGTCAATGACTTTGCTTTTGGTTGTGTTGATCTTCATATCCAGTAGCTACCCAATAGCACCCGAATGCTTTAGAGGTCAAATTTTTGAATAATATGCCACCTCGGTGTCTGCGACAGTCACTTTTCCCCCTCCTTGAATATTCGGATTATTTTTGGCACATTTCAATTAGACGGCAAGGCTTTCTTTTCTCATAGGCAATAGCAGATCCACTACAAGGTGGGGAGAGGCCTTGTAGACTTAAAGAAGAGGACCGTTTTCACCCGGCTACTTTGTTTTTTAGAAGCTGATGAAGTTGAGTATCTATGAGGCTGGTGTGCCAGGTAGAATTCATATGGAGGTTTTTCCGCTGTTTGTCGCAGCATGAGGGTCGCATCTTGCCCACTTGTATTCGGATCAAGCAAGTTTTTGAAGTAACTTCTCCTTTGATCTAGTTTACCTTGTAGATCAGAGATCGCGTCTCCTTGAGAGTCTTTTCAAAGACAAGGGACAAGTAACGTTTTCCAGTTGTTTCTTGCCGATCTAGAACCAAGATTATAGGGTGCCAGTAGCGGGAGTAGCAACATTGGTCAGTTATGATCTGAAATATGGGCACTTCCAAATGTAGATGAAAATTAGCTAGATATTTTTTGGAGGAAGTCTCAAAAGGTGATTTCTTTGCTTGTAATGAAAGAAAGGTTAGAATCATCGAGGAGTTGCATTGGTTAGCAGTTCTAATGTATTAGAAGAGAGCTGAAGGATATTTGCCAAAATCAATTGGACATAATTGAGTTTGTCTCTATATTGTGTATGAAAGCTACGAAAAATAAAACTCGTGCCGGAGAAATTCAAAGCTTTTCCCGAGTATAACGTTAAAGCTGCTGGAAGAAGACCATAACCAAGAGAACAGTGAATAATACCAAAGACAGGCAAGGATATCCCGCATAATGACCCGGTCTAAGATCGAATTCATAATTGCAAAAAACACTTTTTGACTCAAGGAACCCCAGCAGCCTCAAATCAGTAGCTTTTTATGTTCATAGTTCGATTGGGACTGAGTTACAGGATGTTGAGTTGAATGGAATTGAGCTGAATAAGATTGAGCTGAATGGGACTGAATTAAAGGGTTGAGTTAAACGAAGTTTGAGTTGAATAAGGGTTGACTTAAATGGGTAAAGTTGAACGGAATTGAGATAAATGTGGATTGAGTTACTCGCACATCAGCTTTTTAAAATGCTTATTGAAAAGAGATACAAGAATTGTTGGCCTAAAATTACTCAGGGATTTGCAATCCTATGTATATTGTAGTATTTCATTTATGCCGTCTAGAACACCGCTCCGATCCAGGAAACGCCATTCTCAGACGCGAAACCGAGCAACACACTCTTCCACACCCTCTTCGATCCCGAACTTCTCATCCACACATCGCGCTTCCTGCCACAAAGCTCGTCCATCCTCCTTACTCCCAGCCAAATCCTTGTGCACGGCATAGGCCCGAACCGCATTAGCCAGATCACTGGGATTCGGATTGGGCTCGCTACGATATAGGCCGAGGGCCTCCGAGTAAGCCGATTCCGCCAAGTCCAAACTCCCGAGATCTGTATAGAGATCCGCCAGATGTCTGAGCGTGTGGGCGAACCTCAACGGCGGATCGCAATCACGACTCATTTCCACCGCCTCCACGTAAGGATCCAGCGCCGCAGCCGGCCGCCCCGCATCGCGGGCAATCTGTCCCAATAACATGAGTGCCCGCACAAGTTTCTCACTCGCTCCTTGATACCGACACAACGCCACCGCCTCCTCCGCTAGTTGTTGCGCATCGGCATATCGTCGCTCCTGCCGGGCCTGGACCGACGCACGCGCCTTTGCTTCCGGATCTGTCATGCCCTCAGAGTAAGCCCAACGGGCCGCTAGTCCAAGCCTAGCAACCGACGCGCCCCGTCCACGTCTACCTTCACCGGAAGACGAAAACCCAACGTATCGCCGTTCGGCCGAAAACCATCTCCGTCCATATCCACGTAGATTGGATTGTTGTAGGCACACGGTTCCAACTTCCCCTGCGGGCTCGTTCCGTACCCCTTCTCCAAATCCAACCCCTCGCCCACCGCCACCACAATCAAGTGACTGTCTTGGCTCAAGGACACCGGGATTTCCTGATCGAATCGGATAGTCTCATTACTGAACCAATCCGCATGACTCTCACGCGTAAAATTGAGATCGGGTCGCTGTCGCCCATTCACGAGCACCTGCACCCGGTTGATATCCAGCCAGTCCGTACATTGCACCCGCACCCGTAGTTTGACCCCGCCGTTCGCCCGCGTGGTTCCCCCGGCAATCGTTCCGTCTTCCGTCGATACTTCTAAAAACGGTCCGGTCGAGAGAACCATCCGTCCCGCCTTAGCATTGCGACTGATTTCATCCCACGCGATCTCCGCCGGGGCATCACTGGTGCTCGGAATATAGGTTCGCCAACCCCCAACGCCATTGCCGTACACCGAATGCGCATCCGCCACCGCTACAGCTCGATACCGGTGCCCCTGGTTCAGAAGCTGCAACCATACAAATTCACGAACGGTTTCCACCTTCACCGTCTTGAGCTCACTGACAATTCGATACGGAGCGGTCGCAAGAATATGGGACGTGCGATAATTCTGCGTCTCTAACGCGTCCACCATGCGCGCAAAGCCGGCATACCCGCCATCCGCCAGACCATCTCCGTTCCGATCGATGAAGTTGGCGATCATATCGGGATGATTGGCCTGGATCCATCGGTCCGGTGTCGCGGACTGAAAGTCGCGCAACACAATCGCGTTGATCCGAGGATCCGGATCCCAAACCGGTGCGCCACCGCCCTGCACATGCTCAACCACCTCGAAGGGAAACGAGTTGAAGTGTGTGCCACTCCCAGTTAGCTCGAGTCCCACCACAAGCCATGTTGCCAACCCCTTTCAAACCCTTGCGGCTAGCGTTCCTTTAAACTTTTATTCACTCTTCACCTTGGTGCTCGTATGGTACACGATTGTCAGCACTCGAGTCTTTGGTCCCTTAAAAACTTCGGAACAGGCATTAAATGCTGAAGAAAACGCAGGTGATTTGGTCAACGAACCACCGACCAAAGCCCGCTATATGATCGTGCCTCTGCTGTTAATGATTTTGGGCATGGTCTTCTTCATGTTCTACACGGGGGACGGAGATATCTTCAAAGGTTCGGGTTCTCGTTCTGTCTTATGGTCGGTGACCGCGGCAACCATTGTGCTGATCTTGATGTTGGCCCGCAACAAGCGCTTCGAATATCGTGAAATGGTCGGTATTTCTTATCAAGGCATCAGCAAACTCATTCCGGTTGTCATGATTATGTTACTTTCTTTTGCCATTGGCTCCAGCTGCAAGGACCTGGGTACTGGTCCATTTGTGGCGGGCTTCGTCGGCTCCTTCCTGCCGGTATTTCTGGTTGCGCCATTGCTTTTCTTCTGTGCAGGTATCATTTCATTCACAACCGGCACTTCTTGGGGAACCTTTGCCATTCTGATCCCTGTCGGGCTTCCTCTGGCCGCCGCCATGGGCATTCCGCCCGCCTTTGTCCTCAGCGCCATTCTCGGAGGAGGCGTCTTTGGCGATCACTGTTCGCCAATTTCAGATACCACCATCATTTCTTCCCTGGCCAGTGGATGCGATCACCTGGAGCACGTCCGTACCCAAATTCCCTACGCGGTGACGGCAGGATTGGCGGCGGTTGTGCTTTACATGATCATCGGCTTGACCTTTTAAGCTTTGCCCTTAATAAGCCACCACAAAGGATGGCCTATCGATGACGAAGGGTAGATGCTTAGGCTGGGATTCTGCCGATGAGCTCAGGGCTGGCCGGACGGGTTGCCAACCAATGAGATGATTGGCAAACGCGATCAAAATATTGATTGAGATTGGGGAAAGGCTCCCAATCAAAGGGAATCATTTCCTTGAAAAAGGCCACGTGAATCACTGCATAGTCAGCCAAGGTGATCTCATCGCCCACCAAGAATCGCCGATCCTGTAGATGCTGTTCAAGCACAGGCGCGAACCGGGCAAGCTGGGTTTGGGCCCAACCGATCAACACTTCATCACCCTTGGCATTCATGAAATTAGGTTTTGCTACGGACTCCAATGCCAAAAGGCCAAAGGCCTGATTGAAATGCGCGAGTTCCCATGACTGCCAACGAACGATATCGGCCCGCTTCTTCGGGTCTTTGGGGAACAGGTGTTCATCGCCTGCTTTGTCAGCCAAATATTGACAAATCGCATTGGATTCCCACAGGATGAAATCCCCATCTACCAAGGTCGGCACCATCGCATTGGGATTAATGGCCGTGTAATCTGGTTGCCGATGGTCTCCGGCAAACAAGTCCAAGTAAACGATCTCCACATCGAGTCCGGTATGGTCAATTACCGCGAGTACTTTTCGGGAGTTTGGAGACCCCACAATCGCATACAATTTCATTTGATCCTCTCTTTATTTTTTATTTTTCCTTACCGAATGGCATTCGATCCTTGAACGCAGGCAGCCAGGATACTTATGTTGGTGATGCTGCTCAAGCAAAAAGGGGAATTTTAAAACTCACGTATCCTATAGAGCATGGGATTGTCAGAAATTGGGATGATATGGAAAAGATCTGGCATCATACCTTCTACAATGAACTTAGCGTTGCCCCAGAAGAGCACCCAGTTTTACTCACAGAATCTCCTCTTAACCTAAAAGCCAACAGAGAAAAAATGACTCAAATCATGTTTGAAAATTTTAACACCCCTGCTTTGTATGTTGCCATTCAAGCAGTCCTTTCCCTCTACGAATCTGGAAGAACCACTGGTATTGTTCTTGACTCTGGCGATGGTCTCTCTAATGCTGTACTCATCTACGACGGTTATGCCATTGAAAATGCGATCTCGAGCTTGGATCTTGCTGGTCGAGATTTGACCGATTATTTGATGAACATTTTAACTGAGCGAGGATATTCCTTTACCACCACTGCCAAAAGAGAAATTATTCGAGAAATAAAAGAGAAAATTTGCTATGTTGCTTTGGATTTCGAAGAGAAGATAGCAAATGCGGCCAGCTCATCATCTCTTGAACAGAACTACATGCTGCCTGATGGTCAGGTCATCACTATAGGTAATGAGAGATTCAGATGCCCAGAAGTCTTATTCCAGCCATCTTTTCTCGGTATGGAATCTTACGGGATTCACGAAACTACGTACAAGAGTATTATGAAATGTGATGTCGACATCAGAAAGGATCTCTATGCCAGCATCGTTTTGTCTGGTGGTTCTACCATGTACCCTATCATTGCTGACAGAATGCAAAAAGAAATTACTGCTCTTGCACCATCCGCCATGAAGATTAAAGTTATTGCCCCACCTGAGCGTAAATACTCCGTATGGATTGGTGGATCTATCTTAGCTTCCCTCTCAACATTCCAAGAGATGTGGATTTCTAAACAGGAATACGATGAGTCTGGACCATCTATTGTTCACAGAAAATGCTTTTAACTTGCCTCACCCTATAGTGAACACGCCACCAAATGTGATATTAGTTAAATTAATTTTATTGAAACATAAGATCATCTTATGTTTAACCTGACTTAGATAGTGGATTAACACTGACTTAGATGGTGGTTTTCATTGCTTAATGAGCTAGGAATGACAGCTTTTTTTCGCTTAAGTTCTTTTTAGAGGTTTTAATTGTTTTTGCTGTTGCGTAATTGACATTGATATCCTGTTTCTATTATTTTTATGTAACGAAGATTTCCTATTGTTACGCTACAACCGGTTGTAGCAGTTTGTTCTTTACTATGAAATTTTAGTTACTATATGCCGCGGTTTGTTCTTTATGCTTTAGCTATATGCGACGAAACTTTCATTGTCCCTATTCATAATGAATTATTTCGATCCTTTATGTAAATTAATTAAAAAAACTAGTTTTTTTAACTGAAAGTAAGGAGCGACATTAAAACTTCAAACAAACAGAAATTACTCCGTATATGAAATGGGTTGTCCCCTCCGCAATCCCTCGCTCTTTACGTTAAAGCTTTTAATTATTTTAAAAAGTAGAATTGTGGCAAAGAGCCAAACTTTAGCGTAAAAAGCGAGGGATTCCGGAGGGGACAACGTATAAGCAAAATTAGTGGACAATTAAAGACGTTAGGAGGACGTTGAACATAAGCTTGAGCACAGCTTTACTGGAAGTTTTGCGTGTTCGGCATCGGCGCTCAAAGGTTCTTGCTGTTCGCCTTCCTGTGCCCAAAGGGGCGAGAGCAAGAAACAGAAGACGAAGCTCGTGAATGCCTGAAAAAAAACGGACCTGAAGTCATTGGGTGGACAGACAAATCTAAGCATGGGACCAACCTATAAGCATGGTTTCTTATCCTAAAAACTTACATCAACGGTGGAATGCCGTCAATTTAAGTGCTGTTTTTTCACCATAATATCGTCATTAAATTACCTGACTCACACTTTTGCGAAGGTGGGCTTCACAGATATTGGCGTCACTTTGCATCTTCAGGTTCAAAAAAATAAGGATCTGCTTTATTCTTCCTGCTTTAGTTCCAGTAAATCCCATTTGTTGCCGTAAAGGTCTTGAAAAACGACGACCGTACCGTAGGGCTCTTCGCGCGGTTCCTCCAGGAAACTAACGCCTTTGGCCTGCATGTGCCGATAGTCTCTCCAAAAATCATCGCTGTGCAGGAAAAGGAACACGCGACCGCCACTTTGATGACCGATCTGCTCAGCTTGTTGCGGTGTGGCTGCCCTGGCCAACAACAACCGCGTCCCTTGCGATCCCGATGGCGCGAGGGTGACCCAGCGCTTATGACCTTGGGGAATATCCTCGCAAAGTGTGAAATTGAGCGCGTCTGTATAATAGTGAATGGCTTCATCGTATTCTTTGACCAGTAATGCTATGGCGCCGATGGTATTCATCGTCGAGCTCCCTCGGTTGTTCTATTTCGATCCTGGAATCTACAGGATCCCTCAATGCTCATCCTTGTTTGGCGTCTTTCGATTCCGTCGATAGGGTTCGCCTTTGATATAATGAACCACTTTTTCAAAGACGATCGGGGTAGAAATGGTGATTCCCTTTAGTGTACATCCCGTGATTGCTTATGCGGAAAGCATTGTGCGTAATTTTCCCAAAACCACGGGCCGGTCCTTGCCGGAATGGCTGGCGCTCATTGAACAACAAGGTCTTCAAGATCCAGCTCAGATCAAGCGGGATCTTCGAGAAAATCATGGCTTGGGTGCTACCAAAATTAAGATCGTACTCGATAGCCTTGCAGGGCAAAAGCACGGCTTGGATGCCGAGGCTTACTTAAAACAGGCACCGATTCACGTTTCGGAAATGTATGCCGGCAAGAAGGCTCATTTGCTTCCCATCTACGAAGCGATTGCGCTCAAAGCCCTTCAATTGGGCGGGGATGTGCGCATTTGCCCCTGTAAAACCATGGTGCCCCTTTACCGAAACCATGTTTTCGCAGAAATCAAACCCACCACACAAAAACGGGTTGATTTGGGGTTGGCTTTGAAAAATGAGAAAGGCGAGCTCGATGCTCGCCTTGTGCCCACGGGCGGTTTGGAAAAAGGTGATCGGATCACACATCGTATTCCCCTTGCAACGGTGGAAGATCTTAACGCTTTTGTCGACCATTGGCTTGGTCGCGCTTATGCGTTGGATGGCTGATCGTCAACCAGAAGCTTTTTGACGTAATTGAAACGATGGCCTTCAACCGATACCCCGGGGTGCGGCGTTATATGGATGAAACACGAACGCTGGCTGCTGAAAAAGGCTTTGTGGAAACCGTGTTTGGGCGTCGCTTGTACCTGCCGGAGATCAATGCGAAAAACGCACCGCGCAGACAAGCGGCTGAACGTACTGCTATTAACGCACCAATGCAGGGTACCGCCGCAGACATTATCAAGCGCGCTATGCTGTCGGTGCATGACTGGCTGAACGAAACGCCGTTAGACGCAGCGATGATGATGCAGGTGCACGACGAACTGGTGTTCGAGGTAGACAAACAGCAGGTGGCCGCGCTGGTCGACGGTGTCACGGAAATAATGCAGGGCGCAGCCGCTTTGCAAGTGCCCCTGATTGTAGACACCGGGGTTGGTGACAATTGGGATGAAGCTCACTGAAAACCGCTCAGCCGGTTTGCCTGTTCGCCCAGGTCAGGATGAGTTCAATGAGCTCCTGCTTGCCGGTACCTTTCAGCGCCGAAAATACCTGCATGGTCAGCAGTTGATGGGCGCGGTACGGCTTGCGTAGTGTCTGCAGGGCCTTCTGCTGCTGCGAGTAGCTCAGCTTGTCGCCCTTGTTCAACAGCACATGGGCTGGCATTTGTGAGGCGTGCGCCCAGTTCAACAGCTCTTCATCGTAAGCTTGATTGGGATGGCGAATGTCCATCACCAGCACCAGACCTACCAGGTTGTCCCGTCTGGACAGGTAATTATTAACCGCGCTTTGCCAGTTGGCCTGTGCCGTCTTGGCGGCCTTGGCGTAGCCATACCCGGGCAGGTCAACCAGCCTGCCCCCCTGGCGCAAATCGAAGAAATTCAGCAACTGGGTGCGTCCTGGAGTTTTGGACACTTTAGCCATTTTGCGGGTGTTCGTGATGGTGTTCAGAACGGAAGACTTACCCGCGTTGGAGCGCCCGGCAAAGGCAATCTCCGCAACGTCATCTTTGGGGCAGTGTTTTAAATCGGGCGCGCTGGTTAAAAAGGTCGCGTCCAATCGCTCTGTCGGGGGCACTTTTTGTGTCATGTTGTTATATAATCCGCGCGCTTGAACTCTGGCACGATTGTCCCGGGCAGCGCAAGCCCAGGCCCTTCACTGGAGACCGGGGCCGGGGGCGGATGCCAGGCGCATTGGTTAGCGCTATAACAGCGCAATAACAGCGCAATGGTCAGAAAGAATAATTAACGAAATGGATGCTTTGCATGAAGGTTCGTCAGCACATTACCGACATCATACTCGCTGGTTTACTGCTCGCTGTGGCTCCGGCCGCGTTGGCGGAACAGGTTGTTGGAGACGCTCAGCGTGGTAAAGATCAGGCGGCTGCGTGCGCTGCCTGTCACGGTCAGGATGGGGCCACACCGCTGGCGCCAAATTATCCGAATCTGGCCGGTCAGAACGAAAAGTACCTGCTGCGTCAGTTGCAGATGATTCAGGACGAGTCTCGCTCCATCGTCTTAATGGCGGGTCAACTGACGGGTAAGTCGGAGCAGCAATTGGCTGACCTGGCTGCCTACTATGCCTCGCTGCCGGCCAAGTTGGGCCAGGCCTCTCGCGGCGACGAAGAAATAGCCCGGGCCGAACAAATATACCGTGGGCCGCGGCCCGGGCCGGTTCGGGCGCATTGATCACCGCGGGAAAGATTGTGTCGTAGGAGACCTTTGCAGCAACCCCGTGGGCCAGGCAGAGGCCCTCGACGATCTGACGCATGCGCGCCTCGATCGTCGAGTTGATCTCGGGTGAGAGCGCGCGCGCGTCACCGCGCAGGGTGGCCTTGCCCGGCAGTACGTTGCGCCGGCCGTCGGTGATGAACTCGGTGACCGAGACCACGCCGTTCAGGCCCGGGTTCAGCTTGCGCGACACGATGGTCTGCAGGGACTGCACGATCTCGGCACCGACCATGATGGCGTCCACGCCCATGTGGGGCAGCGCGGCGTGGCCGCCCCGGGCCTCGATCTCGATCTCGAAGAGGCTCTCGCTGGCGGTGATCGAGCCGGCCCGCAGGGCAAAGGAGCCGGCCGCCATGCCCGGGATATTGTGAATGCCATAGACCTCGTCGACGGCGAAGCGCTCGAACAGGCCGTCCTCGATCATGGCCGGCGCGCCGAGGCCATGCTCCTCGTTGGGCTGGAAGATGAACACCGCCGTGCCGTCGAAGCGGCCGCTCTCGGCCAGGCATTTGGCCGCCCCCAGCAGCATTGTGGTGTGGCCGTCGTGGCCGCAGGCGTGCATCGCACCGTCGTGCCGGGAGCGGTAGTCGAGGGAACCGCACTCGGCGATGGGCAGGGCATCCATGTCGGCCCGGAGGCCGATGCGGCGGGCGGAGCCGCCGCGCCGCAGCACTCCGACCACGCCGGTGCCGCCGATGCTCCGATGGACCTCGAGCCCGAAGTCGGTCAGCAGGCCGGCGACCTTGGCCGATGTGCGGTGCTCCTCGAAGCCCAGCTCCGGGTGGCTGTGAAAATCCCGCCGCCAGCCGGTCATCAGCTCCTGCAGGTCTCGGGTCCTCAAATCATCGCCTGGCATGGCCGCGTCCTCTTTCCCCTACTCGCGTCTCTCTTCGACCGGCGCGCCGGCGTCTTCAGGCTGCTCCGAGACGATGGCCAGCACCCGGCTCGCCGGATCCAGATCGAGCGGCCCGTCCGGCAACAAGGCTGCAAGGCCCGCCGCCCCGCTGGGTGTCGTTGCGATTCCGTCGCCTGCGAGCAAATCCGCCGCGGACACCGCGGATCGGTCGCTTACCGTGACGAAGATGTCGGCATCCTGCATCAGGGCCTCGAGGGCGATCAAGGAGGCGTCCTTGCAATCGAGCCGGCCCATGTTGGACAGCGGTCCGTCGGCCCGGACCAGCCGTCCGGCCTTGACGCTGGACATCAGGCAGGGCGCCGCGTCCGGCTCCACGATGACGATGGTCGGCTGTTGCGCCCAGCGGTCGCGGATATGGGCGGCTACGGCCGCCGCGAGACCGCCGACCCCCGCCTGGAGCAGCACGTGGGTCGGCCAATCGCCGGTCTCCGCGAAGGCCGCACGGCACTCCTCGGCCAGAACGCTGTAACCTTCGAGCACCAGGGCGGGCGGGCCGGTGTAGCCGGGCCAGGAGCCGTCGGCGAGTAGCTGCCAGCCCTCCCTCGAAGCCTGATCGATGGCATAGGCCACGGAGTCCTCATAGCTGCCATCGACCCACCGGACCTGGGCACCGAGATGGACACAACCTCAAACAAATCATATGTATCACTTTATTCCCCTGTTGGGCATTAATCTTGAGATCGGCACAATTGCCAAAAGAAGTTCTCTGATCAAGTCAGCTCTTGTCACAGAGTTGGGTCTCCAAGAAATGGAAGAAGATCAAATAAAAAACCCTCTAATCCTTATCAATAAATTGGCACACCAACCATCTGAATGGTCTTATTTTTTAGATCGTCTCGAGAAAAGGGGTTATTTAATAGACGACCTCCGTGAGCTTGC
This sequence comes from Alatinidae sp. Z8VKAUB7J3, assembly GCA_010016025.2. Taxonomy (NCBI): domain Eukaryota; kingdom Metazoa; phylum Cnidaria; class Cubozoa; order Carybdeida; family Alatinidae; species Alatinidae sp. Z8VKAUB7J3. The sequence continues at coordinate 46,007,445 of JAAAKM020073195.1, read as the reverse complement.
TGAGCTCATCAGACAAGATAAACAGGAAGCGCAGAAGCGTTTGAAAAACCTAAAAAATCAGGTCCAAAAAAAAGTGCGAGATCAATTACGGGAAAAAGGATACCCCTTTGTTGATTTAAGAATTATTAAGGGTCATTACGATGATGAAATCCGATATTTGGGCAAGGCTATTGCCAAAGCTCCCGGACCAGTTCTTGTTCGCTTCTTATTCGAAACGATTAACGGCATTCACGAGACTTTACTTTATAGTCCCGAAACATTTAAGCAGGCCTGGATTCACTTTTTTCGTCTTTTGCATGAAAGTGGTGCCACAAATGTTGAAAGAGTCTTCCACGCCAATGAAGGTCGCTTTGAAATTTTAGATCAATGGTATCCGGGAAATGATTACGTAGATTGGATAGGGGGTAGCTTATTTGATCAAAATCGTGACCTGAAGGCTTGCCGGTTAGCTGCAGATTATGCACAAAAAAAAGGAAAACCTTTTGCCATTTGTGAGTCAGCTCCAACAGGTGAGCCCTTTCGCCCTCAGGGCACAAGTGCGCCGAGAGTTTGGGAATATTGGTTTGAACCTTATTTTTCCTTCATTCGCTCTCATCAAAATGTCAAATTATTTGTTTATATCAACGTAGACTGGGGAAACCAACGGGGTGAATTTAGCCATTGGGGAAATACGCGGATACAGTCAAACAAACAAGTATTTAAATCCTATAAAAAAGAATTGGAGAATCCTATATACCGCCATGCCATTGAATTGTATTGATTCGATACCGGGTAAATTAATATGAAATAGTGAACAGCAATTCGAAAAATACTCTAAAATTCAAAATTAACGATCCCTGTTTCAAGTGAATATTTGGCTCCCACAACAACAAGACCTTCATTTTGAATTTTATCTTCAAGAACGGCCGATCCGTGACGTAAGTGATCTGTCGAGGAGCGAATGTTGGCCCAGACCGCTTGTTTGATCAAAGCTTTTGGGTCACGCCTCAGATTTGTCTCAAGTAAAGTTTCTATGGAAGGCCGAATGCGATCAACAATGGAGCGAAGGTTGGGGGATCGATTTTCAGCCGGACGCTCAAGCTCTTCTAAAGCCGCCGAGACCGCTCCGCAATGAGAATGCCCCAAGACCACCACGAGTCGCGTGCCCAATTGGTCAACGGCAAACTCAACACTGCCCACCTGGGAAGGGGCTACAATATTGCCCGCCACACGAATCACAAAAAGATCATCGAGATTTTGGAAGCTGAAATTTCTTCAAGAAACATTGCTTCAGGTAAACAATGGATTTCTAAGATACAACGTAGGCAATTTTGCAAACATGAAATGTCTCAATTATTTACATAAGGAGTCGTTCTTAAATTGGAAAGTGTACAATTTACAGCTGGGCATACCTACAAGTACCCCACTTAATCAGGACCCAGTACAGTGCATCGTCATTTCTCCGAATATCGATTATCCGGAATTCGATTATCCGGACGTCGTAAAAATTTTAAATTTTTGCTAGCGCGTCAGCAAATTTACGAAGATTGGTTTCGAGTGGTAAGCTCTGAGTGTAGCAACCTGATAAGCAGTGGGGCCGTTCCCAAGGGTGTCTGTTTCCAAAAGAGGAAACAGAGCTTCCGCATGGGCGGGTATAATCATTGAGATTACCTTGAGGTAAATTTTATGTATTCACAAGGTATAAGTACATTTGTTAGGAGAAAAGAAAACTGATAAATATAAAGTCAGCATGGTTTGATGCCGCGGCGCAGTATCGCCGCCCTGTACCGCCGCACTTTGCCGCATGCTGCGTAGCGGTGCCGCGGAGTTCGCAAGGATATCGGAGGAGTATTAGTCAAAAAGAAGACATTTGAGCCAAGACTCCCATCTTTAGAGCGGTGTTGCAATATTGTCAAAACAAATGCTTTCAATCATACATCCCACGCACCCACAGCCAAACAGCAGTCGCCCCGTTGACATGAGCGCTGAATAACAATCCTTTTTCCTCGAAACAGAGCGCACATCAAAACCAAACAATCAAAATCGCCCTTGAACATGTCATGCCAAGAAAGACGCCAGCGAAAACGTTGCAGAAACAGCGTGTTTTGTGTGCCATTTATTTCCTTATCTGTGACCTCGTTTGTTAACAGCATCACGCAAAAAGATGCGGCAGAAAGGAGAGCGCCATAGCTGAAGCAAAGCCGTACACAATATTTCAAAACGTAACTTGAACTCCTTTTCTTGCATACTTCATCTGTAAACTAACTAGTCCGCGTTTCAAAAAATACTGAATTACCAATGAGTTGTATTTTTGTCGATTATCCAGATTTTTAGAGGACCTTTACTTTTAGATCTAAGAAGACCTGTGATAATAAGTTAATTGAATAAAATTTGAATTTAAAGAATTATTAATTGTCAATAACTATAAAACGAGATTGATTCACCCTTATAAATAATCTTAATATAAGGTTTTTATGCCACAACTGCCTTTTCATTGCAATTCCTATCAAAGGGTACATTTATTTGTCATATTCAACGTCTAGTCTTACCTTAAATAACCGATTAAGCGCCCTGGGCGATTATTTGAAAACAAAAATTGTTGGGTTGGCGCTTATTCAGACTAGGCCCTTATTCGGACCTGGGCGCTTATTAAGGAAAGGAAACACAGATAACTTAGCATACGTGATCTTTCTATAGAATAGATTGAAACATAACGTTCAATCAATCAATCAATACATCTTCATAGTCCTCCGCATCATCTTCTAAAAGCGTAAACTCTGGAGCTGCTGCATCCACGTCTCCGCTGTCCAGACCTGGGCGCTTATTTGGACGTGGGCGCTTGTGAGAAAAATTTTTCCCAAACTGGGCGCTTATGTGAGCATGGGCGCTTATTTGAGTCCTTGGCGCTTAATCGGTAATTTACGGTCTACCATTCCCCTTGATGTTTGTATCTCCATGATTAGCAAATATATTAATATGGGATGAGGATGTTGTGGGTGGGGGGGGGGGGGTGTGGGGTGTGGGGGGGGGGGGGTGGGGGGGGGGGGGGGGGTATATTGAGTACAGATTTTGCTATTGCGCGATACATAAATAATAAAGCCGTCGTGTGAGATTCCGTTAAAATATTTTTAAAAATAGACAAGAAGATAATAAAAGAACTCTAAACACGTGAAACACTTTATATCATATCTATGTTTCAATATTTAATGGAAATCAACTCACACCACGGTTTTATCATATTCATTTATCAATAAAGATTTGAACCTTATTATGGTTCGCCAGTAAAAGAAAGACCGTCAGAGAAGTGTTATGTTATGCTTGAATGAACTTTGCAGCTGAGAACGATACCTACGTGAAAATCATTCTAGTGACATTCGGACCTGAAATTCCTAACTCCTTTCTCTTTTCTTTATCTTCACGTTTTTCATTTTCTAAGGCTCGTAAGCTTATAAAGAAAACTCTTATAAATAATCGACAATACGCACACATCCGTGATATTTTTGCGAAACTTTAAGTAAATTTTGTTGAAAGTCTTAAAGCCTCCGACAACGCGCCGCACCGACTCCTTCAGCTCCTCTGTAATTTCCCGTTACTACTCCTCGGAGCTCATACGACTTATACGACCGCACAAAACAACCTAATAACCCACTGGGAAGCTGTTTAGTAATTATCGTTTCGGGAATGGGGAAGGAGGAAGGAAGAAGAATTCTCCATTCTGTTAAACTGAAGCTGATCTTCAAATTTATGCGCTGTTTTGCGAGATGGCATTATTATCTACTTTCTCATGACGATAGGGTAGCGGTGGCTTAAACCTAATATTCTACTATTTCGAAAAATAAAACACCAAAAAGTGACGAAAGCCGCAACCAGACACCTCTATCAATATTTGAATTGAAATACTTTGACGACTCCTCCCCTAGCCACTGAACCTAAACAGTTCCGAAGTGAGCATTAAATCTGTCATGTATACTTCACAGCACACACATTTAATGCGCCATCGGGTATAAATATGCCATAAAACACATTTAAATTATACAACACCAAGGCAACACCATATTAAGTCTTTAAACGTAAATATTCTGTCCAGATCCTCGAGGGCGGCGAAACATGGGGCAGGCGACTACTATTTTGCAAACAAAAACCAACAGTTTCTGCAAGGTTGAAATCTTTAGTTTACGCGTATATGATACAGTTCCCTCTCATCCCTAGACAGTCGCATTTAAAACATTTCCTTACACTGCACCGAGCTTAAATTACCCCCTAAAACTATCAACACTTGGTTCTCCACTGTCAATTAACTTTCGCCCATCCTTACACCTAAAATCTCCACAGTCTCCGCAATAAAAAAAAATTACAACCAAAGGAACCTGTGCTATACTACAATATACAACGTTTTCGAAATTTCGTCAAGTTTTGTATTTCAAACAAACCATTTACAGTACGTACTTCTTAGTCAAACTTGTAATGCATTTAACGTTGAATACCCGTCCTGCTGTCCCAAGTATGCATTTAGGAGGTACGCAAAAAGGGATGAAGATCTTCCCATCTCCCCTTCTTTATAACCATTGAGCAGTGAGACAACAAGCTTCAGAAATATTCTGACATGCTTCATTAATCTCACTGACAAGTTTACGAGCATAACCAAAATATGATGTAAAAGTTGAAGCTGAAGATTCGTCGATAGCTTCTACTACCACTGTACGGGAGAGAAGCCCATGCATCAGAAAAAATGGTGAATAACCAGTAATTGAATGCACGGCAGAATTGTAGGCATGTGTGATAACGGGAATCTGACTGGACCAATCAGACTGACATTTATTCAGAGGTCTGATTAGAGTTTGGTTTGCACGATCGCACTGCCCATTCATCTCAGGATGGTAAACAGGAGTAAGTATGTGCTCAATGCCAAACACGTCATAGAGATCTTTCATGATGCCATCTGAGAGGTTCCTTGTCGGACAATATGCGAACTGGGGAACTAAAATGTAATACCCAACCTTTAACCAAGGCATTATATACAGATGAACCCATTTTATCTGGCAACAAACAAGCGTACATATATTTATTAAAAAGATCGGTGCACGTGAGAATAGGCTTCGACTTAAAAAACGTGATGTCTAATGCAACTGTGTGACTAGGCATTACTGGAGTGACAAATGAATGCACAACCTTCTTCTGGCGTTGTTTGCCGAAACTGCCACATACCGCACACTAAATCACATGATCTTGAGATGTATGACACCTTGGTCAAGTCACACGGCGCAGAGAGGCTGGTCTCCAATTGCGTAGAGCTGGAAGTCGATGTCCACTGGTAGATGATTGGGAGCTAATGTGGCGACTAGAGAAATAAAAGTGTGTTAACATTGGAGGTCACTTGGTAGAGCGCACGCCACGAAAGCGTGGGTCACGGGTTCGATCCCCGGTGGTGACATACTTTTCTATTTCTCTGGTGTTCTATTCAAAGTATTTCTTTTTCTTGGAATCGCAATTATAGCTAAATTGTACTGTTAACCTTGCCACCAAATACCCCTATACAAAATATCGCTTTCAAATATCATATCAGCTGTGAGAAACGGGTGTTGCAATATGAAAAAGGCCTAGCCTTGAGAACACTCTGTTAATTTTGCTCAGTTCATAAAATTTTGAACTGGGTTCATTTAACAAGGTTTTGATAGGCATGATTTAAATTTTAAACGGGCGTATCTCAACGATTACTCAAGGTATGGTTCTTAAATTTCGACTGGTTATCTATGTCTACAAGAAGAAAGTTAGTTCAAAATATTATCAAATTTCTTATATTCATTAAATTGTGACTTCGCACTTTTATGTCACCAAAACCTTACCTTTGATCAGCCAGACTGATTGAGCCAGACTGAACTCCAATCTCTCAAATTGGCAAAATATTTATGCTTGGGATGAATACTGCACTCCTGTTTACTTCAAAGGGACTGTCATCACTTACTTAATTTTCAATCCACGTGTTATTCTGCACAAGTGGGAAAATAATGAAAGGTTGTGGTATTTTACAATGAGGTGGTTTCCCTTTGTTGTGTTACGTAGATTAGTGAATGGAAAACAGCATTCAGAAAGCTAGAGAAAGTTGCAACTCAGCTTATCAAAATTAAGTGTGATATAAAGTTTAACGAACTTTTTAGCAGAAATGGTATGCTTCCCAATTACAATCACTTACAAAATTTCATAAATTGTGTAAAAAGGCCTTTAATCAAACCTTTTAAAATTACATAGTGATTTTTGTATGTCCAGGGTCTTTCAGCATTTGTAAGTTGTACTTAAGCAAGATACTTTAGATTTCGAGGAAATTATTTTCCAAAATATATGAGTTTTTAAACTACCGAAATGGTGTCTTACTGTGAGTAAAAAATATCCTCCCAACATTTAAAAATATATCTCTTAATTCACTGTTGCTACAAAATTCCTCTAAAGATGTGACTTTCTTATAATAATTTTGCATATAATGTTATATAAGGTTCTCTAGCAAACTTCACCTTATTGCACAACATATATTTTTATTTTTTTGCAAAATTTCAACAAACTTTGCATTTGTCACTTATAAAATATGAGAATACTAGATCGTCGACTCAGGAAAGAAGATCTAAGCTTAAATATATAATAATTATGTTTTGGAAAGAAAAGTAACAAGACGTAAAGGTGAAAAACTCCAGTATAGGTAAACAATTCGCCAATATCGCAAATATAAAAATTAAAAAAAGAAAAATTATTTTATTCATCAAAGGCATTCTCAGTAGAAGTTAGGAAAAGCCACACAATATCATGTCAATCCTTCCAGGCGTTAAAAAGTTATGAGCTGAAATATACAGCCCAGGGCCTCCCCCCACCTTCCAATGTAAGGTAGGGTTAAGCTTCCGATTTAAGTAATTATGAATGTATATATGTATTTATGTATGTAAATATCTATTAATTTTGCTATTTACAAAAGCTTGAAATTATAGATATATGAAATCAAGACTGCTTTGTAATATACAACAGAATAATTTAAGAGGCAAAAAGATGCATCTAAGGATCAAACAAACCACACACCCCCTCCCCCCGAGATCTCTAAAGATTTAGATCGTAGGGTCAGAATTAACATTTAAAAGACCATATTTCTTGATCGGTCCCTTTAGAAAATACGTTTAGGATGTCCAGGATTCGTTTTATTATATTGTGGCTATATTTCTACGGTTTAAATATTAGTCTTTAAATAAAAATCGAGTACCTCAACGGCGAAAGGATATCAGCATTATACCAAATTGGCAACAAAGACTGTAAGAAGAGAGAATGCAAGAATTACTGTAACACACTGAGGATGAATGCTGTGAAAGGGTGGTAAATTTCCATATGGTGTTGATGTTTAATAAACTTCATAAATGCTACTAACACACATTCTTTGCTGACAGTTGCTGTTTACTACAAAATGAAGTAGTAATTCACAAATTGGCAATTGGAAGATATTTCTCTCTTTTCCCATTAAACCCCACAACGGTTATTAATCATTTACTATACAAATGAAAACAACGATCGACCTATTTTTAAACATTTGAGACATTAAAGTACATACCATTAGCCACTTGCTAATCTTCAGTACATCTTTCTTTTTGCAAATGCAACAGCTTTAGATTTGAGGCTTGTATGACAAGTTGGATATTACAAAAATATTTTAAAACCCTAACTACCACACCTTTTCTCTACTATCTGAATCTGCTTTTCCAAAGAAAATAAAGTAGCACTGTTGATTTGCAGCAATATAATAAGAAAATTCTATAGTGCTTATATACAATTTGCAAGATCGATTGCAACATTGTACTGCCATGGTTAGTGCAAATTGAACTAAGTAACCAAGTACTGGTGATATTCACCACCTTGAGAAATCGAGTAATTACTGTTAGGAACGTTTACACAGCATATCTGACTGGTTCACAATACTAAGGCAATGTGTAAGAGCTAGACCTGAATAGGCCATGTACGTATGCAAAAAGTAATAGAGTACACGATGTTGTAAGCACACAGTGCAATGTAAGTATTCTTACTAAGGCCATTCATGTAAGTAGGCAATTAAGATAGAGATAAAGTTACGAAATGTCCAAGAAAAGGGCAATGACTCGGTCACTCTTGCATAATATTTATGTTACTCCACTTCTCCATAGTTATTTCAAACCCTTCCTAATCACTTATCTTACTGAGGGCATTGATAGAAATCATAATGTAAAAAAGGATAAAAATATACCAAAAACACTTCTCTTCTGTTGAAGATTTTGGGGGTAGCCCTTAGATATAATCATAGTGTTACGTTTTTGGAATGTCATGTCTTTCGTCAAAAATTTAACATTCAGAGAAGATATTCTACCTGCCTCTGTAACAAAGCCAGAGGGAGATTACTGCTCACTGCACCCTCTTAAAGATACAGTTGCAGACTGTATCAAGAGAAGTGAAAGTTTAGTTCTTAGGCCAACGGTACCAACAATAATGTAAGCATTTAAAAAACATTACCTTTGGTTCCGGCACATACACCTGACGTGGTAGTTTATATAACAGTTTGGTATGGCAGAGATTTTTCGTCATTATTGTCAGTCTCGAACAGTTCTTGCTGTATGGTTCTGCCAGTATATTCTACAACAAAAGATAACATTGAACTAACTCATACCAATGCAAGTTATAGAAACCATGGCAAACAATATTTGACAATATCCACCAATGGCAAGTAGGAAGTACAGTTGCGAGTGAACAAAACTAATGGTATCATTGAGTTTGTCATGGGCTTGTTACCAGCTGTGGATGTGTGGACTAGGTGGTGATATTTTTACTTTTTAAAGTAGATTTTCAAACATATAATTACTTAATAAATGGGGGCACCCAAGTATGAATGTTAAGTTGGGAATGGCTCACTTAATGGCAAAATGAAGTAAGTAATCTATAGCAGCTATGGAGTATAGCAGATGTAGTAAAAAAAATTACTACATGCATTGAACAATAAATTGAACCATACCCTTATTTTTTTCATCATAATAAACATAATATCTTGAGGTAAAAGCATAAGTTAATATCTTGAGGTATTATAAAGTAATAATTTAAATTGCTATTTCAGCGAATGCATAAGGAAAGAAAACTGTTCAAAAGATTGTATTCCCCTTTTGCCTTGTAAAGGAACTACTGGACTTGGGTATTTGATGGCAATTGCTTTCTTTACATGAATAAGAACACAGGGATAATTTTTCAAAAAGCTAATACTGACCTGTGCAACTTCCTTTTGGAAGACCAGAGACATTGGTACTCTCCCTAATCTGAAAACTCCACATCTCTCTGATACTCCAGCTAGCCATTGCAGCAGTAATGGAATGGAAACAGAAAAGGGCAGATTTCCAACCAGCTTTACACTGAGGAGACAGTAGGTCGAAAGCAGTACAAAATATCAAGGAAAAATAGCATTCATATGAGAAAAAAGAGGATACGGGGTAAAACAATAAGATCAAAAAAGAAGAGGAAGAACGTTTGAAACAACGATTGGTGTAATAAAATAAAAACCCTTGTGATACTAGTTTATGATAAATGTAATGTTACCTTTGTCCGTCACATCTATTGCTTTCGACGTCCATGTAATGTTAAATCCACGTCCACTTATCCAAGAATCAGACACAAATGTTATCAGAACTGTATGTCCAGAGGGAAGAATGTCCTCTGCTGGTATTTTTTGCCCACAGTATCTCCCTATTATTGCAAGAAAGAGTCTCATTGGTCAATAAATAATGAAAACATGGGGCAAAAATAAGGGAGATAAAAAAAGGAAACATATAAAAAATATTTATGCTCAGAGATAGGAGGACACAGGGGTACCTTGATGTAAAACGTCATAGTGCAAGATGGCAATATTTTAGTAAATTATGAAATTATATTTTATATATATATATATATAAGTATTAGAATTTTTAGTAAATTACTGATAATGAGCAACCAAAATTGCCAGAAATACTAAAAAATGAATCACTAATAAGAGCAATAAAATTTTACACTTCGGTATTATTTCTGCTCTGTGCAAAATACCTAAAACACTCACTATATAGACATATCTGGGTTTTATGGCAAACGGTGGATAAGAATTGCATTACAAAAATAACAAAAATAGCACTAACAATATCAAAGCAGTCATAATAATAATAATAATAATAATAATAATCCAAGTATCCAAGAATTTCAAGAAGTGGATTGAGAAAACTGGCTTGCAACTTACGGCTGAACAATTACAAAAGCCTTGTTTGCAGGGAACTGCAAGAATAAATCGAAAGGTGTTAGACATGAGATAAGAAAAATTTTAAAAAAAATATAAAAAATAATTAAAAAAATAGGGAAGCTACAATACCCAAGACCAATGGTTGTGGTCCGCTATTGTGGTTTATCAACGAAGACATAACATCAATCTTGAGAAAAGTACAAATATATAATTAACATTTGTTACACAACTGAACAGATACTAGGGGTGACTGTATGCCCTTAAACTTGTTTCAGTATTTCAAACAAATACATCTTGTTTTGTTGCAACAAAGCTTTTGAAGACGCAAGAGCAACATGTCATGTTTAATGTCATTTTTACTGAGCTCGGAGGGAGTCGGTCCATTTGGAAGACTCAGCAACTTTAATTAAGCTGCATTAATAGAGTAAATAACACTGCATTTTTATAGCGCCTTTTTTTATGCTAGGCACATTCAAAGGCGCTTTACAACTGCCGTTTACATAGCAGCTCAGGTCTGTTGTTAATAGTTTATCTGACACACTTCCCGGGGCGTGTAGACACACAGCAGTCACACACGATGTTTGTCTGTGTTTGCAATCGTAGCTACGCACCTTGGTACGGCGACATACAACAGAGTTCACTTGCTCATAGATATTACAGCATGATCGGGGCTCTAAACTCTCGCTACTCTAACTACTGGGCCACACTACTTCCTAACCAGGCTAACAATGGACTACTTTATTCACAAAGCGATGCGGAAAGAAAAAGCAGTGTAACGGTTTAAGAAACAATAGCAACAGCATGACAAAATAATACTGAGTGGTAATGTAATAGCACTATTATAATGGGAAATAAAATTGCTGAAGTGAGATGACGAAAGGCAGACAAAGAATACGTTTTACAGGAGGCACAAGAAAAAACAAGGAGAGGAGAGGAAATTTACAAAGAAAGCAAAAATGTGTAACGGCTTAAGAAACAATGACAACAACTTGACAAAATAATACTGAGTGGTAATGTAATAACACGATTAAAATGGGAAATAAAATTGCTGAATAACATGATGAGAAACAGTCGAATAAGTCGCTGTATAGGAGGCACAAAGAGAAACAAAGACAGAAGAGAAAATCAAGGAGAAAGATAACAAGGAGGGAGCGGTTGGCTATAAAGAACAAAAAAAAAGAGATCATGGCAGGTAAGGTACAGAAGATGTGATAAGATCCGAAGGAGACGGGAATTACAGAAAGCACAATAGTGCTAAATATGGGAAAGAAAATGATACAACCTTTGAGAATTTCAAACTGAGATAATAAATAAGCGAACTAGGAGTATATTTACTATTATAATAAAAGTATTATATTTGCCTTTAAAAACACTAAAAAGGTTGACTCAAAAGCTAAAAAAAGAGCCTTGCACTTTTTAAGTTATTGCTTTACCCGATCATACGTTATTACCTCCAGCGTACAAGGACCTGACGAAGTCTTAAAGAAAAGACGAAACGTTGTCATAAATGTAGTTTTCTTCCTGGCGCTCTTCTTATATCAACCCGATAATAGCCTGGTTGTATGTTTTAAAAAGAGTAAGATGTTTTCAAAGGGTATTGCAGGTTGACAAAGGAGCTGGTAATGACGACAAAATTGCTTCCCAGACTTCGCTTTAGTGATTTTAAGGAGCCGTGTTTAGAAGCTCAAGGACAAAAGTCAAACCGCAAATGGTATGGGTTTATTTTCCTGTGGACAGGTTATTTTATACCAATGGTATTTTCTACTACATGTGTCATAAAACCATTGTTTGAAGGTTTGGACTATAACCACCGTCAGATTTTTCGGCAAGCTTCTTAAACTTTTGCTGTTTCCTTGTTTACTGTAGCACTCAAAATCTTCTTAAGGGAAACTAGGTAACTATACTTTTACAGAGCTATTGAGTCTGTTTTTACGATGCTGGGCTTGAATACTCTAAGAAACGGAGTGTATGCAAAAACCAAAAGTGTACAAGCCAAGATGGTCTGCTTTCCCCATTTGTCCACAATTCGTCGAGCACTTTATCCCACTATTCAAAATATTGCACGCCATTTTGCTTAAGTATCCAATGCACTGATTACTGCTTCCTTCAACTACACTTTTACCCGACTAAACAATATATAAAGGCACACCCATGAGGAGTCACATCGGCTTCTCCTAAATACTGGGTTAGGCATCTTGCATAACTTACTATTTCAAGTTCAAGTACTCCAAGGAAAGAGCACTTGTAAACTTTTGAACGAAACGAGGAAATCAACAAAAGCACTCGGAGAACAGTCTTCAGGTCTTAAATTAGCAATGCATCGGTGGCATAGAGGCAGTAATTGCATCTGTATTTATCAGTTGGTCTACTTGCTAAGTTAGAGACTTAGAAGAAGGGTTTGGAAGGTAAAGGTTTGAGAGTGAACATGGGAAAGACAAAAGTGATGGTCAGTGGTCGCAATTTAGGAAAGCCATTGGAGAAAGGAAAGTTTCCCTGTTCGGTCTGTGGGAAGGGAGTTGGGAGCAACTCAATCTATTGTGGAACTTGCAAGCACTGGGTACATAAAAGGCGTAGTGGAATAAAGGGCAAACTGACAGAAAGTAACGATTTTAGCTGCAAGAGGTGCACAGGAGAGGCAACCTGTGACTTAGACCAATGAAAAGTGCATTTGGGGGGTGAGGAAATTGAAGTTGTCCAGATGTTTTGCTACTTTGGTGACACCCTTGGAGCCGAGGAGCTGGTGAAAGTGCAACAGCAGGGGTTAACAGTTGAGTAAGTTCAGGGAGCTGATGCCATTGTTAACCAGCACAACTTTGCCATTACCTACCAAAGGCAGAGTCTACCAGACATGTGTACGTAGCACAATGATGTATGGCAGTGAAATTTGGCCAGTGAAAGCTGAAGATGTCAGCAGCATGGAGCGAAATGACATGAGAATGATAAGATGGATGTGCAACGTAAGTCTGAAGGACAGGCTCAGCTGCAATGAACTCAGAAGGAGATTGAATTTGCACACTATCTGCAGCTGCATACAGAATAGGAGGCTTCATTGGTTTGGTCATGTGGAGAGAATGGACAGGAATGCTTGGGCAAGTAGATGAAGAACAATCAAGGTGACAGGAAGCAGTGGCAGAGGAAGACCGAAGAAAATATGGGAGGAAGTGATAAGGATGGATCTCAAACAAAAAGGTGTCAGTGGAGACCTGGCGAAGGATAGGATAACTTGGGAGTCGATTTCAAGAAAGCGTCCAACACATGCTAGTGTGTAAACAAGCACGTTAAAACGAATATGATGATGATGATGACAGCATGGAATACCAGACAGCGAGAAGGAATATTCATTAAAGCCAGGCTTTGCTGAAAATTTACTTCAAAAATATAATATACTATCCTTCAACTTGAGAGTCTAACTTATGGTGTTAAAAAATTTAACAGCTGGTATGGTAACGATTGAAAGCAGGCGGTACCATTTTTAACAGAAAGTGCCTATCCTACAGGAGGTCTCGTAATCTATTAACTTGGTATGTAAACACAAAAATGGGTAGCAAAATAGACGACTCCCGAAACCAATTTAAGAGCAATGATAAAAAGCAGCTTAAAAATACACACTTTTTATTATCATTAACAACATCATCTAACATCAACAATAATAAAACGAGATAAGAAGAATATTAACACCCAATTACTCAAAAACAGGAAATTAACCCCAATGAACAATTAACTCAGAAATAGGTATGAAACTCCATTTTCCATACATCTTAAGCAGGATAAATACCTTTCTTGATGCAAGTATCCTCCTTCTCTTCTTCCTCGGACCACCAGATTTCTTCCTCATCGTCACTGTGTAAGCGTGTTATGCTGTCATGCCTTGATATCTTTACTCCTTCTGTATATCTTCTTTTCTTCTTTGGTCGATATTCTGCCCCAACCTGTGTTACACGAGATTAATGAAGGTAAAAGAGGACCACGTTTCTCGTTGCTAGCTTGGAACACTGCCGGCGCATCTACGGGCTACACTATAAGAAAGTAATAGTAGAACTATCCAATTAAACTTAAAAGAGTCCATAATCATCACGTATGCAGTGGAAATATAAAGACAGAAGGTGAGGATCTGTCTCGCTTTTCCAGCATAAGCTTTGTACTGAAAAGCTGATTTCTGTACCAAAGCATTACTAGTTCCCGCAGCTTTCTTTAAACCTAAGCAATCACCAACGTATCTGCTAACAGCAATTGTCCGAAATTACACCAACATTGCTTTTATGAATTTCCAGGAAAGAAAGAATTGAAGAAGCAGAGAGAATTAAATAAACAGAGAGGTACATCAATTACGTTTTGATAGTAGATGCTGGTAGGCAAGGCCAAAAAGACAGGCATATAGGGAAAGATAGAGAGCAAAATGTAGCGCGTGTTTAGTATTTATTTAAATATATAACCGATAATGCGTAAGTACTTACAGTTTGACTCCTTTACTGGTCAAGGAAGGTTGGTCGCTCGCATAAACGGAAAATCCATTCAGTCTCTGTCCACAACAGTCACCCCGGTTTACTACATCGACACTTTGGATTGTGTAATTTGATTGGAGATCAACAAACCACCATGGGTCTATTTGTGTTTTTGTATGGGTGCATGATCTTCTGTGCCAATTTGTCGTCGGATTTCCGTCCACTGCCAGTGATGAAGGACTTTTGTAATAAGTGCTCGACTGTGCAGTCGGTTTGCCCTTAGCAAGTTCTACAAAAGTAGCAAACGATATCCTATTTAAACTCATTGACAGGACTGATAAGTCAGGCTCACTTCATAGACCCATGAAATTAAGAGCTTTACGTAAGATACAAAAAGACTAAATACATTAAATCTCCAGATCTTGTTTGCAAAATAACTCATTCTTTTGCAAGTTTCCTAATTCCCTTTTTACTTTAATATTCTACTTCCTAACATTATCAATTTCAATAACAAAGCAACCATGCCCATGTTGTACGTTTCTATCCCTCATCTTTTAGACTAAAAATATGTCTAAAATATTCTCAGCAGACACATAGCAATATATGGTTTGAAAACCCAAACCTTAACATTGGACCATCAAGTCCTATATCCATATATATGTATATATATATATATATATATATATACATATATAAAACGTTAAAACCTGGCTGCGCAAGACGAGCTTTCGGAATCTTTATTCCTTCATCTGGTACTGTACAATAATGCTCCCCTTAATTTATGGAAAAATAAAAATAATAGAAATATTTACAAGCACTATATAAAATACATTGTTAAAAAATTCTTGGATAAAACCGTTAAAGTTGTTTAAAACTACAATACATTAAAAATTCCCACTATAAAATTCCTACCTACTATACTAATTACAAAACCTACTTAAAATCTATTGCTAAAATACCCGTGTCAGTAAACAGAAGAAGATAAAAATGACAATAAAAATGCTTTAAAAGGTATTCAGGGAAGCCAAATTCCAATTCTTATTTCTAGAAACCGCTTTTAGAGATGAGTGGAATTTTGTTTACAAGAAATTACGCTGGCCTCGTCTTGAGGATCCCACTGCCGATCTGGCTGTATCGCTCGTAACGAATCAAGCCAAGTTAAAAGTAATCACATGAAATCAGTTGCGATAAATATACATGAGAATAAAACTACTGTTTGGTGTTAAGTAATGCAATTAGTACACTCCCCTTCTCTGTCTGACATAATCCTACACCCGCATCCTGTAATTTCACTTCTTTTGCACTGTGAAAGCGTATGATCAACCTGTTTTTGGGAATATAGGTTTGGTATCAAATCAAAGTAACATTCACTGCCGTTATACGCAGACCCCAGGTCATACATGTAACGTAAAACTTTGGAAATCGGTAAAGCATTTGTTCATCTTATGCGAGAATAATGTGCCACAGTACACTGAATTTATTGGTAGAATATCACCGTTGGAGTGGTATTCACGACCGTATTATGATCATGCGCACAGGCTGTCACGTGTGGGATCAGACACACGGGCGCTGGCACACGGGCTCCAACACACGGGCTCAGGCACACGGGCTCCGACACACGGGCTCAAACAAACCGGATCTGACGCAACAGCTACCAAATCGTGCACATTTTAGCTGTCACTGTGTATTATTTAATTACTCCCTCTTGCATACTGTCTACTATGTTTACTGTGTTTTTATTGCAGCCCGAAGTCCGATGTTTTCACAGTTATCAGATACTCTCCAAGGTCTTGCAACCATTCGAGCCTTTGAAAAGGGAAGAGAGGTCGAAAACGAGTTTAACCATTGCCAAGATTTTCACTCCGTTGGCTGGTCTTTGTTTATTACAAGTAACCGTTGGTTTGGTTTTCGCATGGACATCATTTGCAGCATCCTGGTTGCTGCTGCCGTATTTACACCTGTGATTTTGAAAGAATTTACAAGTGAGTAAATGTTGATTGGTCACAAAAGAAAACTGTAATAATGTAATAATTGGTTCAAAGGACTCAACATAGTGGTGAAAAGAGCTTGCAAATTTTGATGAATGTGAACGTATGCTATTTTTTAAAGGATGAAACCCATATTATTAATCAATTCATAGTTTATATGTAAGGAAAAGGAATATTAGGAACGTAGTAGCTTCCTATGTCTTTAGAATGTCTTAAGATTGTATAAAGATATTTTAACCCTCTGATAGCAGTAGGAAGTTAAGTTTCACAAATGACTTTATTAGTCTCTCGAAGGTGGAAAATCTCCTAATCGAATGATAGTTCCTGTTTTTCGAGTAAATGTGCTATAGTCATATTCTCCTAGTTACCTTATTACGTCATATTATGCCGCGTATGTAATCAAGACGCATTAAATTAAGCCGCGCTTTAATGGAGCCGGACTTGACAAAAATTAGCATTTTAGGGGTTTTTAATTAGGCCGCAGGAGTCAACGGAAAGTTTGAGATATAATGCTTTTTAAAAATACTCCTTCAATTTTCTCCTCAACGCTACTTTTAAAATCTATGCCAATGGGTCCAATGACAGTTCCTCTTCGCTCCTTGCTTTCCTTACAATAAATTCTCTCTCTCTCTCTAATACGCATTTTCGTCTCCTAGGAAGACATAGCGCGCCGAGTCAGGTTTTGCCACATGATCTTATTTTTGTACAGCCTGCTCTGTGCATATTTGCTGTAGCCTACCACCACGTATTTCTACTTTGTTTTTACTATTGTTCACATGTATACCAAAACTATAACCCTGAAAATCCTCTTTAAAATAAGGGTAAATGAAGAACATTTCACCCTAAAAGTTCTTTAAAAAACTAA
The DNA here is from genome assembly GCA_010016025.2 of Alatinidae sp. Z8VKAUB7J3. Lineage (NCBI taxonomy): Eukaryota > Metazoa > Cnidaria > Cubozoa > Carybdeida > Alatinidae > Alatinidae sp. Z8VKAUB7J3. The sequence goes on along the minus strand of JAAAKM020073195.1, from coordinate 45,989,928 downwards.
CAGCATTAATCCCAATTTTACTAGTTCTTATTTTTGTCGTCAAATACCAGTGTCGTCGAAGTGTAGTCGCAAGTGTGCGGCCAGATTATGAAGTTGTCCTTGGGTTACATTTTTTAGATACGACGCTCTGGGGTGACGGAAATTTCCACTAAGAATGTTGAGGACATTGATTTAGACTCATAAAAGGGGGGTATAAACCTGCCTACCCCGAAACCGGCCATCACGTTCGGGTGAAATTTTGTACGCCAGCATTATATCACTTTATTTGCATTCGGTAAAAAAAGCTTGAAATAAATGCAATCTAGCTCGGTATCAAACGATCCAAACCTTATAATCCTTGGCACCACACATGTATGACATCATCAAAAATTACAAAAATGATAAAATTTGCCAATTTTCAGGCCTTTTCTCTACCTGTTGTGAAGGAGAAAAAAGGATATTTGATAATAAAGACCTCTTACCCAACCCGCACTCCAAATGCGACAGTACCACCGTGCCACTATGAAAAATCATCATCACAGAAAAGCAGACTCCTACAACAACGTAGGGTCAGAGGCAAATTTCTTGGACTCTTGTCAATAATTTTGTCTTCGACTGAAGATCTGTGTCTGTGTCTAACGTCTTCAGCCTGTGTCTTAGTCTGTGTCGTAATTCTGTGTCTTAAGTCTTACGACTATGTCTTACGTCTGTGTGTTAAGTCTCGGTTTTAAGTTTGCGTCTACGTCTGTGTCTTAAGTCTGTCTGACGTCTGTGCCTTAAGTCTTCGGTCTGTGTCTTTGGTCGGTGTCATAAGTCTATGTCTTAAGTCTGTGTCTTAACTCGGTGTCTTAAGTCTGTTCCTAAAGTCTGTCTAAGTCTGTGTCTTACGTCTTTGTCTCAAGTCTGCGTCAATGAACATTCGCAAGCAGCGACCTCTACCGATGGGCATGCCATAATGAAATGCAAGTCCTAGCGCATGTATCACAATTATAGTAATGACAACGCTTACGGCAAGCAAGAGGTTTTGTGCTGGCTGCTCGGGGGTGCCCACATAAACAGACATACGTGCATGGGATAAGATCAGGTCAGAAAGTTCAGATGCTTGGGCATCGGAAAAGCCGGAATTCTGGACGGATGGCAGTAAATGCAGTGAGAGTATTCTCCGGACAAGAGGAAATGCAAAAAATGGGGGAAATCACATCTTCAACATATATGGAATGCACAGAATGACGTCAAAGAAATATATCCGATCAAGTTTTCAAAAGTTTTGTTTTCCTAATACATTTCCGGAATATTCTCAAAATTACTAAAGACATTACAGAGTTTTAAACATTTATCTTTGCTTAATGGCCTGCTAGCCTCCCAACGCCGACCTTGGGAGGATCAAATAGAAGATAATGATGACTTTAGAGTTGAATTGTAACGGCAAAACAAATACACGTTTTTTTATATAAGCAACTCAGTTGCTTAAGTGTGAGGCCTCGATTTGGTCCAAACTCTAAGCAACAAGCTGTACAATATCAACAGCAAACAAAAATCAGGAGAACACTGAAACGCCACTTACAACTGAACCTATAGTAAGAACTACATCTGCAATGTCCACAGAACAGGGTTGGACGGAAGCAACTACAGCTCCAGCAGTTCAAGAAACCACACAATCGCCCCTCTACGAGATCGCAGAAGGGCCTGAAACACAAACAGCAGGACCTTTTACGACGCCTTCTACCTATCAAAAAACACAAGGATATCCACAAACTACTCAACCTCCTCCTCCTCAAGCTGGACAAGAAACCACCGAAGCACCAATATACGAGGTTGCTGAAGGACCTGAAACACCCGTAGTAGCTCCAACTACCAAACCAACTATGTATCAAACAACTCAAGGATTTCCACCAACTACTCGACCTCCTGCCCAAATTGGACAGGAAACAGCTGAAACACCAACGTACGAAGTCGCTAAAGGACCTGAGACACCCGTAGTAACGCAAACTAACACACCAACCACCTATCAAACAACACAAGGATATACACCGACAACTCAACCTCTTGCTCAGATTGGACAAGAAACTACCGAAGCACCTACATACGAGATCGCTGAAGGACCTGAAACACCCGCAGTAACCACAACGACACAAGCAACTTCATATCAAACAACACAAGAATATCCACAAACTACTCAATCTCCTCCTCAAGTTGGACAGGAAAACACCGAAGTACCAACCTATGAAGTCGCTGAAGGACCTGAAACACCAGTAGTAACTCCAACTACAAAACCAACTACCTATCAAACAACACAAAGATATCCGCAAACTACTCGACCTCCAGCCCAAATTGGACAAGAAACTACCAAAGCAACAACATACGAGTTAGCTGAAGGACCTGAAACGCCCGTAGTAACTCAAGTTAACACACCAACAACCTATCAAACTACACAAGGATATCCGCAGACAACTCAACCTCCTTATAATGTTGGACAAGAAACTACCGAAGCACCAACGTACGAAGTCGCTGAAGGACCTGAAACACCCGCAGTTATACCAACTACAAAACCAACTGTCTATCAAACAACACAAGGATTTCCACAAACTACTCTACCTCCTCCCCAAGTTGGACAGGAAGCCACTGAGGCACCAGCATACGAGATCGCTGAAGGACCTGAAACACCCGCAGTTATACCAACTACAAAACCAAATGCATATCAAACAACACAAGGATATCTACAAACTACTCAACCACCTCCTCAAGTTGGACAGGGAACCACCGAAGCACCAACATACGAGATCGCTGAAGGACCTGAAACACCCGCAGTTATACCAACTACAAAACCAACTGTCTATCAAACAACACAAGGATATCCACAAACTACACAACCTCCTGTTCAAGTTGGACAAGAAACCACCGAAGCACCAACATACGAGTTAGCTGAAGGACCTGAAACACCCGCAGTAACACCAACAACAAAACCAAATGCATATCAAACAACACAAGGATATCCACAAACTACACGACCCCCTCCTCAAGTTGGACAGGGAACCACCGAAGCACCAACATACGAGATCGCTGAAGGACCTGAAACACCCGTAGTTATACCAACTACAAAACCAACTGTCTATCAAACGTTATAAGAACAAAGCTTAAAGAGTATTACCTCTACTTCTTGTTATTGGGGCTGGTGAATTGCTCTCTGGAGTCAGGGTTAACTCTTCACTATCCTTTTTGTTCGTATTGCCATCATCATAAAATTTACAACAGTCTTCCTCATCTACTTTTGATATTAGAACATGTAATAATGGCTTAACAGACCGCCCTAAAAATGAACAGGAATATATGTAAAACAATAAATAAGATATTGAACATTGCTGCAGGACTTTCACCTGCTCCACTGTTTCTTGATTGGTATTAGTAGGCCTAAAGGAGGAGATGAATAGCAAAACGAGGTATTCCCACTATGGTATTTTACAAGCCTTCCTGAACATTGGCAGTGTTTCCACTAACATACATGGCAGTATTTCTACTTGAAAGTCCTGAATAAAGGTTAGGATGTATTAAGCGGCCCACAAATGCGCAATAATCTTGACAGTAATACTGATGAAGGTGTCAATTGATAACATTATTGATCGCCTATGGGCGAAGATTGAAGCATTGAACAGTATCTTGGGGAAATCTAAATCTGTAGATATTTATTGACGGTCCTATGATAATTTTGAATCGTTCGCACCATGGAGGTGTTAATAGAATTTGGATTTTTGAAAAAATGTCTGTGGTTTGCAGCATGTGATCCGTATTTTTGTCTTTCCTTTGAAGTTCCGAGGATAGCTGTTTCGTACAGGACAAAGGGCACAACTGAAACAAGCCAGTATTGTTAATAAAATTGAATCGAGTGTGGGGAACCTGAAATTTTATAAATAAAGGTCTGTCCTCATGATTGTCAATTTTCATTGAGCGTCTGTGGGTCGCTTTAGCTATGGAAAGCGGAAATCAGTGGGTTGGGAACTGCAAATCTGCTCTCTAAAAAGAGCGGAGCAATATGGCAAATGGCCTTAAAAATGCTGCCATGCAGATGAACACTTGGCATGGTAACAAAAACAAAGGTTGCGAGAGAAGACAGAGACTGCCTTAATTGTACGTGGCTTGCTTTTCAAGTAGCAGAAATAAGAATATTTTATCGTAGAAAATGGACCAGTTTGCAATACATTGACTAATTTACAGTAGAGTCTGTTGGTCACTGGTTTGAGCCCTAATGGCAACCTACTTTCTATTCCTCACTAGTGTGTCTTCTCATATCTGCTTTTATAAATCCTTTCTTTTAACAAGATTACATTTCCTGGTACTTTATCAAATGAATCTTATAGAGAAGAGAGGATTTCAAATGTTAGTTATGAAAAGAACACTAGAAAAATAGAAAATATGTCACCATCGAACTTTAATGGGCTTTGGACTGATGGTCAGGCAGCAGGGCAGTCCTTCCTTGGTCAAGTCACAATGTCAATGCCCACCGGTGGATGATTGGGAGCTAATGAGGAGACTAGAGGATTAAAGTGTGTTCATCAGAAGTTACCTAGCTCAGTTGGTAGAGCACACACCACAAAAGCATGAGTTATGGGTTTGATACCAGGTGGTGACATATTTTCTATTACTCTAGTGTTGTTTTAAAAATCAATCTTAATGTATATTTAAAAACATACCTTGATCCTGTTCTTCCTTGACATCAAACATGGTATAATTACTGCACTTGACGCCATCAGCGCTTGACGAAGTTATCGTCTTTATCAAATGTACCTGGTTACACTTCTTTGGAGATAATTGTTGTACATAACAAAAGACTTGAGGAGATTGCAATGGGGTAATTTACGTCTCCTGAAAACAAAGTGAGTGACCTGCTATTGATAATAAAGCTTTACTTCACAAAGTAGCTTATGAAACACCTCATCATTCAAACGATTTTGCTGTTTCTGATGCTCCCCGACTACAACAAAAACTCCCCTCTGTTGGTGGATTGGACGCCCAATCTACTTGTTTGTGAATCATGTATCTGCGTATCTTACTTTGGTTCCACTCCAGGATTGGCTTTGGCAGTTCCTTTTCGGCTCCATGGAATTCTCTACCGTTATCTGACATTACAGATTTGACATATCTGCCCTTTGTGTCAGAAAGCGTCCGATCTCAGTAGACAAAGAATGCGCTACCTCCATGTGGATAGATCTCATATCAAGGCATGTAAAGATTATTCTATATCTTTTAACTGTAGACCGTCCTTGCCTGTTATTGGACCAAAGTAGTCATCTCCACATCTGGTAAAATATGGTTCGTCAGCTTTTAGCCTTTGTTCTGGTAGACCAGCTACCTTTTGTTCATTGATCTTCAATTGATATTTTCCGCCTACAACGCACCCAGACACGAACTTCCTTATTGCAGAACTTGCTTATAGTGTCCGATAGTGCTCTCTCAGTTTCATTAGCAAGCATTTTATTCCTGTATAAGTGACCAACTTCCTCCTGTGTTTCTTCTAAGATTCGCTTAGAGATGGCTGAGCTATTTGGCATGACAAGTGGATGCTTCGCTTCTCGTGATGTTTGAGCCCTCTCTAGGCTACCTCATACTCTGGGGAGCCTTTTACTTGTCAAAGAATGTAGCTGAAATATTTTATTTGACCTCTTTGTTTTAGCTTTCTTGTTACATTTAGCGGATGGCTCACCACTTCTTCATGATTCCCTTATCTCATCTCTAAATTATTGTTCTTTACCATGTTTCAAGATAATGCACTCGGCCTCCTCTAATGAACGAGGGGAGAGTTGAGAAATGTCACCTATTTTGACGTTTACCATTTCTTCTTCCACTATGTTTCCGACTGTTTCTTGGTCTTGCCCTTTTCTAGAATATCTAGCTTCTACCTTTTTTATGAGTAATAGTATATTCTTCAGTGCTTTTTTGAAATAATTTTTTTAGATTACAGATACGTATAAGAACAAATGCCCTGAGAATACATGTGGAGTTTAGTTCACAAATAAATATATAACACTAATAAAACTATCCATAACACCGATTTACATTGCCTAAATTTACAAACGTGGAGAGTTTACTAACAACGGTAAAAATTTAAGGAAAATCGGAGCTACCCTCAGGATGGACCCACAGTGATATTAGTTTAAATAATCCCAAGGCAAAAATTGCTGCAACCCCGCTTGACTCCACCAATCATAATTTGACCCATGGGGTAAAAAAGGTTTGTCCCCTAGCTTAAGTAAATTCTATTGATTTTGAGAGGCGAAGTGGGGGGGGGGCTGATGGTAAATATATAGCCCCCCGTGTCTACGGGCCTGATTGTTGCTATGGAAGAAATAGTTTAAAATTTGTTCAAATAATAATAATAAGCTGACTCTGGCACTATAACTACAAGTTGATCAACTCGATAAACAAAAGAGAGGTTGTAAATATTGTTGCAGAGTCAGTAAGCATTAAAATCAAGAAACAGTTTTGGCAGTTTTGTAAGTTATCACCAGCAGCGACCAAAATAATCATGGACTACACGCACGACATTACCCCATGCTGAGAGGAGAAACCTTTGACTTCCAAAAAATAATAATCGAATTAGATCCTATAATGTTTTGCGACACGAACTCATCTTTTAAACCATCTACTACCAGCTTCAGAAATTTCCTGTTACATCTTCACACAAGACCACTATCGTAACCCTTTCGTAGGTTTTTAAGGTCTTGCCTCTTACCATTAGAATTTATTTCCGTCACATAGAATTTCTCTGCATGATCCTGATGCATGTTTAAATAAGACCCCTGTCTTACACCCTCTCGTAAACTTTGAAAATATCTACTTTCCGTAGAAATGATGGTGTCTGTTACGCCTTTAATATATGTTAAGGATTCAATGATATGATGCACGATATTTTAACTACTGAACTATAAGCTCTGGATTTGTCCTATCCATTTACAGAATATGCGCAGCTCTTGCCGAACAAGATATTAGCTTAAATAACTATTTTCAGCATCATTGTCCTTCAAAAAATAAATGATTTATTCTCCTTGCCTTTGTACTAAAGACACTCGTACTTGGACTAATAAAATTTATTTCCTTGAATCTTTCCCTCGGATCCTCTATTAACTGTTGATATTTCAAACGTTTCCGATCTCAGTTATTCTTAAATTTCTTTTAAAGCCAAATGTTCTTTCAGGTTCATATAACATTGATAATCATATCGAGGTGAAGATCAGACCTAGCAACAAAACATGGGAATATCTGATAATATCTGTAAAGATGCAAAGAGCCGGATTCGGGGAACACAGGGAGTCAGATATAAATTTAAAGATTGAATCATGTCTCTAGTTACAACGTTGTTCTTTAACATGGAAGAGGCAGCCAGATACCGCATGTTAAAAGGTTTAGGGATTTAGTATCAAAGAGAATTACAAAAAGTTTTTCAATGATTTTGTCTCAATATTTCGTATCTTGACTAAAATAACAATGGGAGATGATTGGGTATCTTAGTCAAGATATGAAATATTGAGACAAAATGGTTGCAAACGTCTTGCAATTCTCTTCGGTATCAAACGTGTTGCCCAATCTAATATAATCAACATAGTTAGCGATTTAGGCAGTCAAAACATCAATCCTTGCCAGATTTCTTTCATAGTGTACGTATTTTTAAAGTTGGGAGAGTGTTATTGAGATACGTTTGCTTTAAATTGCAGATATTATGATGTTGGTATGATTTGTTTAAATCTTAGAACATTAATTAGTTTCTTGTTGCAATTACCAAATATTTTTGTGTTGCATACTTATGTTGAAAGTCTACAAGGTGCTTTTTCGATGGACCTTAGAATTCTCACAACATTAACATGCAATAGCTTAAATTAAAGATGAAAGATACGACTACTTGAAGGTAAATATCCTCCAATGCTACAAACGAAAGGTGATAACGAGAAAAGCTATAATGTATTCCTCGGGAAACGTGGATGAACTAAAGGAAGCGATTAATGCTGAGATTGTTTGCCTTGAAAAGTGGCTTCAAGGTAACAAGCTATCCTTAAACATCCTCAAAGCTCAGGCAATGATTTTTGGATCACCTCAAAAACTGTCTACAACAGAGACATCTGTAGTTTTATCTCCGATGTTTCACTTAAATGGGAATAATATCCATCTTGTCAGAAAAACGAAATATCTAGGCATTATGATCGATGAAAACATGAAATGGGAAAACCAGACTAAGTTGATTGTAAGGAAAGTGTCCAAAGCCCTTTGTCTCCTAAAATATACCCGGCACTACTTTCAAGAACCCACTTTAAGAAATATATACTCGAAAATAGTCAAACCCTATTTTCCTTACTGCAGTTCTGTTTTGGGATGCCTCAGCACCACTAAATTACACTCCTTCCAAAAACTACAAAATGGAGCAGTTAGAATCATAACAGGCAGACACTTTCACGCACCAGCAGCACCGTTACTACTAGAACTTGAATGGGCTTCTGCAGAATAAAATATTCATAGGGAGACCTCAATTATGGCGTACAAATCATTAAATCTACAAGCACCGGAGAAGGTATTCCAAATTGTTCTCAAGGTTGCCTGATGTTCATTTCCGATCCTTACGTAACACCCAATCTAACTTAGCTATTCCGAAAATGAGAACAACTTATGGCCAAATGGCGTTTTCATATCGCGGAGCACAGATTTGGAACAGACCCGAGACAAATACTAAGTTGTCTACTACTCTCAAACCATTTAAGAGAAAACTCTAAGATAGTGTGTGATAATTACTTTCCCTATTCCTCTCAAATTTCGCCTCCCTATAATTTTCGCTCCCTTTAATTTTCGTCCCTTTGATTTTCGCGCCCTGATCCTCCGTTTTGCCTCCTTTAATTTGCCCCGCCCTCCCGACGAAAATTAGAAGCAGACAAAATTTCGAAGTACATTGTATTTCTTTGCTTGTTCCTTACGTTTTTGAGTTTACCTTTGGGGAAGAAATATTGCAAAACAGTATACCCCTGCAAACCTGCCCATACTGCAGCCCCCGCAAGTAGAAATAAAACGAGCTGAAGGCAAGGCACCGCGATTTTTCCATGGCAGAAAAGAAATTCCGGATTAAATGACGGTGTAAACAATCGCACCCCTTAAAATAATTATCAGCCTCCTATGTAATTTCATTATCTGTGGTATTAAAGTAGACATGCCTACCTTCTTCACAATGTCAATTCTCAGCCAACAATACAAGGACATTTCTGAAACAATGAGGTGTACATCATCACCTCTCTTCAGTTGCCTTTCCTCATAGCAATTGTTGATCTGAGGTTCCAGTTAAGACCATCAAACGAAGGATCATGGACAACATTTTATTTTACCATTTACTCACTTATGCTTCGTACACAACTCAATAAACTCATTTCTTCTGCTTATCCTCAAAACTGTTCTCATCCGTTCTCTGCCTCTAACTTCACTTTTCTCACCTCTGCTTCCTCTGAATTCGAACTTCTTCTCAAAGAAAGCCTTCTTTTGTCTAAACACGCTTATTCACTTAACGTAAACAAAAGTTCAACCACTGGACCATCAAGTTCAATAATTAAGGTGAAAAATGTTCAAGTCAATCTTGTCATGTTTTCTCTTCCACTCAGTGGGTAAGGGGAAATTCATTAGTACACAGTACTCACTAGCTGGACTTATAGACCAGGTAGACATAGAAGCCTTGCTATGCCATAACAAATCTTTTTGGTAGCATAAGCTTAAAACATTTAAACCTTATGGCTTGAATAAACATGAGGTAATGTCTATATTGCAAATATTTGGTAGCTTCGGCTGGCTTCCGACCACATTATCTGGGGAGTGAAATCTCAAGATGGCAGTTTAGTAGGTTTTTTTCAGGTGCCTGACCACTTTAGTCATGTGGGATAACCCTGGCAGTGTCTGTCCCCCTTTCTGGAGTTGTACCTTGATGGTGTTATCACCCTCTCTACTCTGGCAGGGTTTCTCAAGACGGCACTTGGGTCTTCTTTAATTTGGCTGGGTTCAACCCTGTTTGAATTGGGGTTCTCAAGACGAGGCCAGCGGAAGTTGTTTACAATCTGTAGAAAAGTTTTAGAATTTCTGCATGGTTTCTATGTCATCACTCTTTATGCCCTAATTTCTTCACAGACCTGCCATTAAGGAATCTCATATTGTTAGGTTGCATGATTTTTATCTTGTCAATTTTAATTGTAAACAGGTTTTATTTTAAATAGGTGTTTTATTTAAGGACAGGGAGTTCAACTGATCAGCGCCTGATGAAGGAAACTATGTTTCCAAAAGCTCGCGAGGGCCAAAGTTATGTATGTATATATTGTATATATATGAATGGCCTGATGGTCCAGTGGTTAGGGCATCAGTTTAGTAATGATGAGGTTGTGGCTTCGAGTAGAAAATTCTGCTTCATCAGTTCAGCCTGTGTTCTGTCTGATTCCAAAGTAATGTAAAAAGAAATAATTCCATTAATAAGCTCTTTTTCTAACATCTGACTATAGATAGGGATAAATTGGTTCATAGGTTCACATAATTTTCAAGAGGGCTGAGTTTTGTCTTGCTAATGCTTATTGGTAAAGTCATCATTAGTGCCCTTTGTCATTGTAGAGTAACCTATTGTGAGGTCAGAAGCAAAGTATCAAGCTAAGATGTGTTTGATATATACCTTTTCACGGCTAGAATCTGAAGTGATTCTATGAGCTGATATGATTAAGTTGTGTAATACAATCTAAGGAAGGCAAAGCCAAGAAAGAGATACATTCATAAAAAATCAAACATTCATACCAAAGGGAACAGAAGATTTACGGTTTAAAGTCATTTAGTGGGTCAATCAATCATTCAGGAAGTCAATTGTGTACAATTCACATCATCCAATCTTTTACTGGATTATATATTAACTTTCATTTACAGTTTGTTCTTTTTTCTTCTTTAGATCAATCTTTGTAACATCCTTACACATATTTCCCCTACACTGTCATTGTAGGTCTCCTCTTCCTCTTCTTCCTTCAACTTTAAATGTCATTGCTCTTTTTACTTGTTCAGCATTTCCTCTTCAGAATACATCTCTGTGTACTATCTCAATCCTACAACATCATCAATTTTGGCCTTCAATTCTGCCAAAGTTGTCTTCAGTACATTTCTGCACCCAGCAGAAGAATTAATAAGAAAGAAAAAATCGATTTTTAATGAATCTAGTTCTTACGTATTAGATTGAGAGGGTTCAAAAATTATATTAATAAATACGAAGTATTTTGGGGGGGGAGGGGTTGGGGGGGTATTTCTGTAGCAATCCTTACTTTTATTCGCAGAAAGTATTCAGTAAAACAAGAGTTGTCTAAACTGAAGCATATAAACATGAAAAACTGTACATAGAACTTTTTAATTGAATGTACAACAAAACAATAACATTTCATTTTGTGCAGTGAAGCAACAAAGGTGACTGTACGCAGTGTTTTTGAAACTAAGCTTGTATCGTTCTAAACAATTTCTGCGTATAACAGGTAAGAGAAGCAGCCATTGCCAGAGCAAAGCATTAAAGGTGCACACTTGCTTGAGGTAACATTATCTCTCTGGCGGTGAAAGTCAGCTGAGCCTAAAAAAAGAATGAGTATTTAATTAAATATAAAGGAGATGTAAAGCAGAAGATAGCATCCTCACAGCCCCTACAAATTTTGATTTCCCCCTCCCAATTGCTTCTAGAAGTGGTAGATAAACATTCGTTTATTTTTCCTTAAATTGCTTATTATAATTTGAAAGACCTTTCACTATATCTCTAGAGAAAGTTCTTAACTAAAATAAGTTTAATTTCAGATTACCAAATCTTGTATATAATATCAGTCATGATATACAGTCTATAGTCATTGCCAAGACAAAAGTATATGGTCATTGCTTAGGATAAATAATCTTATGTTTATTACCTGAGGTTTCTCTCGATGCAAAATTATCGGACACAAATGAAATATACATTTGCTGGCAGACTGGATGTTATCAAATTCAACATAAAACCTTCTCAAACTGTTTGCTGCCTTGGTGCCACCATAACAAATCCATGCAGATAGTGTGGTAAATGAGAGGATATCTCGAGGAAGGGTAGTTGTGATAATTTAAGTGCTCCATAGTGACGAAATAGTGACCGGGAGTCGAACTAGTGACTGGCGCTTTCACCAGTTGTAGCCAAGTGACAAGGTTCTTATCCTCCTACCCTCGCTGTAGTTGAGGTTATGGTGACAACTCTAAAGAGGCACCTTTAGATTTTATACGTTCTCACATATGGAAGCCTTCAGAGAAGGCTAAAAGGGGTGAATAAAATCTTATTGTATACCACGTAACGATTTCCACTCAAAACTTACAAACAAGCCTCCACCTCACTTTATCCCAAATTGGTGCTCATAGCCGTTTTTGCTACATTTCGTGGGGTTTTTTCTAAGATAAAATGACGTGTGGGTACTATATGACTTGACTATCTGTATTAGGGACAAATTAGCTCATTGACGTCTTGCTGAGTCATGGAGGAACACAATCATTTAAAATACCTGGAATGCCTCGTTTAAGGCCGAAAAGAGAACCCTTTTGCTAATTATGAAAGGTATGTCCTTTGTTACGCATATATTGGCTGGTAATATTCTTTGACTCTGTCTCGTTCTATTTTTAGGTGTTATCGCTAAATTCTTCCGGAAATTCAGTTTCTTGCTACCCAATCTCTTCCTGTCCGTCATGTTTATAATTTCAATGATTGGGCTTTACTTCGTCTTCGAGAAACTGGAAAGTGACGAAAAGAACAAAAAGATGAACAAATGTATCTTCTAGATGTTACAGTTTATCATGTCTTGAGTCTCGCAAAAAAGACAGAAACTCAAGACATAATAAACTATACCATCTTTGGCGATGATTGAGTCGACAAGTGTTTGATCTGAAAAATGTGACATCTAAGGGCAATAACTGTTCCTGTTGTTATCGGGGCCCTGGGTATAATTAAAAAGGGGACAGATAAACATATTAATAAAATTCCTGGCCGGCCTTCTATGGCTGAAATCCAAAATATAGTACTAACAAGTACGACTCATATTTTAAGAAAAGCAGTGGGTATGTAAATTGTTTGGTACATCACTTTATCCTTCTTTTGCCCTATGTTATAGGTAAACACCCGGCTTCATACTGTAGTAAACAGATGAGATAAGTAAATAATAATAATAATAATAATAATAACGATTTACAGGAGCTTTCAAAATTACATTGGCTCTTCGTCTCCTTTAATGAATAAATGTAGATGTAAATAAGTAAGAAAAAAATTGACAATATTTTAATAGCATCCTTAGTGTGCACAGTATTATAAACCAAAGTAATGATCGAATACCCGAAAGCGTTTAAGTAATACTGGAGCATTTGTAATGAATTTCTTACTTGCTTAATCCAAGAGGATTATTTCTATGAGCCGTAGCACCTTATGTAACTAATGCTAGCTCTTGATCGAGAGTACTGTTGCCAAGCAACATCCCCATGTTATTTGTTTACGAGGCAATATTGCTACATTTTCATCTAGTTATGCTGTTGTCACTTTTCGTCATTTATTATGCTTTGCTTTATGTATGAGTACAGGCTTTACTTACTTCGCATACATCATATTTTGAAATCACTTCACGGAAAACACGCCCGATTTCTTCCTCAACGCGATATAACTTCTGCTCTTCAACCTTCCTTACAGATGATTGTGGGATGGTAACTTCTCCATAAAAGATTGTGACATTATCAAATGGTGTTGCTTCCACGATTTTTCCAGATGTAAACTCTTTCGAAATCAAGCTATATGTGATAAAATATAATGATAATAAATTAATTATCTGCAGTACAGAGGATATAAATTAAGATGATGTCTGCCCCGAGTAAAAATTTGGGGAAATTTGTCTTTGTAATTTGTGTTGATAACTAGTTTAAAATACACAGGTATAAAATCAAATAAACAGAGAAGTACGAAAGTTTTCAATATAATTTAAGGAACACGATCCAGACTTTCTACGATGAAGGATCCAGTGATCACAGTGGTACAGTTTCACAAAAAGATGTCTAGTTTTCCGGTATATTTCCATTATCCATATGCACAACAACTATCCCCTAAGTATATATACTAATCATGACTGTTACAAATGGAAATGCATGGAAATAAACAATTTATGCTATCAAATAAGAATCGAAAGCCTGCTACAATAGTCTTCAGAGGCAAGAAGATAGCTAAACCGATTAACATGTCTCAAGATTAACTTCTGACACTTGGATGTATCCAAAAGGCTATAAAATATCAAAACGTCTTTAACATTATTTTTGTTTAAAAAAGTCTGCACCCGAAATGTGCAAATTGACACCTTCTTCGATGGTGGGATACTGATTCTTAATGGGCATTGTCAGTTATTATTTTCCTATCTTCTGCCTTTTTCACATTAGGCAAAGCCATTGTTCTTTACTTGCTAGTTGCACCCTGGTTGTAAGGTGTTTTAGTTCTGCCATTGGCCCTGTAATAAATACCACATCATCTGCACATAGAAGATTGGTGACATCCTTGGCCCCAACCGCAGGGAACCTTAAAAGTCATGGAGTGCATTTCTCAAGATCTGCTCAGCATATATGTATATAATAAAGAGACGTGATGAGAATATGCAGCGTTGTCTTACGCCTTGTCAAAAGTTCAAAGTCTCAGTGTTCGCCAAGTTTGTTCTGACTGAAGCTTTTAAAAGCTTCTGAATAACCTGAGCAATGCGTGGTAGAAATCCCATTATGTTAATTTTTTAGTGGCCACTTAATTACGGGAGAATGAGAAAGATTAATGTTTTGACAGTCTCCCTTTGAACGTCCACTGTTTGTTTTATGATGACGATTCTATCAAGCGTAAAAAAAAAGAAACTCCATTCCTGCCAGCTTCCCCACATTACACATTGTAAGCAAATAATACATTCTTTCGGCCCTATTGCATTACAAATTGTGTGTACTTTCCATTGATAGATGCCACTGGATGCAGGTTATAATTTTAAATGTTATCAAACACATCTTTATATATTCCTGAACATCTATAATAATCTTTACTATTGAAATTTGTGTAATCAAGTATCTCTTAAGTTCAACTATCTCTGGGTAAGTGTTTTGGTGATCCCATGGAGATAAATTAGGTTTAAGGTCAAAATATTTACATAACCACAATATGTAGTTCAGGTTGTCTTTAGTATCGGCATTCATGTAATTACTTAACACACTAAAAGTTACTGATGAGCGTTCACAAATCGCGAGCCTCCAAGCCGGTCAGTTATCATCTTGTTGTTTTTTCTATCCCCATTTTATTTTCTCTTTTCCCATTTTATTTTCTCTTTTCTATTCTTGCGGACTTCTCACTAAAATTGCCTTGTCAAAATTCACCTGATGTTCGATTAACGGCGTTTTTCAATCAGTACAGTAGGTCTTCCCTGTAATAATACTCTTGGTAGTGTTACGCACTGAGAGAAATATATATGGATCGATTTAATTGAGTTAACATTTCATTACATTGTAAAATTTTTTTGATTGTCTGGCAAAGTTACATTGCAGTCACTGCACGAATACGTGCGTAAGCCTTTCAGAATCCATGTATTCCAACGGCCCTGAGCAGACAATTGTCCGTTTGGTTTTGCGATAGAAGAGAATACAAACAAGACTTTACTCTGATTAGCATCATCATTACAAGAAATGATTTAATGTTGATTTGCCACCCTTCCTTTTTCCTACACTGATTCATTGTTAGCAGTAACATAACTATGCAGAACGCGATAAGTAGAGGACTATAGATGTGTTGAAGCATTTATGCATTCCTATTTCATTTAATTTCAGCTCAAATGGGCGTTGGGGAAGGGAAGAAGATTGGACAATGGTTTGGCCCCAACACAGTCGCTCAAGTAATCAGGTAACCCTTAACGCTTCGGGTTTTGGCGTTTATTTTTATTTATTGAGTATATTCATTTTGTAAACAATAACGATTTTTAATCAAAAACTTTTTTCCCCCCCCCCCCCCCCCCCAAAAAAAAACCCCTCCAGAATCTACTCTTTCAAGGAAATCATCCCACCGAAAAAAATCCCGTAAACATTCGATACAGTCTTTTATATACGTAGATCTATATATACCAATACTATATACCTATATATAGTTACATAGTTGTCAATTTGGAAGGTATGTCACTGATGATTAAGATGACACCAAGAAGATTTGAAAAAGATCGGAATGGCCAAGTTTGGTGTGTCGTCTCTTTCGAAAAGCTGGAAAGATCGCTCAATCAGCAAAGCAACAAAGTTGCAGCTGCTAAAATCGCTAGTCTTTGCAATCGGAAAGATATGGAAACGAGTGATGGCTTATAAAAAAGACGATGTAAATAGAACCCAAAGACTTAAACTCTGATGTTGTAGGAGAATGGTTAGAACAAGCTGGAAGGAGAGAAAGAGTAATCGGTACATCATAAAAATAGTTAGATAGTACATGATATTAAGTGCAGAAAATTCAAATGTTTCGGACTCATAGCCAGAGGAGAAAGTACTGAAGCAATCTAATAACGGAGAGTGTGCATAGAGAGGATCAAGAGGAAACTAGACAACACGTTACTCATCAACATCAACAACATCAAGTAGTTAACTGAGATTAACTTGATAAATGACATTAAGAAAAGCAAAAGGCCAAAGGAAATGGCGTGGATTCATTCTTACTAGAAACACCGCAGAGATATATTCTATATACGTCAACATACTACATTCTACATGTATGTTAAATAAGGAATAGACAGAAGCATGATTAATCTCTATAGATCAAAAATACATCTTTTTATAAAACTCTTACGAAGATGAATCTAACTTTACGAGCTGAGGATACACTTGAAGAATTGAGGGTATTCATAAAATGGCCTTAAAATTGGGAACCTGATTACGCAAGTCCGCTACTATTTCTTCAGTTGAGTTTGATTTGTGATATTAAATTGAAAGTATCTGCAACATGTGCCTACAAAGTGTCCGTACTCGAAAACGTACGGGCAGTAATTCTCATTTGTCGAAGCCTGGTACTACCAAAGAATCGGGGGCACGACGTACTTGTTCCTTTTTCTAATCGCATCAATTCGCACACATGCGTTTCTATGATTGCCAGAAGTAGTCAGCTTGTTCTCTTTAATAATGTTATCCTTCGATATTTAGTAAATATACCCAACAGCCTTAACATATGTAGTCAACCATTCAGTTATCATTAATATTAACAAAATGACTATCTATTTAAATTATGAAAAGTCACAAAGCTAATCAAATCGTTATCTCCTCTCCTCTTGATCTCTCAGTGTAGCCCCCTGATAAGAAGTGTGGCCGCGCCCTAGGGTGGCTGTCTCCAAAAGGGAAACAGAGCCTCCACGGGGGGAAGGGGGTTATAATCATTGAGATGAATCTCCACTCCTCTTGCTAGGTCTAATTTGCCGAAAAACTGTTCGACATTCATTCGAAAATTCAAAATTTGTGTCTAATTCCAATACTGGCGATCTCCCAAAGTTTTTTCTTTTTCAGCAGAATGACTTTGTACTGTGTCTCAGCAATAGTTTTGATAGAGGTAGTGTAGATTACTTTGCCACGTTCAATCCTTTGAGCCTCACTATAGGGCATTTTTATGCCCCCCTGATAGAGAGGATATCACAAAATCGATATAAATTGCAGTGAAATATAATAACCTTAAGATTTTTATAGGGTACTCACAGAAACAAGGCTATAAAAATCTCTAACATTTGCACTTTTAAATCGAATTGAGCCATGGGTCTCGTTCTAATAAGTAATGATTAGGAATTGCAAGGTTTTTAAAGGTCGTAATCATTTTCCTGCTTATTTCAAGACATAGAAACATAGAGCTTAACTAAAGTATTTTTCTAATACTTTTCAAACTCCAGGAATCCTGCAATACGCATGGAATTGTAAACACCCTATGAGATATGTCAGTTCTTTCGAAACCAATTCCCATATTTAAATCAAGACCTTTTATATATTGTGGCAATATGACACTTGAAGCTCAATAGCTGGAATGCACAATCCATTGATTCTCAAAACTTGAGCTAGTAAAACAATTGCCTCGAAAAGCATTGACTACCATTCTCAGGGAATGCACTTTCTTAATACAAGATTTCCATTCGTGACACGCAATCCACTAAAAAGCTGCAAATTACTCTTCAGTCAATTTTTACTAGCTCATTTCAAATTCAGGCACACAAAAGTTATCGAAGCTGCTAATGCAATATGGAGCTGTACAAGCGCTACATCAACCATACGTCTTCCGCAATTCACCATTGAAGTGCTAAGACATTAACGCGTAGTTTTTTCATCCTTTTTGGAGCCGAAAAAAGAGATCTTAAGCAAGTATTTTAAAATAATGAGACTATCTGCAGCAGCTTCCAGTTTGATCAAAGGTGTGACAAAATAGAGCAACAAACGCATTAAAGCGCAATAAACCAACACTTCAAACGTACGTGGTAGAGGAGAGGAGCCAATAATTCTTTGAGAAGTTTGACACAGCGGAGCACAAAACATATCTAAAACCATGAAAGAAAAAGGTATTACAGGAGTAGCAACAACCAATAGGAATAGATATTTTACAGACATACAATCGTTACTTTAAAACAAACGGATAGGCACATAATGTAGCAATAGAGTTCTATTATAAATCCTAAACTGTAAGAAAAGGATTTCGGACAGCCAGACAATATTGTTTAGTTTGAAAAGTTAACAAAGGAAATAAAATTATGCTGCCACCGTGATTCGAACTATAAACCCAAAATACTGTAGCGTGTCGGTTTACCAACTGAGATATGGCAATGAAAACATTCCTTTTTTCTAGTCGCCAGATTAGTTCCTCTAAAGAGGGACATCGACATCTAACTATAAGCAATTTCGAGCGTGGGTCACGGGTTCGATCCCCGGTGGTGACATATTTTCTATTTTTCTATTGTTCTTTTCTAAACTACAAGCAATTTCATGAATCTATGGAAAAATGATATTTTCCCATCAGCAGTTCCGTGGCTTGATTGCAAGGATCTGGACCAAAAAGAAACGGCAGGGTTCAAGGATCTCCAGCTTTATGTCTTCCTCTAAATTAACACTTTATAACCACGGAAAGATGTGACCTTAGTTTACATATTCCTACTACTTGGAGGATCAGCTAACCCTTTTGTGCAAGATGCGGTAATTAAGTTAGGATCATGTTGTTGACTTCCAGCTTAATATCTTAGCTGAATACAAGATTATATGAAAATTGAGTTCTACTACCAGTAGTACCAGTAGGATAGGCATAGAAATTTGCAGTTGGTTATGACAGCAATTTTCTATTTCTTTAATTGTCCAAGTTACTTCAATGCTAAATATTGATAGTGCATTGGCAAGTGATGGTAGCATAATACATTTTCGGATCTTAGTTTGCTATCATCATTGTGATATCCTTTCCAAGGTCAACAGCGATAATATGTCGTACCTCTCTGTCCTCTGCAGCATCTTTGCAGGACTTATTCCTTTCAATATCGCTGTAGCTGTTTGTAGTAGTATTGTCGACTTCTTTCCATCTAAAAATAGCTTCATAGATATCACGTACCTGCTACGAATCGTTCTGAAAATGTCCTCTTTCTTGTGAATGAAAGGTGGATAGTCCACCGACAAGTTGTCAAAAGTAAAACGCCAAATGTGGAAACTTTATTGACAACGTTTCGTCTAACAGATTTCTTCAGGTCACTACTGAAATTTGCTAAATTGGCTGTCCTCTTTCTTCCGCAGAAAACACAGCACATTTTTTCTCCAAAGTTCGAACGTTCTATTCGTAGCTATTTCACCATAATCTGGCCGTGATACCATGATCTCAATTGGTTTCGATACAATGCATCCGTTTTTCATTCTGATGGCTCATAGATGAACCATCTTTGGATTAATCTTGCAGAGTGTTTCAGTAGCAACACTATAAGTTCCACCATTATTATTATTATTACTTCTACTTTTACTACTTCTACTACTACTACTACTACTACTACTACTACTACTACTACTACTACTATAACTACTACTACTATCACTAGTGCTACTACTACAACAACTACTATTACTACTAATACTCTTGCTTACTTTGCTGCTGCTGCTTCTATTTCTACCACTGCTGGTGCTACTACTACTACTACTACTACCACTACCACTACTACTACTAAAAACAATAATAATAGTAATAATAATAATTTTTTGAAACTTCTTTCTATTATCTTCATCCAAATACAATTCCAGTACTCTCTTACAAAAAGTACCCAGGAATTATTAAGGTATGTGCATCCTACCAGGTCTTAATGATAATGATGATGATCATAATAAAAAAAATAAATATATACCACTAAGAGTCTTTGGGTAACTACAGTCGCAACGAGCACCAATAGCATTTGACATGGATCCACATTTCATTGTCTTAAAGAAATCTTTTCTATGAATGGTATAAAATAGGTAGATCATGCCCTAAGTTTTACTTGTCACCACAGATCATTTGCTGGCAGCCATTGTTAAACTTATGCAACTATCACTGGCATAGATGCCTGTTAGAAAATGATTCTCTTAAGGTGCGTTGTAAAACCTTTTTAGACGTGGGAGCTAAACAGCAAAGCTGCAGCCTAAATGCAGCATTTTCAGCCATAGAAGAACAGTAGAATTTAGTCTGCACCCAGGTTACAAATTCTACAGAAATGAGAGCCTGACAAAAATAGTTTCTTTACAGCTATTATTTTGACAGTCGTTCTAGTGGACGCCGGTTTGAGATCAACTATCTCACGCTCCTTGAAGGGAAGACAAGTCCTTAAGTGATATCATCTGACTTGTATGGTTTTACTGCTTTAAATCAATGTACTGCAAAAGCAAAAAATTTAACTGTATAGAGATTGAATCTCATCTACAAAGCTGAGATAGTTATTTAAGATTTCCCCTAACTGCCTCATTTGTTTTTGAATTAGCGCGGAACTTAAATTTACGCAGCAGGATAGCGCGTGAAGTTAAAACTGAAAAAAAATACTATTTGAGGAAATAGATCTTTTAAGATCAAACTGCGTGATTTAAAATATATACGATTACGTATGCATTAGAAAATGCAAAACCACACTATATATTACTGCTATAATTGTTAAAACTTGATTTGGGATAGGAGTGGCTCCCTCCCCTACCACTTCTTCTTCTTCTTCTTCTTCTACTACTTTTTCCTCATCATCTTCATCTTCATCTTCTTCTTCTTCTTCTTCTTCTTCTTCTTCATCATTTTCTTCTTCCTCTTCTTTTTTTCTTCAGCATCTTCTTCTTCTTCTTCTTCTTCTTCTTCCAGTGATTGCCTCATCAAGCCAACTCGGACGCGGGGGCAACTAGAAGAAGAAGATGCTTGTCATAGAATAAAACAAAATGAGGTAAAATATAGTATCAGACCAAAAACCTTGTTAAATGAGGAGATCTGAGGCAATAGAGATCTTCTGAACTTTGAACAGCGTATGAAGGTTTTTAACTTGCTAACAATTTTCGATTCAGTCATTGTCATGGACGGTAGCATTAACCACGTCTTGAGTTTCTGTCTCAAGACGTGATAAACTCGACCATCTATGCGTGTATAGGTTTCCAACTCTTCCCATATTTAATGACTTTGCAAAATTGGGAATAATTCTATAATTGCATCTACAACTCTTGTTATTGGCTCATTTTGCCTAATACTTCAGTTACAAGTAGTGATAAAGTTCATGGAATATTGGTGATAATCGTGTCCCAGCTCCTGTTTTACTGCCAAGCAGTGATTATTTTTAGCTGTCTTATCTGTCGAAATTCATTATAATCGCGTAACGAGCAGTAATTTGGAAGATGTCTGCCCGTTATGCTCATGTGAAAATATTTTTCATCTTCCTAGCCAACCTATAGTCTCCTTGAGATTAGGAATGAGGCAAGTGTATTTTGCTTCTTATAACATAAATTACAAAGAGCTACACTGAATCAAGATTTCCTTGCAGCATAATCTTAAGGCACGAAGACCTGAGCTTTCCATTCTGCAATTTCAATCCAACGTGTTACAATTCATACTTATTTTGTAAAATCATCATTTGAAAAGTTGGTTTGTGGTACAAAATGTGAATATTATGTTGAATAAAGTATTCCTTTTGCCAAACGTTTTCGCCATACACTGATCACAGCAAACGTATGGAGTGAAATGAGAAAGCTATTACAATGAATTTATAGGAAACAAGAAGTCCTAGAAAATAACGGTCACAAGAGCGACACTTTTTCTGCCACTCGTGTTATACAAAAGGCGTAAATTGTAAACAAATTCTTTTTGTCGACAGAGTACCGGCTTCTTTGTTTTGATAAATGCGGCTTCTAACTACGTAAATGATCTTAAAAGTTTTGGTTAAATCTAGGATGTAATGCTTTCTACAACCTCTCGGGATGTGCGTTTTATCAAGACTCAGTACAAGAGATGAAAATACCTCATAGTCAGATTCCACAGGCTGTATTGAATGAATGGAGCTGCCCATTTCCGCTATATAATTTTCCCAGTCTGCCCGTCGATCCTTTTAACATAAGAGGTAATGATATAAGTTGTGGTAGTAACAGCACAAGTAGTAGCAGTAGTAGTAGTAGTAGTAGCAGCAGTAATAGTAGTAGCAGTAGTGGCAGTAGTAGTGGTAGTAGCAGTAGCAGTAGTAGTGGTACTAATAATAGTAGTGATGGTAGTAGTAGTAGTAGTAGTAGTAGTAGTAGTAGTAGTAGTAGTAGGGGAGTTATGACCCAATAAAAACTGGGTGGACAAATAGTTGTTTATATTGCACACCGTTTCAGAAAATTCGTGAATAATCTAAAGAGGTGTGTTGAGCGGAATGCTGTTTGCAATGTCTCATAGGCCACCCTACGAATCTGAACTAGAGCTTAGCGCTAAAAATTGTTATTACTGGTTGAAATGAGTTTCAATGCTGATTTTTCTGAAATGAAAAATTGTATAAGCAACAGTGGCTATTAATATTTGAGTAATAGTAGAGGCAAGTATTAAGAACGTCATAAGAACCTACAGTAAACTTTGTAAAGACAAGGAAGACGCTACAAAGGAGGGTTCTTACTTTCATGCTTTCAAAGAGAATGTAAAGAAATGGTAATCAAGCGTCACAATTTTTTATAGCAGTCGCAAATGGGACACCTTTTTTCATGCAATTATTATTTTACGGCTCCCTATTTTTTGGTCAAGGACAGAATTGCAACAATATAAATGTTATTTTCTACGTTCTAACTGATTTTATTTAATTTCGTGTAATTGGGAAGCATACCATTTTTTGTTACAAAGTTCGTTAAAATTGATGTCTCCTTTGATTTTGATGCGCTGAGTTGCAACTTTCTCCAGCTTTCTGAAAGCGGATTTTGCATTTTCTAATTTACGTAATACAACAAAAGAAAACCACTCTGATGTGAAATGCCACAATCTTTCTTTATTTATGCACGACGTTTCGGCACTTGTGGGTAGTTATTGTTTGCCAAATGTCTTTTGATTATGATGATTTCCTGGTGAAGAGCTTGAAAAGCTAGATCTTCAATATGTCCAATGTAAAAATTAGCATATGTAGGTCCTAATGGGCTCCCCATGCTTACACCGTCAATTTGCACATAAATTTGATCCTCAAGTGCGAAAAGATTTAGCTTTTCAAGCTCTTCAGAAAAAGTAAGAGCAGCGATCCCATTTTTTACGCCAGGTATATGGACGACTGATTCGTGTTGATAAATAACACAAAACACCTGCACACATTTAAAAACTATCTGGAAAAGAACTCAGCATTAAAGTACACATTCTAACTAGAGAAAAAGGAAAGTCTACCCTTCCTAGACGTGGAACTAATCAAAGGTCAACACAGCAACCTAACAAGAATGTATAGGAAAGCCACTGACAGCGGACGATGCCTTGATTATGACTCTTGTGGACCATTTAAATACAAGGAAGCTGTCATACATTCATACACACACATACATACATACATACATACATACACACACATACATACATACATACATACATACATACATACACATATAAATACATACATACATACATACACATATAAATACATACATACATACACACACATACATACATACATACATACATGCACACATACATACATACATACATACATACATACATACAGATATATACATACACACATACATACATACATACATATATACATACATACATACATAAATACACACACATACATACGTACATACATACATACATACATACATACATACATACATAGATATGTACATACATTCATATATACATACATATGTATGTACATCGTGATCGCACAGCCAAAGGGGCTGAGGGGGGCTGCAGCCCACCAGTTTGTTAAATTTTTATATTTTTTCGGGCAATTTTTTTTTCGGGCCCTTTTATAATTCCTTAATAAGAAATAAAAATGAAGTGATTATAAGTCTTACCAGCCCTCCATAACATACATACATACATACATTACACACACACACACATACATACATACATACATACATACATACATACATACATATATGAATCTATCCGAGATACGAAGCCTGAGGAATACAAGATTTTATATCTTTAGTTCTAGATATTGTATGTTCATCCGACAAAACTGCTTCCTGTTATTTACATAGAGCTGAGATAGAGTGCCTTTTTGACACTATTAAAGTTTAATTTACTGATTAGTGAGTGTTAATATCGAAAGCCTATTGTAAGTCTACGAAAAATACAGAAATGTACTATCCTCTATAAACTTTACTACATCAGTCAACCGCGGTTTCATAACTTTTTCAAATAAAATGGAAGAACCGGAAACTTCCCCGCAAACCGGAAGTTTGAGAACCAGAAGAAGAACTCCTATCCGACACTAAAAAGTAAATAGTGATGTAGAGGTGCCAAATTGAGACTCGAACCCTTCCCTAGAAGCAAAAAGAGTAGTCGTCTTGTGATTTTATCTAAAGAAATAAAAGTGGATCATGTAGATACAGCATATTGTAAGAGAGCTTGCGTACAGCAACAAACTTTTAACGAATACTAACACAATAATGTCTGACGCGACCAAGGGTTCTTTCGTCTTAGCCATATCTACGCTATCAGCTCCCATTCAAATACAGTGAAGGGTCTCGTACAGCTACAGCATGTAATAATAAAATGTGAAGAAAGACAGTTACCATAAAATCAGACAGAAATTAGTGGATGAACTAATGGATAAATGATAAATAATGGATAGTTGGGTGACTGGTGACCGACGATTGACGACCGGATACATGGCTACGGATGTGCGGTTGTTTATATACAGACAGGCCCGTAGCAAGAAAAAGACTTGGAGGAGCTACTTGAATAATTAATGAGGCCAATGTACAATCACACTTTACAAAAACAGTGGAACAAAAGTTAAGGATATTTACAAGCTAATGGTGTTAAGGTTTTGCATTAATGAAGCATAAAATCTGTCAGAGGATAATTAGAATCATTTTAATTTCTTGGACCAAATCTAGCTACATACGTATGTGTTTTCATGCTGTTTGCGACATAGAATTAAGGTAACAGCGCTAGTCGTTTGCACTGAGTGGGACGAATTTAAAGTAAGCAGTTCGGTTTTAGTACTTAACGTTATTCTTGCAATCTTTAAAGTGTATTCCTGCATCAAGTGTTTGGAATAGAGGGATTGAAGTGGCTATTCCTAGACATGTTTGAAGCGAATGTTGGTATGTTTGGTATGAGTACATTTGAGCATATAAGTGCTAACCAATGTTTGATTTCAACCGTTTGTAGTGCTACTAGCATATTGAGACAGGTTGTTGCTGTCACAAACTGGTAATCTAGGCAGTTGCAGCAATGTATTTGTTTGTCCGTATACTGATGCCCAACACATATGTGGACGACGAACGCCAAAAATACTTTAAACCGTGTTAAGCTGTTTCTGCTAGCGGCCACTTGTAATTCTGATTTTTTTAACTGTATCGTCGAGAAATAGAGTATGTTAACATCTGAATGTCAAGTAGCTCAGTTGATAGAGTGCACACCGCGAAAGCGTGGGTAACGGGTTCGATCCCCGGTGGTGACGTATTTTATATTTCTGTAGTGTCTTCTCAATGGTTCTTTGTATGTTTGTGTGTGTGTCCGTGTCTGTGAGTGTCTGTGT
This sequence comes from Alatinidae sp. Z8VKAUB7J3, assembly GCA_010016025.2. Classification (NCBI taxonomy): domain Eukaryota; kingdom Metazoa; phylum Cnidaria; class Cubozoa; order Carybdeida; family Alatinidae; species Alatinidae sp. Z8VKAUB7J3. The sequence continues at coordinate 45,963,751 of JAAAKM020073195.1, read as the reverse complement.
GTCTGTATGTGTGTGTGTGTCAGAGTGTGTGTCTGTGCGTGTGTCTGTGTCTGTCTATGTGTGTCTGTGTGTCTGTGTGTGTGTCAGTCTGTTTGTCTGTCTCGTGAAATGGGAGTTAGTTTATGAAAATGCACAGACTTGGGCAACCCGCTACTAGTGTAGAATAATTGCGAGAGCTCTGAAAAAGTTTTAAGAGGGAAGAATGAGATTTTTCTAATCTGAGACAACATACATATGTGACCCCATTATTTGCTATCTTTCATCGTATATTTCATTACATCATGTCATATTTCCCATTGCTTTCATTTTCCGTCTCTTCATCTGTTTCTTACGAATGATATCGCTAATTGTACGTTTATCGTGTTTGTACTTGTAATATTAATGCAGTGCAGGTACGTCTATGCTTGTTGTGTGATGTGCCTATCACTGCAGGCTTCAATAGTATCACAATAAATAGTCGTTGTCAACTGTACCATTATTATAGCATTTGTTGCGAACATCAGGCTCCTAGGTCTCGTCACTAAAGCAGATCACCAGAAACGCAAACGTCATGTTCGTTAGCGTGATTTGCCATCATCATCATTATTGTCGTCATCGTCATCATCATCGCTACAATCATCATGATCATAATCATCATCATCATCATCATCATCATCATCATCATCATCATTATCATCTCCATAAGGATAATCATCTCCGTTATAATTATGATCATCATGATCATCATCACCATCATCATAATTATCTCCATAAGGATAATCATCTCCGTTATAATCCTTATCATCGTCATCATCATCATCATCGTCATTATCATCTCCATAAGGATAATCATCTCCGTTATAATCATCATCATCATCATCATCATAATCATCATCTCCATTTTCATTATCATCTCCATCAGATTTTTACTGATGTAGTTCTAATGTCAAATTCCTCTTACTTAGACCCTTGATTACCGACGAATTTACGACTCAATGCTGAAACCTGCATTCGCTTTTGATGGTCGATTAAGGACTGACCATTTCTGTTTATTAGTGAAAGGTTTTCCAATTTTCCCGATATACAAGGTCGAAGGATATGATCATTTGCGTTTCCAGTGGGGATACAAATTAAGCATCTTATTACAAATTGATTGTGCTATCAAAAGTTGAAGTGCATTTTTGCTCGTATAGTCTGTCGTAACCTACATGCTGTAACATGAGCCCATCAGTTCCCTATGAACTTGTATAAATATCCTGTAAATTCATGTTTGTGAGAATCGTTGTGGAATGTGGTTAGTTGAATATATTTGTGATTTCGATATCTTCCTCGGTCCTAACTTGTGTGCTTCTCTCCGCACGACATAGTGCTTAATGTTCACATTACCTTAAATTAATCTGCTTACTTATTTTTTATTTCTAGAAGTATAAACCTGCAGGTGGTGGTGTTTAAGGAGACAATTTTGGGATTTTTGCGCGTTACGATAAGTAATCTTGGGTAAGTGTATGTCTAGTTTGTGCGCAATTCCTGTCTATATTTTTTGTACTAAGGACTCAACTTATAACAAGGCCAAAAGCAAATCAAGGAAATGGTTCCTGCGTTGCTTGGCCACCCACCTTTTCCTCTTTTTATTGCTGTTGGCATCAGGAAACACGGAGAAACACTGCAGAGGCCTTCAACAGAAGGTGATGGAGTCATAAAGCCGAGTTGACGCGGGCAGGGGATTGAAACCTCTGTATTGTGATTACGCTGGATTTGTGTGCAGCAACGTGATCCACTGAGCCACCCCCCCCTTTACCCCCTTGGTAAAGAAACGTTTCAAAATTTATATTGACCTAACTCATTGCCAGTTTATCTGATAGTTCGCACGAGTAAGACATTATTTTAAAAGCAAGCATAAGTACTTCGAAATGCCTGTTATCAAACTAGCATATGGTATAATAGCTAAGGCATTCCCGTCTGTCTATTGTCTTATTGCGGTAGATTGTAGTTAAAGGGGTCCTCGGCTTTGAATTTCGAACCCCCTAGCGTGCATTGGCGCACAGCCAAAGGGGCCGAGGGGGCCTGCAGCCCCCCAGTTTATTAAAATGTTATATCTTTTCGGGCAAAAAAATTTTCAGGCCCTTTTATAATTCTTTAATAATATATAAAAATGAAATAATTTTAAGCCTTACCAGCCCTGTGAATTATCGTCGACATTCCTGCAGAACTTAAGTGCTTTTAGTCGAATCATGTCTCAATAATTTTCTGGCAAATGAGTATTTTTTCGGGAAAATAATCCACAGCCCCCAATATTTTTCGTCCGTTGCGCCTATGCTAGCGTGAGAAGTATTGGTTGGGAGCGAAGGAAAGCTTTCAAGGACTCATGTCACACCGGATTTCCATCTTTGCTGACGAACACAGTCGATGTCTCTACAGCTTCTGCAAGGAAGCTAACTTTGACGAGAAAGCGCCAACCTGGCAACCTTTGTCACGTCTTTCGAGCCCTTCGTCAGCTGTCGGCACTATGGTAACAACTATTTTGGTTTCTTATCCTCATAGGAAACAAGATGAAATTCAACTACCTGTGACGAATGAATACAGTGAGAGCAGGTGCTACTATTTCTGTCATTATCTGTTTGTATCTGTAAACTGTTTTTCAAGAATCTATTGACGGAAATGCTATAAATGATGAGTACAACAAAATTGTGCTTACATGGAATACAGTTGGGTCCTTGATCCCCCTCCTTTTGAAAGGTAACCTTTGTTCCACTTTTCCAACCTGGGCGAACGTTTATTGTTAGTATTTTATCCCGGATACTGGAGGTGTGTCCATCTTCGTTCATTACCTGTGTAACAGAGAGAGAGTTAAATAGTGCGAAAATAAAAGATTGTCCTTCTAAATTTAGCTACGGAATGTTATTGCCCCTGTCCCTGTATCAATTTCGTAGCAGGTCTTAAAGTTATATTGTTGTCTAATTTTTGTAAAACGATCCATTGTTCATATTGTTGAATTTTTTTGTAGAAAAGAAAGAGGTAAATTAAACGTATTATGTCTTTGAAATATCCCTGATTCTAAAGTTTTATATATTATTTGCATGTGGGTCTTTCGTGATTTACAGTGTGGATATTTCAAACACAACAGTAGAATCGAAATGGTATTTTTTTCCTCCACCAAAATTTTGTGTTTTAGTTTCACCGATTTCACATATGTGAAAAGCAATAAGTCTAGAAACTAGAAAAGGAACATGCTATTGTATGGATGTAGTTATGGTCTCTAGAGAAAGAACAAGAAATGTTTGCTTTGTGTGGAATAAGTGCAAGGCTGGTGCGAGTGGAGCCATAAATTCTTGGAGTGCAAGCGGCACTAAAAGTTTGGAAAGGCACGAAAAACAACTGGTAATTCTGGATTTTATCGCAACTGACATCAAAATCAATTTCCATTGAAACAAGCAAAACAAAACGGGCAGTAACTAAAACTATCTCCAGATCGGCTACCACGGAATGGTCTGCCACTTGTTGGAATGGACTTGCCTGGTCAAAGGGACAGATGTAAAGTGAAACCCAGTAGTCGTGCAACAGCTTATACATGAAAGTGCTGGATTATGGTACATATTCCTACTTTACCGTATATAGAAAATGACAGCCTCCCAACTGTGAATACCCAAGTTTAACCAATTAAGAACAGGTTGGTAGCTGACAAACGTGTTTTTTCGTATACTGTCCGTATACTGTTGCCAATTCTACTCCATATATAGTCAAGGAGACTAACTCGTATCATAGCTTAAAAAATCGTCATGTAGGCCTATGTATTACCGTACACAACAGTTTACCATCTAAGATGACCTTTACCTTCCAAAAGGGTACACTCGTAAGGTCACGAACAAAAACGAACTACGTAACCTTACCTAAAAATGGCGACTTAAGAAGCCTTCGTTAAAAAACTGTGCTAGATCAAAATAGAGTAGTAATCAATCCCTAAATTCTAACAGTTTACTGTTACCTGCTTACATAAGGTTTGGGGAAGGGGAGAATTTAAGAAACCTTCGACTGACAAGACAATATACAACGGTCTTCTCAACATTTTACGGTTCCATTGTATTTTACGGCAGCTAACGATACAAAATGATCGAAAGTAAGAGCAAGAAAACAACAATATTAAAAGGGTACTAAACCGTTCTATTTTGCTTACTCGTCTGGAAATCTTCATCTTTTTTGTACATCCACGATATATCTCCTCTAATGTCAAATACAATTCCCTTTCAAGAAACGGCGATTAAAGGGAGTAATCATGACGTCGTCGATGAAAATGGCACACATATGCGTGTCACGCTTTCTTTCACTCATGTAATTGAAATCCGTATGAATTATAAAGGATTTTTTTGTCCACGGAGCACCAGCTTTTTTCCTCAGTGAAGTCTTGGTGACGTCTTGGTGACGTTTTGGTGACGTCTTCGTGACTCATTGGTGACGTACCTCCATTGTGACGTGACTCCTTGGTGACATACCTCCATGGTGACGTGACTCCTTGGTCACGTCTTGATGTATTTGTGACGGCTTTGGTGACGCTTTGGTGATATCTTGACGAGGTCTTGGTGACATCAAATTCTGAATTTTTGGGTCATTTAGTTTTCAGGACAGTTTCCATTCTACGATTGCTAGAAACTGTTCCAATGACGTCAGTTTTTACAGATATCGACACACAGTAATTTTTTCTGCTCATTTTGGATTTACCGTGAAGAGTCAATGGAAAGGAAAAAACGCCACATTTCAGTCACAAACATTCTCGGCACAAAGCCCTCTTCAGTATAAATGTTATTTAGATACAATGTGAATTATTCAGAAAGCCAATTAGAAACAAAATCAATCAAGATCTGAGTTCAAGGATACACATGATAATAAAAAAGTACCAAAACCTGCAGATCGCAAACACCTGACTTGTCTTTCATATAGCCACCATGGACAAATCATATGCGGATTTTTTTTGCTTTGATGACATCACTGAAAGCAAAGAACAATGGAAAACTTTCCATAAGATACCAAAGAATAAACATTTGCATGCACTGCAAACAATAATGTTGGGCTGCAGAGGCAAGTTGCCACAAAACACATGGGATGCAAAAATTTATTGCGACATAGTACCACAGAAAGGCAAACAGCTGAAGTAACATTGTAACACCAGATAGTATGTGATACAAATTTTGAACTGTCTAAAATAATTATTGCTTTCTATAACTCTATGCCAACGACCATTCAACAAAAAATCTGCGGGATTTGGGGAAGTCCAATTGATCTTTTCCAAAACTAGGAATGTTAAGGTTGTTTTCTCATCACCAAATCATATGATTCTGAAAATCATGCAAGTTATTCATGAAAATAAATAAAAGTAAATTCGTTTGGTCTGCTTATGATGCGTATAAAAACAGTTCCTTTCTTTGACAAGACAAAGGAAAATACCACACTCGCTACATTTGACAAAAGTTTTTCTGTCTACGCCCCCTGCATAACAGTAAACGTACCGATGTCGGTTTTGTTGGAGCTCTGGGAGGTGGTTTGGCTTGTAATTCGGCTCGTGGCTGTAGCGATATGCTTTTTTGGATCCAATATTGCTATCGGGGGCAGCTCTTTTTCTGCTAGTGTAAGGTCAGATCAAATGGGTGGCAACAACTATCTTGAAATATAGAAGAGTGAGATTGTTGGGGTGCATCATATTATAAGTAATGTACGAATTTGCACATGCAATATCAATCAGATCAAAAAAGATTCTCAAGTAAAATCTTATGAAGAATTTCCTTGTGTACTGAAAAGCTTTTTTCGTCTGACACTCCTCAGAGTACTAACGTCAGAATGACCGAAATGGAATGTGTGAACATACATACATACATACATACATACATACATACATACATACATACATACATACATACATACACACATACATACATACCATCGTTTTGAGCGGCGTTGGCTACATTCACAACTAAAAACGTCCGAGACAATATATTGCTTAATACAAACGAGTTAACGAACTAACTATGGACATGAAAACGGGTTACTACTTATCTGTAATACAAGAGACTAATTTGGATCAGATAAATCTTTTCCAAAGTACATTAGTCTGTTGTAAACGAATGCCTTTATCCAAATTATCAAACGTGTTCATCAACTCAGCAATTTATCGATATATTTGCCATTTTTGTCACTAATAAGATCGTGGAGATACGTTCTCAATTCCCCCAGGGAAACTATATTTCCCATAATTTGCCTCAGTGTTCCTCTAAACCAGGGAAGGGCTATCTCTTCCAGGCATGGGCAGTATAAGAAGCTGACAAAGAGGTTACAGGCCCAAACTTTGTTACCTTTACCCTATGCGCTATTAAACCGGAAACGCTCGTTAGGCCATAACAACCTTGGTTACGTGGTGGCAACGACATTCTTAATACAGTGTTTTCTTGATGGCGCTGCAAAAATGTCCACTCTATAGGAAGTATTAGGCAATATGTGTTAAAGATTTATGATAGATAAAGTTAACCTTTAGGTATAATTAGTAGAGAGAATTCTTTTATAGGTGAGAACTCTAAATCTATAGGAATATTATAAGCGCCTCGTAGAAAATACTGTGCTGAGCATGACGTTGCCGCCACGTAACCAAGGCCGTTCTACCTTGTGGTTTAGTAGCGTATGGACACGAGACTATTGTAAGTAGTACATTTTTTCGTTTCCCTGCATTTCGCTCACTTTTGACTGTGCAACAACAGTCAGCTGTGCAGAACTTTCAAGGAAAGGCAATTGGCGCTTCAAAGCTAACCTAAATGACGGGAAAATATTTCTCAACACCTTTCAACTTCAATCATTCTTTTCCAACTCTGATCATGATCATTAATCAGTAGTATAGAGACTCTTGTTTCCATGCCTAACCTATTTCACTTATTTGCGTAATCCTCAACGGATCTTTGCACACTTTCTGGACACATAATCCTTCCATTTCCTTGGGTCTTTAGCCAGTCTTTCTGCTGTGAGTAATGGTAGCTCTACATTATTTCGAATTTGGTTTTGTTTCTAGGGATACAAACGGAGGTGGCATAAAATGTTTGAGAATCAGTGGTCTTACTGAATGATGGATAAGCAAATATAATAACACATCTCATGAATTAAAGCTCGGCATAAGCCAGCATAGCAGTCTCTCAATCAAAGACCGCCGATGAGCAGTGAGCCCGACATTTAAACTACCCTAAATAAACAGAAACCCCACCAGACAGACTAACTAATAAATAAAGGGCGACAGGGGCGTCCAAGGGCAATGTCCCTCATTTTAGGCTACCGGGCAGAGAACGAATCCATGAAACAGGCTCAACCGCCCAGCAGGACCGCCTCTTACGGACCATGGAAAGAACCTGCCATCAATGTACCTTCAATGAAAACATATACAACACATGATCCTAGCCAAATGACCGAGAAGCAAGCATTGCCCCTCTCTCCGCAATCTTGGCTTCGCAAAGTATGTCAAGGGATGTGGAACCTATTAAGGATTAGATTGAGTTAAATGAGAACTCGAGCTGCTAGGCCGTAGTGCAAAAAAGGATCAGCAAAAGACGTCATAATAAATAGGAGGATACTCCTTTGCCCGAAAATCATTTTGACATGAATCGACGGTTCTGCAGACGGTTGAATTGGGAAAGACTTTCTTAATTATTTTATTTTCATATCTTATTCAGGAATTATAAAGGGACCCTAAAAACCTTTTGGCCCGAAAAAATATAACATGTTAACAAACCAGGGGATTGCAGCCCACTCAGCCCCTTTGGCCGTGCGCCCATGAAAAATATTAGTATGTTTTGAACTCAAAATGACATATCACCTTTGTATTCGTAACGTACAGAATTACGTTCATATGTTACATTTAGATGAACTCTCGAAACTCACAATTGACAGACTTTGGTGACGTAGATGTATCTACCTGTTAATAATTTGTACTTATCACACGTTCATGCAACCAGGGATCTTTGACGTAGGTTGACGTAGGCTGAAGTTCTTTGACGTAGGTTGTAGTTCAACGTAAGTTGAAGTTCTTTGACGTAGGTTGTAGTTCAACGTAGGTTGAAGTTCTTTGACGTAGGTTGTAGCTCTATGATGCAACAGAATTTCTTTGGAGTACGTTTCAGGTGCTTTTACGCTTTCGAATCTGCAAAAGATATTGCGTTGTGGAAACTTGACAGTTTCATAAGAAATGAGGTACTGCTTTGTGTTTGTGTGCTAGTATAGAGCACCTTCCTCTCGCCTTTGCAAACTCAGGTCATACAGTTACAAGAAAGAATGTTCAAAGGAGATGAAAATACACAATAAGGGGCCATTCAATAATTACGTAACGCTAAAAATCGTCTTTTTCAGTAATCCCGCAATCAAAGATCCCTGATGAGCAATGGGCACGACATTGAAACTACCCTAAGTAAATAGAAAAACCACCAGACAGGCTGACTAATAAATAAAGGGCAGCTGGGGCGTCCAAGGGCGACGCGCCTCAATTTAGTCTACCCACCAGAGAAGTAAGCCATGGAGCAGGCTCAACCGCCCAGTAATACGCCTCTCACGGACCATGGACAGCACCTGCCATCAATGTGTCATCAATGAATACAAATACAACACATGATCCTGGTCAAATGGCCGAGAAGCGACTTTTCTCAGCCCCACCCACCCATCTGTAACGCACCCTAACGGATAGCATAACCCCACTCATCACCGTTACGTAACAGTCTGAAAAACAAACCCCATATTTCAAAGAGGATACCGGACCTGCAACGTTATCATGGGCGTTATCATAAACCCTTCCACATGCGCCATCCACAAATCAAGTACATGGAAAATGAGCTTGTCGAGGTTTTTTTCACTCATGATCACTTTAAAGAAATATCTCTCGCAGTCTCCCTTCAAATGTGACACGGGCCGAAATTTGATGGAGTACATTCGAAAATTGAATAGGGAATACGTAAACATTCAATCTATATGTGCGCAATTTGTTTAACCTCTCAGAGGATCTTAGATTTTAGATTGATAATAATTGACACTCGGAGGTATTGAGATAATTAGGATTACATGGCTTTGGGGAAATAAATGAAAGAGAAAAGAAGCACACCGAAAGGGGCAAAAGAAAAGATGGTAGTGATAAACACATTGTTTCAACAACATTCTTGAAGAAAATGAACATAAAAATGGCCAGATGGAAAAACTAAAAATCAAACTGATTTTATATTTATGAACAAAAATTCAGAAACTCAATAAAGGAATCTAAAGCCTGTCCAAAAGCAGAGTGTTACTCGAGCCATAACCAAGTCACTACAAAGGTCATCCTAAAGCTGAAGAGAAGAAAAATAGTCCCGAAAAACAACAAATTCCATCTTGCAGTACTGAAATTTAATGCAGAAATTAGAGGAAAATATCAAAATGCAGCAAGAAATAGATTTGAGATGATAGACTCCATCCGAGGCATTAATGGGACAATTTCAACAAGTCATAATTGAACCCGTGAAAGAAAAATCACCAACGAAATGATAAAAGCCAGACAAAAATGGAAAATTGAAGACACTCTTGAAATAACGGACAAAGGAAGAGAAAACAAAAACAACAAGGAAAATTACGGAGAGTTAAGCAAAGAAATTAACACAAAGTGTCAGGAAGTTAAAAAGGGTGTGGCTTGTGAAAAAATGTAGGGAAATAGGAAAAGGGCCCATGTCCAAATCCAAACGACAACGTACAGAGGAATATATGAAATATGCAATATATAGAAAACGTGTTTATCAAGTATGTATACTAAACCAAAGATCGACAAATTATCAAGGAAACGCATAAAATTTCGAGCTGATGATCACAATATATTCAAGAATTATATGATGACATTTAGACCTGCAAACAAAGAGATTCATATTTACTTTGAAGGGCCACCAATTATGGAAGAGAAGGTGACAGTTACAATAAACTTAATGAAAACAGGAAAGAGAAATGGTCTAGATAGCATAAAAATAAAAATGCTGGAGCCACTTGAAGACCTTTGAGTGTCAGTTCTAACAAAGTTTTTAAATAAGATGTATAAGACCGGACATAGCTGATCAGAAAGCAGATTTTTCTAATATTTCCAAAGAAACCAGTAGCCAATAGATAGTGACAGAAATGATCAAATGATGTTTAAAAGTATATTGGGAACAGTTGGCAGCAGTCAGAGTCGGACAATACATGGGAGAATACGAACCGGTAAGAAGGGGTGTAATACAGGGCTGTGTACTTTCCCCTGAGTTATTCACAATCTACATTGAAGGAGTAATTCGAAACATTAAAGACATGCAGGGTGTGAAAATAGACGGTGATGTTTTAAACAACATATGATATGCAGACGACACAACGCTTGTTGCCAAATGAGAAAAGTATCTGCACGCACTGGTGCACAGAATTATGTTTGGAAGTAATAAAATCAGACATAAACTGAATGGAAAACAAACCAGAAACAATGATGACCACAAGAAAGAAGCTGGTGCCAACATGCTACAGTAATGTAAAGGGAATGATGTTTCGTCAGGTGTAAAGGTTTAGGAATCTGGGCAGATGGGTCATGTCAGAAGGCAGAGTCACGAGTATCATCGGTCAAGCAGAAACTTCTTTCCAAGTATGAAGAGTCTATTTACTGAAAAAAAAAGTTTTCACATTTTAGCTATATCCCTCTTCAAGCCTGCAGGTTTCACTGACAGGTTTCCAACTGAATCCTAGCAAAGAAATCCGTGAAAGTGACATTTGTCAACAGATTATTTTCAGTATTTTGACATAAACTCCTTTGTAAATTATTTGAGAAGCTTTGCTGCTACCCCCTTTGGTTAAATAGATGGCCCTTTGGGGTGCTCGATTGTATACTGAATACTCTGCTGTTATGAATTAAGGTAATTTAAAAAATAGGCTGGTAATGCGCTTGATAATCGGTAATCGAAGGGAACGATCGAAAATAATCGTCAACGTATCTTCTGAATATAAGGCGTCAGAAATTACCTGGACAATTCTCCATCCAGTTCCGTTCAATGTGGGCAATGAGTATCTTCGCAAGTCTTAAAGTTTCGGATGATGTTTTTTTTTCCCAAGACGATTTCCCCAGAAAACCACAAGAAAGCATGCTTATTTCTTTACAGGCCCATAGCCAGTCACTTCCATCAGGAGGTCAGGAAGCAATAAGCTATCAGGGGAAACTAATATTGCACGACATTTTTGTAACTGATTAAATCTTGGTACTGAATATCAATAGAGATTACATTGGAAAAGTATTTTGACAAACTTTTGACAAGGGGGTATATTATCGCTCCCTTCAACTAGCTATTGCAGTAGTCCAAAAAGAACAACAATGGAAAGAAGGTTAGATGCAGAAGTCCTTAAAGAAGAACATCCTTATGTAGGCCAGTCTTTAAAAGGTGAGGCAAAATCAGTAAGGAGGCTCCTAAGAAGTCCCTAACCACACCTAATGCAGCAGTAAGTTTGACATTGTCTAAATGACAAATGGAAAATATATTAATAGTACAAAGGAGTAAGCAAAGATAGATTGTAAATGTTGCAAGAGATAAATAGGAAATTAAGAACGTCCGGGAAAAAAAGTGCTAGACTTTGTAGATAATATATCGTAGTTGAAAAGGATTTGGGGCAGGTCATTTGGCCGATATGCAAGACCGTAGACGACCCAAATGGTTAAGGGAACGGTTACCAAAAACGTTGAAACGGAGGTCTGGTTTGAGAAGTAGTGATACCTTGGGTGAAATAACTAGATGATATATCATTATGGAAGAGGTTGCGTAAAGGTCATCTGCATAAAGCGGTTGAAAGAAAGGTCCAAAAGAAGAAGAGGGACAACTTATTAACAGAAGTTACAAATGTCTCCTTCATGCAATACTCATTTAGAACAATCTGAGACAACTGTGTTGGGTTCTTCGTCTCTCTCTCAGATATGCCGTCCTAAAGAGTTAAGACAGTGGACTCTATTATCAGCAACAAATGCCACACCCACTTTTATACGCCTTAGTGTAGCTATGCAAGACACGATTTTAAGTTAAGTATAAACATTAAAACTGCTGAGAATGGCTAATTCAATAATATTTATCATAGCAATATAACAGGAAGCGTAAACTCAACCACCTACGGGAAAATATGCACATTATCTTTGACATAGTTATATAATCAAGTGAAAACTGATGTGAAAATTTTCTCTATTGAGCTCAAATAATCTGAATTTAGTGGTTTTCATTATTCTGCTTTACTTTTTTGCTTGCAGAGCTGTAGTATCTATATCTATATCTGTATCAACACTGATATTCCAACTCATCTCTTCTCGATGACACTTCTTTTTAACAGACCTTACAGTAGAAAACCAAACAGCAGTAAATTAACGTAATTAGTAATATCTCAATAAACAGATTTCAAAAATGTTTTAATTGTTCTATAGGAATTGGATGTTTAAGTGCAATTATCATACAGTGTTTTCGCGATAAGCTCTCTTTCACGTTTGATTGACACAAAGAGACTGCAAGATCAATGGCAAAAGTTGGAAACAGTCTCTCTACAAAACTTAAAGAGCAGCATAAAAATGTTTTACCAATAAAAATAAATGTTTTACAAATAAAAATGAGAGGGCGAGGCAGCAATTAGCACTGAAGCACCGAATCACGTACAGCCTATTTTTTCCTCGACCAAGGAAGACAATCTTCCTAAGTCTAAAACGAGCTAAATTATAGGCATTCGAAAAAACTCGTATAATGAAACAAAGTACGTTAGTAACATGAGAATGATTGAACGTTAGACAGTAGTACATAGAAATCATCAGCACGTCGCAGCGTCTGGTGCCAGGCTATATACATAATAATTTCATAAATACGGTCTGCTCAGTTTCTTTCTATTTCTACGTGCGGTTAAAAGACTGAAGTAGTTGGTCTCCCAAAAGATAGCCAAAAACCGTAAAGGTTGGATAAATGAGTCGGCTCACACCATTATACACGTGATCACATGTAACATAGGTCATATGGCACCAACAGACCTAGCCCATTAAGTCAGTAATAAACTGACCTGGTACACAGATGGTCGACGGCGTAGCTAAAATGTTTAAGTCTATCACATAACGTCAAACAGATAATTAAACAGCGTATAGGGAACGGCATTCGAAATAGAAGGCGGTCGATACCACGTGTTGACCTACCCTCCCTATATGCCAGGATGCTATCGACAATCGTCGAAGGGTCAGTACAGAAATCCTGTTATTGCCATTGGATTCCAGCCTGCCGGATCCTGTCTTATTTACCCGTTTCAATAGAAATGAAGTTCAGTTAAAATCGTTCAGATGAGTAGAATTATTCACGAGTTCCAAGTAAGTGGGACTATAGATTAACACATGTATAAAATCTGACATCCTGTGGGTGAACACTACCAGTGGCGATACAAGCATAAGGTGCTAGCTGGGATTTAGGCAGCTGTTTCGTCATACATTGTACAATGGAAAAGAGCTGTCGCATAACAATCACTTCCGTGGCTACAGTATACGGTCGTCACTTGATCGATTACTTGGTTCAAACAGGCCTTTGTATCGCTGCTACCAGACTTATAGTCATGTTGCCCAGACTATATGAAGTTTCTCCTTGACACTCCTGTTTCTAATGGTAGATATACGCATGAACAATTCGGTATAACATTATTGCTTACATTTAAATAACAGTACTAGTAAAAAGCCAAAGAATTTAAGCCATTAAATGGAAATCCAGCTGGTTCCTTTCACGACGCAGCGTAGCTGTTTTCACAGGTTTCTTGATTTCACTGTTAACCACAAGATTTTGTGCCTCGCGGCAGCAGAACTATTAAGTACAGGAAATGTCCGTATTTTAGGCTTTCTCTGTCAACGTTTATCAAATATAAACATGATAGTTTTGAAGGACGTGGGTCACGGGTTCGATCCCCTGTGGGGACATATTTTCTGTTTCTTTATTGTTCTTTTCAAAACTAACATTTCAAATCCTCTCTGCTCGAAGATGAACATGAGAGAGAGAGAGAGATAGCGAAGACACCTTAACTGTTCTCGATATACATGCAATTCTATTAACAACAAATGTTCCGACCAATTCTCTTAGAGGTTCATAATGGAACGGTTTGGAAGTATTAGGAAACAAGACATTTTAATGATGGATAAGATACTGTATTGAAACTGTGTGCACTGTCCATCGCTTTTTCAGTATCAACGTTATTTCGAAACTTGCTTTTGACGAAAGTTTGAATTGTGTCTCGGGGTTGAATCAAGACCTAAATAGAATTAATCATTTTAAGTAGTTTGTGTAGTTTTTTCGTCTAAAAAGGAGTATAAAATCTGGGCTGACTGAAAGTGCAGGGTATTTTCAAACATCAGTTATCATCTCGTCTCTTTTATGCTTTTTACTAATAAACATAGAATTTAACTATTACTTGACTCCATATGAATAACACTTTTAATGTTTTTTGAATTCGTTTGTTGGTCAATCTTTTCCCCTGTATTACGTGACAAAAAAACTTCAAATATCAGGTTATGAATTGCCATTCTGGTCTTTGCCGATGACCAAACACTAAAATTTATAAGACCGGCTAATGAAATGTAAATGAAGCTACTCAGACCAAACTGACAACGTTCGACATATTGGAAACATCGTTAACTAAATCAGACTCCTGCTCGTCTTGGGAACGTCAGGATATTTCACAAATCGCTCCTCCCACACGGCCTGCTTACACACTACAGTGACTTTGTTCATAGTCCTTTCTAGATTAAGTCAGATTAATGAAGATCACTTGAGTCTGGTCTATGTTCTTTGCTTGACTTACCTTCACTGGACTGTCACGTGTCATAAAATAGACTAAAAGAAGGACATTCTCGCCTCATGGAGGAAAATGATAGAAATGTCTTTCCTTATAGGCTGAAAAGTTCAGACTTCGTAGTCTTTAGTAAGACATATAGTAACCGCAATGATGAGATCATGTCTTACACAGGGTTTTGTTTTCTACAAAGGACACTATTTAAAATTTTACTTCGTCATTGTGAATTGGGTAACTACTTGTTTATAATCGTTCACACACAAATTGACGTAAACAAAGCTGTCTCATGTTCCGGTGGACGTTCATCAATTGTGCTAGGATCATTGGTGAGGTGTAGCAAACTCTTGAAGCCGATTTCATATTCTTAACTTCTGGCAGAGGAATTATACAAGTACGGCCGTGGTCAGTTTCTTTAACTTCGACTATTACATGATGCAGAAGATAAAAATGTTGAGTGCTTTATACAATACACGATATACGATATACGATATACGATATACGATATACGGATACTATGAAAAAACATTAGAATACGTACAAAGTAAGATTGAGCAAGATACTTTTTAATATCTAACGGAAATGATACTTTAAGGTCAAAGGGGGCGGGGATGGCGGAGCTTATGGGTTTTTGACTTTATATCGTCAAGGTCCAATTTTTGTTTAAAAGCAACGGGTTTTGGTACAAATGTTCTGCGTATATTTACATAAAGGCACATGTACATATACACATATACATATACTTAGTTAAGTTAAAAATAACAAAGTTAAATGGCCCTTTGCCCTCGACGTTAGTTATCTATTTTGTTCTCTTAGATTTTATTTTTTAAGTCGATTATATCAAGTTAAATAATTTATCAATTCGTTTTCATTGCCACTCTTGACAGATTCTCCAAGATTTTATTTTATACCCCCTTTTTGTTTTCGATTTTAAGCAACTTTATATGTTTAAGTAACGGCAACGGAGGATTTTTTAAGGAAAAAGTTAACTTTAATTCTCTTCAAATTTATATATGATAGCTGATTTGGTAGACGCCTGGGCCTTTTAATGCCAAATCAACAAGCAAAATGGAATTTCTACACCCTAGCTTTCACATTTCCTTCAAAATTTGGTAGCAAGTAAACATAACTCAGATATATTTGTATCCAAAATTACGGTTTAAAAGACCTTGTGGCAATTATATCAGCGGCCATTTTGGATTTGCTCCTACGAAAAGCACTTCATTTAATTATCCTGCCGTGCATTACAGTTGTTAGTATGTCACTCAACTCAATAATTCATTAGGTCTGAGAATTAGTTTAGGCCTCACCCAGTCACTTGACGTCGCTATGTATCTATTTTAGATTAGGCGAATGCCTTTGAGCAGACTGTTTTGGAGAGCTTAGTTAGGCAAAGAGTGTTTGCATTCAGAGTTGAGCTACCCAGAGTAAAGACGATTACAAGTTTTCCATTTTTGGAGAAGTATATGATGAATGAATTCTTTATGGAGTTTAGTCATCGTAATAATATATTAAATTTGGGAGAAAGGGCATCTTTTCATTTGAGTTCAGTTAGCAGCTGGTTCAACTCACATACTAACATCTGTGATGCACCACAAATATTGCAAAATTTCAAATTACAAAGCCCGAGATAACGTTCCTTCTGGAAGCAATTAAGTGAGTGGTTACTTAACGTTCGTTAACACTTGGAGTCGTGTTTTGGATACCAATTGCCCTTAACTTTGGGAAGACTGTACCACCAGCCCCCCAAAACTGTATGGTGTAGCTCGTTTTTCATTGTTGTTCCTTTCTATATGTTAACAAAATCAACATTTTAAACTCCTTTCAGTATGTTCATAGCATCTAATGTAACAACTTGGTTTGATTAGTAACAACTCTTCCTAATTGTCAGGTGTACAAAGTAACCATTGTACTAAGCTACTGACGTTTCCATGGAGGCAATTATGAGTGCTCCACGCAGATGTGCGCCTCTTGAGCCAAAAGATGGCTACCTGAATGGCATTCAGATACCTAAATCGTGTATATATATATATTTAATGTTCGAACGTTCTATAAAGATTACTTCGTGCATTTTTTAGTGCCTAGGCCCCTTATTTCCTACTTTCCACGAAGTAATCTTTATAGAACGTTCGAACATTAGAACACTCGAGTAGAACCAGAAGTTGTAAATAATAACGGAGTCAATCGTAAAACCGTTAACAGACCATGAATACGGCATAAGGCCGAAACTAGTCGGTCAAAAAAACCTGTCTCCTTACTTGGCTTACACATCTATAGTGTTGAAAATTGGATAGAAATCACTGGCCCTTTGGTGCCATGTCTTGGATGCTTCTTTGTATTCAATTGTTCTGTAAGGAGTTGCTTCTTTAAAAATATAAAAAAATAGTTTAAAAAAGTTTTAAAAAATATATATGCAGTATGTATAGTTTGAAGTGTCAGATTAAAAAAAGTTAACGTATTCGCTTTTATTAAAGAAATCCACTGATAGAAAAATTGAAATTATTCTTGCAGCATGCAAGTATGAATTGGTGAGCTATGGAATAGCAGTGCTGCTCGTTGGAAAGTATTATTTATCATCTTCCCAGAATAGCTTTTATTTAGCTTTGGACAAGTGCAGAGGCCATATGGCAATCCCCCATGCCTATAGCACATGGCATAGGTAGGCTTTTCCCCCAAATTGTGTGGAGCTAGATGCTGGTGTCCATTGGAGGTTGGGAGCTCATGTGGTCAAGCTGGAGAATATTCACTATGAAGAGAAAGTATTAGATGTATGCTGTCATCAGGTTTCCATAGCTTAACTAGTAGAGCATGATGTCATGGCAGAGTGGGTCCAAGGTTTTGAATCCTGATGGTGAAATTTAATTTATTTACTAAATTTACCAATCCCTATAAAGTGTATCAAGTAACGTGGATATATCTCATTTGGCCCAAAAGAAAACTTCAATGCTGTAAGTCAAGTTTGTTAGATTTTTCTTTTTCAGTGCCCCACAAATGTAAATTTATAGCAATAATACATAATGCCTGAGCCTGTCATTGGTTTCTTCAAAATTACATGTAAAATAACTTCCTGATGAGAATATTTGTTACTGCATTGCACAGTAGAGGCTTCAACTGTTATATGATACTTATAACATTTATGTCATCTTCATTTATTTTCATCTTTGTATTGACAAGTGTTGATTGAGTTTCGCTGTAAAATACAATAGATGAAATGAAATTTCATTTCTCAATTTAGTTGGTTAGGACACTAAGCAGACTGGACATTTGATCCCAGTTACATTAAAAGAAACTGAAATGAGACATTGAAAATGAATTAATATTTACCTTAACACAACTTTAGATACTGTAGCAGTATTCACACAAGATGGCCGCATGATAGTTGTAAGTACAGTACTTTACTTATTCTTTACATTGGAAATGATGTCATTAAAACTTTTTGGATGTGTTTGGATGCCAAGAATATAACACATTAATTATAGACATGGCCATTTTAAGCGTTTTTCTTCTGTATATACTTCTTTTCAATATTTCTTCTGTTGTATTCACTTGCTTAGCATTTGAGTGCTTCTCTGCCTTTATTTGTTGGTTTGTAGGTTCAGCATTTGTCAGTCATGATTTAAAGGGAGCCTGACTATAAAGTTGAAGAATAGTAAATCTTGATGAAAGTTACATTTGCAAAAGTGATATTCAAACCTATTGTTGTGGAATGTATACAAGCAACTCTGTAAATTGCGCCCAGCCGTCGGACTGGATTGAAATGCTCTTATGAACAAGCTGGCCTTAATATGAAGATTTTGAATTCTCATCTCTTATTATCAAATGCGTTTGTGTATTATATGTAATTTTGGTCATAGTGGACTAAAGTCAGTAAGGAATCGTTGTGAGAGTAAATAGTTAACGTTTTCAGAGAACGCTAGCTGCGAGCTGCTAACGTCCTAGGCCGCTAGCTGAAAACGATAATCTTAAGGGAATCCTCTTTTGCGCATGCGTACTTGTACTCAAACCCCTAGCTAACGTTTCCGTTTCGGTTACCGTTCTGCTTGCTTAAACTGCCTGGTGTAAGATTTGAACACTATGGTTCGTCAATAGGGATTTGCTGGCAGGATTACCACTTTGATGTAGATTTGATTGGGATTCTTTGCAGAAAAAGTTTGTTTGACATCATCATTTTAGTACCCTTGACTGACGTTCAGTTAAAGAAGAAGTTGGAATTCATTCCAAATCTAAAACTACAAAGAGGAAAACCAATAATCAGGGGCATAACCTGTTTGAGCATTGTGCAGCCATGGAAGAGACCTTACAACAGAATATTGTTGAGGAAGAGCCCCAGTATTACAGGGTTACAAAAAATGGGCTTACATTCTCAAAAGAATATTGAAAAGTAGAATCAAAACTGTCCAGTGATAAGATCAATGAATTGTGGACAAAGTCTGATAATTTTAAAAATTAAATGTCTGATACATGGTATGAGAAAGTGAAAGGCTTTTTAGAAGAGAATGACCTGAAGTACCTAAAATAATGGAATCAATTATAGGCAGAATCAAAAGAAGACAGGGGAGCTTGACAAGGTAAAAATGAGTTATGAGGATAAAATTTCTAAAGCAATAACCACCTTAGGAGCTATAAGGTTTTCCATTACTGTCTGGGTTGAACAGGCACAAAAAGAAATTTAGTTGCAAGCATTAGCCAAAAAGAAACAGATTGATAGTAGAAAACTACAGGGCAATAAGAAGATGGCTTGGAAACTCACTCATTAGGGTGAAATCACACCTGGAGTCCATACCAACAAGCCCAATTACTAATAAGGATGTAAGTCATGCTCCCCCTTGTCATTCAGTATCAGGGTCCCTTAATTACTTAACTTCTTGACTTATTTGATGTATCTACCATATAATTTCAGTTCAAAAACTGGATGTTGCTTTTTCTTACTTACTTTTCCTTAAAACAATACCTTTGGTTGAAGCTAATTGTGAGCAGGGGGCTCGGTAGTAAGTGAGAAGACTCACTGTGGGGGTGGGTGGGTCCTAAATGAAAATATTTCCCAGTTACTACTGTGTAGTAAATGTGTGAGTATCTCACAAAAAGTAAGTGTCAGGAAACAAATTGGTGTAGTAAGTGAGCGGGTTTCTCTGAAAAAGAGTTTGAATGTGGGAGGTGGGAGGTTCTTGTGCAGAATACGATGTGGACTGAAAAACAGGAATGCAGTATTCATCCCTAGCATACATATTTTGCCAATTTGAGATATTGGAGCTCAATCTGGCTCAATCTGTCTGGCTGATCAAAGGTGAGGTTTTACTGATGTAATCCCTGGCTGTGTTTATCATCTAGATACATCAAGTGGCACGGATTTTAATAGTTCCTTGTGTCTCTTACCTTTTGGTGAAAAAAGTTGGGATCAGGGTTAACAGGGTTGCACAGTACCCACCCACCAAATATGCAAATGTGTGATCTCTAGCTGTGTCTATCATCCAGAGACCTCAAGTGGCACGAAACTTTCGGGACTAACGGTATATTTAGTGAGGCGTAGACCCCTAATACCCCCGTAGGTTTAGGGTTGGCTCCAACCCACTGAATTAGTTTTTTTGTATATTAATAAATATTTTTGGTCGTTTACATGTAAAACTCTCTCAACTTCAGTAAATCGACCGATGAAGTGGGTCTATTGTTGCTAAACTGTCAATTCTACGCAAACACTAACAGATGTTGAAAGGTTTGTAAATCTTTGTTTCCTTAAAAGATGTCCATGAAAGATTGAGAATACTTTCTACAACTAAAAAATATTTATCCTTCTTTATAATATTGTTCGCAAATATATATATTGCCCTCCTTTTTATGCCTTAATTTTAAAGTATACCTGCGGCCTGACGAGCTCTTTGCGAGTCCGGCCTCGTTCTGGATTTTTGTGTGATAAAGGTCCATTAAGCAGCACTGAGCCTCAAATGAAACGTTGCGTTTCTTGTAAATGCGTGTAACAGAAATATACAAATAATAAAATATGAAATGCAGCTACTAATGTAATCCGTCAATTATATTTTGCTCCTTAAGTGCCCCCCACCCCTGATGGCAACTTCTTAAGGAAAGTGATACGCTAATAAATCGATATCTAACTTATTTTCTTAGATAGATTTCATCCTCCTTCTGCTAATCTAGTATAAATGTTATTTCATTATCGTACCGTACGCAGTGATTTGTAATTATTTAATATGATATTTTTATCTTTTCAGTACGTTTCAGAATAATTCCCGTAGACATTGAGTTGCAGCCCACCCTGTCGACAGGTGTAAGTAATGAACTTGTTTGTTGATTATAAACAAGTTGATTTATGTACCGCTTATAGAAGTTGTGATGAATGCAACTTTCACAGCAGAGACGTGAAATTATGTTAAGTGATCCTTGCTATTCGCAAGAACCAGTGTCTGGCAGATAGGCCTATTAAACTCCGCTGTCTAACAAAATATTTGCTTATTTACAGGCTCAGTTACATTTCAACACACTCTTTAGTACCACGTTAACGTTTGCCTATGACGTTTGAAAATGTGTTTCAGCCTTTAATCTTAACAATAATGATACTAGATCTCAAAAAATAGATTAAATATAATATACAGCGCGAAACCTTTACATTTAACAATTAAAGCAGACGCTGTTAACCATCATATACATCTCAAAGACACATTTTTTATAGCAAACACGATTGAACTAGAACAGTACTTTGTTGTACTCTTATTTCTGCGCCTTTACGAGCTTCTGCTGATAAGAAGAAGGTGATTCACTAGTATGTACTGCCTTTTTGGAAGATTTAGCATTTTCCCTTGAAGTATCAGCAATCGATTTACCAAGCGGAAATCGTAACTTCGTCATAAACAATAATGCCCAGCAAAATATGCCACAATATAGCATATTGGAAAACAATTAAATATTTAAAAGGAGATATCATATTAACAAAGCTTTCGATTTATTAATCATGTCATCCTCGGGGTCTAAAAATGTTAAAAGTATCTAAGGCCCAAGTCAAACGTCGCTCTTCTCATGCGCCGAACCTAATACAATTAGGTTCGACGATGGAGCTGCTTTGGAGCGACTCTGAATCAAACGTCGTTTTATAAGACCATTTTTCCATGTATGATCTCAATTTGAAAACGTCTTGAGAAACCCCCTCCCCCCAACCGTCCAAACGACGTTGTTGGGAAAAAAGTCGATATGTTTGCGGTCCCTTAAAGTAAAGCTAACAACAACCAGAATCATGTTAGATCTATTAACGATTATACTTTCTAACTTAATGGGCTTTGGATTGATGACGGGCCGGACGGCAGTTCTTCCTTCGTCAAGTCACATGGCGCAGAGAGGCTGGTCTCCAATTGCGTAGAGCTGGATGTTGATGCCCACCGGTGGATGATTGGGAGCTAATGTGGCAACTAGAGAAATAAAAGTGTGTTAAAAGTGCGCACGCCGCGAAAGCGTGGGTCAAGGGTTCGATCCCCGGTGGTGACATACTTTTCTATTTCTCTAGTGTTCTACTCAAAACTAGATCTATTAAATAGGACTTAACTCTCTACTGGCTAAGAAGTAGCAAGCAAAATGTTGATGCTGAATCTTTCTTTGTGGCTACACTCTGGAGCTTTATACAAAAAGAATGTCAGTTGTGCTGTCAGTTTGGAAGAAAAAATAACGACAGACCACAAAAGGCTAATGCCCCAAAACTCAATAGGTTGCGACTAGTGAAGTATAAGTTGGACATGGTTTAGTTTAGAAACCCAAGGGTTCTTCATGGATATGAACGAGTCATTATTGAGTGAAGTCAATTGAACGGTATTTTAAGTTAAGGTGGGGCATTGTGTCTACGATAATTGATTCCTCGTATTATTTTTCTGGGTCAGAGACGTTATATTCCAGCCTATAATGGTCTTCAAAACAATATATGTGTTATGTTGCTGAATGCAGCGACACATACTTAGCCCCTTGACATCTTCAAGAATCCGCCTGCTCATATCCTAAATGGATATTTTGAAGGAAATGATAGAGCGCAAGTTGTGAGCGTAAAGGTAATTCTTGTTAGGCAGGACATTTATTCTATTTCATGCAAGGGTTTTGCAAGGACTAAACGGTTTCTCATCCCTCTTACCGGCATCATTGACGCCTTCCCTACGTGTATTTATAGGTAAGGATGATGTTATATACCATAATATACATAAATATATAATAAAGATACTTTCAACTGGCTGTCAAAATTCCTTTACAATATAAAAGGAAACAAGAAAGACTTATAGATTGAATGACTCATTGTTAAGCAGGTACCTAAGTATCGGTCTCCGCACTATGGAAAAGATGTGCTTAACGAAATCCGCCAAGGCGACAATTCTTAATTGTCTGAATTAGTTCTTGGTGCCATTATGGGAGTCGTTACCTTATAGGGTCCGCGGGATAGGATTTGTAAAATCGATGGTTGAAACCGATATTTTACGTGAAAATCGTAACTTGAAAGTGAGATTGCAAGTGTCTCCCAATAGACTGGGCTTGCTTATAAGAGCAGTAGCCGTAGATGGGGAAGAGAAAATCGACCTTGTCTCTTACTTTTAATACCCTATTCACATGGAGAGCAAGCCGACGACGTCACGTCTGATATTGAAGTTGGCCTCGTCAACGTCCAAGTCTTGTTCACATTGAGCCTGACGTCGTTACCGTTGGAGGGTGAAAGCGGAACTGCCGAGAATACTACACAAATTTCTCTAGCTTTATCGAATCGCTTAAGTATATAATCAAAGTGAACAAATTATGTTGTAAACTTAAATTCACTTCTTCGTTTATTGTCACAGCATCTTAACATTATGACGTTGCTGGTTTGTCAAGTTAACATTCAGCAATAAAATGAGGCGGTAACAGGGTGCCTCTCTTCCAGTTATAGTTTTGCTTTGCTATTCCCTTCCCTACGCAAAGAGTGAATTCAACATTGAGAAGAGAGGGTTTGAAATGTTAGTTTAAAAAGAATACTAGAGAAATAGAAAATACATTTCCCTACTGTTCTTTCTTTTCAAAACTAACATTTCGAATCTAACTTGAATTGGCTTTGGATTGATGACGGGCCGGATGGCGCTTCTTCCTTGGTCAAGTCACATGGCGCAGAGAGGCTGTTCTGCAATTGCGTTGCGCTGGATGTCGATGTCCACCGGTGGATGATTGGGAACTAATGTGGCGACTAGAGAAACATCGTTAACATCGAAACATGTTAACATCGGAGGTCACCTGGCTTGGCTCAGTTGATAGAGCGCACGCCGCAAAAGCGTGGGTCACAGGTTCGATCCCCGGTGGTGACATATTTTCTATTTCTCTAGTGTTCTTTTCAAAAGTGTGAATTATCTATATGCAGATCATTGAGTTGTTACCTTTGATGTCGATGAACTGATCAAAGAACCGGATTGGTTTCACTCGGAGGAAACTTGCAAGATCTTTCAAACCGACCTACAGATCACAACAAGAAATGAATTGGTTAATAGTAAAACACAAAAGCTTCGTAAACGGGCATGGAAAATAAATCAAGCAAACACTTAGTTTGAGAAAATTCTAGAGAGATAGAAAAATCAACACTGAGACGATTATACTTCGAGCAAGCATTGGAAAACATTATGGTCTTTGTGGTTGAAATTTCTCAGTGTCTAGGATTAAAATACAACCCCTTGAAAGAAACGATTGATATCAATTTTGAGCTACGTAATCGATTGAAAATATGCAGCAATTGGGTTAAACTGAGGTTAATCAGCCTGGCTTTAATAACCGGCGTCGATTATTAACCGAAGTCCACTTTTCCTTCTTCAACTATCCCTACCTGAATGTGTGAAACACAAGTGTACTGAATAAAAGCTATTATCCAGAAGTGAGGATGTGAAAGTTACTGTTGTCAGAATGGGCTTTCGACAGATACACGGGCAGGAGGGCAGTCCTTCCTTGGTCAAGTCACATGGTGCAGAGAGGCTGGTCGCCAATTGCGTTGACGTTGACATTGATCTCAACCAGTGCATGATTGGTAGCTAATG
Source organism: Alatinidae sp. Z8VKAUB7J3 (assembly GCA_010016025.2). NCBI lineage: Eukaryota > Metazoa > Cnidaria > Cubozoa > Carybdeida > Alatinidae > Alatinidae sp. Z8VKAUB7J3. The sequence continues at coordinate 45,938,933 of JAAAKM020073195.1, read as the reverse complement.
TAGCGACTAGAGAGATGGGCTTAGGACGGATACACGGACCTGAGGGCAGTCCTTCCTTGGTCAAGTCACATGGTGCAGAGGGGCAAGAAAAATTCGCGATCTTACTTTTCTACCTCAATTCGACCCTTGCTTTAAGAATATAGAATTAAGGTAACACAGTAAGTAACTTACTCGAAAAGGATTGCGGTCGTCCAGCTGGAGATGCCGATGAATGCTTAATCGCAAGTCCGTTTCAATTTTGGTACAAATTGGTGTTAACAGGTGCTAGAAAGTGGAAAATAATTGTCCAATTTTCTCTGACTATACCCCCGTCTACGTTTTCATGCGCCATTTTGTTTGCCCAAACCAGATACGTTCAGATATCCAGTATTCTAATCTACGTTAAAGTTGCAGTTCTAGTGGTACTAAATATGCTAACATAAGAATTTATACCTAGTTGAACCTGAAATTTGGCGAATTTTCTCTGACTTTACCCCCGTCTACGTTTTCATGCGCCATTTTGTTTGCCCAAATCAGATACGTTTAGGCATTCAGTATGTTAATCTACATGAAATAGCGGTTCTAACGGTACTAAATATGTTAACATCAGAATTTATTCCCAGTCCAACCCTAAATCTGCCCTGCTAATATGCTCGTTTCTTAAACTAGAATTTTAGATGTAACAAACTATGTCTTTTGGTCTGATGCCTTACTCTGAGCGTCTGAATCGCTAATCTTTTTGCATAGAACCGTTAACAGAGCAGTCAATTTACGCCACGATACCGTAATAAGTAGAGAGTTCGGGATCTGAAGCAACAAATTAAAATCCCACCCCCACCCCCTAGAGACAGTTCATATATTGAGGTATTTGTTGCCTTTTTAGGAACCTAAGCCGTACCCGACGAATTAACTGTACGCATCCAAAACTGACAGCACCTCTAATAAAAGAGCTGAGAGCCTTACATCGCGACTGGCCCCTCCTAATAGCACCACATTTGATACAGTACCGAAAATCGCAAAAAGGATAGTTCCAGGTGCAATGCTTCAGTTTTTCTGTAACCAGAAATGGTAAAATTTGGAGGACATTTCTCAGATTTCATGGGTTGTTAGTAAATACAGTAAAGTAGAAGTTGTGATAAGAAGGGCCAGTTGTAGCCTATAAATAACACCTTTGGTGTGAGTAGATGAGGAAATAATGATGCATTTGAGTATATAAGTTTCTTCTAAGTCACCGCAACTTTGTATGCCGTTCAAGAATAGCATGTAGCCATCTCTGAGACTCTGAGAAGTGACCACAGTATGAATCTGGCTAAAAGTAACATTTCAGCCTACTAACTTACTAAGTAAGAAAAAACAATCGAACACAAACAATCACCCATGTGTGAAATCTATAATAATTTTTGAAATAACCTTTCAAGACGGGCATTTAATTGTGCAAGGTTTTGTCCACAATTTACAGAGTTGCAGGAGGAAAGACAAACAGTAAAGAGAAAATCGTGTAGCATTTTCGGTATGCATGTGATACATTGATGCAAAGTCATGTTTTACTTACACATAAATTCTATTATCTGTTTTTGTACGTCTATTCTGTTTCATAACGCTGCTACGAAGTCCTTCAAAGTATGGGGCATTTGTTTAAAATAAGCCTTTACCTGTTTCTTTGAGTTTCTACACGCTTTAGAATCGCGTTAAATTTAGGATGGGACTCTACGGGACTCTCACGTGCACTTCTATCAGCTCAAGGGTCAGTAGAGTACCAATTCTTGAAAAAGAGGCCCTAACGGCAATTGCTCTTTGGTCTCTAATAAACGGGGTGGAGTGGGGTAATGTTGGAAACAATTTCAAGAATTAACAAAAGAGAGGTGGGTTGGAATTAATTTTTGAACAGTGATTCCTGATAGTTGCAAAAAAAATATTGAGATTTGGCAAATCCCCCCCCCCCTGTTCCCCCGTCCCTGTTACCTCGTGATGCTTTTAAATTAATCATGAGGGTTGGCCATCCATTGTTATTCAGGCATCGTGTGCTATCCATATAGTCATAGGACTTGCACAGGCTTATGTAGAAACGATTTTTATTGGCATTTCATAACATCAAGTCACCTTGAGCCCTCACGATGTGGTCTTCGTTGTGTATAAATATTGTTGTAATTATGAGCCTAGAGGTTGGATTGTAGTTTGTCTTCTTCGACGTTATCGCTCTTTTGTACAGGTATTATGAATGCTAAAGCCACCCAAAAAGCTGAACTAATAACCTTGTAGAGTGGATGTTTAATCTTGAGACTCGGTCACATAATGATAAAAATAATAATGTTTCAGACATTTATAATCAATAGTTATCAAGGTGCATGAATTCATACAGCCAAAGTCTGGCAAAAATTTTTATGGTTGACTTATCATGATGTAACATTTTAGTCGGAAACGAACGTTCTTCCACCAAACCGACATCTTACTAAACAAGGCAAGTGAAGACACGATCTTTTAAATCAAATGGGCTCTTTCCATTGTACAAAATGTAACTGGGTGGAAGGTGAAATTTAGCTACCAAGAGCACCTGAGTATAACTTGTATGAGTATGACCCAATCTGTTTTCTTTTCATGTATTTTTACATCTTCCCGATTTGAGATGTCTTTGTAACTTTTTTAAAAAATCGATTGAAAAATGAACTCGAACTGAAATGTGTCATTAAAACAGTGCCATACTGACGGTAAAATGGGTAGGAGAGTGGCCAAGTCACTAGGTTAGCCCTTTGGAAGTAGAAAACGTGATGGTTAAGCAAAGACATTGCCCCATGAAGGATGAAATTGCAAGACTAGTTCTTTCAACATAGCACAATGAGTTTTGAAGAGATACGAGTGAATCAAAGAGTATGTCACCGCCGGAATTCGAACCCGCGACTCACGCTTTTGCGGTGTGTGCTCTTCCAACCGAGCTACAATCAAGGACTTTAATTCATGTAAACAGAGGCCAAATCCTGTTGAGTCCAACCGCCAAATTTTAAAACAGCACATTTTGAAAGGTATATGCCATAGCATTGTGCTGCTCCGAGATGGGTGTCAGAAAACAAGTACAAGCTGAAATATATAGCCTTATCCTTCGACATGTGTCCTGAGGCATTTACCCACTTTTTTGACCTTTTGGAGGAAGACTCTCATTACTTTGTCCACGATTGTAGGTTAACCCGATCTTAACTATTTCTCTAGGTGCTACATTAGTTGCCAATTATCCACCGGTGGGCATCGAAATCCAGCTATATGCAAATTGGGGAATAACCTCTCTGCGCCATGTTGATGAACCAAGGAGGGGCTGCAATCCAGTCCTTCATGCTGTCTAAAGCCCATTGAAAGTTACAAAGTATCATCGATAACACTTTGCAAATTCACTTGTCTTGTTGATACGAAAAACAAAGGAGTTTAGCAATTTATTGGGCAGCGGCAACGTTTTTGACACGGCTTTTGTAAAGTAATACGTCACCTCACCGATGGTTAACTGGTACCTTACACCAAGAGAATGAAATTGAAGGTCTGATAAAGCCTAAAGTCGGCTTGTCTACACAGGTACGGCTTTCTATGTGAAGGTCAGGCAAAGCCTAAAATCGGCATGTCTACACAGGCACGGCTTATTATGTGAAGGTCTGGTAAAGTCTAAGGTAGGCATGTCTACACAGGTACGCCTTTCTATGTGAAGCTCAGGTAAAGCCTAAAGTCGGCATGTCTACACAGGTACGGCTTTCTATGTGAAAGTCAGGTAAAGCCTAAAATCGACATGTCTACACAGGTACGCCTTTCTATGTGAAGGTCTGGTAAAGCCAAGGGTAGGCATGTCTACACAGGTACGCCTTTCTTTGTGATGGTCTGGTAAACCGAAGGCTAGGCATGTCTACACAGGTACGGCTTTCTATGTGAAGGTCAGGTAAAGCCTAAAGTTGGCATGTCTACACAGGTACGTTTTTCTATCTGAAGGTCCTGTAAAGCATAAAATCGGCATGTCTATACAGGTACGCCTTTCTATGTGTAGGTCAGGTAAAGCCTAAAATCGGCATGTCAACACAGGTACGGCTTTCTATGTGAAAGTCTGGTAAGGCCTAGAATTGGCATGTCTATACAGGTACGGCTTTGTATGTAAAGGTCTGGTAAAGCCTAGAATCGGCATGTCTTTACAGGTACAGCTGTCTATGTGAAGGTCTGGTAAAGCCTAGAATCGGCATGTCTATACAGGTACGGCTTTCTATGTGAACGTCAGGTAAAGCCTAAAATCGGCATGTCTACACAGGTACGGCTTTCTTTGTGAAGGTCTGGTAAAGCCTACAATCGTCATGTCTATACAGGTATGGCTTTATATGTGAAGGTCAGGTAAAGCCTAAAATCAGCATGTCTACACAGGTACGCCTTTCTATGTGAGGGTCACGTAAAGCCTACAATCGGCATGTGTACACAGGTACGGCTTTCTATGTGAAGGTCTGGTAAAGCCTAAAATCGTCATGTTCATACAGGTACGGCTTTGTATGTGAAGGTCTGGTAAAGCCTAGAAACGGCATGTCTAAACAGGTACGGTTTTTTATGTGTAGGTCTGGTAAAGCCTAAGGTAGGCATGTCTACAGAGGTACAGCTTTCTATGTGAAGGTCAGGTAAAGCCTAGAATAGGCATGTCTACACAGGTACGCATTTCTATGTGAAGGTCAGGTAAAGCCTACAATCGCATGTCTACACAGGTACGCCTTCTATAAGAAGGTCAAGTAAAGCCTAAAATCGGCATGTCTACACAGGTACGGCTTTTTATGTGAAAGTCTGGTAAAGCCTAAGGTAGGCATGTCTACACAGGTACGGTTTTCTATGTGAAGGTCAGGTAAAGCCTAAAGTTGGCATGTCTACGAAGGTACGGCTTTCTATGTGAAGATCAGGTAAAGCCTAAGGTAGGCATGTTTACACAGGTACGGCTTTCTATGTGAAGGTCAGGTAAAGCCTAAAGTCGGCATGTCTTCACAGGTACGCCTTTCTATGTGAAGGTCAGGTAAAGCCTAAAGTTGGCATGTCTACACAGTTACGCCTTTCTATGTGAAGATCAGGTAAAGCCTAAGGTAGGCATGCCTACACAGGTACGGCTTTCTATGTGAAGGTCAGGTAGGACTCTGTTCTTCGTAAGTAATGGTGACTAACGTCCCTTGACTTGGTATAATATTTATTCTCCTTTATGTCTCACAGAATTATCGTAAATAAGCGTGTGAGCGTGTGTATGAGTGTGAGAGTGCGTGAGTGTCTTTCATAGATTCGCAAAGCCTTTTATAGATGTAGAAATCTTTGAGGCGAACGATCTATGACCCAAGACAAGTGACGTCATTGATGACTTTCTTGCATCTGGACATGGCGATTGTTGTTACAGTGGACGACAACTCTCGGACAATTTGCGTCAGGAGTCAATTCTTTCTGGGACTCCTGGTTTCGAGCCGTCAAACTATTCATAGATGTGCCAAATTTACCGTACAGGGACTACTATCACAATAGCTTCATGATCTTAATGCTGCATCACCTTCTACACCACTTCAGTACTGCATTTCTTCAGTGCTGCACCACTTCAGTGCTACACCACCTTAATGCTGCACCACTTCAGTGCTGCACCACCTTGGTGTCATCGAGAAGAGTGGACATGAAATGTCAGTTTCGAAAAGATACTAGAGAAATACTTTCGATGTTACTTTGTAACTTTCGTTGGGCTTTTGACAGTGTGGTGGACTAGATGGCAGTCCTTCATTGGTCAAGTGACATGGCGCAGAGAGCCTGGTCTGCAACTGCGTAGAAGCTGCATGTCAACTACCAGTGGTGGATGATTGAGAGCTGATGTGGCGACTAGAGATATAGAGTATGTAAAAGCGTCGGGGGTCTCCTACCTCAGTTGGGAGAGCACACTTGGCGACACAGGTTCGAGTCCCCGTTGTGACATATTCTCTATTTCTCTAGTGCCTTTCTCTCAACTAACTAAGCTTCCGATGTATTCATCAGATTATCCTCAGAGTGTAACAAACTGGAAATTACTACGCCATTTATGAACCAACTAAATAAACCACAGAATAAAAAAGAACAAATAATGAGCCTCAAAGGAGGAATTATAACAATGAGAGGAATGGTGAGCCCATTGTTACATTCTAAGTCGGTATTTCATTTTTTCGACATACATTACATATGCGCATTCTTTGCTGGGCGTTGCTGTTTATAACAAAATTACGATTTCCACAATCGCAGACATTTCTACATTTGATATTTCACAGACGCAAAACCCAAGAGCAGAGTTCTATAGCAAAGATTCAGAGATCAGTATAGAATATCACATAGGTATTGAAGAAAAAAGAGCAGAAATCTGTTGCAAGACGAAGAGAGGAACAGAAGTGTTCTTTTTATGAAAACGAAAGCAAATGGAAGTTGTTAGGCATTAAAGGTAAATGATATTACTTTTAATAAAGCAAACAATCAAACAGAAGCAAAATAAGTTACAAAGAGTATATTACGTCTGATGACTGCCCAATTCTGAAGACGGCTTGCCGAACCTCGGCCGTTTATAGAAAAATTTAAAAAATAAATAAAATGTAAACAATAAGTGAGGAGAGAAGATGAGATAGCAGCAGAAGCAACCCTTTATAAAGGTGCCCTCGCTCTAGGGGGAGGGGTGTAGGTAAAAGCAACGCAAGCAAACTATTGTATTCTTGCTGCCATTGCTGATTTCAAAGCAAATGGGGGGGAGTTACGGTCAAAGTGGCTTGATCAAGTCGGTAATGCCCAGTTTGCGATTGTGCTGTGCGGTAAATAACCAGATGAAGAAGTGTCGAAGGACCATTTCGGAACCCTTTTATACAGCTGTCACCGTTCTGTACATATCCTGAGGGATATGTCTGGATATGTTTCCTCCAAACATTTTTTATCTTAGTAGAGTTAGTCCGTCAGCTTTGTACAGAATATATCTAACGCCAAAGTACGACTTCCTCACTTCCTTCTATTTAGCGCGCATACATAATCATCGTTAGGTTGCAACCACATGTCTTCTACAGATATCAATATCCGTTCTTTAGGGATGAAAGGTCAGATATGTCCTTCGTGCTTACTTGCGCCTTTGATTCTGGTGTCTTCCGTGATTTGGCTGACACAAGTGAAACGCCAGGCCTGAGTTCAGGTTCTCCATGGTAGTGAGCGGGGACAGAGCTCATCCTGGAAGATGTTATGCAAGATTTTAAATGTGCCAGGCCTTTTAACATCTGGATATATGCTCCGTTGAGCGATTTTTCGTGGCAATATAGTATAGTGATCAGCAATTACTTGAAATAGACTAAGTTCTTATAATGGACAACCTAATTTTAAGTTTGCAATATATGCTTAAAATCAAAAGATTTGGATAGTAAATTCAAAAAATCAAGGCTATGAATGAAGCAAAGCAATAACTCTGATAGGATTGTAACTATAACGAGGTATTTTAAGCTTTGTAACTTTCTTTAAATCGTCGATTTTCACAAAAATAATTACTATATGTAAATATGTTCAAATAATTAGATCAATTTACCATTTAGCATTAAGTTTGTGATCCTGTGGTATCTGCATCTCTACGCAATGATATATTACGTTCCGTGGTCGTTGGAGGCTGATTAATCTTTTGTAGCCATATCTACTTGCTATAATAATGTGAATCCATTTCAAAAGTAATTTCTATTATCAAATCTGTAGAAGGGCTATAAGACGTAACGAGGTTCTAAGCATTTTGTATTCGGATGGAAAACGTTTGAAGAATACAAAATGATTTACTGGTAAATAGTTCAGACCCAAGTTATCAGATTTCGTAAAACTTACCTGCGAAGAAAGGGGGGTCAGTGTGTACGTAGTTGTGTAAATATTGTCCAAAGTGCGCGGTTTTTCATACTGATATTCTCGATCGCATGCAGCGAGCAGCAATGGCGAGAAAATGTTCTCTAATGCCGGTCTCTCAAACTTGTCCTTCCCATGTTGCTCTAGAGAATGAAATTCCTGCGGATACTTATTATGGTTTCTCTATTGTTACCCAACCTCCGAATAGTCAATGTTAACCTCTTTTGGTTTCCTCCAAGCGCCCCAACATCAGACACTGTACTTTGAAGATGTAAGTTGGCTTTTCACCCCTTCTTTCGATCTTGTACACACGCCTCTAGAGGCAAGCGTGTGCATCACGCACCGCCGTTAGGGTTGAAATTTTGTTTAGCTGGCACAATCAATGTAGTAAGGTAGTACACGTTGGTGTTTTTATATGCAACTCAGTTGCTTAGGTGTGAGGCCTCGATTTGGTCTAAAATCTAAGCAACAAGCTAAGCAACTCGAGGCCTCAAATTTTCTGCGAGGCGCTTATAATATTCCTACAGATTTAGAGTTCTCACTTATAAAAGAATTCTCTCTACGAATTATACCTACAGGTTATATTAATCTATCATAAATCATTAACACATATTGCCTTATACTTCCTATAGAGTGGACATTTTTGCAGCGACATTAAGAAACACTGTATTAAGAATGTCGTTGGCACCACGTAACCAAGGTCGTTATAGCCTAACGAGCGTTTCCGGTTTATAGCGTATTGTGTACAAATGTTATGAATTATCGCTACACAGTTGTTCTTTATCTACCTTGAAAATGGCGTCAAGATGACACCGCAACGTTGGGAAAATACGTTGATATTACCTTTGACTTGTCTTTGCGTTAGCAAATCTTTACTAATAAAGTACTTAATGCCTTGACGGTGTAATAGACCAGCGAATTTCACCGTCGGATTTGAGATTTCTGTATTTGGAATTTGGCAATTGATGTCGCAAATCATCTCCATACCTGATGTTTCTAGCTTACGCTACCTGAGAGCGTGCCCGGTGGCGTCAGCAGGAATTTCCGAAAGGGAGGGGGGAGGAGGTATCACAGCTCATTCAGGTTCTCTGTAACTTCTCCATCTACATCAGAAAGAAATATGCTTTTATATACTCATTGTGGGGGCAAACAAGGGCATATTATCCTCGTTTACTTACAGGTCTTAAGCGATCTTGTGTAAGTCACGGTTAGAAAGGCATAGTATGCCACCATGCCTCCTCAACCCAAACGGCGTGACCTTGGTCGGGCTCACAGGCGCAGAAATGCGTTTAATGGATGCATCAATTCTAGTTTATAAGTCGGCAAAATAACAATTAAGCATTCTTGGCAGGAAGAGAAGTCTTTGCAGTGTGTTTTGATTGGAATGTAGCTATCTTCCTATACGTATCAAGATATCAAACATCTGTTTACAAATTTTGTCGAACATTCTAGAAGTCTATCATTCTTTGCAAACTACGTTAAGTGTATTTAAATTCCCGCAGTATGTTTCGCGTGTAGGCCTCCTTGTATTAAATTCGCGCACCCTAATTGCATAAATTCGCGCAGACTTAAACTGGCGCAACATATATGGGGTGAAAAACAAGAAAATTGATGAAACGAGCTGATTACCCACTTTAGTGCTAATATCTTATCATAAATTTGAACTATTTAACATCATAAAGTTCAATTAGGTTCAATTTGTAGCATTGTAAACGGGTCCTCTTGTTGCAGAGCTGAGTCTATTGCCCGAAAATTAGTAATTCCTGCTCGACCCCAGCCGTTTGCCACGATGGATACGCAATTTTCCATCGAATCGTAGAGCGATGTGAACCATTTCGCATGAAGGACTATATGAATAGTAAAAGGATAACAAAAAATTCTACTAATTCTTTAAAGATATTAAGAAATTGCTATTTTGATTTTGGACCTTTTCATGCGAACAAATATTCGCGGATCTATGGGTCCGTGAAAAAAATTACTGTGCGAATTTAAATACACTTAACGTATCCTATCTACTGAATCGCTGAATACGACCATTTCTATTGAAATCTACACTCGACCTCTATGGCTTGCTCTCAAGGATAAGTCACGTAGAAGAGGGTCCTTGGTTACGTGGTGGCAACATTATGCTTAATACAGTGTTTTCTTAATGCCGCTTCAAAATGTCTACGCTATTAGAGGTATCACACAAGATGTTTTAAATAGTTTGATAGATTTGATTCATGTATAAGTATATTTGGTCAGGGGAATCGTTTCTTGCGCATGAACCCCGAACCTGTAGAAATATTTTGAGCATTTGGTAGAAGTATGGTCCTGACTATGTCGTTACTACCACGTAACCAAGGCCGTTCTAGCTCCTGGTTTAGCCACGTATATTCTGTGGTCTTATATTTGGAAGGATATTTTGGTTATGGTGGAGCTATATTCGGGGGGTTATATTTGGAAGGATATTTTGGTTATAGGGGGCTATATTCGGGGGGTTATATTCGGGATTGTATGATATTTACCGTGGTAAAAAGGGTCCAATGCCACGGTAAAAAAAATTATGTGTGACTTCATTGAATAATCGACCTCTCATTACGTTGCATTTCAGGAGAAAACATCATTTCCACCCAAGGAGAGGAAGACTAAAGCCTCCTCCAACTGAAGAGGAAAGTTTCCAGAAAGAAGAAGATTCAGTTTCAAGAGCTACCATTGAGAGAAAGCTTGCAGAATGGAGGACTTACCTTGATAACAAGCAAAGAAAAAGAAGCCATTATCAACGAGCATTCAAACGGGCAGGGTTAATAAAAGCGGCAGACATTGAAGCAGGTAAGAGCACTCAAAGTAAGATGGTAGATAATGATGTTTGATGACAAGTGCAAAAAGCATTAAAATGAAAAGTAGTATGGACGTGTACACTAATATTTGGTGTTTTGCAAAGTTGTTATTTTCTAATAACTAATGCCCTTGTGAGAAACTGGGTAGAAGCAGGACATCCATTACCTTTTGATGATCCTTTGGAAGCAGAGTTGTCACGAAATGACTGCCCATATTATCACCGTCATAGTCACCATCACTATTACAACTATAAACCATGCTATTTTTGCACTAGCGTGGCTTAAATTTTCTTCCACGTCGTTTGCTGTGGAATATCATCTGTATATTGGCTGCTTTAGTGACGTAGTAGTTAGTAGTAGCTTCAGTAGCAGATTTGTTAACATATTTCTACAATTCCAAAAACGGTGCTTCCCCTTATTGAAAGTGGAACCTTTCTTCAAGGCTAAGAAAAGTTTTAGACAAAGATCAATTCTAAATTCATGTTATTCTCCAGCGACATATAATGCAAGCAGCGAACACTGAATCGACAAAGTTTGAATAAGTCATGTATCGTAGCTAACTTTAAAGAATGTGCAATTACAGGAGGGTGCGTTCCGATAATTGGCGTTACATTAGGTGATGTTCTAGTTTGTGAGAATACAGTATTCGGCGCTCATTTCGAATGCATAAATTTAAGATGCGTTAAAAATGGTTGCGTGTCATTAGCTGTCCACTTTGATGGGAGGACATTAAATAGCATGAAAGAATTAGTGATGACGATCAAACGACCGATGTCTAAAGACTGAGGCAGTTACTGTAAACGTTTGTCACGTTTGAAGCTGACTTAACTTATATTAAGTGAAAACAATTGACATTACAATAACTAAATTAATAGCAACTGATGTTCGTGTCGGACCGTAACACTATGGGTTTTCAACTGGCCGTCGCAGTTTTAGCTAACCACGCCACGAGCCCGACGCTAGCTAAGGGATCAAACTTTAGAGTCAATCTTTACTTTAAACAGATACAAAAAAGACTGTCCGCGAGAACAGACACTTAACATGCCAAAAATAAAATACACATTTTCTTGTTATTGATAGATTTACAACTTAAGCAAACTTTCAAATACATTCGCTATGCCATTAGTGTTCTATTTTCTCTTCAATAACATTTTCATTTGCAATGGAAGTAGACTCCGATCCTCATCTCACTAGCACAGCCATTTAACCCTTTTCAGCTTCTATTTTCGCTCACCTATATAACAAGAGTAAGAAAAACAAGGAGTCAACATTAGTCATCTATCAGAAACTAATTAATGTAACTTAATATTTAACCTTTTTAAATTTACAATGGAACACATTTAAAAATTACATTGAAAATTGCTAACTTGTCCACGAGCTAGTTTGAAAGAATGTTTTTGCGAATTATCAAGTGCCGCTACTAGCAGTAAAGTTCTAAAGATACCGTCAACTAAGGTGGGATAGTTCTCTAAAATTTGGACCAACAGCTAAGTACAAAAAGCAAGAATAAACACTAGAAACATAAAAAATATTCAGTTTTAAAATTCCATTACACAATCAAAACCTAATTTGAAATGTGCCTTGAATCAATAGCTCCGTCAATTTCATAATACCAAACGCAAAAATTGTTAATTTTGTGCGCCTCTATCAAGTTCTGCTTTGCTTGAAATTTGAATTAACATCACCTGGCAAGCAGTAAATGAGGAAACTTGGTATTGAACACTATTAACTATCCAATTTGTACTAGTTGTCTCGTCCTATTTTGTCTTCTATTAATATTGGGGGAAATGCTCTCTTCAAAATTTCATGATAGCAAACACAAACGTTTTTCGCTTTGAACGTTACCAACACTATTTTAAAGACTGAACATGCTTCCTTATTTTGTTTCAATTTAGATCTACCGCCTCAGAACACAAGAACATTCACAAAAATAAACAGCAGGGCTTGTTTTAAACTCGACCAACATAGTAACGGTAAAAACAGTTGCTTGTAATTCACATCCTACCAACAAACGTGAACTTAAGCTTAAACAGGCTGAGATCTACGTGTCAAAAAATACGTATATACCATACTGAATAGTGACCGTATTTCCTATTTTATCCCTTGCCATAAACATCTTTACCAGTTTAAAAAGTTTGCGTAAAGTAGGCCCACTTCATATTTCCTGTTCTTAAAACTTGTCACGAAAACATATTTTGGCTGCAAAGGACAGTAGGAAATGTCAACGTTATCGTCAACTTATTGCAAGAAAGTATTCGCTAATGCTGATGCCAAAGCTAAATATTACCATGAACAGAAGTTTCGGTTTTAAGGAATCAAAACCTACAATTTCATATCATGTAAAATTTGCAAACACATTTTGTCTTTGGTAGCAAACATTGGTACGATTAAGTAGTAGGGAAGAACTAACATCTTCATGATTTCTTTGTGTAATATTTTCAATGTGCCTTCTTAAACAATTGTCTTGTTGCTAAAGTGTAGTGAAACAAAATGCCAAAGCCCATTAAAGTTAGAAAGTGTCATCGAGAAGAGAGGATTTAAAGTGTTCGTTTTGAAAAGAACATTAGAGAAATAGAAAATATGTCACCACCGGGGGTCGAACCTGTGACCCACGCTTTCGCGGCGTGCGCTCTACCAACTGAGCTAGGTGAGCTCTCTTCTCGATGTCAAATTTTGTGATACCCCTAAGTTTTGGAAGCTTGGTTTCAACTCATCCAAGCTTTCTGAACGTTTTGCGCTCAAGACATGAATAACAGCATATAGCTTTCAGTAGTACTTATTACTTTCTGGAATTTTTTGCATGCATAATAGTAAAAACAACCCACTTTCCTATCAGAATCTTTCGGGTCATTGGGCAATATTTGTAAAACTCCATGCAAGTCAGGTCCTACAACACTTGGCCAGTGTGACGTGCAGTTCATGAGTAATGAACTTTCATTTCTAATAATTGGTATTTCCATATTACTATATTTTGTTGCTTCACTGGCTCAGAGTTTCAAAATAATTCCCCATACGATGGTTAAGAAATCTGTAAATTGCAGTGGTGGATGTGAGATAAAAGAATATTCCAGCCTACGTGCTTGTAAAGATAACACCCTCAGAATAGAGTTTGCATCGATCTCTTTCAAATGGTGTCTTCCTTTAAATTTAGCATTAACAGTCTATATTAAGAGTACTAAAGAATTCTTGGGGCACGTTATCAGGCAAGAAGAGTGGGAAGAGTTGATGCTAACAGTGACATTAGAGGGGGAAAGAGCAAGGAGAAGGCAGAGAACTACTTTCTTGTCAAACATATGTAATCGGTTAAATAATGGCATAAAGCCAGTGGGTCTTCTACATCTGGCCAAGGATAGAAAGGGTTGGGCAGTCATGGCAGCCAATGTCTTAAGACAAGGCAACTAATTAGATCAATGAAAGAATGATTTCAAGTTATATTCCCTAGGACGTCCCTTGCGATGAATGGCCATTTTAACGACAGATCAGAATATATGTTTTCTTTATCCTTGATACGTACAAAACTAACCCGACTTTTGGTCTCAAGTTTTTATACTTCTCTCTATGTTTGCATTACAGAAGCATTCACTTCCATTAAAGAAATGTAGCCACGAATTCGATGACCATTTATGAGATGTATCCTAGCAACACCAGGAACATATATAAAGTGATGCTCGATGATAAAGTGATTATGTATGATTGTTTATTCCTCAGTCCTAGCTTAATTAATTACTCGGTTATCTGTTTATTCTTTTCTCCTTGATATGCTGTATGGTGTGAAATTTTTCATGCTTAAGTAATTTATGGAATTTTATAATCGACTTAACTCAAACAATAATGTGTTTACTTTAGTTTTCGGGTTGGACTGAATACAATAGACTAGCTGTAAACTACGCATATAGAGCTTCAAAGAACGGGCAAGGTACGTGCAAATGTCGTATTTACAGCCTGAGATTGTTGAAATGGTATGTGACGAGTTGCATCAAATTATCAGAAGGACAGAAATAAAATTAAGGGCACTAAAGATTTGTGTGTCGGTGGCCTAGCCACAGGGTGTTGTGATGCGTAAGTGTGAGTGTACTGAGTGTATGCGTATGTCTTGCACAACCAAACTGGAAGCATTAGAATGTTCTCAGATACGTAACAAAACAGAAATTGTACACCATAACGTAAAATTAAAGGCCAGTCATCATTCAGAGGAATTTTCTGAGTGGCCAGAAAATTGTTTTGTTTGCAACAGAAAATGAGGATTTGCATTTGAATAAAAATTAAAAAGGGGTTATTGAAATTCCGCCCGCTCAAAAATCCCACGGACTATAGCATGAATTTATAAGTTTTTGTGAAAGCTCTATTATGTCTTCGGGTCTTGCATTTTAGTATGATAATTGAAGGTAAGCAGCTTAAAAAAGATGAAGGGACTATATAGGGCTTTTGCTCATAATTGGATCTAACAGAACTTATTTACACGAAAATTTTTCTCGTAAATTGAACTGTACGTCTTTCTGTTTTTCTTTTCTTTCGCAATAAAACTTCTATGCAATAGTAATGAAACCATTTTAAACATCATGTATATTTTGAGCACAGCAGATCCATGTGATTGCTTCTTCTTCATCATCCTCACTTATCATACAAGGAACAGCCTCGTACACATGATTATCTTCGCTTTCGTTACCGATAGCACTATTTTCATTAGACTCTGCATTGTCGCGCACTGCATTATCTTTTATCACTCCGAGTACAACCCCAAACGCATTACCGTCACCACTCTCGTTAGCGACAGTACCAGTCCCATTTGCCTCTTCACTGTCACTACCTTCGTCCTGCGCTAGTGTTAGTGAATTCGTTCTTGCAAGCCTGCATTTCTTCATCAATTGGATAAAAATTCTGTAGGATGTTGTATTTCTTTGATATGCAGAAACGATTAGGTGTACTTCTCACTCTTTGCAGATAATTTTGATGTCAGCATCATTTTTAGCTGCAAAAATTGATACGAACGTAACGTCAGTCTCCCTTACTAAGCACTGCAAAATCCCAGCCTATAACACGCACAAATTTCGCTTATATTGATATTTAGGTCCTGGACGTTTTGCGTGGGGTGGAGGAGCTTTAAAGGAAAACGGTAATAACGAAACGTTGTCAAAATTGTACTTTCCTTCTTGGTTATCTACCAATAAGCATAATTATTTTTATTATATAAATAAATAGATAAATCAATCAATACATTAAAATAATTAATAAATATAATTTATCAAACGAAAAATAACGCTATCTTATCGCAGCATCTTACGGTTAACTAACGGTGCAAGATGATAGCTGCCAATATTTAAGTTAATGTAGTCCGTATTTTGAATGATAGCTGCTGCCTTCCTTTCAAAATACAAGCAATACGTTGTCACTTCCAGTATACAAAGACCCGACAAAGTCTTAAAGAAAAGACGAAACGTTGTCAAAATTGTAGTTTCCTTCTTGGTTCTCTACCTATAAGCAGTCTCAATTTTAGTTTAGTCTGTTCGTAGTTTGAGTTTAATTGATACACATATGCATGTAAAACGTCCTCCTGATTGAAGGCCTGCTCATCAGGAAATACACTCGCAGACAAATGGGAAGCACCAAAACACAACACAACACAAGCCGGAAATGGCAATGGCAGTGAAGATCCAGTGAACTAAATGATTATTTACATACGGGATTCTAAACGTATTTTACCTGGGTGTCACAGCCGGGCCCAAGTACAGCGTTCATCCGTATTTCCAGACATAAACAGAGATTGATTGACATCCCAGACATTATTATTGTTTGAATCTCCTTGAGATCTGAATATGCTATACATTGACAGCCGATTCGAAATGTCTAACACCTGAAGAAGTTAATGGATTGCTATTAGGGCTGTAATAGCGCTCGGCTGCGAACATGTAAACAAAGATTTACAGCCTCGCCGTGGCGCCCTTCACCAAAATCCGCTATCCAGCTCTGCCCTCCGCCAATCGACTGCCTTCCTCATACTCCCACAGACCCTCATAACATCCTCACAAAAGCGGGTCTTTGGTCATCCTCTGGGGCCATAAACTGCACCAGTCAAAAGAAATCTATCTAATGACTCATTGTTCCTGATTACATGTCCAATAAAACTAAGTTTCCTTTGCAAGATTACATCCAATAAACGAATTTCTGGCTTAAATCTTCTTAATACCTCAGCATTCGTTGTTTTTAACGTCCAAGATATTGGAAGGACTCCTCTGAAACACCATAATTCGAAGCTTTCCATCTTCGTTTTGTCGGATTCTGTGAGCGCCCAACATTCTGCACCATAGGACGTTACAGAGAAGACGAGAGACGTTAGTAATCTCCTTTTTATGGTTAGGGAAATTCTTTTATCTTTCCATACTTTGGCAAGGGAGACTGTTGCATTCCTACCAGTTCCTTTAAAACTAGGACACATTTTATAGTAAAAAGATACGTCAACTATCTCTTTTAACGGACAGAACCATGACTTCACCAGAATATAACCACAATAACTCACGACCAAATATCATATTTTCCACCTTATGCCATTCATGTAGTATTTAAGTAAATACCTTTCCAGACTGCCTTTGCCATGTCAAATAAATCTGAAGCCCTTTGTGGAGTCAAGGTGACAGTGTTAAGCAGGACTATTCTACACACACTCGAAATGAATAGCAACGACTTTTGAGTCTGACTTTTGAGTCTGACATAAAAGAAACTGCTTGAGGTTTCTCTGGCAGAAGCAGGTGTAATGTGTTGGCGAAAAGCAACTGATCACTGGGGGCTTTTAAAGTACTGCGCGATGAATTCTACAAAACTCCTAGATAACGAGGTTGTTAATTTCTGGGATGAAAGTTCTTGATCGAACCATGTCTTTGTAAATACATTAGGACAATTTCTATTTATCTTACCGAAATTTCGTATCAGGTCTCACTACACACTGAGTGGAATGTTCTACAACAGTGAAGAATACACATATCATTTTACATAAATTCAGATGTCTTCTGCAACTGAGATTACTGACCCTAACGTCCATTTAATATTGGTGAACATGTCAATAATACAGACGTCAAAACGTTTGCGCTGCAATGACAGAAAAGGGGAGAACAACTGTTGACGCCTGGTAGCTTTCAATAGCCTCTGTGGTGGGAAGGTGCAGGCGTAATACCAGGGATCTTCGGAAAGGCCCAACAGCCCCAGTAAGAAGTAATAAAGTAAGTAATTTAATGCCTTTGTTGTAGACAGTACACGCCACTAAAACAAAAATACGAACACGAAGTTGAGAAACGAGTCGACGCTTGAGTGATTGTACAACAGCTTTTCGTACTAACTGTCGGCTTTGCAGTACTTTGATGGCCTGATATTTTTCGTCGTCTTTCGAATTTCGTTCCCTATCCCTTGACGTCTATCGGTATTATTGACTCTGAGCCTGTGATCGGAACAAGTGGACCTGGCCAAAACTATTTCGTTAACTTCAATACAAGTTAAGACAAGGGGCTGACAGGTTCGCAGGTTCGCTAATTAATGTCTTAGTTGCCAAAGCTTTACTTTCGCATGCTCTGGATTCGGCTTCACTTGTTATAAATTATGTTGATATACTTAGTTTTTCCTACATAATACTCTTGCTTAATAGCAGATTGAAACATAGATTTCTGTCTATTGTGTTGCTGACGTGGGCAATGCTCAATTTCGAAAACGAGAATGTAAGTTATGAAAACATGTTGCCACGATGACGAGCTTTGTTGCCATTCTTGGCTGAGTTTACGGCATTTGGCAATTTGTTTCCCCATTCTACTTTTGACTATTCTTTGTGGTGCTGTAACCAACATTACTCGGAATTACTCGAAGTCAGTCATAAAGCATCACAATACCGCTGCTTAAGTGATTTTATTACCAACTTTTACACACCTGCATCTTCTTCTACCACATCTCGGATGATTGCTACTTAATATCATCGAGAAGAGAGGATTTGAAATATTCAATAGAAATCAAAAATATGACAACATTTGGAACCCATGGCCCTTGCTTTCGCGGCGTGTGCTCTACCAACCGAGCTAAGTCCATCTAAATGCTAGCACACTTTCGCTCTAGTCACCACATCAGCTCTCAATTATTCACCAGCGACTCACATCTAGCTCTACGCAGATTAGATAGCGGCCGTATTGCACCATGTGACTTGACCACAAAGGACTACCACCCGGTCCTTCCTTTTTTTCCAAAGTTACAAAGTAGCAACGAATCATCGAGGAGAGCGAAACAGAATACCGTATTTCCTCTTATAAATTCACCTACAAGGTGCGGCGCTAATTAGAGGACGGCGCAAATAAGAGGGCGGCGCTAATTAGAGGACGGCGCAAATAAGAGGGCGGCGCTTATAAATATTTAAAATGATTATGAGCGTGAGTCCGCAAAAATTTTGATATTTTTCTGGCTTATGAAAAATAATTCAGAAGCTTCCTAACTAATTCGGTCAGCTTCCTAACTAATTCAGAAGCTTCAAAACCTTTTTTTACTGTGTAATTACCCTTCCGTATGGTTTTTCCCTTTTTCTAATTAGCGCCACAATTTTAGGTCAGGCGCTAATTTGAGAAGAAGAAATACGGTATGTCTACATCGGAGTTCGCTTTACTCAGTTGGTACAGCACTCACCACGAGGACGCGGTTTGGGGATTCGATTCCCGGTTGCGGCACATATTTCTAGTCCTTAGAGTCTTTTCAAAATCGATTATTCTTTAGCAATACTACGAATTGTCTATATACTTCTCCGGATATGTGGCTGATGTCAGAACTATTTTGAGAATAATCATTTGTGTCCGTATTCTTCCGTCAAAACTCCGTTCTTTTAGGACCACATGGGAACTACTTTGCATGTTGACAGGCAACAGCTCATGCTGTGTATTTTACCTTCCAAATATTTCATAAGCAAGAGATAACCGTATCAAACACGAGGGATAGTTCATACATTTCATCCCCTAACTTTCAATATCCCCTATCAAAATCTCTATCAAAGCAAGAGATAACCGTATCAAACACGAGGGATAGTTCATACGTTTCATCCCCTAACTTTCAATATCCCCTATCAAAATCTCTATCAAAGCAAGAGATAACCATATCAAACACGAGTAATAGTTCATACATTTCATCCCCTAACTTTCAATATCCCCTATCAAAATCTCTATCAAAGCAAGAGATAACCGTATCAAACACGAGGGATGGTTCATACATTTCATCCCCCAATTATTAATATCCCCTATCAAAATCTCTATCAAAGCAAGAGATAACCGTAATAAGCACGAGGGATGGTTCATACATTTCATCCCCCAATTATTAATATCCCCTATCAAAATCTCTATCAAAGCAAGAGATAACCGTATCAAACACGAGGGATAATTCATACATCTCATCGACTAACTTTAAATATCCCCTATCGAAATTTCTATAGGACAAAAATAGTTTGGATTATGAACTGAGCAATACTTTAAATAATTTTAAGACCTGTCGCAGATTTGAACAATTTTACCTAAAAAACGTAATCTACAAACTCGATATGTTTTTGAAAGATGCTTCAAAGTTGTTCACAATTGCGTTTTAGTGAGAACTGGTTTCTCTTATAATGTGGTTCATGACATTTCGACTTGTTTCCATCGTAAAGCTTGACGCGGAAGCATATGCTGAAATTTTTATTCCTGGTGGGAGTAGCTATTGCAAAAAAGAAGAGGAAGTTATATCTGCCTGCTTAATCTTAATATTTCACTGTCAGTACTTCCTGGGCGTACTGTATTTGACTAATTGTCAATCAAGGCAAAACCTAGCAACATGAATATTGGCTCTGATTAACAACATATCAGGAAAAAAGCAGCACTATGAAGAACATTCGTGACATCACAATAGACGTACGCGTCTCTCTACAAATTTCAAAGTGCCATCTACAGCAATAGGAATGAACTACAACTTATCTTCGGCAGACACCATGGTAGAAGTAAACTGCGATCAATATATGTACGACCTGTACGTTTTTACACCTTGGTACAAGATAATAACGATGATAAAAGCGGTTGCAGATATTGTTATCTCCATAGCTTCGACAGTGGCCAACGGTCTTGTGCTACTATCAACATGGTGTAACCAAGGCGAAATTTCCTCCATGGAGAAAGTAAACTGCATGCTTGCCATTCCTGATTTCCTTACTACATCTGTGGCTACATCAGTTAGCATTGCATTCTTTGTAGAGACTTACAATGGTAGATTTGGTTGCACACTGTACACGTGTATGGCATTTTTGATGGCCTTCTTTAACTTGTGGTCATTTCTTAACATTTCAGCCACAATCACGGACCGATTCCTTGCTACTTTTTACCCGTATGTGTACGAGAGATGGACCATTATAGTTAACATATAGCCAAAGTATCCAGCCGTAATCTCGCTGCTTGTTGCTTGCCTTTTGACATCGTTAATAATGATTGGATCGGTGAGTGATCCTGCTGAGCTTTCTTGTCTTTTGTTAGTGTTTTCACAAGTAATCTCGGCATGTGATACCATCTATCAGAGCTGGTATCACAACTATCAATGTTGTAAATTTGACGTTTTTTGTCATCAACAAGAACCTCATATGCATTTGAAATCTCTTGGAAACGGATTGTGGCTTCTTCCTGATTGTCTGGGTTTTTATCAGGATGCCATCTCATAGCCAAACAACGGTACGACTTCTTTATCTCTGCCTTAATTTCATTTGTCTTCATACATCTAATCTTGTTTCTGTTTAACTTTAGAATAGCATAGTAGTCATTTTTCATAGTTACTTTTCCCCTTGGCATGATACAAACTTGTTAAATATTTGTCCAACCTGATTTCTAGCGTTGCTATTTTAGCACTGAGGCTGAACAATGTCCTGTATTCTATTTATACTATGAATGACGTCATTTAGTTTTAACTTGACTTGACTCTTCACCTAAATTTACAGCAGTCTTAAGTTAAGACTGATTAAAACTTTGGTGTGACGTCATGTTTTGTTTTCGATTAGCTGCTGTTAAAAAGTGATGACGTTAATAACACAAGAAAAGTTGTAATCACCACAGAAATAGGTATTTATCTTGATTAATCCAAAAATATAACAATCAAACAGTATTTGACGTTAAAATGCAAAAATTACGGATACTAACAATAATAAAACTGTGTTGGAAGAGGGATGGGAAAGGCAGACAATGTGTTGTAACGCAAATTCGTCATGGCTTCTTCCGTAAATGTATGTTTTAAGACAGAAATTGGATTAGTGGTGGTACCAGTCTCTCTTGTGCCTTGGGCAAAATCTTGATCATCCCTTTCCCCCTGTAATCTCATAAATTTATTGGCTAAACTCTAACAAAATTTTCATTTGTTAACAAAATTGTTTTCCATTTATTCTTTTATTAATGATTAATTTCTTCTAATTCGATTTTGAATAATTTGATTATAATTACTTATTTTGTTTTTGATTATTATTGTTTAATTTATTTTACTAGTTTTATTTCTTAGTTTGTCTTATTAATTAATCTAATGTATTAACTACACCCCCTTCTGTAGTAAAATAAAAATTAATTAAAAAATAAACAGTTAGCAATTAACAAGATTACTGACGTTTCTTGACTACTAAGGTCCCAGCGTCTTCCCTGCAGTGTGTTGCTACACTAAGATTCGAGCTCTGGGTCTCATATGACCAACCACTACATGACCTCAGATGAATCAGTCAATGAATCAGATCACGTGACAGAATACATAGCAAAGAAGCAAGGAATAAATAACAAACAAGCAAGGAAATTAAACAACAGTACAAATTACAAGAACCCACAGAAACAGAATACAACGCGAAATACCTAATCTAACGACAAAATAAATTAATCTTATAAACTTATTTTTAATTACACTATAAGCCTACGTGGACTTTTGATCCACCCATAGCAAGGTAAATTAAAAGGCAGTATGCGTTTCCAGGTTTTCAAGATAGCGTATCTACGTCATCTCATAATAGGCTTGATGGATTAAGTTGGCGAAACTCTTGGAAAGATTAAGTTGGAAAAACTCTTGGAAAGATTAAATTGGTAAAACTCTTGAAAAGATTATGTTGGAAAAACTCTTGATATGACCTAAAAATTTTACTCAGGAAATTGGGGGTACCCACAATCTTATTGCTTCTAATGTAAATTTCGTCCCCTTGATGTATTCGTGGTTAGTATGGTTTCCTTTATATTACTATTCAGGGCATAGCCGAACCTTCATTAAATACTGTCAATATCCACCAATTACGTCAGCAGTATCGTAAGGTTGCACTTAGAAGTGTCACGTGCCTTTGCGTGTAAGAGGTGGCTCTCCTAACGTGTCGGAAGAGCATAGTAATTTTTACAAGGCTGACGTAGGCCCAAGAATGCTTTCCTCATTTTCCAATGGGAACAGCATTAACATGTATGTGTGTAACACACCGAACGTGTTAATTGAGTGGTGTTCACATCAAAGTAGCATTGACTCAAGAGCTTTTTGAGCGCATTCTCGAAGGGTAGTAACATTCCCTTTAGGGTGACATAGACTCGAGGTGATTATGCTTCTCAAAAGCGAACTGCATTTTCTCTAGCCCGCACGGCAAGCCACATTCAGTTTTAGCTAAGTTTCGAAAATAAGGTAAATTTTCTTGCCGAACAACATGCTTCTCAGGCTGCAATGTTTTAAATGAAATGATGGTTTCTTCTTGTGTTGCTAAATAATATTGAGCTACCTTTTTAACGTGCTATTGCACAGATCCTAACTGCAGTGTTGTTATGATCAACGGTTCCAAATTATGATTTCGTAGGCTAAAGATGTGTACAATTTAAAAATGGCTATTTACAACTAGTTCCTCATGACTGAGAAGTTCATCGTGATTAAGAAGGTTTGATACCTTTACGCTATGTCATGGTAAGAAATAGATCATGTTTGAAGTTACTGCCGTGCTTTGCAGACGTAAGGGGGTCAGAATCTCCCCGGTTTATCCCCTCCTGACTTTGCATTCTTTAATAAATCGCCGTAGGCATATATTTAGTGCAAAACCCCAAATCTGCCACGTTCGCATCGACAATTCACTACCAGTGCACCTTTCTCAGATATACACAGATGATCTCTCTGTTTTAGCGTTCATTATCCGTATAAGATTGTCGTTATGAAGATTAAATTCGTTTTTATTGTCTTTGTAAATAGCTATCCTGGACCCCAGTAATCCAGACGTTGGACTCAAGGTGAAAATCGCTGACCTTGGAAATGCTTGCTGGATTGTAAGTGCTTTCATTTCATTGTTTGGCTTACGATTTTCGAAATTGTTTATTTAAAGCATTCGGAACGGTTCTATTTGACCCCAGAAGCCTTCATCAAACAGACGTTACCGAATCTTGAAACTGAAGCGCATGTTAGTTATCGTTTTAGTGGGTTGTTTGAGCTGCCTTTAAAGTGAGAATCGTTGGAGACATCTAACGATATGTGACTATACTTCAAGTTATTTTCTTTCAAACATCGATTGAGTTTTCTATCACTAATTTACAATGAGTTAGCAAATTTGATCACACTCAAAGAATAATATAGAACAGTCGCCCCCAACCTTTTGGACCCTCGGTACCTCCTATTTATCTTAACCACCTCCTAGTACTCTTTACCCTAAATGAAAGAATTGAGAAAACATAGTTTATGGCAACTGTTATCTATTTTCATCACTGCATTCTATCCTGCAGCTCACTAACAAGACCTACGTGTCTTCCACTAATTTGGGTTGACGGAGGCGCTTCTCCAGAATATCCTGTCATTTGCTTGACTGATTGTTAGTAGCTAAGCCCTTACCAGTTCTTGATGTTGTCCATTCACGTTTGTCGATGTCTCCCCCTCTGACGCTTTGCCTCAAGGTTACCTACAAAGATATGCTTTTGCAATCACAATCTCCATGTTAGTGAATATCTTTGCAAACCTTGATAAATCTGTATATCTATGGGTCGAATAGAGAGGATTTGAAAAGAGAAGTTTAAACTTGTCCTTTATAATATTTCGTAACTTTCAATGGGCTTTGGACGGATTGATACTTTGGATGGCAGTCCATCATTGGCTAAGTAACATGGCGCAAGGAGGCTGGTTTCTAAATTGCGTAGAAATGGATGTCAATAAAGAAAGGTTGAGGACTGGAAGCTAATGTGGTAACTAGAGAAATTGAGTGTGTAAACATCGGGACTCGCCCTAACTCAGTTGATAAAGCATATGCAGCTCGTGCGTTAGTCACGTGTTCATGTCCAGGCGGTAACATATTGTGTTGTTTTACAGTATATTTCCAAAGTCACCATTTCCAAATGCTCTCTTATCGATGATATTCGATAGAGTTTACAGAGGTTTCTAAGAGTACACTAATAACTTCTTCTTCTTCTTCTTTATGGTCTATCTTATCCGGCTGAACTGCCAGGTCGGTGGCCAGTATATTCCTCCTCCACGTAACACGTTTGTAAACGTCCCCTCTTTTGTGTCAGTTGCTTTCATATCCTTTTTTATATTGTCAGTCCATCCTAATACTGGTCTTCTTCTTCTAATTCTGCTATCCACCTCAATTTCCATGTTTCACTAGCAAGATCAAGAGGTCTTAAAATAAACCCAAAAATGCGATCAGACTGTCGCTCCATATGGTATAACGCAGGATCAGATCCTCCTTTATATCTATCTTTTAAGGAATAATCACCAACGTATTAAATAGATTTGGACACCGATTGCTCTTGGTCTTCTATTCATGTCAAAGTCTGTCAATACTCGATATAAAATCCCATGAGCTTACGCCTATTAGTTTAAGAGACGAAAGAAGGCGTGTCTCGCAATGAATAAGATAAAAATGATATGAAATACGATTAATAGAAGTATATTCTTCTATGCAAAGTAGAAGTAAACCATACCACACAAATCCAAATCTCCCCTTTGTTTCCTGGTCTTCTATTCATTGAGCTAGCTTCTCAAGTCTTCAACTGCTGCTGTTCTACTGATTTCGCACAGGGACCTCAATCACTGACTACCTCATCTACCCAACCTGTCTTTTATTGTGCTTATGATCGTATTTATTCAGCCCACCTTCTCTTAACGCATGCTAAAAGAACTTATACTGTTTTCATCTTCTGGAATCGATCAACATTTTCTATTTGCTTTTTACGTCTATCGTGCCATGAAGTACAAGACAATTTAAAAACAGATAGTAGAGGCGTACCTCGAAGCTAGTATAGTTAGTTCTATCGTCTCTCATATATTTTCTAAACAAGAAGAAGGATGTTACGTTTCACATCTTTTCTCTTCACAATGCATTTTGCGTGATTGGTTAGCCTTCACCGAGCGTAGTAGTAGTAGTAGTAGTAGTAGTAGTAGTAGTAGTAGTAGTAGTAGTAGTAGTAGTAGTAGTAGTAGTAGTATTCTACTTTCTCAATTTATTGAACTTCCTCAATTTATTGAACTTCGATTGATTCATTTTTTTCTTTAGTTTTTATTTAAATCCTTATATTATGCAGGAGGCACTAAACGTGTGGCTTTCACTAAAACTATAACGACTATATATAAAATTAAAGTAACAGAAATACAAAGAGTAGTCGATACAGTTAAACAATAAGGTCTATAAAGTACAATGACTAAACGATTG
The DNA here is from genome assembly GCA_010016025.2 of Alatinidae sp. Z8VKAUB7J3. Lineage (NCBI taxonomy): Eukaryota > Metazoa > Cnidaria > Cubozoa > Carybdeida > Alatinidae > Alatinidae sp. Z8VKAUB7J3. The sequence goes on along the minus strand of JAAAKM020073195.1, from coordinate 45,912,656 downwards.
CTGTTACATTTTGCCGCTACATTAACTTCTTAACAAGACGCTAATGACTCTCTCTGCTTTAAGGAAAATGAGAAGCTGTTCCATGTCTGGCAAGTAGTACCAGTAAAAGTTCTGCCACCTTCGGTCTTTTGTAACGCAGACACGCTAAATTATAGTTCGAATATCTTGAATTTTATTTGCGTATATCGCTATTTACAGTGATACTTTCATGAAGACATATAGGCAAGTCACTTTTATGCGATCACACATTTCATAATTTTTTCGTCCTCATAAAACGATAACCACTTTAAGCAATTAAATCAGACGATACTAAAGATTACTCTTTCTGCTCTCTTTTTCAAGTTTAGTACTCATCCCAGCCTGTCACAGGATGTTCAGATGCCACCTACCTAGTTTAATAACGGCTTTATTATATTGTAGTACATCAGCCAATGTTTTAGAGGTAAGCTACTTCCTATTTTTCTTGAAATATTGATGTGCTGCGAGAGCCTCTTGCATAAATTATCAACTTGCTGACAGAAATATAGTTCTTCACCAATTAAGCCCCAGTTGCTTTCATTGTTTAGCAAAGTATCCACCTAATGCATCTTATAAATTGAAATACGAAATATTAACTTTCTTTTCTGAGACAAAGCGTGCATCATTGAATTATATCTTCTATCCTTTTCCTAAATAAAATATCAAGCCTTAACATCTTTTGTCGTAAGCCCAGATGATTCTGTTGTCCCCGCAATGTACGCGACAGCCTATAACCTTGATGTTTTCTTCCATAAAACTAACCCGATTTGTCTATCCATCCTACATCTTGAGTATTTGTATGTAACGCTAGCTGATCATCGGAATCAAAATCACTACGACCAAAATTTACGGGTGGTCGCTCCTGGTTCAAGTTCCTCTTTTCGTGTTTGAATACTCATTCTTGTTACTTCCTGCAGTCTCTTACCCATATACATGCAAATGTACTTTTTCAGGGGTAATGTATCGCAAAAAAAATGATTGATTCTTCCTTTAGTTTTCATAATTCGATAGTCAAGGTAAGGCTTGACCCCTTGCAGAACCTCTCATGCTCCATTTGACGATATGTACTGACGAATGTGAATATGTTTACTTTGTTCCATATGCAAACAATTATATGTTCATGCTTTTTTGGACTTCAGGAGCAAATTTAGTCGACGGTCGAACTTATGTAGAGATATACAGTTTAATATTGAACACCTATGTTCACAAAGGTTTTCTCCATTCAACTTTGCAAACCTCGTACTTCCAAATATTTCATATTACGACATTACCATTATATTTTTAATGTATTCCTTGCATTCAAACACGTAAAGTAATGTGATCGTCTAGATCTTGTGATTCGATCGCTTCTTAAATTTAAAATTGATTAACCTTCCGCACGAAAAGCATCAGTCCAAAGAGCACCCTCTATAACATAGACTCCAATTCAAACCTAGGCAGACGATCAAAAGATATCAGGTTGCTTTAGCAATGCAAAGTCCCATTCATCGTGTTCTAACCTTTATTCAGTACCCTGCCTAAAATCAACATGAGAGCATCTAGAGACTTGGTGGACTTACATAAAAATTGGTGGACTTACATAAAAGTATCTGAAGTTTGAGAGAACTAAAAAAAGTTCGAAAATTAAAAATTCTGATAACATCAGCACCCTTTTCGGCAAAATTTGCGAAATCTACAAAAGTCAAATTTTTTATTGCAAATCCCACGTTTCAAATGAGGGGAGAGATAAAATAAGATTTGCTTGTTAAGGATATGTAAGTTGCAAATAGTTGATATTTGCATTTTTTGTAATATTCAGGTTGTAATATGGACTTAGATCTATTAAAAAGTACTAAAAGCTAGATAAATATTTAGCTTTATTAGAAAGTGAAAAAAATATATTTGATATAATGTGAAACCCTTTTAACTACTTATAGATGCAATTGAAATAAAGGTATTGCTTGAAAGTCAATATAAAAGCAATGATATAAATCTGTAAAAACATTCCTTTATGCTAATGTTAGCTTTCCTAAGTTATTGTTTTGTATTAGTAAAATCCGCCAAAATCTCTAACTTTTTGGCGTTCCATATCTTCCTTTATAGTAAAGAAAGCGTAGTTTACCAGTCGATTACATTTCGGCCTCATAAAGGGATTCATATTTGCACGTATTCACTTCCTTCCAGTGTTAGTAAGAATGGATCTGTGAAAAGTCCTGAAATCTGAGCTTACTGCGTTGAAGAAATTGACAATATCTTGAGGTGTGGATTGATGTTGACGCCAAAATTTGGCCAATATATTCCCAAATAACAGATATTAAAAATCACTATAACCCAGACTTTCTACTATGTACTTGTTTGTTGATATTTAGAGAAGCTTGGTTTGGAGGTGGGGGAGGGATTTACCCTCCCGTACCGAATAGGGTTTAGTAAGGCAACAGTATTCAAGGGTTTAGGCTGCCCTCTGGTCTTAACAAACTTTGCAAAATAACGCTTATCGTGAGTCGATAGTCCCTACAAATCTTTGCAAGATCTTCTCACCAAAGATATCAAATACACTTTTTTGTTGGAAGTGAGGAATTTATAGGCCATCTTCTTGTCCTCCACTGGGGCACATAGCAAAACTTCAATGTCTTCGTTTCCAGTTAGATGTCACACAATGTCAGCTCCTCCCTTTTTATTGATCTTGTGGCATTGGCCAACATATATATGGATAAAACTCGTAACACTCTTCCAAAGGCCAACATATAGAAGGCTTTGATTTTCTTTTTTTTCTGTGGCTATTATGTCGTCTTTAAGCAACTAGCTTTGTAAAAAGCAAACCTATGCAAAATATGTTGACTGAGACACAAACTGCTACAAAGTATTTTCGGCGTTGGCCTGGGCGCGTAGGAGACCGGATAAAGGCAATATCTTGTTCATCCAAATTCCATATGCATGAGTAATTTTGTAATATTGGCAAACCAGTGTTAGCTCCTATTATAATGACGATCTATCTTAAACAACGGGAAAAAAATGGTCTCAACCAAAGCCTGTCAAACATAACATTGTTGGTATAATTTGATGCAATAGCGATAAATTTAAGCTGTGATCTCTCACCATGGTGACGCCTTTGCATTTAAAAGTTGTCACGAAGAGAAATAGTCTAGTATTAGCTTGCATTACATGTATAATGTATAACGACGATTTATGTCTCAACCAAAGCTTGTAGAACATAATATTTTATGGTTGGTATAATTTGATTCAATAGCAAGAAATTTAGGCTGTCATTTTCCACCATGGTGACGTTTTAGCAATTACAAGATGTCACGAAAAGAAGTAGCTCAGGCAGTCCAAGTCGACAACATGCTAAAATAACAAACACATGAAATAATGCTATCCCCTTCGTTTTAAGCTAAAATTATCCAAACTGACGTTCTTCTTTGAAGAATGAATATCGGTTTCCTCGCAAGTTAGTATCACCAAGAACATTCCTTATAAGCAACTTGCGGATATGGGACGAAAGAACAATAAGGATTGTACTAGATGTAGATGTTAATTTGCTTTGATTTGACGATTTTATTTGAAATCAAGAGTTATCAGTGAACTACTTCTTCCAATTCCTGATTTACAATGAGAACTTCACAGCTTTCTTGCCATCATCTGTATTACCTTTCTCAATAATTTTTTACCAATTTGATTAATTTCTAAACAAGCTATTCAGGTGGTGTTTATCTCCTTACTCGCTTCTCTCCATACGACTGCTGTGACCAGCCTGTTGCAAAATTGTTCGGCAAAATGAATCTGTCTCTTAATGCAATATCTGTCACTCAATGCAATACTTGTTTACGTACAAGAAATGAAGTATGAAAGAATTTCCCGCATTGTGCCCAGTCTTGCAAGTAAGAGTGCCTAATGGTAAGGCAGAAATTGTCTCAGAAGTGATTGGATGTCGACAATTAAACATGATTCACTGTATGCAAAGCCACTCTTATTGCTTTTTCTGTCTTTGACAAGGAGAACAAAACAATTATAGAAATGTAATACATAAGTTGCAAACAAAAGGAATTTGTTTACAATTTACGCTTTTTTTCAATAGAACTAGAGGCAGAAAAGGTGTATTTTTTCTTCACTGTTATATTCTACGATGCGTTATTATCCTCTCGTTTCCTATCAATTCATCGTAAAAGCTTCCTCACTTCACTCCATGCGACCGATGTGACAAGTGTATGGCAAAAATGTTTAACAAAATTATTCTGTTACTCAATACAATACTGGTTTACTTACAAGAAAGAATTTCCCGTCTTGTGTCCGTCTAAGTAAACATGTATTGCATTGAGTAACAGATTTACTTTGCCAAACAATTTCGCCACTGGTTACAGCAGTGGTATGGAGTGAAGCAAGAAATTTTTTTAAAATGAATTGATAGGAAACGAGAAAATCATAACACGACGTAGAATATAACAGTAACGAAAGCCACACCTTTTCTTTCCCTCGTTTTATGGAAAACACAGTAAATTGTAAAGAAGTTCCTTTTGTCGACAGGCCAGTAGCGTGTTGAAGATCGACCCTTAGATATTTGGTAATCCGCATGAAGTTATGTTTCTCAAGTAAAAACAGTCGCTTAATTTCTACTTCATAAACTTCCAGAGGGTTTGTACGATCTCTAAATAACCTTTCCAGGCTAGACAGTCGAAGATGTTCCCGTCTATGCATATAGATGTAAATAAAGCCCATAACATACTTCTGTCAGTAAGGAAACGCGTAGCAGAAGTGAGAATTTGACTGTTCACTACCGTTCCAAGATGTCTTCGCAGCTTACTTGATCAGAGCCAAGTACCCATTTTCCATTTAAAGGAAGTTACTTCCTAGTAAAGCGTTCGTGCATACCGATTTCCTCGATACGAGCATACAAGCTAATGTGTACTTCAAAATCTAACGCAAAATAAACTAAAATAATCTAACGCAAAATAAACTACCAAGTTACTTTTTGTGCATACCACCCTTAACTTTTGTTATAAACCGGTGACGGCTCCAGCAATTGGCTATAAGCAAGGGGCGAAGACTTCAAAGCGGTTTATCCTGGCACCCGACAAAGCTCACAGCGTTTATTTTCAATAGCCTCGCCCTCTTAGTAGCCCATATCCACATTGTTATAACAGATAACCGTAACTGGTTATGGACCCTTAGAATATCATTTGCGGACTAGTAAGGGGATCCATGGACACCAGGTTGCAGACTATTGTTTCAGAACCATGTTCTGCAACCTTGTGTCTGCCGACGATATGAAGGGGTCCGTAACCTGTTTGACCGCAAAAAATAAGTTATGGTTTTCGTCTATTTTACGGCAATAGTTCCAACGTAGAAACAAAAAAGGCAATGAAAGTGCTATTTCTATCAATTAGATTACTAATCCGATCCTTAAAAACTCATAAGACGTGCACATGCGCATTTTGTATTATAACTCCGTCCGCAAGTGATAATATTTTACATACTCGAGAGTTCACAGGAAGTGAAAGGTTACTGACTACTGGTTTAGAGGACTCCGTGCCTCCTTCCCCTGGGCAAAATATAGCTCGTAGCATTCGAGAAATACGTCGCCTGGAGAACGTTATCAGCCCAGTGATCTCCCTTTGTCAAAGATGTCACCTTACTGATGAAGTGTTTGCCTTGGCTCTTTACAGTTTATCGGAAAGGGCTTCTGGCAAATAATCCTAATCGATCTAAAATTACTTCCAAATTTGCTTAAATCTCAGCTGCCTGACGACCGTGTATTTAAATTACTATGATGAGATGATACTGATGGAGCTCTTTAGTACTGATTACACCTTGTCATCATCAAGACTTCCAGGTATTCCGATGACGATGCCGATGCATGCCAGTACTGGCAGAGTAGCGTTGTGAAAGTCATGACGTTTTAAAAATGGAAGGTTAAAAATCAATGTTACCATCTGATCTAAACAAAGTCATGCATATCTGCTCATATATATGGGTAAACAGTCTTGTTGACCAGAATTAGCAGCAAGTGCTACACCCACTGCAATACCCATTTTATGTAGCTACGCAAGACATGATTTTAAATTAAGTGCATACTGCTGAAAATGATCAACCAAACATTATAATAAACGTCATCAATCAATTGAGAAAATCAAAAAGATGTAAATGAATGCCGTAGTGAAAAAGTGAAATACATAAATTAACACAATGATGTACTCTGAAACTAAATCAGCCTACAGAAGAAGCACTCGATGAACATGATCAAAAATAAATAAATCTCGGTCTTAACATAATCATTCCAAATGCAGTAGAAATTTCAACCGAGCGCGCACCTGTAATCAAAAGAGTAGCACGTCTACTTGCTATTAGCCTTCTATCATTTTAGTAATATAAGAAAAAGCAATTGATTATAAGTCAACGAAAGCACCTAAAAATTTGACGATGTAGAGACGTCTTTCGCATTCATTCTGACTTATTATAACGAAATGTTATTTACTCAAGGGCCTTTATAACCACTCTTGCCATACGTACTCCTTCATAGTTTCATACTCTTAGCGCAAGATCTATGTATTCCAAGGCCGTTTTCAACTGCAAACTAAGAGATTTTAAACTCAGGTTCGTCTAAACCGGCGTTTCCAAACCTCTTTAGTTTACCGTCCCTTAGTAGTCACATGACTCCCTTGTCTCCCCCTCTCTTACATTTAATAGAAACAAACAATAAAAATCAGTTGACTCTCACCAAAATATCGCACACTTTAAAAGCATTTACGCTCGCCAGTTACTTGATATCGCCCACGTTGCGAAACAATGGTCTATAGTATTTTGGTAGCTTAGCTCAAGAGTGCCCAGGGTGAGGATCGGCTCCCCATGCTATGTAATTGAGATAGTGTTCTTCGAATAAATTGTTGATACACTTACTTAACTGACGACAACCCCTGCATAACAGACGAAACATCACAGATGGGTAGAAGCTATGTTTCAAATTGCAATTTTGATGCCGATTTCAAACTGCTCACCCCATAAAGCAGTTATGTGTTGTACTATTACAAAATACATCAGAAAAATGAACCCGTTTACATAACTTTATATCGAAGAGACGAGAGTCATTAACAGAGGCCTCCTAAAATTAGAACGGGCCATTTAGTAAACTCTATTACGAGGCATCAACAAATAATTGATACAGGGTCGGCTATGCTTAGCAGGGTTAGTCAAGTAACGGTGGGCGGTGCCTACGCAAGCCAAAACAATCTAAAAGGGGCTTACAGCAGCAGTGTTAAATTAATCAACATCAAAAGCAATAAGTGATACGTTCATAAAACGCAGACATAATCACCAATACTTAGTCAAGTGCATCACTGAATCATGGACGATAATGGTTTAATCTGCTCCCTTAATATAAAACATATAGGTCCTATGCCTTTTTGTCAAAGCAAAGAATATGCCATTCCCAACGACATCAACTGTGCACAGCCATAGCACGGAAAGTAGTTAACCAATGCATACATCTCTGTTTAAACCAGGAAGTCTAAATATTTAAGTTCTTTATATCGTTGATCAAAGTTGGATGCAACACGATATATTCCGTTTTAACACGTGATACAAGGTTAATTGTAAACGGTGTGCACTTCTTAATCCTTAACCGAGAGTTAACAAATTTTACCCACTTTAAATCACGCACTGTTTACCCTTCCATAGAAAGCCTATCCATCAGGATGTCACGAAATTCTACGCCATTCAGCAGAGGGCCAAACGGCACTGTATCAGGTGACATGATGCACTTAGTACTATTATATAGAAAAGAAATGCAAAGAGATAAATACTGAGTGTGGGTGTGCTCAAACACATATGCTTATATTGATAGAACATCATCAAAATAACACTAAAAATCAACAAGGAGGATCCATTAAGATCATTTATAGTTGGGTCTAGTAATATCTTCTAGGATCATACATTAATGCTATCAAACTGAAATCATGATTTCTCAGATTCCCCAAAGAGAATAAGCATTCATAACCAACTGAAATGTTTTAAGCATTCATTCCCTAGTGATAACCTCATTAACGTATGACCCTTTGTCACAGGATAAAGAATACATCAATCGCGTGCAGGTGAACCGTTTCTGTAATGGTTAATGCAATTACAGAAATAACTTACAACACAGCTATATGCTAACTGACATATGAGATAGGAACGCTGTGTGTTTCCTGTCTTGATATTGTGCAGGTATTTTCATAATGAAATCTTTATCTAGCTTTTATAATAAAACTAAGCATGACCTGTTCCTTCATTCTAGTTTTTGAAGAACACAATGGATGCTGCATCACTGGCAAATGTTATCATTCAATGCGGAAAAACGTGCTGCCCCATGATCTAAATTTGAAAATTGTTATTGGGCCTCGTGTGCATTTAGCTTCATGCTCCTGTACTATTGGTGAAAGTGAGGGTTGTGGACATGTTGTTGGCCTCCTGTACCTCATCGCAAACTACAAAATGTTAGGTTACAAGGTCGTACCAGATGACCTATCTGTAACATCGAAGGTGCAAATGTGGCACCAACCCAGAGGGGAAAAAATTTCTGGAGAGGAAGTTAACAAGCTCATTGTTAAAGGTTATAAAGATAAAGAACAGAAGCGAAAGCCAATAATGTCAACTGTATACAACCCAATACAAGGTAACACACTGGATTATCACAAGTTAAAAGTTGACATTGAAGCAATTGATAAAGAGATATTATTAATCCCATCTTTATCTGGACAAACAGAGTTTTCAGATACAAAGTTTGGAAAGTACCCAAAAGGCTCGCCACTTAGCTACCAACAGAAGCTTGTCGATACAACACATATAAACATTATGGATGGTATTCCTTTTCCACAACTTCCTGTTTCGAACTGCATGGAAAATGTCTACAATGCAGTATTAGATAAAGTAAAATTTAATAAACTAAATAGTCTTAAATTAACGCATGCACAAGTTTCAACCATGGAGCAAAAAACACGATTGCAAAGTGGAACAAGCATCTGGCATAAGCTTCGGGTATCGAGAATAACAGCTTCAAAAGTTGGGGAAATATTTATAAGGCGTAATAACTTTGAAACACTGGCCAGCAGACTAAAACGTGGGAGGTCAGTGATGACTGCTGCTATGCAGGATGGCCTAATAAAGGAACCTGAGGCTGCACAAGGTTATGTGACCATCAAAGGAGGAAAGGTAAATGTTTATGAATGTGGTCTGGTGATAAGCCCATTTGCCCCCTGGATAGCTGCTTCACCAGACAGAAAAGTTTATGATCCAGAGAGGGACTGTTGCTTTGGTTTATTAGAAATAAAATGCCCACAAAACAGTCTTCTGGACTGTGGCTATTTAAAAACAAGACCTTACTTCTTAAGATACGTGATGATATCTATACATCTCTCAGAGAAGGAGAAATCTCAATTGCCATATTTGTTGACTTCAGTAAAGCCTTCGATACATTTCATTACAGTATCATACTTGAAAAATAGTCAAAGATGGGCTTTAGCAGGTGTTTCCTAAAATGGATTCACAGTTATCTAGATGGTCGTCAACAATTTGTATTATGTGATGACAAGATGTCCAGTGTCCTACCCGTAAAGTTAAGAATTCCACAAAGATCGATATTAGGTCCAGTGCTATTTAACCTCTACGTAAGTGACTTGAAGCAATGTTTGCAATAAACTACCTACCAGTATGCTGACGATACAACCCTCCTTTACTCTGGATCACCATCAGATCTTCTTGCTATGACTAACAAAATTAATATAGATCTCGAAAATCGTAGCAATTGGTCACTTCAAAATCATCTTGCACTTAACAGAGAGAAGACATATATGATGTTATTTCGATCTTATCGACATCGAGATGCTAGTTACGATCTATCTTCTATCAGAATAGATGATCATTCAATTCAAAGGTCTGCAACTACAAAACTACTCGGTGTTCACTTTGACGAACGTCTTTCCTGGACCAATCACATCAATCAGGTATTATCATCTTGCTACGCCATCTTACGAGTATTAAGCAAGAATAAATGCTTCTTTCCCTACCATATTCGAAAACTGCTTGCTGCTTCACTTATACTATCCCGTATCGATTATTGCGACAACGTTTACTCTGGGTTGACAGGAAAGCAATTGCGTTCCCTGCAGAAGTTACAAAAAGCAGCTGCAGGGTTCGTATTAAAATGATTCTGCAATTCAAAAGACGCAATAGAGCTTGGTTGGCTGCTTGTCAAAGAAAGAAGAGAATACCATACAGTGAATGACGTTTTCTCCTCAATACATAACCCTAACTGGCCAAATTATTTGCGTCCAACTCTCCACAAGCCACAGGGTAACCTTAGATCACCCCTTGCATGCAGACTCCAACCTAGTAATAATCAAGTGACATTTCAGGGCAATGGTGCTGAAAAATATAATAAGCTGGACACTAGTACAAGATCCATCACTAAGATGAACAATTTTAAAAGGAAAAAGTGGAGCCACTTTATGTCAGAGCCCAAGAAAAGGATTATACTTAAGATAACACTTAAGATTAGTCGCTTCATAGACCAGTGGCCCGTAATCTTCAGCTTCCGCCTACTATACCTTTTTGTTTCTTTTTATAGGTGTTATCTACTACCCATTTGCAAACCATGCAATATGTGTATCACTGTCTCACATGTATACACTATGGATTCAACCTCATATTTACTATGAGTCTTCCGCTGATCCTTTTTATCACTACGGCTTAGCAGCTTGAGTTCTCATTTAACTCAATTGAATCCTTAATAGTTTCCACATCCCTTGACATACTTTGCGGACCACTGCCATGTAGAAATTAGTTGTTTCTATAATTATAGTTTAGTCGCGTAGCATTGTCACTTTTTTTCCCATCTACAGATATTCTTTAAGGGAGATGAAGAGCCAGTGTAATTTGGAAAGCTCCTGTATATCGTTATTATTATTATTATTATTATTATTCTTAGCATACCAATGGGAGCTACTAATTTCTTCAGTAGGGGAAAACAAAATTTCTGGAGACGATTTGAAGGCCCTAACACAGAATTATTTAACAAGATCTAACTTCCGCTCTGATACCAATTGATACGATTCAAAGATTTTAGCCTGCAAAACATCAAGTTAGAAAGGAAAACAATATCGGATGCTCGATTTACCACCCAACCGGACCAACTAGAAAAGCTGTTATCAAACATGCTCTTTCTAGCATGTCTTTTGATAACAGGAACTCCTCTTATTGATATGATCAAGCAAGAAGATAAGATAAGCACTACAAAAATAAGATTAGGCTTTGGAAACTGGAAGAGAATCATAGGAAGAGGCAGAACTGGTTGTGCAGTCAGCTTAGACCCCTATGCACCTTTCTGAGCATAACTCTCAGACCGTAAGGAATATACTGGCAAGTAAGCCCAATCTGGAAACTAGACTTCAGGAGCTTTCCAGAAAGGTAAAGATCGTCCAATTCTAAGCTCTGGTCGCGGAGATATCACTTCTCAAAGTCGACCTTCTATTTATAGGTAACAACATCCTTTTCTGCCTTTTACTTTTAGGTCAAGGTCTATTTTAACTTCTCCATAATAATATCAAGGTTTAGACACAATGGATGGCTTTCTCACTTGATCATATCCAATAAAGATTGTTCCATGCAAGGCCACTCCCCCAAGCATCATATCAATTCCTTCCCTTCTCAAGGATGATCGTCCTCGATCATCCGCTTTGCTGGGATAATCTCATTCCTTCTCGTCTCAAGACTGATCGAACTTGATCATCTGCCTTGCGAGAATAACTTCTTTAAAGACCGATCGAACTCGATCATCTGTCTTAAATAATTCCATCCCTTCTCAAAGACCAATCGAACTCGATTGTCTGTCTTTAGAAGTAACAACCTTTTTCCCAAAGCTAGTCACCTGACTATCTGCTTTGAAAGGATTTCCTAGGCTGGTAAACTTACCATCTGCCTATAAAACATTATTCTAAGGATCTGGCTTCTGTGCTGCAGTCACAGTTACCTCCTTAATTCTTTAATCCAGAGCAACATTTGATTGAAAAGAAACTCTTTCTTTAACTCTAATCAAACTGAATCATGCTCAATCCATTCAGCACTCACACAAGCACACACAACTTCCTTAGTTACTTATCTTACTCAGATAACCTGTCTGAAGATGTTGCCACTCTTAGGCTTCTGCCTTTTCCTGGTCATGGATAGGGAACTTTATGATACAACATCAGCAATTTAACGTGTGCAATCTGTGCAGTCATACTTTTGCTCCTCAAAAGCTTCAATTCATATTTTTTCATCTGGAGGTTCAACTAGCTCTGGACAATCTGTTTTTCGTTTTTGTCCTTCTTGCTTCTCTGTACCTTATGCATACAACATAAACCAATTCCAAATTAAAGTTAAAACTTCTCAAAGTAAGGGATTGCATGTTTTTCTGGGAACCACCTGCATCAAAGTTTCCAATAACATGGACAACATACTGGCATTTACTGCCACAATTCAAGGAAAACCCAAACAAGATTCACATGCAGGAACTTCCATTAACTCTCTGGATCTTCAATTTACTACTCTGTGCCTATGGGCAGAAGGAAACCGTCGCTGATCTGATCCCGTTCATGCTGGATGCGTTCATGAATGCGGATCAGGGATTCAAACGATCCCGCAAGCAACTTCAGGAAGCCCGGGCGATGTCGCCTCCTGGTCAATCTTCGAGCATTCAAACGAAGGAGAAATAGCTATGGCCATTGTTGGTACTTTTACACCCGATAAGGATGGTTATGTCGGAACGATCCGCACGTTGACGATGAACGTCAAAGCCAGGATTGTCGCCAACGATCAGAAGAAGAGCGAGGGGGCGCCGGACTTCCGGATATTCGCTGGCCGAGCCGAACTCGGGGCAGCTTGGAAAGCCCAGACTAACAGTGAAGAGCCCAAAGACTATCTCAGCGTGCAGCTGGACGATCCTAGTTTTGCCGAATCGATCCGTGCGGCTCTGTTCGAGGAAGACGGCGCAGCGTTCCTAGTGTGGAATAGAAGGGAGAGCTAACTGGCCCTTCCAACTAACGTAACGTTCACGAGCGATATAGACCAAGTGCGATTCTGTAATCATCAAGAGTGGACGTTGTTGTTTCGCTTGCATGACTGGTTTCCATTCATATAACGTCGCGCACGAAATCCAAGCCTGTCGCAAGGGCGTTACGCCTTTCGCGTGGGACCGAAAACTTTTTTTGAGGAGTGCCGAAAGTCTCTTCTTAAGAACGCAGTCACCAAAGCCAACAGGCAGCACTAGCCATTCTTAATGACAACTCCTAAAACCCGGTGAGGTTCGATCCGCAGTATCCGTGACGCTGTCGTCCTGCGGGATGGGTGTGAGTGTCTCGAACTGCTTAATCGCCGAACCACAAGGTTCCCTGGTTCACATATTTTTTTTGATCGACCTTCCTGTTTTACTGTTCCCCCGCGCAAAGTGAATGAAAGGAGGGTACGGAGAGCCATATGGGGGACGATGTCGAATATTTGTCTGTCGAGGAAGTCGGACGGTTGCTCCGCCGTCAACGGCAGCCTGATCTATTGCGTCTCGCGGCACTCGCCAAAATATGGATTCGCGGTGTTCCCCGCCGGGATGCGAGCGATCTCCTCAATGAGGCTCTTGTTCGTATTCTTTCCGGGAGCAGGCTTTGGCCAGCCGACGTGCCTCTCCCCGTCTTCCTCTCCCAGGTCATGCGGAGCATTGCCAGCCAGTGGCGTCACGAAGATCTGCGAGAGCCACTTGCTGCAGATGGATACAACGAAGTTGATCATAGCCCCTCGGCTGAGGACGATCTTGAATTTGTTGATCTCACCAAACGCATGCGTGCCGCCCTGTTGGACGACCAGGTGGCACTAGGAATTCTCGATCACATCCTGAGCCAGACAAGTCGTCGGCAGGTCTGTGATCAACTCGGAATCGATGCGACCGGCTACGACACAGCCCGGCGCAGAATGATCCGCACCTTAAGGCGGCAATTCAATCCCGGATGGATGCAATGACTAAACCTACCGACTCCGATCAAGTCCTCGCGCTCATCGCCGAGGGTATACTCGATGCCAGCGACGAAGAAATCGTTGAGACCGCTCGGGAGCATGGTGTCGATGTTGACGCACTGGAGCGCAAAGTGCGCGAGATCATCGCGACCATAAAAAATAATATCATACGAGAGATTTATCCATTTCAGTAGACATTATTTCTTGTACTTTAAGAACATAGAGTTTTGTAGAATATGGCATATCATCTAAATTATTATCAACTACAATCATAAAATATCGTACAGCTCGCTTTGATATATCTAGATTAAATTTCATTGTAAGTACAGGATCTTGATGAACCTTAATTTTATCCTGAAGCCAAGGAGGAGCCATCTCAATTGTTTCTTTGATAATTTTATCATACCAATATGAAAGATTTTGAGGATGCAATCCCTGTTTGAGATTAGACACATCAGTATCAATTTTTTTCATCATGTGATTGATAATTGCCATCATGCTCAATCAGAGAGTTTTGTTTTATTTCAATTACTCAAAGTTCGGTAAGCTACTTGTCAATTGATAGCATGTTTCCATCGATATCAATTTCAGAATTCTTAATTCTAGTCGTAGATATTCTTGTGCCATCTTTTGCCAAAAACATGGGAACCGTAATAACTTGAACAGAAGGCAAATTCTTTTTTGCTCTTAATTCATTGAGGGCGGATCCTTGAGAACTTGTTTCATCACTAACAATCAAAGCCTCTACTTCTTTTTCTAAAACAGCTGGACCAAAATCATTTTCAAGTTTACTAATTTCAAAAGTAGAGTCAGGGAATTTTTTTGAAATAACAGACAATAGATTTTCAAAACGTTGATTGTATGTATGAGTAGGGATTTTGCCTTTTTTTGCTGCGAATTCATCACTGGTAAGTCCTATGATTACTTTGTCAGAGATTTCAAAAGCATTTGACATTAGTGTTAGATGGCCTTTATGGATTATGTCAAAAGTTCCATCCATCGCCACAAGAGAAAATTTAGACATAATATTGGATAGTATTCTTTGAAAATAAATCTACTAGTTTTTTAGAAGTTATTTACGGTGAATTACTTGAAAATTTTGCTGTAACTATTATAATTTCATGAATCCTTCTTTGATTAAGAATTGAATTCCTTCAACGAATGAATTATCGTCAATTTGTCCATCAGCCCACCAACCAGCATTGTTCTTTATCCAATCTATCACACAGTAGAATAATTTGGGCGATAGGGGACATGCCTGTTTGAATCCAGGTGCCCGAGACCATTTTTGACGGGTTTGACCCGTTGCACAGGATTCAGAAGCCGGTATCGATGTCCAAATATCACGTATGCACTTCAAAGTATATCATTTAGGTCTCGGGGCACTCCAAACTCAGCCGACATTATTCATAGTTCCTCTCAGACAAAAGGGTCAAAAGCAGCAATGAAGTCTTGAAAGTAACAAGCAGCGCTAGGTGAAATCTGGTGCATTATTACTGGACAAACCAGATCAAGAGTGTCTGCTTCAGGCAACGCATCTGCCAGCTCAGGAAGGGTTAGTTAGTCCTGTGTTTCTTTAAATCTATTTGAGAGAATGACGCAGAAGATTTTCATCGCATGGTAAGTTAAGGAGATGCCTCTATAGTTTCAGGAAAGAGGCATATCTCCTTTTTTGTAAACTGGACATCAAAAGAATCGGATTTTTACGCTGATTCTAAATATATAAATTACAATTAATTTAGTCTTTGTCATCAAAAGTTAAATAGTCCATTCGTGAAAATCGTGAAACATTCTGAAAATATTGTTAATAATTTTGCTTCTGAGTTGACCGTCTTGTTAACATGGGTGTATGTGATTATTACCAAGTTTGCCAATTTAGGGGAGGCTAAAACCCCCAAAAATGATTTTTGGTTAGGCAAGTCCCTCTAGAATCTCATTAAATCCCCATACTTAACTTTCCATTATGGGTTTTATACAAATTTAGAATAATCATTCGCAGTCCCATCCTGAATAATGGTGTCATTGTGCCTTAGTTCCTCGATTATTTCTTATAGCGTGGATGAAAATTCTAGAATGAGAATCAGAGGATATATTGGGATGAAAAAAAACTATAAGAAAAATTGTTTTCAGTTGTACCTTACATGCGTTCCTATTTAGTGGTGCTTCTCAGTTATGTTTCTGCGGATTTAGCCACCTTGAAAGAAAGTTGAAGTCAGCATTAATCTAAGGATCATAGTTTTCGTATCGACTCGCAGTCTGAAACCAGCTAATGTGATGTTTACAATAGCAAAGACGGTCGCGCCAGTGATAAAATTTTTTTTATAATGAAGACCGCAATTTAGAAATACTCAAACAATGATGGCATTGTCAAAGTCTCCTAAAGTAGAGGCAAAGAGAGAAAAAATGGAGATCAAATCACCATCTCTACCTGCTTGAAGTGGATGTTTTCATTATTGCTGTTTTTATTGTTATTAGAAAACCGTTTGAAAAGATTTTTTAATAATGCTTTTAGAGAGAATTAATTTTACTTTACTTTAAAAGTAATTGATGCTCTATGTCGTTGATATTCATGCTTATTCCTTGTAAATCTTTCTTCTTTTTTTCCTACCTAGTTAAGAGAAGCCCAACCCCGTCTAGAAGAACTGGAGACATCACAGTCACACCTTCAGAAACGATTGGACAAATTAAAATCTGCCAAATCTGCTTTGCTTAAAGACATTTGATCACAATTTTGTTACTTTTGTACAGATTTATGGTGCGAAGTACTTGGACCAAATGTGAGTGATTTTGTGAATGAACTTGTCGGACATAGAAATAGAAATTGTTTTTAAAGCTCGCAGAAACATTTCTGAATCATGTAATTGTGTTATGTTCAATGTTTTCTGTTGACCTGATCAAAGAAAGACAATTTTAATACTTATCTGTTTTTAAATATTGCTAACATGCCTCAAAGCTTATAGTATCTGATAGTACCGCTGCTGTTGTTCAAAAGATGATAAGTTACAAGACATCAATTTTGTAGGAGAGTCAAAAGCTGAGAAAAGACAGATTAGGCAGATTATTTGATTAAGACATAGGAAAAACAGCTTTACTGTCTGTTTCTAGGTACGTCTACATATCTTTTGAAACTGTCAAATTAATTCGATCAGTTTAAATGAGCTTGCTTGGTCTATGTTTGTTGGCTATTCACAGGGCTTCCATTACCCCCTAATTTTTCAGGGTTTCACCAAATCTATTTGAAGATCATTAGTTTCTCCAGAACTTCTGCAGAAATTAGCTTTAACGGAAATTAACGATTCGTGCTTCATGCCAACGTTCATGTATTCACAAACGTCAATTTTGAGGGAGATTTCAAAGAACACAATTTGATCTGGCCGCCCGCCTGGACACCAAGGTCGTCAACAAGCGGCAGTTGGAGAACCTGATCGCCGCCGGCGCCTTCGACAGCCTGAACCGCAACCGCTCGGTCCTGCACCAGTCGGTCGACCGTCTGGTGCGCTGGTCGCAGGCGGCGCAGGCGGCCCGCACGAGCAGCCAGAGCAGCCTGTTCGGCGGCGGCGATGCCGACCAGTTGGGCCCACCGCCCGGCTTGGCCGGCGACATGGACTGGGCGACGATGGAGCGGTTGAAGCGCGAGTTCGAGGTGATCGGGTTCTATCTGTCGGCGCACCCGCTGGACGCATTCGATGCCACCTTGCGCCGGCTCGGCGTGGTCTCTTATGCCGACCTGCCAGCATGGCTGCGTGACGGCGGCACCGGGCGACCGGACCTGGCCGGCATCGTGCTGGCCGTGCACGAACGCACGTCCAGCCGCACCGGCAACCGCTTCGCCCACGTCATGATGTCCGACAGCACCGGGTCGTTCGAGGTCACCCTGTTCTCCGAGATGCTGGCCGTATCGCGCGACCTGTTGACGGTGGGCCAGCCGGTCATCGTCAGCGTCGATGCCCAGCAGCAGGACGACGACCTGCGCCTGGTCGCCCAGCGCCTGGAACCGCTCGACAAGCGCGCCGACGAGGTCGCCGTCGGCATGCAGGTCTATGTCGGCGACAGCGATACCCTGTCGTCGGTGCGCACCGTCATCGCCGATGCCGGCGAGGCCATGACGGCCAGACCGGGCGGCGCCAACCGGGGCCGCATCCTGCTGATGCTGGACGTCGACCAGCGCGAGGTCGAGCTGGAGCTGCCCGGCCGCTATCCCACCGGCGCGCAGGTGCGCTCGGCCCTGCGCGAACTGCCCGGGGTCGTCGACGTGCGCGAAATGGCATAGATTTCGCACCGCGCAGCGCACGACACTCCAGCCTTTAGGGGCCGACGATGGGGCAGGGACGATGAGCGACCTTACGGTGGATGCGGCGACCGACGTGCTGTTGGTGGTCGACGTACAGAACGATTTCTGCCCCGGCGGCAGCCTGGCGATATCGGGCGGCGACGAGGTGGTGCCGCTGATCAACCGGCTGGCCCAGTCGTTTGCCCATGTGGTGTTCACCCAGGACTGGCACCCGGAGGGCCATGCATCGTTCGCGTCCCAGCACGCCGGCAAGCAGCCGTTCGAGACCATCGAGATGCCGTATGGCACCCAGACCCTATGGCCGGACCATTGCGTGCAGCGGACCCCCGGCGCGGCGTTCCACGACGGGCTGGACGTGCCGCACAACGAACTGGTCATCCGCAAGGGCTTCCGCCAGCAGATCGACAGCTACTCCGCCTTCTTCGAGAACGACAAGACGACGCCGACCGGATTGACCGGCTATCTGCGCGAACGCGGTTTCAAGCGCGTGTTCTGCACCGGGCTGGCGCTGGACGTGTGCGTGCGGTTCACCGCCGAGGACGCGGCGCGCCAGGGGTTCGAGTCCATCGTGGTGGAGGATGCCTGCCGCGCAGTCGACCTGCACGGCAGCCTGGAAGCGGCGGTGGCGAGCTTCGCGGAGAAGCGGATCGCGGTCGCCAACGTCGACCACATCGGCTAGGGCGCTGAGACATTTTTGTAGCCAAGCGTACCCAGGAACATTTTTCGGCATACAATTTCTCTTGAAGAGTCAACTGGCAGAGACTTAAAAAATTAAACTATTTTTTTCTTTTCCTTTGATCTGTTTCTTCCATGTGTTTGTCACCAGTTTTCCTTTTATTTGGTATTTCATAGGTGAATTCCATAAGAATAGGGAGCTCTTTCCTCCATTGTTCGTAAGGAAAGTCCAAATAATTTGCAATAATCTGCTTCACTTCCTACTCCGTAGACTTGTCCCTGCATTTCATAAAACAGGTTTCCTTGCACAAGTCAAGTACATGCTGGTTATTTCGAGCTTTCTGGATTCTTTCCTCGATGGTGCCGGCCCACTTTACAGTTCGTAAATTAGCTGAATCTTTGATCTGTTTCTTCCACGTGGTTGTCACCAGCTTTCTTCTATTCGGTATTTCATAGGTGAATTCCAGAAGAAAAGGCAGCTCTTTCCTCCACTGTTCATAGGGAAAGTTCCAATAATTTGAATTAATCTGCTTCCTTTCCTCCTCCGTAGACTTGTCCCTGCATTTCATGGAACAGGTTTCCTTGTACAGGTCAAGTACGGGATGTTTACCTCGAGCTTTCTGGATTCTTTCCTCGATGGCGCGGGCCCGCTTTACAGTTCGTAAAATAGCTGAAGCTATACCGCTAGTTTCAGCTTCTGCAATTAACATTGAAAGAGGCTCAACTTCAGAGGTGTGAAGGTCCAACATTGACGCATTGAGATGGTGGACTGGTTCAGCATTTGAGTCAGAGCTTCTGTCGAGAAATTCGCCTCCAAGTCAGTTGATAGATGTTTCCAGTGGTGCGGGGCAAGAAGGAGTCCTAATTTAGAATAAAAACGCTTGCATCATTATGTGGAAAAGGATCTATCTCACCAGAAAATCCCAGAGACGATCCCTGTGGCTCCAATTCCGTCAAGACGGGACTTTCCTCGTATTTGTTGACCTGAGGTGTTGATACGTGTACTGCTAATATGTCTACGTTTGCTACAAAAGTACATAGGAGTAAAATAGATTGTTCCACGTCAAAGCTAAAAATGTTTAAGTTTTATCTGAAGCGCGCAACATCAGCTTGCCGATTGAATGATTATTACCCTGCCACTTCCTAACATTCTTCCACATCTTCGTCTTCGGAGTAGATCATTTCTCTCTGTCTCCTCATTAGCTCCTTCTTTGACTCTCTCTCTTTCTCTGAAGAAACAATGAATCAGCAGCAAAAAGGAATTTTTTGAAATGTTCAGTGTAAATACAGTTAATTATGTCTAAAATAGCATAGGAGAGAATATGTATTAATATTCGAAGTCCTCCTTTAAAGTGGCTTTCCTTCTTATTTTCTTAAAACATTTCGAAATGCAGCCTCAGAAGAATCTATGTGCCTGAACTGGACTTCCCCAAGAATGAGAACAAACTGAAAGGTAGATTTGCTTGTAGGATCCATGGATTGAGACAGGAATTTCCATGTAACACCCATCAAGTGATTGAACCCCTTTAGATAACATAAAAAAAACAAAGAGGAAGAAATCCATGGAGCGGTCCATGATTCGTGGCACTTGCACCGGATTCTGATTGATGAATAAAATTGCCATCCTGCTTATTTCTTATGCACAACGTTCTGCTGAAATAGCATTTTTTAGGTGCGTGGTTCGCTATGCCTTGTTTGGTCCATAGCATCCTTGGCATCACTCCAGTGAACGATATCCTCAACAAAATAATCGAATGTGCGCGGCATGACGTACTTGGTTTTTTCGTTGTAATTGTCAATGTCAAGTATGAATAAGGCCCGTAAAACACCGCGCCGTCGGTAACCATGCTTTTTTCTCGGTATGATCTGGTCACGCCAGGTGCCGAAATTGATATAAGTTGTTGAGCGATCCATACCAAGATCAAGTTCTTCTTGCAATGGTTGGTGCGTATGGCCTTCGCCGTAAATTTGAAAATTGTAATGACGGTATTCAGGAAGAAAGCTGGGAAACATCTTCATTATAGACAGCTTGACGCTTGGTTGTTTCATGCTGTCAAAAAAAGCAAGAATATGCATTAGAGCGGCAATTGATCTGATTTCCAGGCGATGCCCAACTGATTTCAGGAATTCAAGCATACGTTTGGCCAGTTTGAGTCCGACTCTGCGAATAGGTGGCGAAGACTGGTATGTAAAATCCCAGCTCAACCAGTCAATAATACAAGTGTAAAGTGTGTTTTCGATAATATTAATGACGCGTTGTTCTTTGTTCTGCTCGCGCATTCTATCGGCTTCCTGCAGTATTCTGTTGACTGCGCCATAAGTGGGCCGATACAACCAGTTTTGTTGTTCTTTCGATTTTTCAATGAAAGCACTAAAAAAGCCATTTTTCAATGCAAATACCGAAAAAGGGTATTCTTCAAAATGGAAGAAGTTCAAAATGGAAAGAAGGGGGTGGGGCCACCCCACCCTCTAGCTGACACCATTGGCCGCAGCAAATGAATTACGCGGAGGGACACATATCCTACGAAGTGGATTATTTGCGAAAAAGAGTTTCAGATATGCGAACCGAAAATTTCGCAATGGTTAGATTCAGTGTAATAGAAGAAGTTGTTCGGAAACAACCTTAAACGTATCTGTTCGTAATTTGATATAGTCCTTCAGAATGGTTGGAAACCACCATGTGTTCTGATATCTGGGTGGCCAAAGGATTGGTGAACAAGACCTTTCTCTCTTAAATTAATGGAAGAAAAGCCGTAATTACGTTTTTATCCAGCAGCTTGTGGCAAAAGAATAAATGCTATGCAAAGAATGTGTCGAAGTTGCCTTACCTATTAGTCATAAGGAAAGAATATGCCTAACTATGCAAAGAATATGTCGAAATTGCCTTACCTAACAGTCGTAAGTTATATCAAATTCAAAAAAGTAAGAAAATAAATTTACTGTTAAAAATGTACCTAATAAAGCCCCCTAATTGGAATGTTTTCTAATTTGGATTGTTTGTATCAATATATGCATCACAAACATGTTTTTTTTGCCACTTTGGTTTCTTGATCCTTAGAGATTAGTAGAGGTAAATGGAGCCTATGGGTGCCCACGGAGGGAGTCAACCAGGGCAGTTGCCCCGGGTGCCGTGGCTTAAGGACGTCGTGGCTGGGGAAATTGCCAACTGTGGTTCAATCTTTCGCTTTGAATCGGCTGTTTTTCTTCTATTTTAGTCGGAAGGGAAGGAACGGGCCATAATTATTTTTGACCACTTGGTATATCCCTCCCCCACCAGGTGGTAGAGTGTACTTGTAGTCCCAGGATCGGGGCAGCTTGGCTGTCCTGTAAATTATGTAAATTATTACATAATTGTGTGTATTTTGTAAATTATTAATTCGGAATAAGCACGTCCTAGCCAGTTCAATAAAAACTAGCATTGTCCAGGTGTCATCTTTGGTGTGTTTTATAATATCCTTTAAAAATATGATTTGTATGCATTTTAATTGTTTCTTACTGGCTAATAAAACCAATAAAGGGTAAAAATCCTTGCTTTCTGTCTTTGGCTCAGAACTAACTTTATAAAGCAACGGTAAGTGGAACAAAAAGAAAAAGGTATTGAAAAGGGATTCGATTACCATCAACGTCTTTTTATAGTAACACAAAAATTGAAAGTGAAGACTACCTTAACATTGAAAGTGGCTCAACTTTGATCAAATTAATGAACAGATGTGATGCAATTAATGGTCCAACCTCAGGTTTGGCTTATATTTGTGATGGCCCCTTTCGACAAAGAGAAATGATTTTCCTTAGACTAATGGAAGATCATTGGAATTTTCACCCTTCTTTTAAACACCTTTATGCTTGTGCTTTTCACAAGTTTTCTAATGCCTTTTCCCCACAGATGGTTTTAGAGACGAAAGGTTGAAATGACACTCACCCCGGGCGCAAAAATTCGAGTGGTACAAATTTGAAATAAAAGATATAAAATTTATCATCATTTTGTATTTTTTTAAAATTGTAGCTTTATTGAGACAAAGTAGAGGTTGCGTGGGAGTAAATTACTTACTTACTACAAATGCCTATATGATAAAACTTAATAGTTTCTGTGAATTTCGAAGGTGACGAGATGACGTTGGGCAACGAGAAGATCGATGAAGCGGGTAACTGTAATTACCTGGGTAAAGACAGTGGGTGCAGAAAAGATGATAAAAGTAGAATAGCCAAGACCCAGGGTGTTTTTCAGGTTTAAAAAAGTTAGGAAGCATGCCGGCGAACCAAGATTAGAATATTGGAAGCTAAAGCGATGACGGTGGTCAAGTATGGTTCTGAAGCATGGGCACTTCAAAAGACAAAGGAGAAATTGCAAGAGATTTTCCAGAGAAACTGCCGAAGGACCGTTTTGAGATCACTAGGACACTTTCTGCGAATAAAGAATGACAGATTACCAAAGATTGTCCTTTTTGGTCAACCGGCTAGGGCTAAACGAAAATTAAGTTGTCCTCAGTTTGGGATGAAGAATGTCGTAAGAAAAGATTTGAGGTAAATTGGAACTTCCTGGGAGAGTCTAAAGATGGAGTCTTTGAATGAGTTAGGATGGAGGAGCAGGGTGCGCTGCTGTGTTTGCCTCAGGCGGCTTGATGTTGCAGTAAGTTATTATTAGTAGCAGTAGCAACAATAAAAATATTAGTTTTTTTTTTGTTTTTTCACCTTTACCTTTCCTACTGCATCAACTGGAGCATTCTTTTGGATTAATAGCTGAGCCACTTTCAAATTACCGCACTGGGATGCTAAATGGAGAGGAGTAAATCCTTCTTGAGTTGTTGCAGTTACAGCGGCTCCGCTTTCCAGGCAGCTAAAGCAAAAACTTCAGCTAAAAAAACGACGACCAAAAAGACCGCAGCAAGCAAATCAACCAGCAGTAAAGCGGGTAAGAACACCAGCAGTGCGGTTGATTCACAGTTCCGCAACTTTACCCCTTACCAGCCGAAAAAGTCCGAAAAGTACATGAATGAAGCGCAATTGGCGCACTTCAAGGAGATACTTAACAACTGGCGTGTTGAGTTGATGCAGGAAGTGGATCGCACCGTTCATCATATGCAGGACGAAGCGG
>JAAAKM020073195.1:45767454-45888584 GCA_010016025.2 Alatinidae sp. Z8VKAUB7J3 | reverse complement strand
ATTAATGATTAAACTATCGTGGATTTGGAGATACCATATTCAGGGGCGTGGAAACACTTTCGATCGTGAACGTAAACTGATCAAGAAGAT
This sequence comes from Alatinidae sp. Z8VKAUB7J3, assembly GCA_010016025.2. Classification (NCBI taxonomy): domain Eukaryota; kingdom Metazoa; phylum Cnidaria; class Cubozoa; order Carybdeida; family Alatinidae; species Alatinidae sp. Z8VKAUB7J3. The sequence continues at coordinate 45,888,494 of JAAAKM020073195.1, read as the reverse complement.
CGACCAGACCATCGATCGGGTTGATCAGGATGACTACGGCTACTGTGACACCTGTGGTATCGAAATTGGCTTGCGCCGTCTCGAAGCCCGCCCCACAGCAACTCAGTGTGTGGACTGTAAGTCTCTGGATGAAATTAAAGAGCGGCAAATTCACGGCTAAAGCGCAACCTGGCCCACCACCCGGTTCGGGACCAGGTGCGGTTTGACCGCTTCCGACAATTCTGCAGATTACACCGGGCGTTTTGCGCCTTCCCCGACCGGCCCGTTACACATGGGCTCCCTGCTCACCGCTTTAGCCAGCTTTCTCGACATCAAACAAGCCGGCGGACGATGGATGGTGCGTATTGACGATCTCGATCCGCCGCGCCAGGATCCTCAGGCAATTGTTGCCATCAGACAGGGGCTGGCTGCACACGGGTTGGTGGCGGACGGCGCTTTCGACTTCCAGTCGAGCCACCAACAACGTTATGTGGCACGGTTGACACAACTGCAACCACACCTGTTCTATTGCAACTGCGCGCGTAAAGCCATTGCCCGCTATCCGGTTTATCCAGGCAACTGCCGCCAATACAAGGCACACCGCGACGACTGCGCACGACGTATCGAGATTGACCCGCAACACGCGCGAATTGCCTACAACGACGGAATCCAGGGCCGCATGCAAGCAGACCTGGACACATCCTACGGCGACTTTATCGTGCAACGTCGCGATGGCTTGTGGGCGTACAATTTTGCCACCGCCGTTGACGACGGCTTGGATTTCACCCATGTGCTACGCGGGCAGGACCTGGCTGCGGTTACCGCGCCGCAGATCTACATCATGCAGCAACTGGGCCTGGCGCAGCCACAATACAGCCATATTCCCGTGCTTTGTTACGCGGACGGCGCCAAACTGTCAAAACAAACCCACGCACCAGGGCTGCGCAACGACCATGCCGCGGCCAACATTGCCACCGCCCTGCACTACCTGGGACAAACACCTCCAACGCAGCCGGACTGGTCCGTACAACAGTGGTTGGCATGGGCACAGCCGCGTTGGCAGCGACAGAAAATCCCATCGGTATTGCCGCCTTTTCAGCCGGATTTGCTGCCGGATTGACAAACGTCAAGGTGGCTCCCAGCCGGTATTTTTCCTGCCTTGATATGAGGTAATATGTCAGGCCATGACAGAAATATTGCTGATTGATGGCCTGGAAGAGCGGGGGGCCGAGCTCGCGCAGATGTTCTTCAAACTGGGTAAGGGGCCAAGTGCACACAGATAAACCGGTTTTACAATAGATCAAGAAGAACATTGTGGCCGCTATAATACACAATGCCATCAATTTAAATAAAACAAAATTGAAGAATTACCTCGACTTTCCTATCCTTAATGATCTTCTGGGTGCTAAATAAATCATTATCAGGGACTAGAAGCTCCCATGAGTATGACACCCAAACTGGCAAAATACTGGAAGAGGGTACAGAAAATCTCCAACTGCGATTGCTGCAATGGCCTCAGACTCAGATTAAATAAATAAAAAGAAGTTTCTTCAACTGAAAGTAAGGAGAGACATTAAAACTTAAAACGAACAGAAATTACTCCGTATAGGAAAGGGACTGTTCCCTCCTAAACGCCCCACTCTTTACGCTAAAGTTTGACCCTTTCTCACAACTCTACTTTTTAAAACAATAACAAACTTTAGCGGAATTAAAACTTAGGGGATTAACCCTTCTCCTTTTAAAACACCCATGGTAATGCCTTTCAATACTTATTATGCGTATGCAGTAGGCTAGTGCATAGCCCCTTGAGCGGGATTTCGTTTGGGACATTTCTCAATTTATTTTGTTGGACGTGATCAGTTTAAAACAAAGATGTCTTTCATTAGAGAGCGGAACCATGGAGACTTTTAAAATGTTGAAAAAACAAAAGCCTAACAACTGATGTTTCACAAGGTTTTATGCCATTATCTTCTCATGGCTGCCATGCTGGACTGCCAGCTGACACCCTTTTCATTATATCTCTATATCTTTATTGCCAAAAAAAATGTCGCTTTTATCTCTGCTATCTTGAACACCATTTGGGCTTAAAGTTTTTTTGTTTGTTTTTTTTCTTCAAAAGCATTGTGAAAAAGAAAACTTTATATTTTAATACTTTTCAAAACTTTTTTTTACCAATAAATTAGCTTCAATATACTAATTAGCTACTTTTATCTTTCGTAGAGTTTTTTCCAGTCAACATCAAGCTTAAGATTTTAATGCTTTATTGTCTTGAATACATGTTGCATTCTTTTTTAGTGGGCCAGAAAATTTTCAAAATGAGTCATGCCCATAGATTTTTTTAACATAGGAAGTCTTATGAATTCGTGAGCAGCATAGAGGAAGGGGGGCTGAACTAAATAATGTACATGAACTTACCTTTTTGGTCCTTTTTCAACAAAGCATTTGACTTGAAATGCATACTTGGATTTGTCTTAGAATTGTTAAGCATTTGTGAAGAATTTTTCAACCCTCATTTTTTACTTAATTAAGTAGAAAAAAACAAGTTTTTTCAACTAAAAGTAAGAAGCAACGTTAAAACTTAAAGTGTTTAGAAATTATTACGTATATGAGGGAGGTCAGCCCCTTGTCAATACCTCGCTCTTTACGCTAAAGTACAAATTTTGCCCCAATTCTTTAAGAATAACTCCTGAATGCCAAAGGCCGTTTAATTAGAATAAATAGCTCTTTAAAAGTACTACAAAAGACTTTAGCGTATAAAGCAAGGTATTGATGAGGAGGTGACTCCCCTTATATACATAATAATTTCTGTTCATTTTAAGTTTTTAATGTTGCTGCTTACTTTCAGTTGAAAACACTTGTTTTTTTTATTTAACCCTTCATCTTTAAGGACATGGAGCATATGTACCGCGTTCTGGCTGGCGAAGGTGGACAAGACATATCCGACGGCATGGCCAAAGTCGGTCTTGTTGCCTTGGCATGGTACGATTCCGGCGCCCGTTCGTTCTACAACTCCAAAAAGCCGATCAACACGCCGGCCGACGTAGAAGGCCTAAAGGTCCGCGTGATGAACAACGAGCTATACTCGGCGATGATTTCCGAACTTGGCGGCAACCCATCCCCGATGGCGTTCGCGGAGGTCTATCAGTCGTTAAAGACCGGCGTTGTCGACGGTGCCGAAAATAACTGGCCGTCCTATGAATCGACGGGGCATTTCGAAGTCGCCGGCTTCTACTCACTCAGCCAGCACCTGATCATTCCCGAATGCGTCTGCATCAACGCCGATGTTTATGCCGGGCTATCGGAGGATCATAAGGCTGCCGTGAAGGAAGCTGCCGTAGAGTCTGCCACGATCCAGCGCGAGCTTTGGGCACAGCGAGCGTTGGCCAGCCGTGAAAAGGTGATGGCCGCGGGAGTCGAGTTCAACGAAATTGCCGACAAGACGCCATTTCAGGATGCGATGACGCCGGTTTATGAGACATACCTCGCCGCAAATCCTGACGTGAAGCCGCTTGTCGAACTGATCCAGAACACGCCATAGAAGGCATTTCAGCCTTGTTGGAAAGTGCCGGGCCTTGCCGCCCGGCACTTTTCCATTGGTGTTTAAATTCATGACCAACCAATCGGAAAGTGACCCGCCCGGCGCCGTGCTGGGCGTATTCGAGGCTGTGCTCGATGGGCTGGCTCTCGTCTGCAAAATATTGACTGGCGTTGGGCTGGTGACGCTGACCCTGATCTTCAGTTGGTTGGTATTCGGCCGCTACGTGCTGAACGACACGCCGACCTGGGTCGAGCAGGCCTCGCTTTTGTTGGTCATGCTGATCACGTTTTTGGGGGCGTCGGTTGGCATTCACGAAAGTACCCATTTGGGGGTTTCCTATTTTCGCGACTTGGTCAGCCCCCGAGTGCGAACGGTATTTGTCGTCATCACAGATGTTGTCATGGCGGGTTTCGGCCTGTTGATGGCTTGGTACGGATACCAGCTTGTCCTGTTCAAGTGGGGTTCGCTAATCCCGCTGCTGGGCGTTCCGGAAGGCATGCGCGCCATTCCATTGGCAATCGCCGGCGGGCTGATATTCCTGTTTTCCGTTGGCCATTTGATACGTTTGGCCAGAGGCGCTGACTTGCGCGGAAGTTTGGACGAATAAATGGGCCTGGCGCTTCTTCTTGGCCTGTTTGCTTTTGGCGTCATTGTCGGCACACCGGTCGCCTTTGCCTTGGGCATCGCGGCGGTCACCGCCTTTTGGTTCGAAGGGCTTCCTCTGACAATCGCCTTTCAGCGGATCATTGCTGGGGTGAATGTCTTTTCGCTGCTGGCTATTCCGTTTTTCATCTTTGCCGGCGAATTGATGTTCCACGGCGGCATCGCCATGCGACTAGTTCGCTTTGCCTCTGCTGCCGTCGGGTCGATCCGGGGCGGGTTGGGCGTGGTAAACGTCTTTTCCTCTATGCTTTTCGGCGGCATTTCGGGCTCGGCCGTGGCCCAGGGGATCAACGTCAAGTACCAGCCGCTCAAGGAAGGATTCCGCGGCTGGGGCAACGGCCTGGCCCTGATGGGTCATCTGGACGGCCTCAAGCTTGACGCCGCCTACGAGTACCTGAACTGGTACGTCTCGGGCTGGATGGGCGGCTTCATCGCCAAGCAGGGCTATTACATCTCGGTGCCTGAAACCGCGAAGGCGCACCTGACCGACAACGAATGGGGCTTCTTCTACGAGGGCAAGGCCGCCACCGAGGCGATCACCAGCCCCACCGGCGACAAGACCAACGAGGCCGGCGATGTCCGCGACGGCGGCTCCTACGAGGATCCGTTCTCCGAGGGCGCGGTCTGGAACAACCTGATGGACGCGGCCGAGTTCCTGTTCAGCAAATGGAACGATTTCGCCGCCGCCTGACGGCGGGTCTCGCCAACTTGATCGGGGGCGACGTGGCCGTCGCCCCCGACGGTCGTTGTCATCAGGTCATCAGAGTGGGTCAATGGTGCCTTGAGCTGGAGTAACAGAGGACGTTGTATGAACGCCCCATTGGTCCCCCTCACCCTGTCCCTCTCCCACAAGGGGAGAGGGGACGCCGCCGCGTAGGTCATCGTTCACGCTACAGGCGGTTCAGACACTGTAGGATCATAGCAACCGCGTCCCCTCTCCCCGCCGCGGGAGAGGGACAGGGTGAGGGGGACTTTCCGATTAGAATCACTCCGAGGCATACGCTTCGATCCGGCAGCCTAGGCCGTCCAGCATGACCCGAAAGAGCCTGATCCCCTATCTTCAGGTGACGCCGCTCGCCCTGGTGCTCTTCGCCTTCGTGGTGGCGCCGCTGGCTCTGGTGCTGGTGGTCAGCGTCTACCGCTATCAGGTCTTCGTGGGCCTGGTGCCAGACTTCACCATGAAGAACTACATCGAAGTCTTCACCACCGCGGTGAACCTGCAGCTCTATCTCTCCACCTTCAAGCTGACCGCGATCGTTCTGGCCATCACCTTGGTGCTCGGTTTCTGGATCGCCTATTTCCTGGTCTTCCACGTGCGCTCGCTGCTGATCGCGATCGGCCTGTTCCTGGTCTGCACGGTGCCCTTCTGGACCTCGAACATCATCCGCATGATCTCCTGGAAGCCGCTGCTGGGAAAATACGGCCTGATCAATCAGGCGCTAATGGGCAGCGGGGTGACCGACGAGCCGGTGCAGTGGCTGCTCTTTTCGGATTTTTCGGTGGTGGTCTCCTACGTCCACCTCTTCACGCTCTTCATGATCGTGCCGATCTTCAACTCCATGGCCAGGATCGACAAGGCGCTGGTCGAGGCGGCGGTCGATTCGGGCGCGACCCGCTGGGGCGTGATCTGGAACGTCATCCTGCCGCTGTCCAAAACCGGCATCGCGCTGGGCTCGGTCTTCGTGATCACGCTGGTCATGGGTGACTTCTTCGTGGTTGCGGTCATGAGCGGCGGGCTGTCCGGCTCGGTCGCCAGCAGTATCTTCAACGATCTGCAGATCTCCAACTATCCGCGCGCGGCGGCCAACTCTGTGGTCCTGCTGATCATCGTGCTGATGATCGCAACCGGGAGCCTGCGGATCGTCGACGTGCGCAAGGAACTGACCCAGTCATTTGACCCCTCATTTCCAAAGCTTGAATGGGAAATAATGCATTCTTTAAATCCTGTGCTTTAGGACAAGGGGCCATAAATTGAAGCAGATCTTCAATGGTTACTTCACACATGGGGAATAAGTAAAGATTATCCATCACCTTTGTCCTCCTTAAATATATACTTTTCCTAGTGCTAGAAAATTACTCTCCCCTGACATATACCACTTAATTTGCTCGCTATTTAAACCAACTTTAAAATAAATATCCGAAGCACAAGTCAATGCAGGTTGGGCTAAAATGAAGCTCAGTAAATTAGAGCCGGTTCATGCCGTAGATTATGTGAAAGCCGCTATCGATAATTTTTCACAAGCTGAACAAATAGCTAACTCACAAGATTTGGATGCTCAAGGTTACCATCTCAAAAAAGTAGCGATGATGCATCTGGGCTTGGCACAAATGGAATTGGAAGGAGATAACCTTTTAGAGGCGGCTAAAACCTTTGATCGCCTGGCCCGAGCCTTTCGCCGTGATCGAGTCGAACCCTGGTCTTTAGTGCAAAGGCACCGGGCTTACCGTCGTTTGGTGCAAGTTTCCAGAAATACTGCTCGCCAATCAAAAGATGCTGAGCTTGAAAGAAAGATTCAGAGTTATTTAGATGAGAGTCAGCGGTCTGCAGAAAAGGCAATTGGGAGTTGGGATCAGATTATCAAATTAGCTAATCAGCCACTGATTAAAGACTTTCCTTTGGACTTTTGGTTTGAAGAAGATGTCTGGTTTATGGACCTTGAACAAATTATTGATGATATGCGCCAAGCAACGGAAGAGTCATAAATGGAACAAGAAAAACGAGATCAACTCATTGAATTGATCAAAAAACAAAAAGAAATTTATCAAAAAATGTTAGAAATCGTGACACGGCAAAACGAGATACTGAATTCAGAGGATCCTTCTTTGCTATTGCCTTTGGCTGAGCAAGTGACCCAGCTCAAGCAAGTCAGTGGTCTGCTTCAGCAAGACATTGACCCCCTTAAAGAAGAGTGGTCAGCTGGGCGAGATACAATTCCAGATGATCAAAGAGAGGTACTCAAGACATTGACGATGGATGTGAAGCAAATTTTAAGCAGTGTGCTGGAAAAAATGAATCAGTTACGTGAAAATGCGGATCAGTCAAAATCTGAAGTCTTGGCTCGTCTGCGAAAAATGAGTCAAGGGCAAGCCGCTCAGAAGGGTTATGGAAATTTTGGTAAAAATTATCGAAAAAATCCTCGATTCATGGATCGTAACGAATGAAACCCACCTTGCCAGATAATCAAGAAGAGTTGAAATTACTTTTTCAACAATTTATTGAAGCCAGTCAGGCGATGGAAGAGCAGCATCGACGATTAACAGCGGAGATCATTTTTTTGAGACGATCCAACGCCTCTAAAGATCGACAACTCCAAAGAAAATCTCGTCTAGAAAGTCTTGGGAGTATGGCTGCCGGGGTGGCTCACGAAATCCGCAACCCTTTGGGAGGAATTCGGCTATACACAGATCTTTTGCTAAGAAAACTTCATGACAAGGAGCTTCCGTGGGAAAGCCAAACAGCCCTCAAGATTAGAGGCCATATCTTGCAGCTTGAAGCTTTTAAGTACACAATGTTTTCGCTATTTCGTGCAATATTCTTATTTTGTACCACAAACAAACTATTTGAAAAAACGTTCCTTGATTTGTTCTTCAGGCGTTTTAAAAATTGTCCCTCCTGAATTTGAGGCCTCTAGTTGCTTAGCTTGTTGCTTAGATTTTGGACCAAATCGAGACCTCGCACCTAAGCAACTGAGTTGCTTATAAAAAAAATAACGTTTAGTTCGTTTCCCCTTCTGGCAACAATAAAAAGCGTAAACAAAAGAAATTACGTTTGATCGGACATAGGGGTGCCAAACTCAACACTAATCATCGCAACATGTTTAACTGGACTCGATTTGAATTCACCGGACATAGGGATTCGAGTAATCCTTTTTGTAAGAATTTTTGGTGATGCTTTCTTACATATGCACGGAATTGCTCTATAGTAGGAAGCTGTCGAATTTTCTAACACCAAAACTAAATAATACAAATAAAATGTTAACAAAATACATGAAAATGTTTAAAATGCAAGCTGCAACGTGTATGCTTGAAAAGGGGAGAATCTCGTTCCCCAAATTCTAATTGGCTCTTTAAAAATACAGTTGCGTTTATTTTATCCTACGTTTCCATTTCGATAATTTCTGTCGATTGAACTCTGAGAAACATAAGACAAAAAAAAACTTTTAAGTATATAGGTTTTTTTTGCTATTTCGAGCAAAGTCATATTCTTTCGTATTAAATTTAATCAAGTGCGCAGGAACGGTTCTAAAAGTTCGGGAGAGGTAGCTATAATATCTTAGTTGTGTAGGTATGTATACGTATGATGTCCATCATCAACATTACTATGCTGTTTACGTTTTCACCCAGCGTCGACTATGGCATAAATTATACCGTCGGACATCATATCCTCTTCTTGGATAAAGACTGTTTCTCAGTGTTTCTAGGATCGTATAGTGGATTTTATAGTGGCATGCCATAAAAAATCATGCCGTAATGCAACAGAAAATAACAAGGTAAGTAGTGCATAGAATGCCTGGAAATATACAGCTTGTTATACAGATATTGGGTCCTTATCAGCCAACTAAGAAACAAAAACCTGCTATATTTTTGTTGGATAGGGCAACAAGTAAGTGGGATTTATGGGTTTTAAAAGCAAGTACCCCCCCCCCCCACACACACACACCCTAAGTTCCGGCGTTGCTGAATTTCGTTTAATGTACAACTCATTATCAATCACCTGTGTGTTTTATTGTTATATGAAATGAGAAGGGGTTATATTACCAATAATGAAAAATAGCTCAGTTTAATCTTTATAAACCTCTTTACAATGTGGTAAACAAAAAAATGCAAAATAATGTAGTCAACAACTGTATTAATCCCACAATCAGTTCGCTAACATAGCACCTTTTATAATTGAGTTAATAATAATGATGATTGAACTGGAAAGCGAGCCTTTTTAGCATCGTTGTCATACAGGCATATGCACCAACTGAAGATAATGGAGATGATGAAAAAACCGAATTTTATGGAGAAATTGAAGGATGCTTACAAAACGTTGAGTCCATAGACGTACTTGTTGCTATAGGCGACTGGAATGCCAACATTGGGGAACAGCAAACTACCATGCCAAGAGCGGTTCCAGCGATAAGTTTTCTCATGTTTTCCTCCCAGGAATAATGGTCATTTCCGTCAAAAGAAGGGCGACCCCCCTTCACGCCTGACTGCTCACGCAGCGCAGGTTGCCTCTTAATAGGACCGATTCACGATGGGCTGTCAATAAATAAATAAACTTGATTTATTAATCGAAGAATGCTCTCTTTCCCTCATAAAACAAGGAGACGATGATCCCGGAGATGGATGGCGGTAAGGTCATTGAACGGCTTGGCGGCGTTAATCAGAGCGGTGTGCGTGATCATAATGAGCGCCTGCTGATCTCGATGTTGCAGCGCCGTGGCGCGATGCCGGGCATTGATATGGCGCGCCGCGCCGGGCTGTCTCCGCAAACCGTGTCGGTGATCCTGCGCAAGCTGGAGCGCGACGGCCTTCTGACCCGTGGCGAGCCGATCCGCGGCAAGGTCGGCAAACCCTCGATCCCGATGAAGCTGAACCCCGACGGCACCTTCGCGCTTGGGCTGAAAGTGGGGCGTCGCAGCGCCGATTTGCTGCTGCTGGATTTCGCCGGTCAGGTCCGCGCGCAGGTGAAAACCACCTTCGAATACCCCATGCCTGACGAGATTTTCGGCTTTCTGGAACGTGGCATGGCCGAGATCCTCGGTGACATGCCACAAGCCTCCCGCGACCGTCTCTGCGGCATCGGTGTCGCCATCCCGTTCGAGCTGTGGAAATGGCACACGCTTGTGGGCACCTCCGCCGAGAATTTCCGTTCCTGGAAGGACATCGATTTCCATCAGGAGATCGCACGTTACTCTGACCTGCCCGTGGTGCTGGTCAATGACGCCACCGCCGCCTGCCGCGCGGAGCATCTCTATGGCCGCGCGAAATCCCTGCGCGACTACGCGTATTTTTTCGTTGGCTCCTTTGTTGGCGGCGGTGTGGTGCTGAATGACACGGTGTTTCAGGGCAATCAGGGCAATGCCGGCGCGTTCGGCTCGATGCGCTCCACCGGGCCTTTGGGTGAATCCAAACAACTGATCGATCTTGCCTCTATTCACCTTCTGGAGGCCCGTCTGGCCGAAGCAGGTCTCAACCCGCAAACCCTCTGGGACGAGCCGCAGGACTGGAGCCCGCTGGCGCGTTATGTCGATCCCTGGCTTGGTGTGACCGCGCAGGAACTTGCTAAGGCATCGCTCTCGATCTGCGCGGTGATCGATTTCGAGGCGATCATCATAGACGGCGCTTTTCCCGAAGCGGTGCGCAATGAACTGGTCGAGCGGGTCAACCGCTATCTGGCCAGTCAGGACACGCGCGGCCTGATCGCCCCCAAGGTCGAGGCGGGCAGCATCGGGGCAAATGCCCGCGGGATTGGCGCGGCCAGCAGCCCGATCTTCTCGCAGCTTCTGCTCGACAAAAACGCCGGGCTCTCCGCCTTCTGAGCGCAAACCGCCCCCTTCCTTCGGCGCCTCTCATGTGCTGAGATGGCCCAAGGGGGGACAAAATGGCCTTAACTGCACCAAGTTTCACTATGGGCATCGAGGAGGAATACCTGCTCGTTGACCGCGACAGCCTTGATCTCGCCGTGGCACCGCCCGAACTGATGTAGCGCTGCGCCCATGAGAGCACTATGTCGGCAAGGATCCTAAATGACAATATGAACAAAAGCAGTGCCAGTATATACATGTGTTAGTATTACGTCTTCAATAAGATAATAACTGCTGTGAAATAAATCATACGAGAAACTTAGGTGCACTAATCATATCCTTACATTCAAATCACAGCAACGGTAGAAAAATAAGACCAATAAAAAGTTTGTTTTGTTACATTTTGATCTTTCTACTACTCTTTCTATGAAAGTTATTTATAGTAAACACGATACTTGCTATCTTATACAGATAACAACCGTCCCTCAAGCAAAAACCCAATTACCTTCAAAGCGTCTTATCTCTAAAAGGAACATATCACATTATATCAAGAGCTTTATGAAAGAAGGCCAATCGGAGTTAATAGGGTTACGTTTGCATACACTTCTTTTCACGGTGTGGCAAAACAAAAATTGGCTGCAGACCGCACTGATTCCCATTGGGTCCCAACTCAACATTTCTATGGAGATCTCCTCCTCGATGTGTTGGTGGTCCCAGCAGAGTTTCAATATGTGATGCAATAGGAGAGTCATAAAAGGAGAGGGTAGGCATTACCGCAACATAAGCACAAAATATCCAAAAGAGGAGAGAAGGATGAGGCAGAGAGGGAGGGGTGAAAAGGACCAATTTGAAAGCAAACTTCAAAATATTAAAGAGAATGAGAGCTGTGTCCTTAGTGATTTCGTATTAGGGCGCAAAGACTTAAAAATATAATCATGTCAGATTAAGAAGCCTACTAGAATGGTAACACTATCGGTAACCTATTTTGTAGATAGACATACCTATCATCTGCAATTAGCAGCAAGTGACCACAGAGCAGAAGTGCATTAGAAATTGAACGGTTGAGGGGTCAGTGGAAACAAAATATCGTTGATTGACAAGTTGGTAAATTCCTTGAAATTCATTACAAATTTTCAGTAAGGGAATATACATAAAACTGCCAAAATTCTTTCAGTGTTAGCTTTTTGTGATTGAAGTGTCATGTGTGAACCTCACGTCCCTGTTGTAAAGATCCTTTTTGCCGCCATCAGCATGGGAGTAAGAAAAGACAACGTACAGGAAAATAATGTCAATGAATGTTTTGCTATTTAGTAATGTGTGTAACATCAATACATATCTTCCAATAGAATTCTACCTGATTGAGATGGAAATTTTTTGGTTGCATGCAGCTGTTTTATAGAAAAAAATAGTTTGCAAAAATTTACGAATGTCAAGAGTAGCAATGGTTGTACTCTTTTCCTGACTTACGAAATACTTTGATCAAAATCATAGTGATATGATTCCATCGTTTACTCTTCACGTAACATGAATAGAAGTACAACCCAACTGTGATCCAATTGGACAAAACTGCAATATTTGTTATGATTTTGGCAATATTTTTCGAAAATTATCAAAATGTTAAAAAGGTCAAAATACAACCAACGTGCATGATTGTTAATGAACAGGTACTTAACACTAATTAGGGATAATTATTGTTATTAAGAGCCACATAAGGGCGCTTGACAGAGTGAAAATTAAAAATCACACATAACTAACTGAACACACCTTCATTCATATAAATAAGGCTAAAGGCCCTTTTCACCGCCGCGGACGCGCTCGGGTAGGACGACCGGATTGGGCGGTGCCGCGATCTGCGGCCCGGTGGCCAGGAGCTCCAGCAGGCGCTCCATGGCACCGGCCGCCCTCTGCAGGTCGCCAATGACCTCACTGAGCGCGCCCATGGAACCGGCGACAACGACGGCGTAAAAGACGAAGGCCGACAGCTCCCCCGCCGAGATCCGGCCCGAGAGGACATCGTGACCGCCGATCCAGAGCACCGTGCTGACCGCGCCGAACACCAGGGCGATCACCAGGGCGGTCAAGGTGGCGCGGGCCGAAATGCGCCGTGCGGCGGTCTCGAACGCGGCCTCCGTGTGCTCCTTGAAGCGTTTCCGGTCGATCGCCTCGTGGCCGAAGGCCTGGACCGTCCTGATCGAGGTCAAGGACTCGTCGGCGTAGGCAGAGAGATCCGCGATCCGGTCTTGGCTGGCGCGGCTGAGCCCGCGTACCTTGCGGCCGAACACCAGGATCGGGATCAGGACCAGGGGCACCACCAGGCAGACGAAGCCGGTCAGCTTGGGGCTGGTAACCACCAGCAAGACCGTACCGCCCAGGAGCATCAGGATGTTGCGCAGCGCGATCGATGCGGAGGTGCCGATCACGACTTGCAGCAGCGTCGTGTCCGTGGTGAGCCGCGACAGCACTTCGCCGGTCCGGGTGACCTCGTAGAAGGCCGGAGAAAGCGTGAGGATATGGTCGTAGACGGCGCGCCGGATGTCCGCGACCACGCGCTCGCCGATCCAGGACACCAGATAGAAGCGCGCGTAGGAAGCCCCGGCGAGCAGCAGCACCACCAGCAGCAGGACCAGCACGGCCTGATCGAGCAGTGCGGCGTTGCCACTGGCAAAGCCGTCGTCCACCAGTCGGCGCAGCCCGAAGCCGAGGGCGAGCACGGTGGAGGCGGCCACCAAGAGTGCCAGGAACGCGCCTGCGACCCGGACTCGGTAAGGTCGCACGAATGGCCAAAGCCGAGTGAGCTCGATGAGCTTGCGACTGATCGGCCGCTCGGCGGAGGGGCGGGCTGCCGGGGATTTGCCGGCTTGGCTCATAAAGGGCTGGCTGTGATGGATGTGATCATGGCGATCCGGTGGGCGGCGAGACCTGGCTGCTCTATGGCTCCAAGCAGCCTTCCCTATAGCAAGCGCAGGGGAGCGACAAGCCCAAGGCAAAGCCCGGAATCTGGGGGCTGTCGACTCTTGGACCGACGAGAGGCTTGCACCGGCGCCCAGGCTCGGCTATACACCGCGCCGCGAATGGGAAGAGAGCTATGAAAAGCGAAATTCACCCCGACTATCACGAGATCACGGTCATCATGACCGATGGCAGCGAATTCAAGACGCGGTCGACCTACGGCGCCGCCGGCGACACCTTGCGTCTGGATATCGACCCCAAGACCCATCCGGCCTGGACTGGCGTTCACCGACTGGTCGACACCGGCGGGCAGCTCGCTAAGTTCAACAAGCGTTTCGCCGGCCTCGGCCTCAAGGAGTGATTTCGGCCAAGGCTTGAGATCCGAGTACCAGGATCGCGAAAGTTCAGCCAACCAGCCCCAAGCGCACTCTGGCACAACCGCCGAGGTAGCGGTTCCTTACTGTAAGAACTACAACAGCTAGTATTTTTACTTTTCCTAGTACCAGTACTGTTACTAGAAATACCTCAACGATGACAACAAAGATGTCGGCAACTGCTTTGCTTTTAGACTATAGGGGTCTGCAGCCTTTTCCAAGACCAAGGCCGCAGGCAAGTTCAGACCAAAAAGTTACAGGTGAGTACTACTCCTTACCAGAAATTTTCCTACCTTTTCAATAGTTAAACTATTGTTTAGTAATATCACTAGAAAACATGTGAAAGTAATGCAATACCTATAAGGTATTATATTCAATTTAATGTGTAATTATCATTCGATTCGTTCTGATTTGCTATAAAAATGTGTTCGACTGCGCTAAATTCATTTAGTTATTTTTCTAAAGGAAAGGCTAGAGAAGCAAGCGTAATATCTAAACTTTTGTTTACCCTAATACCTTGCAGATGATACACAATTCAAGGTTTGAAATAGGATATTCTATATTGAGGCAGAGATGTAAACTTCCCCTGTTCATTTTATGAGATACTAATGTTCGACGGTAGAAATTTGGCCTTAACAGAGTAGGTCGGTGTGTGTAGGGCAAGAAACTCTAAACACGCATAGTAATGCCAGGAACCGTTGGTGTCAACTTTACACTTATATTAAAGTGACTGGCTGATCGTGCTTGTGTGGGTATAACGTAAAGATACATGCTACCAGTAAAATGTTTGTCTAATCGGTACTGCATATTTGCGCAACTACGGAAGATCGAAGATTACATTTAAAGGCACCACTCTCGCTTCCAAAAACATCTTTAATTTTACATGCAGATGTATGGATAAATCCTTTTCAACTCTAAAGAACATGCAGCTTTGGAAACATACCACCAACAATCATGTGTATATGTCGCGACCCGCAAACTCTCTAACATGTTCGCTCTGGTTTTCATGTTCATCTTCAGCAAGGAAGGTACAATTTGAGACATGCATCCGTATTGAAAACCATTGCTGATTTTCTTAATTCCTGTAATCCTGATGTTAATATCATTTGCAATATCAAAGGTTACCGTTCACCCTCTATCATATGATGGTCGAGAGCAATGATTCACTTCACATCTACGAATCCACGGTAGGCTTCGAGACAAACTTAGAAGCGAACTATGATTCCGAATTATTGAAACATGGTGGGTTGTATAACGACATAAATCAGAGATATGATTGTATATTTTTATATTTGAGTTTGAGTGCAATAAGTGGAATAGTAACAGAAAAAAATTCTTCCTGTTGATGTTGAATAATTTGAAAATATCATATAGCTATTTCTTTTTTAAAAAACAACTTCTTTGTGATCGCGACATATTACATATTGTGCCATAGAAACAAGGAATGGCCTGATCCAGAACGTTTGTCATGGTAAGAGGTGTACATCATAGCCATTCCAGTATGCCCCATATTGAGTAATTAAGGGCATTATATGCTAATAAAGCCATGAATAGATCGAAGTTATAGATAGCAATTATTTTATGACTGACATATATATATATATATATATAAACTATAGAAAATATACCAACGTCTTCTAATTCACTACTCGGAGTTTCATGCTAATGCAATCATCAGGTGAATGGTACAATTTCCTCCAGAACATCTTTCTGCAGAATGAAATTAAGAGAGGCAAAGTAAGCAACTCGAAAAATAAAACGGAACGAGAACTACAATGTGATCTGGCGGTACCAACGTTCGTGTGACTGACTTGGTAAAACCCCACATTTAACCAAACAAATCCATTAAAAAAACAAGTCGTCAACGCAAATACGGGAAATTAAACGTTTGAAGATTCTAGTGAACAAACTGTCGCGTAATTCCTTTGCCGTTAATATATTCACGATTTTTCGTCCATCAAATGGCAAATCTCACGAAATAAAAAGCCGTCTTTTTCTCTAATACAAGGCAGTATTCTATATCATTGTCATTTTACGAAAGGACGGCCAGGACGTGTCTCTCCATCACCAAGATGTGAAAAATTCCCCTGCAATGCCTCTGGTTGCCTTTGTACACTACGTTACTACTAGCTACCTAAAAGTTGTGACATTTACCTAATCGAATATATAGCAGAAAATTTCTTCGAAAAACTTATCTTATAATTTTCTCCAAAGATGATCGTTTCAAAATTTACCAAATGTCCGTACCCATTCTCAAACTCTATTCTTCGGCAACAACAAGAAACAACAAATCATACAAATCATGCATATCTTTATCCTATTTCGATACGACACAAGAGTTAGCGGTATTTCAAATATCAAACGAACGATTGGAAGCAAAGTTGGCACCTGTTCTGTAGTATGTCCTGATACAATGTCACTCAATTTCGAGGACTGTTCTTCATGGCGATCAGTGAATTCCAGGATGTTGGTCTTATGCTCCTTCAGCTGTAGAAAGAAAATTCCAAAATATTAATATACGGCCTTTTAAGACGTATCTAACCGGAGACATTCAAAAGAATTAGAGTTTGTATCTTATCCTAAAGAAGTTAAACTGTTATTAATATACCGAAGACATCAAATTGGGGATCATGGCGAAGGCAATGGATGCACATTAGAGAGCTGATTCCTATACCTTACTTCTTCCTTTGATGTACCAATAATGTACAACATACAACAAAATACTTATAACTTTGCCTGACAGGTTTTGTAGCAATCACGAAGAATTAACTACGACCCTACGCCGCTGCTTCTAGAGGTCCGTTATATATCACATCACCCTCTACGAGGCTACTGCAAATAAGGCAACGGTGAACATTCCCCACAAGAGCGTACACATCACGTGCGTATCTACAGACACCTTTTTGAACCTATTAAAGAAACCATTCGCATAATAAAAAAATAAAAATGAGTGACCTGCATGCCGTTAGATTATGCTTGTGTTTTGCCACTTTTTTTCAGTATTTGCATCTTAAAAAAAGGTATTTCTTTCGCGTGTCCAGCCTACGTTAGTCAGGTTGATAAGGTGAAGGAAACCCGTCACCAAATGATGGCAAAAACTACTAAATTTAGTTAGGAAACTATCCCATTCAAAGGGCTATTGCTAGTGGCTAAATGATTATTCTTTTAAATCTTTACACCAAATGGCTAAGGAATATCGATAATGTTTGTGGCTCTTCGCACTAGAGACGATAAATATGTTCAAATAGTGTAACTACGCTCAATAGCACTATTGAAATGTTCACATTCCAGCGTGCGTTTGCGATCCCAGGGCAACAACCAGACGTCCAACCCCTTGTAGCTCCCAATGTTGTTCGGCTGCTCGTGGACCACGATGTTAGTTGCGGTAAAAATTCAGAACTACCAGTTGTTTGTCGTGCTTTTACACTTTTAGCGGCGCTTGCACTCCAAGAATTTACGGCTCCACTCGCGCCAGCCTTACACAAAATATCTTTCCAAATACAAACACCCCCTGAATATAAGCCTGTGGCTTACAATTGGGATGCTCTGTGTAGGATCCGAAATTGGTAGTGCACAAGGCAGTGATATTCAATGAACATGGACATAGTTTATACAGAGCCTCTGTATTTACTTTTGTTCTTCTGTGACATTTTACACATTAAGTAATGTTATTAGTCTCTCTGATTGGACACCGAATGGTGAATTTTTGGGTATACACAAGTCACCTGTTAACCCAAAGGACCCTCTGAATATAAGCCCCTCTGAACAGAAGCCCCCCCCAAATATAAGCCCACCAAAAAATGCTTACAAACTTCTATAAGCCCAGGGCTTATAATTGGGATTTTATGGTATTGGGGAAGGTAATGCGGAACAATCCAACCAACATTCGAAAGACTGTGATGATGGACTGATTAAAGGCAGCAGACCAAAGATGTCAAAATAGTTGCTAAAATGCTGAGTTCAGTAGAGTGGATAATGCCACTCAGACTCATGGCTCTAAAAAATTTAACAGTCAAATTCTATTTAAGTTTTTAGCCTTACCTCAAGTATGGCCTTCTGATCTTTCCCGAGCAGGTCTCTTACATTTTCATTATAAATTTCAAGATAAGACACTCGTACAAGAAATCTAAGAGAAGAAAAATACAATATAATACAATACAAGTGTTTTAATCTATCACTCAGTCAGAGTGTTCCAGATAGCATAATTGCCACTTCACAATATATAGACTTTCGCTTTATTAAGGAAAGCTTGTTTCTCCATGCCCAAATTCTCAAGCACTTGTTTTCAATAAAGTGGTAGTGTTTCTGCCATGCTTTGAACAGTTATCATCCTACAGTAAAAGTTTTTTCATCATGCATCCATCACCAGCTCTAATCAAGTGGGCAGCATAGTTTTACTGTTGAATTTTGATGAAAGTGTTGCAGATTCAGTGGATATTGTTATTACTATAAAAGAGTTTATAGCAGTCATCATGTGCATTGTCAAAAACCACCATGGATCATTTTTCGCAAAAACGTTTGCCAGGTCACATCAATTTTATTAAATTGACTTGATGGTTGAACCCATTTTTGGCAGTTGACTGTTAATCTACTATGAATGTACACATGTAGAAATTACTGCTAACAAATTATACACTGTGGTTTCCTATGAAATGAAAATGATACATGAGAGTAAACTGCTTATCAAAGTTTCTCTGTTTATTTCAAACCCAGCTTAATGCCAAAGCTGAAAGGCAGTTGTTAATAAAAGCTTAATCTGCTCCAAAAAATTGATGCATCTGACATTGATTTTGAAACAGGAAGTCAATGACCCATGCTGAAAACAGATTACTTACGATTTAGCATGTAAAAGCTGAAACAGACCTAATGTCCCACTAAAACATGCATGGGTTAGTATGTATCATGTTGGTAAGGATGACTGTTATTACTTTCCATTAAATTAAAGGTGTAAATACAAATGACCTCAAAGATATTGGTTATACAGTATGTTATTGGATAAAAAAATATTTCTATCAATTTTTACCAATCAAGGCCATTTGACTCCTCTAATTAGTATTTCCTAAGTAGTGAGACATTGACTTCTCCTCTCAAGTGTTTCTAAGGGTTCTAAAATGAATTGAAATAAGAGAAAAGCCTTTAAAAACATAATACACAAATGGCTGGACAATAAAAGTAAGATTTTATAGCGAATATTGTAAAGGCATTCCAATAAGGGGGATCCACTTCCATGATCCAACTGGGTATCAACTTTGTCTTATTTGTTTATTCATCTTTTGATAAAAAGGTATAAACATCAGGGAACATTAACGGACCTATCAAAGTTGATCTTAAAAAGTTGTATGAAGTACACGAGGAGAACGTCTGGGCCAGAAGCAATACTAGATGATGCTGAAGCAAATAGACGTTTGAAGCAAACAAACGGCTTGCAGTTAGTCATAAGAACTATTCAGAACGTGCCTGAACTGTTGTATGCATATTTAAGGTGTCGCCTCAATCAAGTCCTTGGTTCAGACCTGCCTGTGATGGCGCAGCGGCGTAGCAAGGTCATCTTTCTTGGGGATACTAATTATGTATAAGCATTTTTTGGGGCATGCCCAATGAAAAAAATTACCGGGTGTCTGGCACCATCACCATGGAATGTTTTCTAGCATTGTCTGTTTTGTAACCCAGAAGCACACATTTAAAGCCCCTTTGGAAATTATTATTTATATTTTACTGCTGTTAGCAGTGTAATAGACTGCACTTCAAAATTTGCAAGTCAGAGATGGTGTGAAAATATGGTATGTTTTAAAAATATGAGGAACAGGGTAAGGTTTTACAAAACATGTAAAAAGTTCATGCGGGAGATGGGTCCATGACAATTTATCGAGTGTAAAAAATAGCAAATAAAATGACGAAACTTTCTTTTCTACTCCGATATATTTTCAAATGAAGACACTTCAACCAGGGTATGCTACTTTACCTTAACATTCTCTCCTACGGATACTTAGCATACTAAGCATACCCCCTGTCTACGCCACTGCAATGGGCTTTTTCTCAATAAACAGTATAACCAGATCGTAACCTCTCAGTGGGCCTATATGAATTTTCTCTCGTATCAGGACATCTTAATTTTACACTTCGATACTACAAGGTACAAACTTTCCTCTAATCTTTTTGAAGAAACAATCAATTAAACGTCCGGCTGTCTCAACTCTCCGATAAGAAGGAAGCTCTTTTAACCACGCTCCCTTAATACAAGTAATGAAAAACCTATCCTTTCAACATTACAAAAGTGGAAAATGTATTTCAGGTGGCATCAAATGAATGACAATATTAGCTGATAAAATTTCACGGGCAGTATCGGAAATTGTTGATCTTCTAATTGTATTACCACTGACGTGACCATTGGATACCACAGAAAGTCTAAACAAATTATCTTTATCCATGACTCTTGTCTTAGGTTACTCTTTGTTTCCTTCTAACTGGACCTAACTACAATATTGTAATTATATCAGTTACAAATGTTACCAAAAGAGGGAGAGTGTATCAGTTTACGATTTAAAAGGATGAAGTTTTAATTTTGATGCTTGGACAAGTGATGTGATGTAACAGTTTTTTAGCCATGTAATGTTAGCTAGACGCAAATGTTAATTATAGAACTTGCACATGCAAAGACGCGTCACCAGTGATTACTGTTACGAAAGTGTTCTTTTTGCTGTATACTTACGCAAGCGCTAATGTATTGGATCATTAAAAGTGGCATTTTGTAAGTCGCAAAGGTACATAAGCCCTTACATCTGCTTGTATTAATGTCGATCGGCTGTAGTGATTTTTTAGTCAGTTGATACACAAACAAGCGGAGTGTTTCCTCTACGCTTCCTTCCGTTTTTCAAACTCATTGCCTCATGCATATCTGAAACGAGTATATAATTACTTTACTATTGATTTTGCTTTTCCTATTTTGGTTCCCTGGTCCCTAATGCCTCCCCTCTACTTTTGTACTTACAATTCTGTCCTTCGCGCCAACAAATTGCGAAGTATCCCCTTGGGCCAACAAAAAGTGATAAGTTTCCTCTCCATCAGTACATTGCACCTGAAATCTGCATTATCTGTCAATAAGGAGGCCCAACTTGTAAACCATATGTACATTTAAAATATAAGCAGCATGGGAGAATAACGAAAATAACGTTTATTTATATGGCGCAACATAGAAATATGCTATTAGCTTTGTGTAATCAAGAAGTTTTGTCTGAAAATTTATCAACAAAGAGACACTTCACTTGAAAATTTCAGTTGCACCTTTGGTGTGTTTTGGATCCCCTGGTATCCCTTGTCTCAGTTTTACCCTATTGAAACCTCAAATACACCCGTTAGTGGTCCCGGAATCCCCTTTCCGGGTATCATCCCGGGTATAACCACCACGTGTAAGCGTATTACCGCGCAGAATCTTAGTCTGTTGCTGCACTTGGGTACCTTTGACCTGGTCTCTCACTTTTACACTCCTAAGAAAGCGAATTATGTTTGGTGGTCTATCCACGTTTACGTTACTGACCAAAGTAAAGTAATGATATTGCAGCCGAAATTACTAAAGTACAGAAGCAAAGTTTCTTTCGGGACTAAGTAACAGACTAAACTACCAAGCGTATGTAGCAGACTAAATTACTAAACTTTTGAAGTAATGTGGTAAAGTATGCTTTATCGGAAAAGCATGGGAGTCTCCCCACTAGCTAGTGAAGTTTTCTAGCCCGAATAGGCCTATCCATCATAACAGAAACGTTAGGACAAAGACTGTCACGTCGTAATTTGCCAATCTAGTACGATAGGACCTTTCTTAAATGGAAACAATCCCGAATACTACTGTCTTCGCGATTTAGAATTCGCACCGATTGCGTAATTAGAAGTAGCCTATAATTTATTAATCCGGAGACCTACACAATGGTTACGAGACTTAAGAGTGCATAAGCAGAATGAAGAGGGTAATAGTGATTCATGTGTTTACGAGACATTAAAAGCAAGGGCTCTGCAAAGAGTAGATTTGCAGAAGGAAGAGGGAGCGAGGCAACGGTTAATCACATGACTACATTTGAACACATACTAGCTCGGCACAATGAGGGAGAGTGGATATCCAAAACCGTTAAGTCACCAAGGGATGCTGCCCTTGCGTAGCCCAACCAGAAAACATCAAGTAAGTGGTAATTAAGTATTTATCTAAACGTTCTATTCTCAAGTTAATGTTCCTTGTTTTTAAATGGTCTTGCTTCTGTAGATAATTAGCATTTTATAAAAAATATTTGTTACCCATTGTTTGTAAAGTGAGCTTAAAAGCATCTTGCCCCTGCTGCTATGGAAGTTGACTTTGAATGAAGGAGACAAGGATGCATGTCTAGTTAGTTGGTTTTCAAGCCGTTGCAAAAGAGCTCTAGTTTGCATATGAGTGATACTTGAATCAAAGAATGTGAAACTTATTACTTCCATGATAGTTAAAGGTGTATGTAAAGGTAAAAATATCTATACAAGCTGTTTTTCATCCGTGTTTGCCTTTTTTCATTTGAAGCATTGTGTTTTAGAATTGATAAGGCTTAAATAGACAAAAAGTGGAGTTTAAAAATGCCAAACTAAATGGATTCACTTGTCAACTATTAAATTTTAGACTGAAAGTGTTGTAAAAAAATTACTTGTACATCTTCAGACTTTCAAAGGCATGTATTGTATCTTTTGATAATACAGACAAGGGAATCTACATTTAAAATGGAAAGTCCACAAAGCATGTGATGTGTGAAGGGGTACATTTCTGTCAACCAAATTTTACTTTCATGTGGCCTGATAAAATTGACGAAAACTGTTTTAGTCATTTGGAGAGCAAAGCCTGCAATTCCTCTCTTTGTTTCTCTTGCTCTGTTTTATGTCAGTTGTAAGCTTTCTATAAGATAATAATTTGCATCTTGGTTTTTCTCCATCCCAAGGCACTAACTTCATGTATCATATCATTTGAAACTAAGATACAATTATGCATGACTATTGATTAAAGTAAATCAAATATTTTCCAAGAATTTCTGATTTTTTTATAAAAAAAAGTCTTCGTTGTGTCCCTCCGGTCTTTGTTGTTCTTGCAGTATAACGTAAACCAAGGCAGTTTTTGAAATAAATTGTATTTACAGCCTTTGGTTGTTATTTGTCTCTAGAAGCAATCCTCCAGGAGGCATGGTAGGTGTGTAAGTTAGATGGCTGGTCAGGTCAATCTGCACTGAACGTTTTTAATCATTAATAGTGGGAGGCTGTGGCATCATTTTGGATTTATCAGCAGTGTTCTTTTTGGACATTCAGAGGGTTTTCCAGGTGCAGCTGACCTGCTCTCGTCATAGCTCATTCGCTCTTTGCAAATAGCTGATCACAAGTGACTTTTATTCTGAGCAGTCAGTTCCCAAGTCAATTGGACACTGTCACATGCCATTAGAGACGCTTTGAGATTATTTTAGAATCATTTCCCCTCACTGTCATGAAAGCATTTGCTTTGCTGTAGCTTTGCTGTACAGTACAGCAGTTTCTTGGGAAGGCAATAGCTTGGTATGAGACTTACGTTCCCTGCTGAGTAAAGCTTTGACTGCTGGGTTGCCCAGGCTCTGTGATTACTCAAGTGTTGGCTTTTTTCTTGTCAATTAAGGCACTTAATTTTTACTAAACAAGTGGCATTGAGGTGGAACAGCTCCCTAACCTGAAACTAGTACATCATCCATGTTTCACAAAAAAAAACAAAAAAAACAAAAAAAAGGAAAAAACTACAAAAAACAACAAAAAAGAAAAAAACTAAAAACCAAAAAAAAAAAAACAAAAAACTAAATAAACTAAAAACTGAAAAAGAAAAAAAAAATCTAAAAAAAAGGAAAAAACTGAAAAATAAAGGAGAAAAAGAAAACTCTTTACTAGTTTAGCCTACACTTTTTCAAATCCATTTTAAAATCTGTCACATCCTGGTCACGTTATAGGCTTATTTGCGTACTTGCAGTGGCGTTCTAGTATGGCTTGAAAATTGCTTTTCGACGCTGATTGCTTGATATTCATAATTCAGAAACTGAAGATGTTGCGGAAGCAACTCTTTTTGGATATGTCTAAGTGGTGGATTTATAATCTCACCGCTGAAGAGATTCAGAAAGTTGGCCCAAGTGGCGTAAAGTGTGTCGTGACTACAGCAATTCGAACCCGTCTCTAGTTAGGGACAGATCTAGAGAAAAATCTTGTGGGGGGGGGGGTACTGGACCAAGGGTGCCAATATGATTTGAGCGTAATGATAGGGGGGGTGTAGATAACGCTTTCGTCAGACCAGTTCGTTTGTGTGAATCTGGTTGGTGCTGATGTAAAATAACAAAGAAACCTCTTTGAAAGCCAAGACTATTTTCCTATAGCAGTAGAATGCGTATTAACAATAGACGCTAGCATATTCTTTGATGAATAAATTACTATGGCTTCATTGAGACTTTTTGAATGAGTAGACCAGACTAATTTTTTTTTCTTTAGAGTTGGATGAAAAAATAAATCAATGGGAAAACTTCTAATTTATGTACAAGCATTTTGTAGTGCTTCATACTTTATCGCAGCAAAATAAAGAATTACTTGGATTTTTTTTTCTCATTAAAAAATTGATTCAACTATAATGTTCGTTTAGTTTTACCTTCCTTATCGCTATACACTTCAGAGGAATCAAATTCTAGAAGTGATGTGGAAATCCAAAGTGAAGCATCCTCCGATTGATTTTGATGTTCTGGTGATAGAAACGAATCTAAAGTTTCCCTTAGGGTTTCGGCACTACTTGTTGAAAGACCTTCAACACCTACAATAATAAACAAAAATAACAATAAAAAAAGACTTGAAAATGCAATAAAAATACAATTTCAACAATTTACTCAGAAACAATGAAGTTCTCAAAATCAAGGAAGCAACAAATACAGATAGCAAAACTTAAAAGGGAGGTAAAACGATTGCATCGATAAAAATCAAGATTAATAATCTAAACATTATATAAGTAAACTTCGTTAATTTTCTCCCTTTTCATAATTGTTAATATCAAATAATTTTTAAACTGTTCTTCTGTTAAGAAAAATTTGCAAATAAACAAACTTTTATTAACAGAAACAACAGTTATTAGATTTGTTTGTTCCGAGCAGAGCAACTTCCAAGAGTTTGTATTTGCAACGAGGAACATATTACGAGGAATTGACGAGGCTTCCGATTAAACTAGCAACTATTGGTGTTTATTCTACAAACAACCCCCTGCCGCTTTTTATAAGATATGTGAGTTTCTGTCTAAACTGTCTTAAGGAAACTTAAACTTTACTTGTGTTTACAACACCCTTCTGGTATGGGGGAGGGAAGACTATCTTGCTGAAGCAAACAGCCAATTAATGGATGACCAAGTGTATTCCCTTTGTGAAGATGATCCTACTATGGACTTAGGTTCAAGATCTGAGCAAATTATTTCCATGGTTGAACAAAAAAATGAAATATCAGTAAACGCTATAAATTTTCTAAGGAATCTAAATTAGGTCTCTCTCTATATATGTATGTTTGACTGCTCTCACATTTTCAAACACAAATTACTAGGAGAGTGTTCAAACCGCATCTCCAATGAACATGACATAATGAAAACAACAATGATCATCATTGTAACCCATAATTTCATATTTAGTTTAACACTCGACAAGGTGCCAACAGTATTGTAAAGACTAGCAGTAACAATCATTTAATTTCCTTAGCTGTCAACAAGTGCATTCTTTTTGCATTAAATACTGTCTTAATGTATGTTTTGCACTGTATATATAGATATATATTTCTAATTTAAATATACATTAAATCGCAATAAAAAATTTTGAAGTAGTGATTTAATCAATTTTCTTTCGATGAACATATTTCACTTATACAAAACTGTACGACAATTCACTTTTTTTTTCAATTCAAGTAAACGTTTTAACAATCGCGAATTTCAGTGTTTCTCTTGATAGATTGATATTGAGTCAATAAGCTAACGACTATTACAGGTGGTGCTGTGAATAATGACTTGCATAAAACTGATTTGGATAAAGCTCTTTTAACGTGTTTCAGAATATGAAAATGATTAATAGTTTTAGAAATATTAATGTTGTTTTCAAAAATGTAATTCTTTTTTAACGTAGTACCTATACTCAACTATCTACTGTAATGATGATTCAACTGTTATACACCTTAATTATATGCAATTTCTTATAATTTTTGGTTGATTAAAACTTCATGCTCAGATAGAGCACTTAAATAGTGTATAGGAAAAAAATAAGTGTCACAAATTAATAGCAGGTTGTTGTGTCCTATATTGTAAACAATGACGTATGATGCTCTTTTAACTTTTTACTCTTTTTATTTAATAAAAGACTTTAAAATAAAAAAAATTTTAACAATGATAAAAGGTAGAAGGAACAGATAGAAAATTCATGGAAAAGCAAATAACGACTTTTTTTATGTATTTAAGCCTGGTTATCTGACCTACCTGACAGTCTTTTACTGACTGTTAGCTGGATAAAACAGATAATGCCATATAGTAACTTCATAATGTACTGTGAATATGTAGTAAAGCTCCAACTTTAGATGATTAAATTTCTAACATGGAAGTAGACTTAATCTCCACAAATAGTAATGCATTTGTCATTTTCTTGCTCCTTGCTTCTCTTTCTAAAAATATAAAATTAAATTTTTGTATCCAGGTTGTATATTTATTGGTAAATACCTTGACAAATTCCATTACCTTATTATTCATTATCGTCACCATCATATCTAACTTCGTCACGATCGTCATCATCATCACCATCATCATCATCATCATCATCGTCATCATCATCATCATCATCATTATCTTTGGTAGGAGTACACGTACACAGATACTTGTAAAAGTCGATGTATCTCCGTTTAGGTTAAGAATCTATTTTCCTTATGACGAAAACAATCACATAGCGTTACTTTTACTTAACTATATAATATGGAGCACTTTTCATCACATACCTTAAGTGCCAAACTACAATTATATTATTGTCGGAACTCATATTAGTTGCAAGATCATAGGGGGCGTTACAAATTGGTCTGTACAACGTCTGAGCGTTAAATGGGTGTACCGGCTGCTCCCAAGAACAGTGACTATGCTATATAGCACTAGCTGCAGGATGAATCAGTAAATAGAAATGAGATTAAATATTTCCATTTCTGACATTTTTCTTCTATTCATCTCTAGCACGACCAAAGCCATCCACGTCGTCAAGCACAGGTATGTTCGCGTTAGCAGAAATACTAAAGAATACCATTTTGTGATGTGGAAAATGAGATTGGTGCTGATACATGTGTTAATCACAACCAAATACTTGCAAATAGTAGACAAGGTGTACTTAAACAAAGTAACTCCTCTAACTTAAAAAGTCTTAGCATAGTAAAAAGAAAAAGAAAAAGCATGTATCTGCCATAAAGGTAGTCCTGAATTATGAATCTGGATCTAGCTAACTGTTATTCTGTCTATATAAGTGGATTTTAGATCAACTTTTAATCTTACTACCCCTTAGCATATAAAATATATATGTTGCGCCGCGGAAACATTTTGCTAAAGAAGTCATACAACTTTAGCTAGGTATTCGTGAGGTACATGTGAAAGACAGAACAGAATATACATGCTTTTTATATAAGCAACACAAAGTTTCATTGAAGGCTCGCGGTTGCTTGATTTTTAAGGTTTTCAGGCTCATTTGTTGCTAAATTGTTGCTTAATAACTATGAAGCAAAGTCTCAAAAAGAGTTAATAAAAATTGTTATTGCTTAAATGCATACCTATAAAATATACCATATGTAATTCTTACTATTTATAAAAGGAAGAAATGGTTTAAAAAACACTTATTCATTTAAAAATGACTCATTTGAAATTTTGTTCCTTGACAATCATAGGCTGGCTTGTTGCTTATTTGTTGCTTGAAATATTTGGCTCGTGATCCTGTTACTAATTTAGTAACAGTGCTTCAAGTGGAACTTTTTGGCAACATAATTCATCGGAGTATCATCGAGGTATTAATTGTGTATGCAATAGCTGCTTTAGATTTACCTGCGCCTGTGTAGGGTCTGGTGCATATAATAAGGCCAGTCACGATCACGCATTAAATAATAAATACAATTTACGATATGAAACTATCAAAAGTATCATCTACATACTGGTTCTTTTGACTTCTTCTACTTTTAGTATCACCAAAGCCTTCTACGACATCAAGTAAAGGTAAGTATAACTCAACAAAAAGTATAGGTTGATACTATAATGTAGTGTGGTTAACAATGCGGATTACGGAAGTAAAGAAATCATTACAAAGTAAAATGAAAAAAATTCCTATAGCAAACAGAAGTAAATATTATGCTGACAAATGCAACGACAAACTATAGGTAGAACTATCGGTAGAACGCCAAGAAGGCAACAATTTTGTCTATAATTATTTTCATTAAAACTTCGTCAGGTCCTTGTACACTGACGGTTACAACATTAATGAACTCTGGCACAAACATACAAAAATATCTGTCTGGCATGTCCGGCCTGTTCCGCAAGACCGCGCGCAAGATCAAGAAGGTCGAAGCCGGCCCCTACAAGGAGGCCGTGCTCGAGATCGACAAGAAGTGGGGCAAGCCCGAAACCTGGACCCTGATCCAGGCCTTCAGCGGACCCTACACTGCGGGTTATATCCTGGGCGCCTTCGACATGGAGCTGACCGACCAGGGCGAGATGGCCATGAAGCCCGAGAAGCGGCAGATCCACCTGCCCTTGATGTGGCGGACCCTGTGGATGAGCGGCGTCATCACCCTCATGACGATCCTGCTCGGCTATCCGATCGCCTACCTGCTGGCGACGCTGCCGACACGCACCTCGAACCTGCTGATCATCCTGGTCCTGCTGCCCTTCTGGACCTCGCTGCTGGTGCGCACCACCTCCTGGATCGCACTCCTACAGCACGAGGGCGTGTTCAACGACATCCTGGTGGGGCTGGGGATCCTCAGCGATGACGGCCGGCTGTCCTTGATACACAACCGGACCGGCACGATCATCGCGATGACGCACATCCTGCTGCCCTTCATGGTGCTGCCGCTGTTCAGCGTCATGAAGACGATCCCGCCGAGCTACATGCGCGCCGCGAAATCCCTCGGCGCCACGCCCTTTACCGCCTTCGTGCGGGTCTACATGCCCAACACGGTGCCCGGCATCGGCGCCGGCGCGATCTTGGTGTTCATCCTGGCGATCGGCTACTACATCACGCCGGCACTGGTGGGCGGCACCACGGGCACCTTCATCAGCAACATCATCGCCGATCACATCTCCATATCGCTCAACTGGGGCTTGGCCGCCGCGCTCGGCGCCTTGCTGTTGCTCCTGATCCTCGCGCTCTACATCCTCTACGACAAGGTTGTGGGCATCGACAACATGAAGCTGGGTTGAGTCATGGCTGCGCTGCCTCCCTATACGACCCCTCTCGAGCGGCTCTGGTACTACGGTTTCCGGGGTCTCTGCGGACTGATCTTTCTGTTCCTGATCTTCCCGATCCTGGTGATCATTCCGCTCTCGTTCAACACGGTGCCGTTTTTCACCTTCACCCCGGAAATGCTGGCGCTCGACCCGGCCGGCTATTCCCTGCGCTGGTACAACGACTTCTTCACCAACTTGAACTGGCAGGGCGCGGTCCGGAACAGCTTCTTCATCGCCTTCTTCGCGACCCTGATCGCCACCGGGCTCGGCACCCTAGCGGCCCTGGGGCTCAGCCGGCCCAACGTGCCCTACAAGACCCTGCTGATGGGAATCCTGATCTCGCCGATGATCGTGCCGCTGATCATCTCGGCCTGCGGTATGTTCTTCTTCTACTCGCGGATCGGGCTCCAGGGCACCTTCCTCGGCGTGATCCTGGCGCACGCCGCTTTGGGCACGCCTTTCGTGGTCATCACCGTGACCGCGACGCTAGTCGGTTTCGACCGCAGCCTGATCCGCGCCGGCCTGAACCTGGGCGCTTCGCCGCCGCGGGTCTTCTTCAAGATCATCGTGCCGCTGATCCTGCCCGGCGTGATCTCCGGCGGCCTGTTCGCCTTCATCACCTCCTTCGACGAGGTGATCGACACATCCCCTCCTAAGTTTAACAACAGCTTTATTACCCCAAATAATCAGAGAAACCACCAAACAGGCTAGCTAAAAAGTAAAGGCAGCTGGGGCGTCCAAGGGCGACGCCCTCAATTTAGGCTGAGGCAGAGAAGCAAGCTATGAAGCAGGCTCAACCGCCCTGTAGGACCGCCTCTCCCGGGCCATGGAATGAACCGGCCATCAATGTGTCATCAATGAGAACAGAAACAACACATGATCCTAGCCAAATGAACAAAAAGCGATGGACAAAGTTTTGTTCTCCAAATCTAAGGATGATATCTTCAACAGTGATCAACGCGAGTCGTTTTAAAGTTGGCATTATGTGTATCACAAACCGGTTTTTGAAAACAAGTTCATAATCGGGTAATGACGCTACTAAACCGGAAGTGCTCTTTAGGACATAAAGACCTTGGTTACGTGGTGGCAACCACATTCTTAATACAGCCTTCTCTTAATGCTGCTTCAGAAACGTCAAGATGTTTGAAGGTACCAGGCAAGATGTCGTAAAGACTTTTGATCGATCGAACTAAGCTACAAATATATTTTTCTGTGTTGTAACTCAAAAGTACTAGAAATATTATCAGCATCTTGTATAAAATACTGTGCTGAGCATGTCGTTGTCACCACGTAACCAAGGACATTCTAGCACTGGGTTTAGTAGCGTATTGCTAGTGTTTCAGTTATTCGTTGCGGCCCTCTGCAAATGCAAACAGCCCTGTCTTGCAGTTACTATGAGCTTTGACCCCAATATTTTGTTTGCGGGCATTTCGGTAATTTTGTTACTAATTTAATACAGTTAAAAATTCACGTCTAGAATTAACGCTTTTCTGACGTCATCACGTTATAATTCTATAGAGTACTTAAGTGTGGCGTCGCAATTTAATGAGTTTCAGAAGTTTGGTAATATTTTGCACTTGCATCGATAAGCTATCCAAATTTGAGAACGATACCTAGTGCATTCGTCGAGATATACTCTTTTTAAGTTTGAATTATGCCAATCAAAACCTTGTTATTTGAACTCAACTTGAACAAAATCAGCAGTGTTTCCTTACAGTCCTTTGAAAATTCAAAGAGCCCTGTTTCGTCGTTACTATGAGTGTTAAACCCAATATTTTGTTTGCGGGCATTTTGGTTACTAATTTAATGCAGTTAAAGTTTTTGTTGTGAGGAATTAACTTTTTTTAACGTCATCACCTTTTAATTCTATAGTGTACTTAAGTTTGACGTCACAATTTAATGAATATCAGAAGTTTGGTAATATTTTGCACTCGTTGCATTTTAGTTATTGATATCAATAACTGTCTAAATTTGAAAACGATACCTTGAGTACTCCTCGAGATATACTCTTTTAAACTTTTAATCATGCCAATCAAAACCCTGTTATTTGAAGTCAGTTTATAATTTTATGAACTGAGCAAAATTAACAGTGTTTTCTTAAGGCCTATTGCAATTTCAAACAGCCATTTCTCGCAGTTAATATGAGGTTAAAACCAAAATTTTGTTTGTGGGAATTTGTTGGAACGGTAATTATTTGATGAAGTGGGCGGGGAAGTGTGTGTGTGTGGGGGGGCTGTGCCCCCAATAGGTAAAACTTTGCCCCCCCCCGAAAATTTCTTCCCGTTAGTCAATAACTCTCTTAAGACTTACAGCTTGTCTGCATCATCAGGACTGCATGCATCAACTTTTATCTTCTCGTTCCATGTTGAGTTTTCCAGAACGCCAAGTGGCTCCGTGATTTCAGTATTTTGAAAAATTGAACGCTAATAATATGTCACAACTTGGATACGAGGGAGAACTGTATAGCCATAAATATGTGACTACCTTTGGATTCAGCACCAAAGTTAGCTACATCGAGTAGACCATTATCTATTTTTTAAGATGTTGCTTCAGCTGCTTCCTGATCAGGAGCTTGGTAATGTAACCCTAACAAAAAAGTTTCAGCCGCCAAAATTCATTCTTTTTCACCAATGCAGTAAGTTATGATGGAGTCATCAAGGATAAAAAACTAGTTTCAATGAAGAATAGGATTACACCAGATTTTTTACTTTAATCGAGCCCTTTAAACTCAATTTTATCAACTGTGAAAATTTCCCTCAGCTCACGCAGGTGAGGAGGGCAAGGGAGCGCCGCTCCTGATAGAATTCACTAGTGTATTCCGCCCTACCAGACATTCTTATCGGCATATATATTTTTCACTTTAGTACATCATAATGCATCGGAAACCAAAAACGTCCGACCTCTTGTTGGGTGCCATTCAGTGGAAATTAATTATAATTTAGACTGTTATTTAGAATTTAGACTTTACAATACCACTTTCAGGTGAATTTAGCCAACTCTGACATTTTGATATCGATGTAACCAAATATGATATAATATTGAATGGATACCATTTTTAGGATCTTTTTCAGAAAATGATGGAAATTGTGATCTGCTCTTCCTATTTTGGAAATCCTAACCGCCTCACCTCTCGTGAGGCGGTTCGTGAGCGCCTCCTTTCTAAATGTCTATGCTGAATACATCCCTGTTCTCTAGAAGATTTAAGCATAAAGAATAGATAAGTTAAATGACGTAATATGGGCTTGTGTGGCTCTTTGTCGAATCATGGTCCGTTTGTATTTTTTACAGTGGCTTTTGCAAATCGTTTAAAACAGTTCAAGTGACAAGATCGCATGGATTGATAAGATGACTACATGCATATTTTTTCACAAACAAGCGTGGCCTACGGTGTCAAATGCCTGTGTATAATCGATGAATCCTAGCAACAGGTCTTTTCGGCGTTCACGATTCTTCTATATTTCAATCTTTAAATTTAGAACTTTATTTTCTTTCCCTTTCTCAAGGTTGCCTCCGCATGGTTTCTCTGAAATATCCTCTTTTTGCTTGGAATTTCATTTAACATTCTATTTTTAGCACAATTCTGCTGCTGTGGCTAAAGTTAACTGTTCAATTATTGTTGCATTGCTTGATTTCTCCCTTCTTAGGGATTAGCATAATTACAAAGTTCATTCAGACCACTCTATATCATTCCAAATTTAGGTGCAAAATTTCTCGTAAAAAAGGTCCTATTTTTCACCACTGTTCTTCATAAGCAAAGCAGCCGTTTCATCAGCGCATGGGCTCTGATGAGTTCTTTATGCTTGGGCATTTTACTATTGTTTTCTGCAACTTTCCGAACAATAGGTGTTGTTGCCATGTATCTATCTTTCAAGTAGCGTTTTAAGTAATATTCCTTTCCATATGAATGACATTTTCCTCCATGGGAGCTCTGGTGTTAGGCATCTTGGACTTTCGTTCTCTCAGCAATTTTATAGGAAATCTACATTAAAGCTACTTTCCAGGCAGCTTCTGTGAAAATGGTCTCTCTATCAGGTGCAAAATACCTCCCACGGAAGAATGTTCCTTACCTGAATAAACTTTAAACCCGACTTGCATGGAGTATTGTTGCCACATTTGCTCTGGTGCTTTTTCCTCCAATCTTCTGCACCTAATCCAACGTCTTGTCTCCAACCTGATTGGCCCTTAGCTCTTTTGAACATTTAAAATTGATTCATGTCGCCGGAATAGGTCGCCTGCTTCTCTTTTGCCAAAGTACTTCCATGGTTAATATAACTACAATTTTGGACTATTAATGCAAACTGGCCTAACCCCCGTTCCAAGTGACGACGGATTTTGAAAGTTTTTATTTCGTGGCATCTCCCCGTTGATAGGAGATGTTGGCTGATTGTGTGTAATACCACAAATGGGTGCTCCTTTCCTTTACTAATGTATTTCATGTTTTCAGTCATTTTCATCGCATTTAAGTAAAAGTTTACATTATTTTTGTCCACGATTGTAGGCATTCTTCTCTCTCTACTACCGTGGATGTCTGTGCATTGTATTGTTTGTTTCTCGGCAGACTTCACCTGTTTTAGGTCTAGGTTCCTAAGTCCATGACTTCCATTTTTGCATTGTGGAACCTAGTGAGACAATTTCAAGAGGGGCTCATACTCTTGCATACGTCTAAGTGGGCATGTCTTATGACACGACAAAAGTCGAGTGAAGTCTAGTGAAAAGTTGAGCCCGTTTATACAAGGCTTTAGTAACAAGTTTGTTGTAGCTTCTAGCCAGGTAAGACTGAACATAGCGCAAGTTTCCTACATTTGTTTAAATTTTCCAAGAGGTTTATTTCCGTGAAAAAATAAAGCGCCAAGAAGGTACAAGGCTTAAAACTGAATATCTAACATGCACAATATACGATTATTATAATAATGATTACGATATATTAGAGAAAGACGGATAATATTACGATGGAAAGTGTCAGCCGCCTTACGTGCTAGTTTTAAATTGCAAGGAATGATCTGTGCATTTACATTTATACTGACGCATTATATGATATCCTTTACTTTCTCTTTTCTTTCTACCGAGGGGTTTTGTATGGTAAGGATTCCCAAGAGAACTAACTATCTCAAAACACAGGGGACTTGTGGTGATGTTGGTTAGGCAGACCGGACGAGGGGGTGGCGGAACTCTGTATGTGTCTGTTTTTGGTTCTAGTTTCCACAAATAAGGTGTCCAACACGTTAAAGCCCTATGTAGGATTTGCCTAATATGGAAAGAATGGACGAATTACAATAACGGGTGACACAAACATTTATTGCCCAATTTCAGGTCTCCCGAACAATTACTAGTTTAAGCCTTAAGTCATAAAAGCATTTACACTGCTACCTGAGAAACAGCTTCACTTTCAGTATCCTATATAATTCGGCAAAGAATATCAAACTTTTAAACTAGATTGTCTGCTATGAAAACGAGAAAATAAAAATCTCCTTAACACACAAAGTTAACCCATGTTTTCAAACTTAGGCAGAAGCTATGGTGATGAATTTTTCCATGTAAATTTGATACACCATAATAAGTAAATTCTGAGAGACTTATAAATTTTGATCCATTTTATACATGCTTGGGATAATATGGGTTAATGCAGAAGAAGTAGAAGCCAACAACTTCCATGAAAAGCTTGGGGAAATAGTGGAGAATGTAAGCTATCAGGAGAAAATCTTGCTGATGGGGGACGTCAATGCACGGGTAGGCTCAGATAATGAAACATGGGAAAATGTGATTGGGGCCCATTGTATAGGGAAGTTAAATGACAATGAAATTCGATTGCTGTAGTAAACACGGGCTCTTCATTACAAACACTATGTTCCAGCAGCCCAATCGTTGTAAAAGCACATGGATGCACCCAAGGTCCAAGCATTGGCATCTTATTGATTTTGTTATAACCCGGAAGAGAAACAGACGTGATATCCTTTTGAGTCGTTTATTTCACGATACATGTTGGCTCGCCCTGATTCGTAAGACAGCGTTGAAACTTTGACCTAAGGGCAGGAGACATACAGTCAAGGTGCCTGAGCCGTTGAATATCAAAAAGTTTAACCCTGAAAAGAAAGAGGAATTATCTCCATCTTTAGATACAAAGTTATTGATATTGATGTCTCATGGAAGAAATTGCGTGATGCAACATACGAATGTTTAAGCGAAGTGTTAGGACTTTCAAAAGGAAACACCAGGACTGGTTCGATAAAAATGACGTTGAAATTCAGGGTCTTTTAGACCAGATACATTCTTCACACAGGGCTTCAATTTCAGACAAAAGCTCTGCAACAAGAAAAATCTTCTTACCTTAGAACGAAGAGAGATGTTCAGGGTCGGTTAAGAAAAACGGAAGAAGATTGGTGGTCCACAAAAGTCTCTTACACAGGATTCAACCAATACATGTGACACTTTCTCCAATGAAGAGCACAGCCTTGTGAAAGTGTCGTGAAAGGTGCCTTTCATACCTTCTTCGATTTCTACCCACTTTTCTAGGGAAAGTGTAACATACGAGCTACAGGCTGCTTTTGACAGGAAAGATACGCACACGTTGTATGAAAGATTAAAAGAAGTGTATGGACCTCAGCAATGTGGTACCTCACCGGTTATGGCGGCTTATGGCACAACATTACTGACTGATAAGAATGACGTACTTAACCGCTGGAAAGACCATTTTCAAAGTGTGCTTTATTCTTCCTCTGATGCAGATGATGAAATCTTGAATTCTCTGACCACAAGATCTCAAATGTCAGAGATAGATTTGATTCCTAATTTTTCTGAAATTAATGCAGCTGTAAAGGAAATGTTGCTGAGAAAGTGCGTGGGTAATGACAGTATCCCAGCTGAAATATTTAAGTTTTGGGGCAAGACACTTTTGAAAAAACTTTCAAGGCTAAAACACTGACAAGAAGCAAAATGGTTCTCGACTTTCTTTTCGCAGATGATGCGGCACTCATTGCCACGTCATATGAAGAAGCGCAAGAAGTAGTTGACTATATTGCCAATGTCACAAAAGCCTTTGGATTGACAATTAGTGTCAAGAAAACAGAAGTCATCTACCAGCCAAAGCCTACCCCTTTGCAGCAAGTATATAACATACAATCCTGTTTGTACAGGGCTTAAGAATGGTTCATTCAAATTTGCTGGCTTCTCAAAAATAGTTAGCTGCCTGGCTTATATAAGAGCATTTTAAGAGGCACTGCCCTTAACAGGGGTGGAAAATGACTATATAAACCAGAAACATTTTCACAGAGTAAATGTGCTGGTTGGTCGTGATTATTGCGGTACTTCAAAAATGTGATAGACTAGATGATCTGGAAATTCCTGCTGTGTTTGAGTTTACCATTACCTTTTATAGCTTTTATATTCTCAAGCTTCTGCAAGAACTGAGTGGGCAATCACCTAGTTCATATAAACACACTTGTTCAGATTAGTGCATTAGTCCTTATGTAATTGTTTTGTAGTATGCATAATTATATTTAAAGTAAGAAATTAAATCAACTTTAAGGTATAATTTGTCTGACACTGTCTTTGGTAGTGTTACAGAAGCTTGGTAGGTTACAAAAGAGGGCATCTTCAGGTAACCTGTGATAATAAAAACTAAAAAAGCTTGTCTACTTAATGATATGTAACACAGAAGAATGACCTACCGATAGATAGACAATATTAACATACATTGTGAATAATTCCATTCCTACCACCCAAAATATTCATTGGACATTCATTCATTTATTAATTTAGTACCTTCATTACTTTTACAAGAGTATAAATATGGTTGCAATTTTCAGACAGCTTTTCATAGCCTTGTGCTGGACTAGTTTAGTTGTCTCCATTTGTGAGAAACAATATTTGCATTTGTAAGTCCTTTCAAAGAGAGATGTGGCACCAGTTATGATGAAGTAATAGATACTTGCTTAGGGAATGAAAATTTTTGTAACAAATGTTTTCTCTTTCTTTAAATTCATATAATTTGGTGCCAACCTTTGGCCCCAAACCCCTCCACACTTCACATTCCTCTGCTTGTCTCAGGTAATTTGTTCAGCTAAATTAAGGTTCCCACTCTTTTTTCATAATTTTTTAAGGATATTTAGGTGAATTTAGGAGATTTCATCGCCACTTTTTTAGGAGGTTTTGCAGATTCTAGAGAAATTTGGTTAGCTCTTTAGATTTTCTTGGAAAATAATGGATAAAAGGTCACTTGGATAACATGATATAGATAGGGTAAATTTTAATTTTACCATCTGGTGCGCAAAACAATTTTTCATCTAAATGTCTTAAAAATCACTAATGAATCACTGCCTCAGTGTTTCATTTCAGACACGTAAAAATTTCCTCCTGAGATTCTAATGAAAAATCAAAGTCAATGAACCTAGAAATCATGACCACTTAGTTCAATAGAAAATGACAGACTGTACACAATGTAGCAAAAATAACAGAATTATCTCATGATCCCATTAATTAAAGAAACTCTGAGGCAAAATAAGACCAAAAATCTAGTTTTCAGAGCATCAATAATAATCCAGGGTTCCTAAACAAAATAAGGAACATAGTGCTAAAATGTCTTTTAAAAAATTGAGCAGCAAGAAACAGTGCTAATTAAAGTTTCTCTTTTTTCTCCATATTTTCTTAAAACATGTCAAAACAAAGTAGGGTGGACTTGACAGAAGTTTATTATATCCGAAGAAACATCAATATAAGAGCTCTGACACACGATATCCTTCCAAACTTCAAATTTCATTCTGCATAATAATTATATAGATATTGAAAATTTAACCACTTTTAACATTTCTGATGGTTTCATTCTTTACGAAAAAATATCTAATAAATAAATATACTTTCTTATGTGCTATAAGTACAAACTATTGAGATTAATTTAGTCTAATTCTCTAATATCCTTTAAATACGCAGCTTTTTAAGATATTTTTTTCAAAAAAAGTGTCCGTCCCAACGGACTGTTTTTCAGGGTTAAACGGACACTTTTTTCGAAAAAGCATAACAGTTTTTAGTACTTCTGATAAAACTTGTGCAAAAAATTCTAAAAGGTTATAATACTTTCAAATACATTTAAATTAAATGAAAGTTGAAAGCATTAGTTTTTTAAGTGATCTGAAAGATGTCAAGGATATTTTTGATGATAACATGGATGTGTCCGTCAAATTAGAAAATGGTCGAAATTACGTATTAGTTGTAGGGACTCCGAAAAATTTGTTGAGATTAATGGAGAACGAAAAAAGTGATTTTCTATCTCCGGGAGATCCAATTGTAATCGTTAAAAAGATGACTAAGGAGGTTATTGAACAGGCAATTAAAGCTTATGCAGAAGATGATGCATATTGTTTAAAGTTTTATTCTGCTGAGTTAGATACTAAGACATTAGACATATTAAAAGACCGTTCTATCGCGAGAGATAAACTTTTAGATGACCTTCTTGACCAGGGTCAATCAATTGATATTGAAAACTACGATCTTATAGATTTTGATATTAATAATTTGTAAGAAATCTTAGATTTCTTACAATATCCCATTCATAACCATGTTAACTATCAAGTGGTCTTAAATCGATCATTAAGGCCCTCTCAGAAGACATTAAAATTGTCACACCTCTCCAATAGAAGTATACTTTCAGTTCTACTGACACTAACATACTTTTAGAGTATACTGGTGTGGGGAGGAATAAATCAAATATTTTTGTAGAAGGTATCAGAGAATAAAATATGCTCTGAGAGGTCCCTAATAGCTGATTTAAGACCACTGAATAGGTTGAGTAGGGTAGATTGCCCTCAGCTAAAATTCAGTCAAAAATGAGTAGGTTTGAGTGATTATAATAAAATATAAAATAATTAAGAAGAGTGATAAATTCTATCACTCTTAATCTATATGGAACTTATCGATTTGATCAAATATATCGTTGAAATACACCTCTCCTTCGAATTCGATTGACTTCTTAGAATTAGAAAATTTTGAATCAATTAGGACTGCTGAACCAAGAGGACCACCCTTCACACCCTCAAAGATTGGCTTCAGAAAATGGCATAATTCAAAAACAGCGTTATCGAAACCACTTTTTAAAAATGTACATTCGTTAAAAATTGTTTCTGTAACATCAACCTCGCTTAAGTTACAATTGATGAACCGACAATTCTTAAACATACAATCATCAAACTCCGCTGCCCGAATAATTGTATTTTCGAAAATACAATTTTCGACTAAACATTTTTCAAAACAGCTTGATTCAAAATTAACATTAATAAATTCCATATTGATCAAATCTGAGTTTTTAAAAGTGGAAGAGTCAAAAGTTAGGTGCAGCATAGTCAGAAAAGCAGGAAGTGCCGAGTCACAACAGTGACGGAAAAGCACAACAGAGAGAGAGAGAGATATCTATATAACTAAAAAAATTGACATTTTCATATATTGATATATGAAATCCTTGGACAAGAAACTGACCAGACTTCGATACTACTCTAATTTTTACTGTGAGATAATCGTAACGAATCGTAAGCTACCTCCTTTTTTGTATTAGTTTTTTCTCTATTTAGATACATTAATATATTTATATTTATATGTATATGTGTATATATACTCTTAAATTTCATCGTAACCGTACCAAGGGTGGGGGTAGAAAGCCTTAATCAATGAAAAGTGTTAATAACTCCCTAACTACTTTTGCTCTACTGTTGTATGTTAGAACTTTATTGACACATCTTCCGATAGAAAAAAATTGAAAATATTTGCAGGATATACAGTTATGACGTCATCCTTTGCACACTAGACATGATAAAAATGGAGATTCTCACCACCTCTTTTCGCGCTATTTTAGCATAGATTTTATCTTTTTAGAAGAATCTTATGCACAAAATTGTCAAAGATTCTCTATTTGCATTATATGGCAAATAACTAACATTTGAAACGGGAAGTGATCTTCCAACCAAAACCAAAATCCCTTTCTTACACAATTTTACAATATACCTTACAAAGTGATAATGTAATTTGGTAATTTGGTAATCATGTAATTTGGTAATCGCCAAATTTGGTACAATTCAAGGACAGCCGAGTAAAATGTTTTATTCAACACGGGCAATTTCTTTAACTTTAGTGATATATTTTTCACAGCTATGGCACAACGCTTAGTCAACCGCTGTTTTTATATTTTTCAAGTTTTAAAAAACTAAAGGCTTTTTTCCAGTGGTTGATTTGGCTGATCAATTTATAGACAAATGTCTTTCCAAGTTATAGTTTTTCTGACTTTTAGAATTTTAACACAGTGACCTTTTGTTTCTTGCAAAATTTTGCAAATCAATCAACAAAATGTTGGAGATCACCTGGGCGTCATGAGGACAAATTAGATTGAAATCATTGAATTCGAGAAAGTTGTAACAACTTAAAATTCTAATGATTGCTAGTTGCCCCGCCCTTTGTAGTTGAAAAAGCCCGTCCTGAGTAAGGTTAAAGAAAAGAATAATTATGTGATCATAATCTAAATCATTATGGGATTGCTGGTAATGTATGAGAGAACGTAGTCTGAAATAAGAACATACAGACTTTAAAGAATTCTTAAAATAGTTTCATGGCACATTATTTAGAGGGAATCCATTGTATAAATAGTTATAGGCCTGAGAATATTACGTTTTTTTGTTTTTCATGGTGATTTAAAGAAATGGCTACATAAAACAAGTCGTAGCGTTAATCTGTTCTATTTATATAGACAGCTTGCAACCCTGGTCAGAAACTAACCTTTGTTTATCAGAGTTAAATCTTACTCTCACAACAACTTGTAATTGATACCTGCTAGACTATATATGAAGTATCCACGTGAATCATGGTCTTCTTTGCAGCAACTTTTTCTCGCAGTACGGTGCTTTGACACTCCACCATAGGATGCTTGTTTACAAAAAGGCCCCACTCTGCCCTTTCATTGGTGGCATACGATAAAATAGGTTCAGGTTGACTTCACTACTGTATTACTGTATTGCGTCCCAAGACAAGTTTCAAGAGAGTATTTGGTCATTTGATATTCTTACTTAAGGAAGTAACTGGTATCTTACAACTCTCAATCATTTACTCTAGGCAATATTAACCATTCTAAGATGCAAAATCAACCCGCATTCACGCTTGTATTACTGCTGCAACAAAGACCGTAAATGGCTTACCGTCATAACGTAAAGACAGTGAAGAAATGACCCATGTAAGTCATTCGACATCAATTCTAAACCAACTGGCAACCATATATAATTTGTACAAATTTGCTAAGTTTTTTACAGACCACTACGAATTACTATCTGCGGCCCTACCTCTGTTTATGGCAGTTTCTCAATCAAAGGCCCCTAATGAGCTGTGG
Source organism: Alatinidae sp. Z8VKAUB7J3 (assembly GCA_010016025.2). Classification (NCBI taxonomy): domain Eukaryota; kingdom Metazoa; phylum Cnidaria; class Cubozoa; order Carybdeida; family Alatinidae; species Alatinidae sp. Z8VKAUB7J3. Next base: position 45,846,646 of record JAAAKM020073195.1, on the reverse strand, counting down.
GCTTGACATTGAAACTACCCTAAATAAACAGAAAAACCACCAAACACCAAAACACCTCTGCTTATGGCAGACTATGCAAATGCAAACTATGCAAATGCCCGCCTCAGAATATACTGCATACCCTATTGAACGGACAGGGGCATACTTTGTCACCAATATAAAAGTTCTTCCAATTTCCATAACTTTTAGCCACCGCAAGCTTTTACTAGGACCCCGATCTGTTTAGATTTAGGATTTATCAACTTCTGTTTTATTATAAGGGTAAAAAACACAACGATAAAAATGTCCCTTTTAACTTTCGAGATATCACTGAAATCTAATATTGCAACATGTTTGAAATATTTGCCTCCATATACTAGCCTATGCTTAATATCTACCCCCTGAGATCCCCCTGGGGGATTGACGTGACATGAAAACTTTGAGATCATGTGAGTTAATAAAACTTAAACATGATTAGTTACTTCTCTTTATCATTTCAGTTCTTCATCTCTAACATTCATTTATGAATAAATCGACCAAAATACATTTTGCAGATGTATTAATAATTGATATGTATATGTATAAAACTACATCCATCCATATACTGCAAATAAATAATCATTCATAGCACACATAATCTTATATTTAATACCAGTTCTAAGAGTAAATATTACTACTACTTAAAAGATTTCTTAAAAATTGAATTTTGACTACTATACAATCAAGCAGGGAAATGTGCTCAATGCTTTTAAACCTAGACTAATCCAACAAAGTTTCCCTTTCAAAAAAGATGTTTATTTAGTGGTAGTTAAACTCTCAATACTGTTACAAACAGTTATCATAAGTAACATGACAAAAATCTAACAAGCAACACATGAAACGTCCTTACTAAAACCTGTAGTACTAGGATGAAATTGATGTGAAAGGGCTGAAAATTTATACAATGACGGGCCATGCACTTGCAACGTGTTATAAAAATTCATACTGTGTCAAAAAGATACAGCAATGAGTTCATTGCCTATCGCTTAGAACACTCTCATTCTAGTTTATCCAAATATGGTTCTTGTTCAATTCACTGACATGACTAACAAATAGTTTTATAGAGAAAAAATATCATCATTTGATTTTGTTTGTTTGATTAAAACAGTGTGAAGATATTTTCACTGAAGACAGTACTGTACATGCACACAAGTACATACGTGCAAAATTCATCATTTACCGAACATAAATCAAAGTTTGGTATGTATTTTGCTCGTTTAATGTCTACCTATCGGCCTTTTTCTTGTGAAATGTTTGTTGAAAGCATTTCTTTTGTTTGCATCCTTGCCGAGTTAGCCTCGTTTTCGGTTATGATGATGCAACCTAATTAAGAAGGGTCTATTCAAGTAGTCCGTGATCGAGCCTCGGAAGCTCCAAAATGCCAAAAAACTATTCTATACCCACCTGTTATGTAAATGTTAATTAAATGTTGTTTGTGATGTTTCTATTACTTTAAAATCTTATATTCAAGTAAATGTTGTAACAACAGGTCACACTGTAAATGGTTTACCTCTATGAGAAATAATAATGACTTAAGTTAGGCACACACGAGCAACTTTGACGACAACTTAGTTGGCCAACTCGGTTGTCGACGAGGGTGTCCGTGTGTGACCCCCTCAAAGGTGCTGGCAGGAAATCACCGAATCGGTGCAAAGTAGTCCTGAAAGTTGGCGACATATTTTGGAAAAGAACTATTTCCCGCCAGCAACTTTTTCCCACGTATTTCAACCCATCGTCAGGTTTCAAAATGGTAGGCAGTGCGTGAAGACAATACTAATCGGCAATCGAAGTATCTACGAGTAAGTAGATTCTGTGGCAGTTGACCGTGGAGGCCCCACTGCTTATCAGGGGGGGTAGTATGAAACACTGAAGGTAAACATATTCTTGGCAAGGCAAATAATACTTTCCGTTTATGCCACGAAAAAAATAGTCATTAGCAAAGGGCAGATGAGATAAAAATGAGGTAAGGAATTATATATTTGTGGGGTCCACACGATGTTTGGGGCTGGGGTTACGGGGGGTTAAGTTTTTACAGTTTGGGGGGCAAATGGAATGTGGTGGGTTTTTTACATTAAATAAGGGGCAAGTTGTTTGTTGTTGCTGAAAAATAAAATGTAGGCAATTCTTGGTGTCACCTCAAAAAGGGGAAAGGTGGGGGATCGGAAAATAAACCATTTCAGACTTGGGTTTCAATCCAGTCCGGAGCTTGGGGCCCGGGGTGGTAAGACCCCTTAAATAAATATATCTCCCTCTAACATGTCTTTTAACTCTTTCAGAAGTCAAAATTAAGGGCATTGATTTCACTGAAATAGAACAGTTTAAAATTTTTATTCAAAGCTAAGGCACTAGACCTTTGAATCCTAAATCCCCTCATTGGCTATGAAGTCTAAATGCTTGGCTCAGCGCTATGTTCTCTCAACAATTAATGACAATAACTGGGTTTTTACTACAGAGGCAACGTGTGAGACATGATACCCAACAAAAGGCTAAAAGAATTATATTTCCAGAATGGACCGTCTGTTCAAGTCTGAAAGATGTGGCCCTTAACTTTGCATCGCTTTGCTGTCATGATTCAACAGGATGATGTAAAAGAGGCTGGTTTAGGTGGACGTGGCTAACAAATGACTTGTTACGAAATTTTTAATGACTGGCTTACATCAATGAATGTTTCCTTGCCAGCCTCAAAACATGTTATGATTAAATAATAAGCCCCTCCCTCTTTATGAAAAGCTGCAATACTGGAACTATGATGGTACTGGTGAATAGCAAAAATGAGCGAAATTCCATGCAAAATCCACTAACGTTTTCAGAGAACGTTAGCTGTGGGTACTTAAGGTCCTAGAATCTTAGCAGAAAACGATAACCTTAAGGGAATCCTCTTTTGCGCATGCGTATTAGTGCTCTGACCTCTGGCTAACATTACCGTTATCGTTATCGTACCAGAGCTGAAACTGCCTAAGATCCTCTAGGGGCCGGCCACTTTTACGGTTTTGCCAAAAATGGCTCTTGACGGTCCGGTCAATCTATGTTATTAATTGGATTAGCCAATTTTATCATTTTTCTCGGCCGCTTTTAAAAGATATTTTCTCTGGAAAAATATTAACGTATGGCCATCGAAGGAGGCATTAAGACATTTTTAAAATGACGCAACAATTTCCCTGGATAGGCAACAAGAAGACACCAATCGTTTATTTATTATTTTTAAATAGTTTGTTTGTGGTACAAAAACAAGAATATTGCACAAAATAGCCCAAACATTGTGTACTGAAAAGCTTTTTTTCGTCTGACACTCCTCTGAGTACTAACGTCAGAATGACCGAAATGGAACTGTATTTTGAAGGAGCAAATCAGATACTGGACTGCCTTGTGTTTTTGAACCAATCAGCATACACTAAAACAAGATTAATTGAATAGGCCTAGGCAAAGGTTTTCTTGCTTTTATGTGGACTGACTCCAGAACGGCCAAATGACATGCAGACCTGGCCTCTCCTATGATATGGAAGCAATCGTCCGAGTACACTTTGGCACAGTCTGGGTTCTCAAGCAAGTGCTGCCCTATGGCAGAGTCATATTGCTTAGTGATGTTTTAGGTCTGGCATGGGAATTGATAAACTACAGAGCTAGAATTTGTGGAAGGAACACGATCTTTGTAGTTGGTTGATAAGGCTTTTTTGGTTGTATAAACTACACGCGGAGCGACAGCAAGCAATAAAGGTTCTTGAGTACTGCAAACAACATCAAAATATTGATGGATTGTCAAGAAATATCTACGGATTTTGATTTCGTCAAAATATTATCCTGTTTCAATCATTATAAGACGATCAATGATATTGTAGACAAGGCAGCTTAAATACTGGTGAGAGCACGATCGAAGCTTCGTCTGTCTGTTATAGAAGCTGTACATATAGCTTTGCGTAAGCCTTCTCTTTGTAAGCAAAAGGATTTTGTATTTCGATTAGCTGTTTTTTTCGTTAACATTATCGCGCTAAAATTTTGTACTTGTTTTCCGTAACGTCCGTATACTTTTCCACCAATAATGTCTCACCTATTGCAAATTTCGATCTTTTCAATGTCTATAAATTCTGTTGTAACGATGTACTTAGTCTGAGAATGATTTTCCTACTTAACATATTAACAAAGACATAATCAAGTCGGCTCTAGGACAATTCCCCCCTGGAAAATTCCCCCCGGACAATTCCCCCCTGGACAATTGCCCCCCAGACAATTCCCACCCAGGATAATTGCCCCCCCGGACAGTTGCCCCCTGGACAATTCCCACCTAGGATAATTGCCCCCAGGACAATTCCCACCTAGGACATTTCCCCTAGTTTATCCACTTCTTTCCAGCATTTAAATTTATTGCACTGGACTATTAACACTCGTCAGTTAAAGGCATTTGGACTTCCGCTGAAGAGATCATTTTGTATTCTCCTATACGAATGACTTAGATCTGTGGTTATCAATCTTTCAATACCCCTACTCACCCCCAACCCCCTTTAGGCAACCGAGACAGATTTTCAGACTCCCCTTATAGTACGATTAAATGGATCTACAGCTTGAGGATGGTATTTTTGAGGTGTAAATGAAAGACAGTATAGAACGTAACATTACAAGAAACAATATGTCATTCATCATCAAGATTGGGAAATGAAATCAAATATTTACTTCTCTATACTTAGTACCCCATTTTCTTACACCGCACCCTTGAATGTTTCTAACGCCCTCTGGAGGCAACACTACCACATTTAGAACCCACAGGTGTAGATAAAAAATTCCTTGCAACAATTCTTATGTGCTGTCAACAACAAAGACTTTACCAGTTGTTGTAGACTGTAATTTGCGTGACGAAAAAAAATGGTTACTGAATCTCACCTCGAGTTAATGGCATCACCTTGTTTTGTAATCGTAGCAAGATGTAATTCATGATCATTTTCTGACCAATTTCATTCTTTGATATGACTCTTAAATTTACTTTCAATATTGATACTAACGACTTATTTGTATATGCATGAAGTATGGAAGAACAATTGGTAATCTTTTTCACGATAGCAGACACCAGTCTTTTTAAAAATCTATAAGTAATTTCGGAGCTGATTGATCGGAAATAGATGTGAATGGGAATAATGTAGTCTTGCTGTATTAGAGTTTCTAGTTTCGATATTATACACGATTAAACAATGTATGTCTTGAAGAGTTCAAACAATCTGTTGAAACATGCTTACAATGTCTCTGATAAGCTTCCAGATCTACGCACACCAGCAATATCTGAAAATGTTAAGCAGCATCTAAAATATTGAATTAGAGCTCTTTACTTTTTTGATTATTCTCTCAGGTTGAAAAGTTGAAGATCTGGGAACTTAAAAAAAAGGAAGAATTGAAAGATTAAATTGGTCCTGCTCTTTGTAAGATTTAAGCAAGTAAGACATTTAATGTTTCAAGGCTAACTTTGCTATCATCGGGGCAAGTGTTGATCATGTGGCTTTGCAGTACACGTCTTAAGAGTTTTATTGTCTCCATGACTATTTTAATGAATGGGGAGCCCTTTTTTGTAAGGGCAACGTCCAAGGCCAAATGTCCGTACAACAATTATTGGGTCTACTTCTGTCCATTCTCCCAAAGAGTCAAATAGTCTACTGATGTTAATGGGACGTTCAAGGATTTCCCTAGGTATACACGTTACAATTTTCTTTCAGCGGTTTTTTGAGGATACTTTGTTATTACGAGTTTGAATCAATCGACATATAGAAAGGATGGCTAACGTGCGAGAAGCCATATAATCCTACGCCTAAAGACTCTACACAGACATGAATCATCGTCGTTAGTTTCTATGGTTCTGCAGCATTGCCATCAAATTTGGTTTATTTGTTTATAAAATTGGAGCCAAATCGCCTAGCGGTTTCATACTACGCCTGTATCGTGCGTTAATAGTGCCAATCGCACTCTATGGCTCAGAGACCTGGACCCTGAAAGCAGATGATGCTATATGTGTGTGTGTGTGTGTGTGCGTGCAGGTGTATACCTACTGCATCGTCATCAAAATGTTATCAATGTGTGGAGGTTGCAATAATTTTGAGTAACAATGGCCACGTTAAGTAGACTTTTCCTATTTGATTTTGTGAATAAGCGTTTTCATCAGAAGATTAAACAGAAGAGGACTTAAGCGGTCACCTTGCAAGACACCTTTACCCGCATGAAAGAATTCCGTACCAAACTGTCTACAAGTGAACGGAGTATGACGTGTGTTGATGATGATACAGAATTAAAAGCTCAACGGTATAAACGTAGGGCCACGAAGAATCGAATCCCGTTCTTCAGCGCTGCAACATGATGTGCTGCCATTAAACAATGGTCCCTTACCACTGAGGCACAGAAATTTGGGATGTCATCTGTTTTGATTGACGTCACTACACAGCCCCCCTGCTAGAGGTGAAGACACGAGGCTCGATTTTTGTGGTGTCCCTGTTAGCTAACCCGACTCCAGTGAAGTGTGAGTTGAGTTGCGATGCTGGCGTCGTGGGTTAGAGAGAGAGAATGTGTGTTGCAGAACCGATGCTGGGCGTGGTAGGCTGAGGAGCGTGTTCAGATTTCGGGTCACCAATTGACGTGGGTGACTGATGACATAGGATGAAAAGCTCAATGGTATAAACATAGGACCACGAGCAATCGAACCCCGTCCTTCAGCATTGCAACATGATGTACTACCATTACACCATGGTCCCATACCATTGAGACACAGAAATGTGGCATGTCATTTGTTGCGATAGACGTCACTACAAGTATAAAAATGATTATGAAGATTGCATGTCATGCGGATACAGTTTTCAGAAATATGCTTTAATAAAATAATAATCAGTGATCTACCTCACCCATTGCATTCTTACGTTCAGTAGAGTTAAGGCAAAATACCTTTTTCAGCTTAGCCTACAGATCTCAGTTTATTCTTGCGTTTACATTAGCAATAAATACAATAACAGCAATGTACAGATCGTTTACTTGATCCATCAATAATAATGATTTTTGAACTCAATTTATTATTTAAGCATAACAACAATACACAGTTTGATACTCACTTGCAAGAGGCATATCAAAGTTGTTATGATATACATTGAGCCCGGAGATATAAAAACAACAATAACAATTATTCACTTATTTAAATAATATCTCTAGCAACAAGAAATGGGGTGAATCAACGAGGATAAAAACAAGAAAAAACAAAAAAAACAACAACAAAAACTAAACATAATAATGATTATGAAATCTGTTTACAAGATCAACAACTCAGGATTAGTAACTTCAAATATCTATTTCTTTCATCCAATACAATTCATTAATCTCATTACAGGCACAATGAATTTACATGGTACGATATACCTTTACACCAAGCTAGAAGCGGGGATTTGGCAAATTACAATTTCTTTTACAAAATCTGAAATACGTCAACCCTATTACACATGATATCATTTTTAATAACAAATAATTTCGATTTTCGATGCCAAGGTCTTGTATCATCATTAGAAATGACTTACTTTCCTTTGACATCCCTCCAATTGCGCTCACACTGAGGTTGATGTATTGAGTATTACTAAATAAAGAAAGAAAGGCATTAATGGCAGGAAGTAACCTTCTAGAAAAGGAAGTAACCATCTTCAAAATCAAATTGAGGTTATCTGAAAAGTTGGTTAGTGGTACAAAATTTGAATATTGCCTTCGGATTAATTTGGCTTAAGGTTTTCGCCATACACTGATCACAGCAATCGTATTGAGTGAAATGACAAAGCTATTACGATGAATTCATAGATCCTAGAATATGACACGAGTGGTAGAAAGACGTGTCTCTCTCGTGAACATTATTTTCTAGTATCTTCTCGTTTCTTATAAATTCATCCTAATAGCTTTCTCATTTCACTCCATACGATTGCTGTGATCAGTGTATGGCGAAAACCTTTCGCAAAACGATTCCGTTACTAATTTATTACGAATATTTTAAAAGTATCTAGAAAAAATAAAAGGGAGAAGTTTAAATGATTTGTTATTCTACTTTGATATAAGAATACGCATTCAACTCACCTGTCGCCATTTTGTCTTTCAGTTTCTGCGAATCCACACCATCTGTTTTCTTTTGATCTTAGAAATAAAATTAGAATAAGAAAATGAAGAGAAAGAAATAGAATGCAAAGTTGAAAGAAAATTACGCCAAAATCATATCTCTCTTCGTCTCAACTAATTAACATTCTACTGCATAAAGTGACCTAGATATGGATCATGGATCAGACAAGGACCAACTTTGAAATGTTCTATATCCTTTTGGTAGCATACCGACAATATTACCACAGACACTAAACGTCTAGACGGCAATGATTACAAAGATTTGCTTCTCCGTCATTTGGCAAGGAAATGTTGTCGTAGCTGTTCTCATTGATGACAGATTTCCATGATTCGTGAGAGGTGGCCTTTCTGCCCGGGGGCTTGGTCTCTCTCATGGCTTGATTTTCTGACGGGTAGTTACCTTTACACACAGCCGCCCTTTATTTATCAGTGAACCTGCTCTGTGGTTAAATGTTTGTGCTGCTTACAGGTTATTAAAAGTTTGTTCCAATATCGAGCCCTCCGCTCATCAAAGATTCTTTAAAAGAGGGTGATCCAAGATGGCCAACAATGTTTGCAACTAGAGTAAATAATTACATTTGACACTTCACATTTCACATCGCAAAATTAAAGTATCATTAATTTTCACAATTAATACAGCAAAAGCCAACACTAGTATTGGTCGAGAAATAGATTCTGCCTATCATTTAAGAGGTTATGGGCCAAGTTCGCACTCTCTCAATCGAAGACCCCTGGTGAGCAGTGGGCCCGACATTGAAACAGAAAACCACCAAACAGACTAACTAATAAATAAAGGGCAGCTGGATCGTCCAAGAGCGCTCCTCAATTTAGGCTACCGGGCAGAAAAGCATGCCATGAAGCAAGCTCAACCGCCCAGTAGGACCACCCCTCACGGACCATGGACAGCACATTGCCATCAATGTGTCATCAATCAGAACTGATACAACACACGATCCTAGCCAAATGACCGAGAAGCAAAGTTGGCTCTACAATAGTCCGCTACAATATTATGTCAACAAAGTAAGAATAGGTCTTACCTTCTGCTTCCATAGCATGAACAGCCATTCCAACAGCACCGATAAGGCACAAACTATCATACGTGTCCTCATTGACCACGTCCATAAACCTTCTCTTTGGCTTCCCTCATCTCCTCCTACCCGTTATTCGCAGCTTCTAATGAATAACCTACTGAATTTCGAAATACTGGAGCTACTATGCTTCCATCATATTTTTTCCCTTAAGGATTCCTTTTCACCAATATAGATATAATTATATACATATATATACAGGAGTACTCTGGAGAAATCATTGCAAAGCTGCAAAGTTACAGACTAAAAAACTATAACAAGTATCTTACCTTCGAAAACTTTGAAATCACAACACTGCAAAACTTGCAAATGGAGTATGCCAACTTGATACAAGATGTCTAGTTATATTGTCCAATTGACTTCCTCTTCCAGCATTCTAAAAATACAGAAGTTTTATCCTGCAAAGAATCTGTTTTACTATTCAAAGAATCTTTTAGAATTGAGGCGTATTATCTTAATTAAATTAAATTGCATGTTAACTCTCTTTGACTACTTTCAAAATCATATTCGTTTCGTAGTCTCATTCCTCTGTTTACCACTGATACTATTTCATGGGATTTATCTGTCAAGATTTTGCATAATGAAAGAATAACAATCCTCTGTAAACCCCCTAATCCGCAGTGTGCCTAACACTGTTGAGATGGGGAAGGCGTTAACCCTACCTTACATGGGCTTTTTGGCTCTTCTCAGACATGGGGGGAGGGGGGCTAGTAGACCCACGGCACTTTGACACACTATTACTTTATATCGAACCATGCGATTACAAAGATATTTGGCACGTTTATAGTTTAACTCTTTTCCAACAAATTAAAAAGAAAAAAATTTAATTTGGTGTGAATGACTTCTTTGGCTATGAAACTTTGCGCAATATTCAAAAAATTCAAAAATTTTGTAAAAAGGCCTTAAAACATACTTTTTGAATTACATTTTAATTTTTTAAGGGCTTTTAGAATCTCTTAAGTATTTCTGTATGTATGCGTTGTATTTAGGCAAGATATTTTAGATTTTGAGAAATTTATTATCTAAAATGTATGAGATTTGAAACGACCGAAATGGTTGCTCACTTATAATCAATCGGTTTTTAATTATTTTTAGCATTATGACTAAAAGATATCCTGCGAACATCAAAAATATAACTCTTAATTCGCTGTTGGTACAATATTCATCTAAAGATGTGATTTTCTTGTGATCATTTTGCATATATTGTTATATAAGATTCTCTAGTGAACTTCATCTTATTACACAACATATTTTTTCTTTTTTTGCAAAATTTCAACAATTTTTGCATTTTTCACTTCAAATTGTGATATTACGAAATCGTCAGTACAAATTCAGGAAAGAACACCTAAGTTGAAAGATATAATAATCATGTTTTTCAAAGAAAGGTAACGAAGTAGAAAGGCAAAAAACTCGACTATAGGTCAACAAAACGCCAATATCGCAAAATAAAAAAAAAATCAAAAAATTTATTCATCATAAGACTTCCCAGTAAATTATATGAAAAGTCACCAAATTTCGTGTCAATCGGGCCAGTCTTTAAAAAGTTATGAGCTGAAATGATAGGGTTAGGTAGGTGTATCATCCCTGTAAGATAGGGTTACGTAGGTGAGTAATGCAGCCAAATTTTAAAAAATGTTGGCAGGTTTGACTGTTAATGCCAAATTATATAACGTGATGTTGTAGCATTGGAGAGTTAAAACATTAGGCTACGTTATCAGATTAAAAATAGGAATACTTGCCATATAAAGGAAGGCCACCAAATTTGAAATTGAATCAGTGAGTTTGATGCTGATTGTTTTAGTTTTGTACACCCCGTCAAAATGATTTGTAACATAACTGTATTAAAATGACTTTATCAAGAGACATAAAATATTATTGGCAGCTTAATTGGTGCAGATTAGCAGTGTCTACTTATCTTTACATCCCAACGTTTACATAAACAGGTCCAATTCCACTCTTGTGTTTGACATTTGTATATTTTTTTGTACTATTGTATAGTTGTAGACGTTAATGTTTGAAAATATGTACAGGAGCTGTCGTAGGAAAATTAACCCCCGTAATTTTCACCATTTTTTGTTATTGAAATTATATACATTCGTTTTTATTTTTAGTGTGTTCTTGAAGCTGGTGATCTTCTATATTTTCCAGCCTTTTGGTGGCATCAAGTAACATCAGAAAAGACATCTGTTTCAGTCAATATCTTCTTTGGGGATGCAGGAGAGAATATCTATTTGGAGAAGATTATGAAATCAGAACAATGGGATGCCTTTCAATATTGGCTACTGAACATCATTGAACAAAATCGTGAATATGAACAATTTCAAAGAGTCTTGCAACATCTGCCATCATCCTTAAAAAACTTTCTTTTAAAGCAATGGCATGAGTTGCCATCAGAAGATCAGCTTAATACACTAGTTAGAACAGTCATGGAGTACTGCAAACTTGACTCATTGCCAGTTGCAGCTGAAGAATTAAGACATCCACCCCCACTGAAGATCAGGGGTCTCTTATGGCGTTCATGAAAATCGTGTATAAAACTATAAAAATTCCATGTAGAAATGTTGTAATGTTTCAAGTAACACTTTAAACTTTACACCAAATTTTGATGCATGTGATAGAATAGTTATCTTCTGAAGAGAAAAGGGGCCATTTTCCTCTAATGAATACTTGTAATGCTATCTAAGATAAATCAGTGTAAGGCTCTAAGGATAGTCGAGTAGAGATTTTTATGCCTTAACATTGTTATTGAAAGGATTTGGGACAATGCATTTATTATATAGAAGGATATTGCCAACTGGCAAACCCTTCTCTCTTCATTATCATAAAGAGAAAGTATTCTATTCTTTAGGAGGGAGGGGAGAAGTTCCCTCCTACGATTTTTTATAGCCTTCTCCCCTCATTGTCAATGTCAACAAAAAAGTTATATTTTATGAGAAGAATAAAGTGCTTATTGTCTACCATATTTTAGAGCCTCTCCTTTCCTTGTTGTAAAGAGAACAACAGGTTTTAATGTGCAAGGATAATGCAGCACCTCCCCCTTCCCCATTGTGTCGATATCATAAATGTATGGGTCTTTTACATCTGTTTGTTGTATGCAATTTTAGCCCTCAGCCATTGTTAAAGGGTACGTAGTGGCAACCTTTTAACACAAAATCCATTGTAAAATTGCCTTATTTTACTTTGTCATCCCAATATATGTAGGATTGAGTTTACTAAGGTATACATTATATCAGTATAGAAACCAAACCGTTTGGAACTTGAGGGAAGAGGGGTAACTCGAATTAATGAATTAACGCAAATACTTTTATCTCTTACTTATTTTTATAGTGTAGATTAACTTTCTTCTGTATTGACGTCTTCCAGCCAATACATCCAATTGGAAGTATTTATAAACCAAATTTTTGCCTGAAAGGGATCCGATATATGCGCTTACAATGCTACTGATTTCATTCACTAATTGACCGATCCTAAGTGCTAATCAATTGCTTGCTATGAACCAATTATTTGGTACAAAATTATCTTTCGCGCAAATTTTACGAGCTAATCCAAAAGTCAGATTATTGCAGACAAGAATTACAGGGAATCGTATGGGAAGCGAGGGGTAAAGTAAGATTTTTAAAAAACTCGTCTAAGCATAGAAATTATATTCTGTGTGTGACTGTAGTGACACACAAGCAACCAAATACTTAATTCATTCTAGTAGTGACCATGATTCAGAACACTGGTGTAGAGATGAATAAAAATTTGAGTCTCTCAGTGTTAAATCTCCGCGAGGTCCCTAACATCTAATTTCTATGCATTTGATATCTGGAATTTAACACCTGATCGTAATGAAAAACTTTTGAAAAAAGTTCTTTAACAGTAAAGTGGCATATGCGACGTGGCATGTCACTTGAGAACGAAATTATACAACAATATCAAACCTTTCATGCCGAAGTAACACACCACGTGGCAAATGCGACGTGCCACTCCAGAAACGGATTACACCATTTTTAACAACACGCCACGTCGCACAGTTGATTTTCAGCCATCAGGATAGTATTGAGTAACATACAGATAATCACATGTGATGATATTGTCACTGTCATTCAGGAACGCGGCGGTGCAACTGCAAACTGCTAGTCTTCGTCAGGCGATGTGTCAACTTTTTGTGTTTTGTGTATTTTTACTCGACGCTAATTGTCCGTGATTGGTTCATCTTCAACGCTCGTATTTTGGTGGAAAGCTGTTTCCATGGACGTCCGCCCAACATTTGTCTCATGTTGTGTTTCTTGTTTTGTTTCTTTATTCTTGGCAGCCATGCCTCAGGAAATTCTACGCCCTCGTCCATAGTGATGTTATTAGGCTGAAGTCTGATTTGGATGGCCTCCTTAATTCTGCTGGTGTACCTTTTCTAATCCCGATCTATAAGCTTTATTTCACTCCAAAGCGGGCAGTGGCCAGTATCCTGCGCATGTTCCGAAACAGCAGACGTTTGTGTGTGACCTGGGCGTATATCTCAATCGTGTTCCTTGATCCTCTCTTTCACTGCCCTTCCAGTTACTCCAATGTACACGTTTCCGCATTCACAGGGGATCTTGTATACTACCCCATCTTGCCTGATCCATCCATGTCAGGTGCTTCGGTCGCACTAATTGTGATCTCAGCGTCGTCACCAATTTGAACATAGCACGAACTCCCTCCTTCTCTTAACATCGACGGATGCGTTCGGATATTCCCTTGATATATGGAAAGACTGCTGTAGCTTAGACCTTGGCCTATACTGCCTTTCCAGCACAGTAGACATAAGTTTCAATTTTAGAGAATGCGTTTTATTTTTGCATCATTTTCCTCAGTGTGTAAGTTGAGTGCGAACTTCAGCAGGAAAACAGGAGAACAGAGAAATGGGAAAGTAGGAAAATAGGAAAATAGGAAAATTAGGAAAATTAGAAAATAGGAAAATAGGAAAATAGGAAAATAGGAAAATAAGAAAATAGGAAAATAGGAAAATAAGAATATAGGAAAATAAGAAAATAGGAAAATAGGAAAATAGGAAAATAGGAAATTAGGAAATAGGAAAATAGAAAAATAGAAAAATTAGAAAATAGGAAATAGGAAAATAGGAAAATAGGAAATACGAGAATAGGAAAATAAGGAAAACAGAAAAATAGAAAAATAGGAAATAGGAAAATAGGAAAATAGGAAAATAGGAAAATAAGAAAATAGGACAATAAGAAAATAGGACAATAAGAAAATAAGGAAAATAGAAAAATAGAAAAAAAGGAAAACAGGAAAATAAGAAAATAGGAAAACAGGAAAATAGGAAAATAATAAAATAGGACAATAGGAAAATAAGGAAAATAGAAAAATAGAAAAATAGGAAAACAGGAAAATAAGAAAACAGGAAAATAGGGAAATAGGAAAATAGAAAATTAGGAAATCGGAAAATAGAAAAATAGAAAAATAGAAAATAGGAAATAGAAAATAGGAAAATAGGAAAATAAGAGAATAGGACAATAGGAAAATAATGAAAATAGAAAAATAGAAAACTAGGAAAACAGGAAAAAAGGAAAATAGGAAAATAGGAAAATAGGAAAATAGGAAAATAGGAAAATAAGAAAATAGGACAATAGGAAAATAAGGAAAATAGAAAAATAGAAAAATAGGAAAACAGGAAAATAAGAAAATAGGAAAATAGGAAAATAAGAAAATAGGAAAATAGGAAAACAGGAAAATAAGAAAACAGGAAAATATGAAAATAGGAAAATAGGAAAATAGGAAAATAGGAAAATAGGAAATTAGGAAATAGGAAAATAGAAAAATAGAAAAATAGAAAAATAGAAAATACGAAATAGGAAAATAGGAAAATAAGAAAATAAGAAAATAGGACAAAAGGAAAATAGGAAAACAGGAAAACAGGAAAATAACAAAACAGGAAAATAAGAAAATAGGAAAAGAGGAAAATAGGAAAACAGGAAAATAAGAAAACAGGAAAATAGGGAAATAGGAAAATAGAAAATTAGGAAATCGGAAAATAGAAAAATAGAAAATAGGAAATAGGAAATAGGAAAATAGGAAAATAAGAAAATAGGACAATAGGAAAATAATGAAAATAGAAAAATAGAAAACTAGGAAAACAGGAAAAAAGGAAAATAAGAAAATAGGAAAATAGGAAAATAAGAAAATAGGACAATAGGAAAATAAGGAAAATAGAAAAATAGAAAAATAGGAAAACAGGAAAATAAGAAAATAGGAAATGGGAAAATAGGAAAATAGAAGAATAGAAAATAGGAAAGAGGAAAATAGGAAAATAGGAAAATAGGAAAATAGGAAAATAGGAAAATAAGAAAATAAGAAAATAGGAAAATAGGATAATAGGAAAATAGGAAAATAGGAAAATAGGAAATTAGGAAATAGGAAAATAGAAAAATAGAAAAATAGAAAAATAGAATAGGCCGAAATTCCGGATAATCGGAATTTTGAATAACCATGGCTCATTTTACGTTCAAATCGATGAAAAATATGCTGCCGTCGTGCCAAATGGCTATTTTTATGTAAACAAAGAAATTTTTTCTCCTACAAAATTGATATCACGCATTATGCATTACTTAAAGGTCCTAAGTGTCGCTGTTCCAAAAATTTAAGTAATTTGGTCTTATTCTGGTTGATTGAAAGGGGAAAGCGAAATTTTCAATATTGAAATTTTTCTCAGTTTGAGTTTGTTCGGATAAACAAGGTTCGGATATACGAGGATGTACTGTATAGGAATATGGAGAGATGTAACACAATGTAAGCTCCAATGGGAGTTACCAACGTTGTGAGCTATGACCTAGAAAACAGAGCAAATTGCAAGAAACAAACCCACTTTTGTATGCTAGAATACGATCATTACTGTTGCGACAGTTTTTTTCAGGAAAAGACAGGCGAGATTACAATGGCTATTGATTTGCAAGTTGAAACTGTCGTAAACGTAGTCAAATGAAGGCTCAGAGTTTCCTTTGTTCTTATACATCATAAATCAACGCATGTGCCTCATCTTTAATATACAAAATGACGTCAAGTCACGTGTCTTATTAAGGTCAAAACTCAATCTCAGACTACTTCCAGATCAACTTTAGCCTCCCCCAATATTGTAGCAGCTGCAGTCTAAGGCACTATTTACACGAGTATAGATCGGCCTTGTGTTTAAACGGACCTGATGGATCCAAACTCATTTGGGTCTGGTAGCCGTACCCACAGACGCACCAGTCTAGCCGTACCAGTCTGGGTCCACTTACGACAGTGGACCAGTTTGGATCCGATCCCAAGGAGGTCCTGTGTGAACACTTGGACCAGGAACGGATTGAAAATGTGGCGACAAGAGCTACCACTGCGAGGGACATTTGACGTCATCTCCATTCAAGCTCTATTTTGGTGCCAATACAGTCACATTAGCTATAACCGCCTAGTAATGGTATTTCAACGCACTATTCACCGCATTCCATATAACAATAGAAAAAACCCATGCTGAGCTCTGGAGCAAAAATTGATCCGATCCCGTCTGAAGACTCTGGAAAAGGGTGATTAGACGGGATCAGATTCATTTGGATTCGTACCGGTTTGGATCCGTACCCATGTAAAGAGGGTCTAGGATACTTTCCGCGGCCCCTGCCGAGTCATCTCTGTCCATCAACAGGGAACGTTGCGAATTTTATGGACGAAAATTGCTTGTCTCCTTTCTTTGATTATTTTTATGTTCTGTCGGGATCAGACAAATGAGGACGCTTATTCAATTCGTAGAGAATACCCACTCGGGACAAGAGTATTCCTGCCACTTTCAAAATTAAAATCGTAAATTTATGGACTCTCTCTCTCTTGAAGATCACGATTCTTCTAGAAATTTTCAGTCCTAAAGTCAAGTTTTGATACAATCCACAACAAAGATGTTGAAGATTTGGAAACGACATGATGAGACAAACATCTTTCACTGAACATTAACCATTATCAAATATATCCATATTAACATAAGATGTGTTATCACAACCAAGTTCATAAGCGAATGAATGTCAAGACAAAGTCATGTTATAAGAGTTTGACCGTCAGCCAAAAGAGTAGTACCACGTGACCTGCTTCCTTGGTTGACTGGCTTTGGTCTGCACCTTGTAAACATACAAATTAATCCTTGTGTCGCTTTTAGGTTACACACAGTTATTGTTGAAAGGGCTCAAGCTGTTATGCAAGCAATAACAACAAAATGCCTTTATTTTAGCAATGATTTGCTTCCTTTCTTTTGCTTCTGCAAATATTAAGTAGTTTTCTTGTTGTGAGGGGAAACAGAGAACAACAGGGAGCAGTACAAACTTGGTTCAGATGACGATTGGTGTAAATGAAGCCTAGGAAAATTTTGCAGAGGAGAGCAATATCGGCTTAAGATGGTAAGAATATAGAGGTAGGAAAGAAAGCAAAGAAATTTGAAGACAATTAATTTCAGGTATAGATAGGGAAGTGTGTGCCGGGCACACAGGCACACTACCCACCAGCCGCCCCTGGTTCCAGAGTTACGTGTTCAGAAGACAATGACCACAGAAGTTTCATCATGTTTTCGCTCTCTGAAAACGAGGTTGTTTCATGGCGACCTTTGCAAGCAGAGCGAACGAACGTGTTCGAATGTTTAGTACCGCTTGTTGAAGTACACATAAGCTTCAGGCGAAAGGGATTTACACCGAAGTGATTGCATTTTGTTTCATTTTTTAAATCAGCTATAGCGTAAATATGCCGACGGTTGCAGTTAAAAAGGAACTTTTGTTTCAAACACTTGGGAAACGATACAGTAAGTGAGCTCTTCTTCGATAGCTTAGGCCTAATACTTAACTGTGACAGGCCTATCAGCCTAACTGATATTCTAAACTAGACCTACCGGCACCTAGCCGGTAGCATCACTAACATTTATCGGCAAGTCTTCGTTCAGCACTTCGTGATGTATAGGGCCTAATCATTGGCTGCACGGAGCACTGATATACTATTTACTTTTTATTTCAACAGCCGATGAAGAGTTTGACGAACTATGTTTTGAGTATGGATTGGAATTAGATGAGATCGTAAGTGGTTCATATGAGCTTATAGTGCCCTATAATGTAATATCCAGTGAATGGGGTTTTTTAATTGTAACACTCTTTTATACGACGTCCGTAAATATAAATTCTGAATTTGCTAGAGACGCGTACGATCTCTAATACGTGGCGCGAGAAGATATAGTCTGGACCTAGCAGAATATAGTCTAGACCTAGCTAACCAGATATAGACGTACGTCTATATATCTATACCTGTGTATATTTTAACATTTAAGTGATAGTACTCAGCAAATTCACTATTATAAAATTATACACATGTAATGTCAGGGTAATTGAGAGATTCTACGTATATGATAGGGTGGTCAAATGAATTCTCAGATCTTTGAATTGGTCTATTGGATATAGCTAAAAAAAAGCATGCACTAAACCTGATGTCTTTTTCCTTAATTCTTGGCACAAGTACACAAAAGGTATTTGTGTTTAAAGATGTAAATCAACCCCAGAATTTGGGGAATCAGGGTATAAGGAAGCATATATATTCTCACATTTGCTTCATTGATTAGAAAATTAGAAAACATAATTGTAGGCCTATAGCATTATTTATTATTTATTTAAAAGAGACAAACTTGCCTCGCATTCGGATACGTAGTAAAGATCTAGTCGTGTTGCCTTATAGTTATACCGAGAGCGGCAAGCCTCGTGCGCGCTGTCATAGCAGTGAATCTGAAATAAGAGAATTTAAAAGAAGTTTCTTACAGTGCGTAGGTTGTGTTAGAAAATGTAGAAGCTAGTGTGATGAAAAGTGCGGGATCTTGAGCAAAGGGGCAAAAGCAAAAGAAAGTCGAGTCTACAGTTATGTAAAGTGTAATACCGAGGATTGCCAAGTTTTGCCAACAAATTAAAACCAAATGACAGGCTTGAGGATATACCTTTACACAGAGAAATTTAACTAATGCTGAAAGAGCGTCATTAAGTACTTTTTACGGGAAAGAGTACATAAAAATCGTCGAAATGTTCATATCAGGAAGACCAGAAACCGCTTTTAATGTGAATCACCTTTTCTCTTTGATTCGATTTTTGTGTCCCAGGAATGTGCCGCATGAAAGTGGCAGAAGAGGAAGCGTCTTGCAATCAATGACTTTAATCTAAATTACAATGGGTTTCGACGGCAGTTTTTAATTTTAAGTTACTTTCAGACTGTCGACGTCAGCACTTTCACATTGTCGAAGTCAGTGTCTAGTGATCTAAAAAGACAATTCCCACAGACCGCCATTGTTGAAGCCACGGCAACGGCGGGGATGACGGACTGGTCTAGTCAAAAAGCGTTGAGCATTATGACGACTAACGAATGAATGCTGTTAACTTAAGCTTGTAGGCGACTACTGCACTTGTTGCCCTTTTGTTGACGATGCTGTATTTCTTGAGTATCTTCTTTCTGTACCTTTATTCCACGCCTTCTCTTCACGTGATGCTCTGTCGTCGGCAAGGTGCTCCCACTGTTGTAAATGTACGTTTTTTGCTTTTATTGCTATTGTACGCACCCATGGGCCAGTGACTCGCTCATTCAGTCTTGCATTATGAGCCATTTGTAAGTATAATAGATCTTGAAAAACATCCCCCTACCAACTCGGCGGAGGTTGACACACTTTTGTTTTGCTTTTGGGGTCTATGTTAGCGGTAGGATATCAACAGGGGACAAATGTTATTTTGTCATGTCACTACCAATTCAAGGCACTGTCCATGCTTCACCGATGTGTAGCAGTGTCTCACGAGAGATACCAGAAAACACAGGCTCATAATATTTCAGACCACCATTTTACTCCCTTTCTGATAATTGTGTTTTGATGGCCCGACTTGTTTTCGGAGGTTGCCGTCGCTTGCTCGGGCGTCTTCCGTCAGGTCAAAAATTTCACAATTGCCCCAAGCTTAACGGTGATACGAATCAAATGTGTTGTCAGCACTGTTTTATGCTTGCGCGACGTGGCATTTATAAGTCAGTCATTAAGAGGAATTAGACTCTTTTGACAATTTATGTCTAAAGAAGATCCTAGGCGTGGAATTGGGCGTTTTTTTGTCCAGATGAGGCGGTCAAAAAAGTCAGGGAAAGCTCCCTTTATCATGATTAACATGTAAACTACCCTTGAGTTGGTTGGGTATCGCATCAAGATTACGCTAATGAAGACCTGCCAACTACATTCTCCATTGGCCTACCGGCGGACATGTTTAAAAAGTCTCTGACATACACCTAACATCCACGGTTATACCAGCCCCCAATCTATCAGGCACTCAAGAGTATATACAGTCAGACTCTTCAAAAATCGGCTAGTTTGCTGAAGTATTCAGATCGGCCTCTACTTTTCTTGAACTCGAAATCTACAAATGCAGGTAGCTGTCAAATGAAAACATTGCTTTGCAAAGCCTTTGTCACTGAAAATAGAGTTGAAAGAGACTTGACTACATCTGAAGTAGAGCTGTATCTTCTAAATTTAATTACTCATAGTCGGGAACTACAAGTGAATAAACAGCAGGGACAAGGGAAAACGTATGAATTTGAAATCCGTTGAAACAAGAACGTGGGAGAATTAACCTGCTATGAGAGAGCATGAACGGGTTCGACTCGTCAGACAGCCACAGAGACAGGTACGGAAAGGTTCATTTTGAAAAATTCACCACCACTTTAAAACGGCCGCGCTCATTCCCACGCGAACAAGGTAATGAAGTCAAGAAAAACAAACCCCAATCCTAAATTTAATCACACGGCATTCACCGTATGCAAAATGATTGTCGCAACGCATCTGTCGCCACCTGGAGACGCAGACATCTGTGATGCTTTTAAGTTTTTGTACTGCGCTCAGAACTCAACCAGTGCAACCAAACGGGCCTCCAAATCTAGATGGCAGTACAAGATCCCTTAGGAATGTGAAAACGTGTACATCGGAAAAAGCGGGCGGATGATGGAAGTGAGAATCAAAGAACACGCCCGAGATATACCGTCTAGCTTGCACACAAACTTCCGTTCTTTTGCAACACGCCCAAAATAACTGACCGCTGACCGCTTTTGAAAGGAGTGAAGTTCATAAATCAGGGACGCGATTGGGGAAGGGGAGAAATTCTCGGCGCATCGACCATCAAGAAACAGAGCATTCGAACATTAACCACTTTCCGCCAAAATTTAAGGAGCCAATATAGAATCATTACGGACATCACTGTAAGTACCACGCATAAATGGTAATGCACAACAAATTGACACGTTGCCTGAAGAAAACGTGTAGTATGCAGATGAAAGGTCGCAGTTTTGGAAACAATGGCAATAGCGTTGTGGCAACGCATTATTAAATTCACCCGGGAAGGGGTTTGCAATAGCTTGCACGATCCAAGCGAGTAATTGCAATAGCAATTGTCGAACCTAAATGTATGAGCAATCTACCAACAGGCAGTCTCTTAATCACTGATGAGCAGTAGGCCCGACATTGAAACTACCCCAAATAAACAGAAAAAAATACCAAATAGGCTAACTAACAAATAAAGGGGAGCTGAGGCGTCCAAGGGCAATCTACCCAAAAGCTCACGAAGCAGGTTAGCTCAAGTCAAATACAACCACAAAATTAGAATCATGTATTTTTACTTCTAAAGTAAAACACTACATGTACAACCATTCATTTCACTATTGCTATTTTAGGCCCGACAGCCACTTTGGACCTTACTCTCTCATGCAGCATACTTACTTTGCTGGCCACCATTATTGCTATTCATTTTTACGCAGTTCTGCTAACGGAACTAGACTACACGTAGCGTGAAGCTTGAAGTACATTTTACTCTGTTTGCATTTGACTGCAGATACGCAATTACTAAGGATATGATGCTGTGTCCCAGGGGAGAGAGAACAGAGAGAACAAACGTTTGTAAATAACACATTCCAAATTATAAAATTAGCGTTCATTGGTAGGCTGAGAATAAGCCCTTTTCTGCAAAAAGTGTAGATATTAGCTGGTAGTCTGGCTGCTATATTTTGCCATCTGTGAATAATAATTAAAATAATAATAAAAATAATAATAATAATACTAATAATAATTTTTTTAAACTTCAATGACATATTTTTTCTCTACATAAATTGTACAACACAACAGCTGTTACAATTCAACATATTAATGTTCTCGTTGCTTTCACCAGGTAAATTATGGGGATAATGAGATTACACGTGGATACTTTTTTTTCAACGACTATAACGAAACATACCCCATTCCTCCTATAAAAACCTGTACAAGAAAACAAAACAATACATCAACAAGAAATCCCAAAACCAGCCAAACCAACAAATATACGAATATACTGGCCACAGTGAAAATGGGGGAATGTGGTATAAAGGAGCTAACAAACATCGATTAGTGAAGGTTCAAACAAGGAGGGGGGGGTTTCGTCCATACTCTATTTAATAAGAGAGGTAATAAGAAGAGCATACAGCTACTTCGCTAATTTTCCTTAAAGTCCTGTTCACGTTAAGAGATAATTTCTCAAGTATAGTAATAAAAGTATTAATGTCATTTGTAAAGGAACCAAGGGTTGAGACTTCCATAGTAATTAGTTCTAGTAATTAGTTCTAGCTCACTTATAGGGTTCGGTTTTGTAGATTTTTGACTTTTCGAAATTAGTTTCAAAACAAACAGCGAGTTCAATGACGTGGATTTTCGGAGTGAGTCCATGTTGTGAACGATATGTGTATCGGGCCTTAAGGATTTGAATAAAGTGCAAGGGTTTTTAAAATACTGGCAGATCGACAAACAGTTCAAGAGAGTTTGATATCTCCGTTTACACATGTGAAGCTATCAGTCCAAGGATGTTATCATGACGCCAGAGTTATCTGCCTTCTTTAGCTGAATCGCTTTAGTGTGAGAGCGTGTGGTGTTGAGTGGCAACCTTACTTTCGAAACAGATATTTGATGTTACACATTTCCGTAATTTTAAATTTGGGTTTGTCGATAGTGATAAAATGAGGGCACGTCTGGAAAATAATTATATATTTGCTCGAAGGGTAAAAGAGACATCTTGCCATTGCCTGATATATTTGGCTCAAGAGGTTTCAGTAAGATATTTTATTATAATATTTTGCTTATTCAACTTTCAAAATGTGGACCATATGTTATTATCTCCTTCCTCAGATTTTGCCTATGCTTTCGTTCGTGTGGTGCACACTGTGATACTTCATCCAATAAAATTACTTTAGCAGTATTAATGTGTGACATCATTGTGTTCGAAAATGTTACACGCGACGTTCGATCCGTGGAGAAGCGTAAGATTATTCTAGCCGTGGACTGACAGGAAATAAATATTACCAAATAAATAAATAAATAAATAAATAAATATCACAAGAAGCTTTAATCCATGTCGTATCAATCTTCTTGATTGTCAGTAGATACTTGAGTTTGGAATAGACGTACACGGTTGCAGACCGCTCACTGCATATCTTGTCCAACGACTAAGTAACACGGTTATGAATAGTAATACACAACCTACGAAAAACAAGGAGTAATCATCATCAACATGCTAAACTTAGATAAGAAAAAGGCTCGTGGGAACCTGATGGCATTTCGACATTAAACCACTTAGCTTTCCTGTATATTCAGATCGCCAGTAGAACTTTCGTATTCAGAACAAATCCAGATCTGCAGTAGCAACTCCTGACTAAATAGATGTTACTCTGGTTCCACATGTCAAAGGTAAATCGTTCACGTACGTTCCTACTCTTTGGTCAATGCAAGTATCAATAATGAATGTGGTAAAAGGCCACAGAATATCCTGTACTCAGTCTAGTTTGAGATCTTCAAACTCTTGCAGTAATTCCAAACGTGTGTTGGACCTCTGAAACCAGTAACTATAGGACTTTGACAGAGCAATAACTCACAACACACGTGTTTACCGAGTGCATACCACTCGAGTTAAATCCAACAGCACAAAGTTCAAGAATTTGAAACCTGATACAGTCAAAAGAAACATCGCTGTTCACTGAACTGGTACACGATGTTGTAACCCAATAACGATGACAATTTTCCACTTCGACAGCCATGCTCCCAGCATATTCTTAACTAAACAACTGAGTATGAATAGAGCCCAAGTATAGACAACAGAAAGATTTTAAGAGAACCAAAGCATGACAAGACAATAATATGCAGCACAAGAGCAAGCCGTAACCATCGAATTGAAATCAGGTAGTTGATCAGGAAGCTTTTATCATTAACTATCCTCAGCTAAAAGATCTTGAGAAGTGATCATGTCCAAGAAATTGCATTCGATTGCCAAATTTAATCAGAATTGTTGCTCTGGGAATGGGAGTGTAAAGGGGGAGAAAACTCAAGATCAAATAGCTGCTTAAAATTGTTCTCTTTTCTAAGATTGTGTTACTTAAACGGCTTCACTTTCTTATTATTTAATATTACAAGAAATATAAAATAAATGTATCGTAGTTATATGACTTACCTTTTCCTTCCATAGTTCTGTAATCGTCGTTCGTATTGCAACTCTGAAATTGCGCTTGATGGCTCCATACTTAAAGCAATTCGATGGGGACCCAGAAGGGGAAAGTGAAACGAGTATCGACTCAGGTAAACACCTCTTTACTCGAAAGAACAATAAAACGGGCCCCACCTCGAAACAATCGGTGAAGTTCCTTGAAGTTACCGAATTTGCATGTTAAAAATGTTCGAAAATAAATTATGACGTTACATTCAGAGAGATTCTGTTACTTTCTTCGGAATCAGGGTTTTTCCGAGAAGAAGGAAGCTCACAGGGAGCCGAACTACTCTTTAGAAAGAGTCTTCACTTAGCCGGCTGATCAGAGCTGATATGGTTACTCATGTGTGCCAGATAAATGGGGAGTGAGCGTATTTTAAGGTGATGAAACATTACCGAAAATTCCATGCTTAGTTTGATGATGTGTAGAATATAAACCTTAGATAAAAAGTCAGTAAAAGGTTGAGAAAATTGACTAAATTGAATTTGATCCTTAAACTCGTTAGTTTTTACATAACTTGTTAGACGAAACTTCAAAGCCATCTTTGTATCATGCCATTTGGTTCTCAAAGAGTTACGATGCTCTACTACAAAGAAAAGTTTTCCTGGATTATTTTCCTTGTTTGTACAATCTTTATACCCAAATGCTACCGTTTTAACAGACTTCAATATTAACAGTGGAGGCACAACGTTAGGGGTGAAGCTCTTGGAATATCAAATAGATTTCAGTGGGGTTAAGAAAAAGTTGCAAATAGACAACCCTAGGTAACAAAATCGTCCTATATCTCTGGCATATAAATGCCTTCTAAAGAAAATCAATAACCGGAGGTCACCTAGCTCAGTTGGAAGAGCGCACGCCGCGGAAGCGTGGGTCACGGGTTCGATCCCTGGTGGTGACATACTTTTCTATGTCTCTAGTGTTCTATTCAAAACTAAAATCAATAACGTAAAACAAATATAGATGTGGTATTCACCCAACCTGGCCCATTCAAGCACTAATTACACCTTGGTCTCTATTGAACGTGGGGGTGAAACCATTTCAAAAATTTATGGGTGGAGGGGGTTGGAATAAACAGGAGGGTTGGAATCAAGATTTTGAAAATAATTTCTGACAGTTGTAAAATCAAAGTAAAACAGAAATAATATCAACATAAGGCACATTTTAGCCTCAGAAATCTTTACATCAATGAAAAATTGTCATCAAATAAATCAGTAAAATGTTTCTTTAAACATCATCAAAACTGATTTCCTAAATTTAATAAGCAGGGTTCTGATAAGCTCCGGGGAGAGCGTTGAAAAATTACAAAAATTAATGACCCCCTCCCCTCCTTTATTAAAAACCAAAGAATAAAGATCGTGTACTTTTACATTATTTAAGGCGCGTGACATTTAGCACCCCGTGAAAACAACTGCGAATCATTACACTGATACACAGATCATACAATACGAAGCTTGATATGAACTCAAACTTTGTAACTTAGAGAATGATTTCCCGAAGCCCTCAAGGGGCTACACGAAACTCACTGCTAACAACTCTCGATCAGAGACTCCTTATGAGCAGTGGATCCGATTTTAAACCTACCTAAAATACAGTAACACCCGGTGGTGACATATTTGCTGTTTCTCTAGTGTTATTTTCAAAAGAGTAAAACCATGACACAGACTCACTAATACAGCGCATCCTCGTTTATCCGAATAGCATGAACCTACATGTGCGGCGAACTGTTCGGATAAGCCGAAAATTCGGATAATCGAAGACGGAACTTTGAATAACAAGGATGGTTTATTTTACGTTTAAATTGATGAAAAATATGCTGCCGTCGTGCCACATGGCTAAAATAGAGAAAAAAGAAAAACGGAAATCGCCATGCATCGTTTAATGAACATACGTGTTACATGAAAAAATAACACTCAAAATGAAAGCGATCCCACTCGCAATAAAATTCTGCCGCGCATTAACAGACACCATCATTATGTAAACAAAGAAGTTTTGTCTCAGATAAAATTGATATCGCACATTCTGCATGATATAGAGGTCCTAACTGTCACTATTCCAAAACTTTAGGTAATTTGGTCTTATCCTGGTTGATTGAAAGGAGAAAGCGAAATTTTCAATAGTAAAATTTTTCTTGGTTTGAAGTGTTCACCTCCATCATTGAAGCCAGCTCCCTGGTACTCGTAGCTCTTACGCTTTAGATTCTCCACATAGTTGGTTCGCGGTCTACCTCTTTGTCTGTGGCCATGTGGTGGTTCCCATAGAATAACTTTCTGGGTACTCAGCTCGAGGTGGCGGTGGCAGTGAACTGCTAGCTGGATTCTCCTGGCAGCCATCTTGTCAGCGACATCAGGAGGTTCTCCATACAGCTATTCGTTTTAATGCGCGAGCTAGAGTGCTTGTTCAGGGCTTTTCTTAGCATGCGGGTATATGCCGTAGAGCGCTCTCTCCATTGCTGTATTCAGTGACCAGCTTTCACAGCCGTATATTAAGATAGACTCCACTGTGGCAACAAAGAACCTCTTCTTTAGACCAGGATTCATGTTGGACTTTCATATATGGCTCATGGCATTGAGGGATTTCCATGCTAGGGCTTTTCTGACGTTGATGTCCTTGCATGTTTCCCCTACCCAGGACCCGAGGTATTTTAAGTCGTCCTCCTGTTCTAGCACGGTACTGTTGCGGGTGTGGAGTTTTGTGTGGTCATCAACATTGTAAGCCAGGTACTTGGTTTGGGGGCTGTTGAGACCGAGACCTACTTTGTTGTATTCAGGAGGAGTTCTTGTGCTTGAGCTATGGTGTCAGATAACAGGGCTATGTCATCTGCGAAGTCTAAATCTGCTAAGACTTCCTTTGTGTGCCTCCTTGATCTGCGTGGGGTTATTGTGAAACCGAGCTCTTTGTCTTTTCCTCCAACCATCGCCTTCCTCATAGCATAGTTAAGCAAGATGATGAACAGGAAGGAGGCCAGGTTATGACCCTGTAGGACACCAGCAGTGATATCGAATTGTTCATTTTCTCCATCCTTTGGGTACATTCTCTCTATCGCCCTGAGTAGATTCGGTGGGATTTCATAAGCCTTAAGGATCCTAATTATCTTCACTCTGTGTAGAGTCGAAGGCCTTTTTAAAATCTATAAAGGTGATTATTGCTGGCAGGTTGTTCGCCTTCACTCCCTCGATGATTCTTCGCAGGGTGAGGATTTCTGCCACCGTGGTGCGCTCAGGGCGGAAGCCATTCTTATTAATCCAAAACTTCAGGTCTATGATGCTGCGTATTCTGTTGAGGATCATTCTGTTGTAGATCATAGCTATGGTGCAGATCAAGTTGATCCCCCTGTAATTATTAGTATTGGAAAGGTTACCAGACTTGGGCACAGGAATAATGTTCATGAATCACAGATCGGGCTTATCGTTCTCAATTAAGGCTTTATTGCAGAAGTCGAGACAGATATTTCATCAAAGCTACATGACTTGAAAACCTCAGGTGGGATGTTGTCGGGACCATGTGCTTTACCTAACTTCAGTGATGACTTGACTTTCTGGAATTCCCTTAAGCCGAAGGGCTCATCGTTGATATCCAGGTCTTGAAAGATATTTGAAATCTCTTCTTCTGGATCCTCGACTGAGGGGGTTTCTCTCAGCAGCTTCTTAAAGTGGTGAACCAAGTTGTCACCCTCTCTTCTAGGCTGTCGCCTGAGACTTGGCATTCCTTCGCTCGCTTCTGTCCTGATATCTCATTGACTACTCTCCAGGCCCAACCCCAGAAGAGAGAAGCACGGACTCAAAATGCATGTAGAAGAAGAATAATACTCCCTAACGTTTATCTTTAAAGGCAAGTTATTGCTTTCGAATTTTTAATAAACCAAAAGATTTAGAATTTTAAACGTTATGCAAACTTTAGTGGATAGACAACACACTTGCTGACATAGTATTTTAAAGGTCAGGTAATTGATTGCCGTTACTCGTACCTGTCGATCGCATCTACGTCATAAGATTTTCGGTTACTAGTCGCCAGTGTCTTCTTTTAGAAGCTTTTTGTGCGCTGATTGAATACTTCTTACTGGTCCAGTCTTTAACATCAGTCGTCCATTTTCTTCTAAATCTTGCCCTACTCCTTCTATATTTTGTCCTTCCATCCATCAGTGTCTTCTCTAATCCGTTCTCTCTCATCGTGTTTTCAAACTACTCCACTTTCCTTTTCTTGATGCTGTCATTCCACCATCCTTCCTTCTCTTTCACTCTTTCCAACACCTCTCTCTTAGTAATGTGTGCTGTGTAAGGTATCTTGAGCAATCTTCTGTATACCACACAAAGAATCAATTCCTCCCCATATCTTTGTTTTGATAGTCCACGTTTGACTTGCATAATGAAAAGTTGGCCAGACATAACATCTAACCAACATTTTTCTCGTCTCCAACCGCAAACGTCTGGTTGTCAACAGGTCTTGCATGCTTAAAAAACCGCTGCCTTGCCATTTCTATTCTGTGCTTTACTCCTACATCTGTTCTACCATCTGCTGTGACGGTTTTTAAAAGGCGAAGGTATTTAAATCTTTCAACCTGTTCTAGTACATGTCCATCTACTCTAATATTTGCTGTTGATGTCACATCACATATACTCACTACAATTATTTTGGTTTTCTTAGCATTTATTTTTGACCCATTCTTTAAACTTTCACTCTTGACAAGGTCCAATTTGTTCTGTATGTTCTTCTTCCGTCTCTGCGGTTATTGCTGTTTCGTCAGCATATCCAAGACTTGTAATGTCGAGTAACAATGTCCTCCAATACTTATTCATGGGAGATCCTTAGCCTTCTTAAAGATGTCTCCCAAGTAGCAATCAAATACTTTTAGTGAGTAAACACAACCAGGTATCACTACTCTTTTTATCTCGAACTCTGCTGATTTACCATCTTCCAGTCTGATACTTGCTGGCTGTGACCAGTACAAATTCAGTAGCAAGGTCTTTCCATCCATTGCACATTTCTCACATCTTCGAATACTTCTTTGTGAAATACTTTGTCAAAGGCTTTTTATAGTCGATGAAACTGATGTATACTGGTTGCTTAGCATCCAAGTATTTATCAAGGGTGGTCAGTAGCTTAATAATCCCTTCTCTTGTTCCCATGTCAGTTTTAAGTCCAGATTGTATCTTACTCACTCCTTCGTCAAGCTTCCGTTCATTTCTCATCAGTATGAGTTTTAGGATGCATTTCATCAGATGTTTCATCAAGCTTAATAAACGATGTTCTGAGCATCCTAATACTTTCGGTTTCTTTGGTAACTTAATGAAGAGAGATTGCTTCAGATATGATGGTAAAAATGCCGTTTCGTGCGTATCTTGACACATTTCTGTAATGAATGGCACTCCCGGGAGTTAGTTCCATACAAGTGTTATTTGCGGGCGCCAAAATGATAAGAGTTTGCATTTTTTGCATTCTTATTTTTGTTAATTATCTACAAACCTCGTTGAACTCAAATTAATATGTTAAAATTAGTGGAAAGGGCGGAAATCAGCTAGACGAATGCAAATGAACTAGAAAACGCAAGGTTTCTCTAAATTGTATACTTGTAAGCTCAACATTAAAGTATAGAATATATCCAGGATCGAATTGACATGTAATATCAAAAGATGCGAGAATATTAGCTTAAATTTTGGGGGCGTATGAATATCATCTTTGAACGCCATCTTGCTATTACAGATTTGCTTTGGGAATGGACTGCATGAGCGATCTTAAGTTCGTTGAAGCAGCTGAGTTGTGGTTTATTGAATGTCATTGAAACGGTTACAAACACCTGATCATCCTCTTACCCAGGAAGAAAAGGAGTTAGCTATTGGTATTTACCTGGGGTTTGTGCCAAGTTGACACCCAACATCATGCAATCCTTTTTAATTACCGCAACAAGCCAGCTTCAGGCGTGCACTCCCAGTAATTTCCAATGTGTACAGTATGAGTCTTAGATAGGAACTTAGCAAATTGAGTGCAATTTGAGCCTCTTCTTCTCTGATCTTTTGCGATGGCCTATTTCGTGGACTAAGTCGATGTGAAGCTGGGTCGCAGCTTTAGCCTGCGTAGTCATATCATGGTAATAATATCATAGACAATTCGGCAAGGAAAAGGCAGGATAGCCAGGATTTGCACATCTGTTTCAGAATACAGTGGTTTAAATGTTCATCATTGTTACTCAGCATTCAAAGTGCCTGTGCTGGTATTTACATCTTCATTGTAGATGCTTTTACAAGAGAAAGCTGAGGCACTAAGAGAGGAAGCGGAAGAAATGGTCGCAGGTCCTCTGAATTTTGAATTAAAATCGGAACCACAGTCGTAAATGAGAACGCAATGAATGGTATGCGCATTTGGTGATCATCAACTTATTATTTTGTGTCGTTATATCGTTGCTCTTCCTATTTGTATTCACATGAACAAAAGTATTCTGAGGACCATTACACTACTTGGACTGTCTCAGTTTCATTTGTTACTATTGGTTACCTTAGTGGAAATGATGTAAATTGTAGTTCGTGGAATATTTATTCACATGCAAACATGTATTCTGCGGACTCGGTCTGATATATTGATTAAAAGGAAAGAGCATGGGTGGTAAATTATGCCAAGAACACCAGTCGAAAGAACAGATACTCTTAATTAGTAACCCGTAAGAACTGGACTATGTGACTTCGCTCCGTTCAGCCGATAGCTATCGAAAGTGCTGTCGTCATTCGAAGGGGCGATTGGTGCCTCTAAAATGAATGAAAGAGCACAGGTGGAAAGACGTAAAAGCCAAAGCTAATGTATACTCTGAATTAGTATAGAAGTTTAATGTTTTAAAATTTACAGTTGTAGGGTATAGAGTACGTGCAAGATTTAGTGGAAGGGGAGAGCTACTAAGAACGGAGGGAGAACTCATTGCGCGCTTTGTTATCAGGCAAATGAACTTCGTATACTTTGTATCTACTAACAAGAGGGTAGTTACCTTTCCAAATTTGCGAACCATACCTTGAGCAATCGTTGAGATATGCCCATTCAAACAAATCATGCCAATCAAAACCTTGTTCAATTAATAATTTTATGAACTGAGCAAAATGAACAGAGCTTCCTTAAGGACTTTTGCAAATTCAAACAGCCATATCTTACAGTTGATAGGAGATTTGAACGCGATATTTTTTTATAGGGGATTTGATGGCAGGGTTAATACTGTGATGTAGTTATAATTGCAATTTCTCGGAAAAACGTTTTTTGTGCCGTCGTCACTTCAGTACGTTATTGAAGAGGAGAAAACAGGCTCAGAAAAATCGTTGAAATAATATTTAAAAGGATTAAAAAGAATATGAAAAGGCAATAGTCGAGCTCCATTTTGTATTAAAAACATTTTGATAGAATTTATTTGGCTATTTACAGAAACAAAGGATCTCTTTAGATGAATACTTGCGAAATTTTTTGGCACCCAAACTTGTCTGCTAGTGAAAGTCACATCAAACGTTTCTTTAGGTAACTACTTTACTAAAGAATGTTTTCCTATGTAGTTCTGAGTTTTTGTGAATAAAATCCGTTAAGTTGAATAAAGTTGATATAAAACATTAGATCCAAAACAGTCAAAATGCCAAAAGGTTAGGTCAAAATTTTGGATTTTTCAGGTCAACATTTGGTTGCCCCAGTTTACTTTTCCTCCCCAAGAAACAAGATGTTACAAAATAGCTATCTTTTTAATTTAATGCATATCCTCTACAGCTTTTAATCAGTAAAAAGGTGTACCAAACACTCGGATAGGCATACTAGAGCAACAGAAATCGACTTTCTCGTGTTGGACAACGTTGGCTATTCAGCACAAACCTCGGCCTAGCATAGCTTTGCTACGCGGTCTCCACTAGCAAAGCTGTGCTTAGTGGAGGTTTTGGCTTAATAACCAATGCTTAAAACGCGACTAAACCACATGCTAGCATGGCTTTGGTAACGTGGTGGCAACAAGATGCCCAGCACAGTATTTCCTACCAGATGCTGAAAATATTTCTAAAGATTTAGAGTGGCGACATGTATGAGGATGGCCTCTACCAAATGTCCTTGTAAGTAATTTTGATTTATCAAAAATCTTAAACACATCGTGCATGAGAGTATGGAAATTCTGAAGCAATATTAGGAAGCATTATGTTAACCCTATCTTACGTGTGTGTGTGTGTGTGTGTGTGGGGGGGGGGTCTAGAAGGCCCGCTGCTACACATTTCAGCTCATAACTTTTTAAAGCCTGGCCCGATTGACACGGGCGTCTTATGATGAATAAATTCTTAAAAACTTTTCTTGAAATTTTGCGATATTGGCGTTTTGTTGACCTATAGTTGAGTTTTTTGCCTTTTTGTTCTGTTACTTTTCTTTGAAAACAAGATTATTATATCTTTAAACTTAGATTTTCTTTCCTGAATTTGTACTGACTATTTCGTATTCTCAAAATTTGAAGTGAAAAATGCAAATTTTTTGAAATTTCGCAAAAAATGAAAAAAAAATGTTGCGCAATAAGGTGAAGTTTGCTAGAGAACCTTATATAACAATATATGCAAAATGATTATAAGAAAATCACATCTTTAGACACTCACAAAGTATCCATATAAGAGCCTAACCTGACTTAGCTAGAGGAAGCAATAACCAACGTTGTGGAAGGCCATACCATTGACCCTTGGCTACATCTTTGCAACTGGCAACATTTGCTACGACAAGCCCTTCATTTTATACTATCCCTACTCTTCGGGGTAGCAAATTTTACCCCACATTAAAACACCATTACATTCAACAGAAAATCTGAAGCTGGCACGACTTTGCCATCTTGGCTGACTAGCCCGGGTATTGTACGCAAGAAAAAATTTCGTCAGTCGAAATACGATTCCCTTGTAGAGGAAATACGCATTCTAAAGGCAACCATCACTATGCCCGTATCCTGTACAAAGACAGAAAGGAAGCAACAGTCCCTATCGACCAACTAGCACTACTGTGGAAGGCGTACCTGCGGGGATATCAGACCAAGCTCTCCAAAGTACAACTTCCTTTTTGTAATTAACTTAAAAGGGAAGCATGTAGCCAGTGCTGCTGATAGTGCACTAACAAAGATTGCTTATCATTGAGGATCTATTTTGTCCCGGAAATCCGGAGTCTCTCACGTCGTTTCAATGCAATATTTTTCTGCCGGGAATATCCTGTGGTACAAAATCTTCATAAGGAAGTGCATGAATTGCTACAAAATATGACAAATTCTGTCGCCCAAACCAAAGTACATGTTATTGTCTAAAATGCAAGATGGTGGCAAAACTTCAAATGGTTGATACTACACACACACTTGCAAAATGGTTGTCAAAAGAAACATATCTTTCGGTCTTGGGGTTTTTTTTCGAATTAAACAAGAATGCACAAGAAAACACGTGCAAGCCGAAACGAAATGACATGGCCTTTCATTCGAACATTTTTCAAAACTGAAAGTTTTTTATTGTGCTGCACCAAGAAAAACAAAATTGATTTTCTGAAATCAAAGAATGCAATTTTGTCCTTAATGACCAAACTGGATTTATTCCACCGACGCATTTGCCGCCAAGAGTGCTATCATGTACCACACCCACATAATCACATTTCTAATGTTTTTTAACGGTGCTTCATCGATATATGCCTTCCACGTGGAAGCACAGGATGTTGATATGAGAGGGTTCTTTAGAGACCTACCGATATTATCGTTCCCTGACTAAGTTCTCGATCCTTTTGTGACGAACCCATGTTCATAAAAATTGCTACTACAAGAAGAAATCGTCAATATGTAGACAAATTGAACGGCAAAGAATTGCTTTTAGTGTCACTGCTTATCATCTTTCTTGATCTTCGAAGTTACGATGTCTGCTATTACGTAAAGCAGCAAAATGTATTTGTGTCCGGTTTCCTACATTCTGATTCAGTGTATTTACCCACCACTGAATACAAATTTAAGGTCATCTGAACATCTTCCACCGCAGTGATCTTAGCGTCATGCTGACTGAGCAGCAGCTGAACGTAAAGAAACTCATGTTGCAACTTCAGCCCAAATAATTTCACTAAACTTCAGTAATTAAATGGTTGGTGTTTTGACGGGCTATTTTGTTCAAAATGACGATATGGTAAACTTTTCAAGCAATAAAATGAATGTTATGATCAAATGCAAAGGGTAGAGAAGCCTTAGTCACAATTTTGAATGTGAACGCTGGATCTCTGATCTATTCTCACTGCTCCTGATAGCTACTTTATACATCATATGTAACATCTGAAACAGCATTGTATAAGCTATGGATTTTCAATTTCCTATAATACCTGCAACAGACCATGGATTCCCCTCTTTAAAATATCCCATATCTTTTGTAAAGATAGTTATACATAGTAGTATTATTAAGGTTAGTTGGTGTTACAAAATTTGGATATTGCGTTGACTAACGGATTCATTTTTCTTAACGTTTTCCCCATACTCTCATGACAGCAATCGTAAGGAGTGAAGTAAGAAAGCTTTTTGCCGTAAATTTATAGGAAACGAGAAAACCAAAAGATGTCCTAAAAACAACAGTTACAAGAGCGACACCAACAGTTACAAGAGCGACACCAATAGCTACAAGAGCGGCACTTTTCTGCCACGCGTGTTATTGACATGTTTTGATATTCTCGTTTGTATACGACATATACGACTATGCTTGTTCATGCGATATCAGGTTACCTTCAGCAAGCTGCAGGTTACAGTGTGCTCTTAAAATTTATGACTTTCTACTGATTTGTTTCCACGAGCCGGTTAAAGTAAACATGCTCTTGTGTGGGACATGTTGACGACGAGAAGACAGAGAATAGTTATGACTGTTTTGCAGACATTACGTTTTGCTTATCCTTTCTTTTCTGCCCTTTACAGAAACACTGCTTCACAAAATTACTTTCAAGCTAAAGGCATGAACGACAAGCACTCTAAAACTATTACAGCATAATTGCTAGTAACCCTGGTCGTTGATAACCTAAAATCTACACCAACAACTCTCGGTTTAAAATAGTTCTTTCTTGTATTGTTCCCGTGAAGGTTACTCCTAAATTCGGAAAGTTTGCTGACAAAATTCTCGTCAGAGGGAGTAGCTATCATCCGTGTAAGAGAGGTACCAACTGCAAGGATTTGACCCAGACTCCAAAGTCTCTGTGTTGGACAAACCTAATTAATTACTGCGCAAAGAGCTTTTCGTCCCAGAATGTGATTGGCTCATATATAATGTACGATAGACAAGAATGACGGGTGTACTGCAGTGACGAAATTGCCGCCTGTCCTAGAGGAACAAAGAAGAGCATCAAAGCGTGAAGGACAGTTAGGAATATAGGCGTGTTAGCTAACGTCCAAGACACATGAACGAATTACTGGCAACGAGTGAGTGAGTTACTTCATCATAACAGAATATTTTGGCCGTACCATCTTCTTTTGAAATTCCAGATGAACGTTAACAATCAGAAACAACGAACCTCTGAATTCCCTAGGCCACTTTAGAAAGAGTGTTGACCGTTGTCAAATTTCCCACGTTAATAGAGTTTCCGATTCGATGTAATACCTAACCAAATTAAAATTGGTAGTAGTCTGAAATGTAAGTCATAATAAAACCTGAGAAAGGATCAAATACTTAGCCTCCTATTGAATTACATTGACACCGTCCCGCTTCTGACCTTCATCATAACAGCTCCCTCGTTATTCCTTCGCTGTACCAAGGTCCTAAGAATAACCCTAGTCTGGAAACGAACAATAGCCTATTGTTTTACAACTCGCATGTTGACCATTTTGTATGTATGCATGTTAATATGTTTGCTTCTTTGTATGTTTGCATGTATGTATGTTTGTATGTATGTATGCATGTTAATATGTTTGCTTCTTCGTATGTTTATATGTATGTATGTATGTATGTATGTATGTATGTATGTATGCATGCATGTTAATATGTTTGCTTCTTTGTATGTTTATATGTATGTATGTATGTATGTATGTATGTATGTATGTATGTTTGTATGTATGTATATATGTATGTGTGTATATAGGGCACGGTGGAGCAGTTGTCCTGGGCTTGTATTACAAATCAAGCGAGCGGAGTTCGATTCCAGACAGTTGTTCCAAGGTTCACTCGGCCTTACAGCATTACCGGGTGGGTGAAATGAGAACCAGCTATGCTGGGAGAAGTGATCAAAAACTTGACTTGGGATAGGAGTGGTGCCCACCCCTACTACAGTAGTGATAGAAGCTAAGGAAATACGAGCATTCGCGTTGCCTCCGACTGTGGTCGATCATCTTCTTCTTCATGTATGTATTTATTTTTCTCATAAAATAAAAATCATGACTAAAATATGGTTAGAAATGAAAAATCTGATGAGGTCTAAACAACCAAGAAGTGATGTTGATTTTGAAAGATTCATGAAAATCAATAGGAAGATAGACGTTTCCAAATGAGAGAGTATGTCACAGAAAACCCCCACATTATTGTGTATTGACACTGTCTACTCTTCAGTTTACCAACTCTCCCACACACTCCTGCAATCAATCGCTGGGACTAACAATGTGCCGAACATATATTCGTTCTTATTGTTTCAGACCAAATGGTGTTTTTTTTCTAAGACCAATAATGTTCCAGTTAAAACTATACTTTGGTATCTCTTAAACTCTGAAGATTTGCAAACATTCAAATGCTCCAATTCCTGTTTTACTTTGACAGGGACGTCGTGGCAATCGTGGGCCAAAAGGAAGGCGTGGCAGGAAAGGTCCTCAGGGCAACAGAGGCCCCAAAGGCTATTCAGGAAAGAAGGGCAGTAATGGAAGAAATGGACGACGTGGTCCACGTGGGCCCGTAGGAAAACGAGGTCCAAAAGGCAAAAAAGGAAGACTGGGAATGAGAGGCCGTCGGGGCAAACAAGGCCCCAGGGGCCTCGTAGGAAAAAGAGGACCTAAGGGATACCGAGGTACGTCTATATAAAGTAGTTGATTTGGATTTTGGTTGATTTTGATTTTGCGAGCTATACGTGGTTCAGCTGGAAACACGTCTTGTTAGACCTTAACAACCTTGGCACCGTGGTGGTAACACGTCTTGTTAGACCTTAACAACCTTGGCACCGTGGTGGTAACACGTCTTGTTAGACCTTAACAACCTTGGCACCGTGGTGGTAACACGTCTTGTTAGACCTTAACAACATTGGCACCGTGGTGGTAACGACATTTCTACACAGCATGTTTTTCAGACTCACATATAAGCGCATACGCTTGTTCTGGAGTTTAAGCGCATGTGCTTATATGTGGGCGCTCTAGAAAGCGAGGTAATACGGTTATAGATAATCCTTAAGAACATTACTGAAACGTAACGTGCGTTACTGAAGATTTTCCACTCATGTTGTATAGGTTAGATGGATAGAGTACTATTGTATAACCTTGGCTTTTGCAACGGTTGTTTTGACTGACCTCATATATATTTAATTTTACACTCTTAATTTGCCCTTCCTTTAAACACGAATTAAAAAGTAAAACGAATTTGAGATAAAAATGATTGCAAAACTTCTTGTAATTCTCTTTAGTATAAAACGAATGAACGTAGCATTTTACTACAAAGTTGAAAGCATCTCCTCAACCACAATTTACTGTAAAAACTATACTCCCATGGAATAGTAAGATATTCATCAAAAGAAAAGTTTTGATTGACCGAAATTTATCATTTTCTTGCATATGATGTTAAACCTAAATATTTCAATAATGTTAAAACGTGAACGGCAATGTTGAATCTAGACGCTGATTTATTCTGCTTGTAGACCTTCCATTTAACCAGTTAATCAGAAATGCCAATTTTTTCGCAAGACCTCGAGTGGAAATGAATGAATTCTTATTGTAATCTTCAAGAACTTGTGTAAGTTGTGTATTCTTATTGTATAAGTGGTTAGTGCTAATTGGTTTTATTCTTTTCGAAAACTTACACCAAGAAACTACACGTGTGAATGTTTGATTGGTATGTGCCAAAAGTTTATCTATTTGTTTCACTTGCTAACAATCATAAGTAACGATCCTCTTGTGCCACTTGCTAACAATCATAAGTAACGATCCTCTTGTGCCACTCGCTAACAATTGTAAGTGACAATCCTCTTGTGACACTTGCTAACAATACTAAGTGACGATCCTCTTATGACACTTGCTAACATTATAAGTAACAATACACCTGTATGCTTGCGGAAGAAAATCACTTGTCCTTGGGATGAGTGTCACAACATTTGTTTAATATCCATGAAAAGTATTACATAACCTAAGCTACTTTGTACGGTTTAGTTTTGAAAATGAATAGTGGTAACTGCCCTTGAACCTCATGCAGTCTTGATTTGTTTTATGTTCATAAAAGCGAAAAGGGCAAAACAAGCATGAAGTAATCTCTCATTCAGATTTATGCATACTAAGGTATGCCTGGAGCTCCCATTAAAATGCTGAATAAGATACTGAAACTTGACCGACATCAGTCACTGTTATTTGCAAAATCAGCTGCTTCAACTCAATTAACTTAGAAAGTAAGCTACATCAGTCTAACCAATTTATAGCTAACCATGAACTCCACCAGGGCAATGTTTTAGTAGTTTGAGTTTTATAGGCGCATAGCTGATTGATTTGCTTTATACAATACACACCCTTGACAGAGAAGCAACACCAGTGATTTAAATACAACTGAAAATTACTTTTTCTACTACTGAAAAACAGGATTTGAGATGTTAGTTCTGAGAAAAACACTAGAGAAGTAGACAATATGTCATTTAACATATTCTCTATTTTGTTCGTGCCTTTTCAAAACTTCAATTTCAAATCCTTTTACTTCGATCATACTTCATGACATTTAATGCGCTTTGAACAGCATTCCTTGGTCACGTCACAAAGCGTAGAGAAGCTGGTCTCAAATTTCGTTGACCTGAATGTGAAGGCCCACCAGTAATGACTGGACGCTAATGTTGTAACTCCAGCTTACAGAGTATTGAAGTCAATGCTCTAGATAGACGTGCCGGATGACAGTCCGTCCTTGGTCAGGTCATATAGCTCAGAGAGGCTGGTCTCCAATTATATTGAGCTAGATGTCGATGGCCACCGGTGGATTACTGGGAGTTAATGTTTGCTACTAAAGAAATAGAGTATGTTAACATCGGAGGTAATCTAGCTAAGTTGGTAGAGCGCAAGCTCCGATAGCGTGAATCGCCAGTTCGAAAGTTTGCATTCTCGCCTTAACCCCTGGTCAGGGCGGTTTAAATAACAGGCCTGGACAACATACAACCGGAGGCCAGAACTGGAGACCATTGACTAAATATACATTATGTATCAACATGACTATAATTCCAGTAACCTTCCATTATAGCACATCTGGGAAGAACGTATCCATTTGCGTTCATTGCAGTTCATTACACAACATTTCCGAGGCATGTTTGTGTCACAAATAGCAAAAACTTTATATCAGATTATCTTCCTGCCTAACATACACGTTACCCGTCTTGATAAATCTCCACAGTTCTATTGAATTTAGTGGCTGCAATCGTTTATGAAAAACACGGGTAGAAGTATGTGATTTACGCTTTTGTTTTTTATTGTTAACTACTGCGTTTCTAAGACTGTTTTGTACATATATTATGAAATTATTCCAACACAAAAAACCAATTGCTGACCGATATACCCTATGGCCTCCAGTTCTGGCCTCCGGTTGCATGTTGTCCTGGCTTGTTATTTAGATCACCCTGCTCCTGGTCCATCCTGGTTTTGCATCACAACCTATCAATTGATCTTATTTGTTCTGTATCTCATTTTTATCGCTGGTTCATCCTTGCATTAAAACTAAACCTTTTGGATCTCTCCTGGTCATCCTTATCTAACATCTTAGCCAAACCTGGCGTACACTTTTGTTGTGCATCTCACCGTAACTTCTGATTCATCCTTGTTCTGCAATTGAATCTGACCCTCGTATTATCATTATTTTGGCTTGGTGACTTTTCATCACATGACAATTCATCACGCGACGATTCATCATGCGACAATTTATGACAGCGACAATTCATCACACAGACTATCCATCAGAAAGACAATTCATCACGCGACTATTAATCACCTGAAGATGACACCAATGTGTTATTCACTAATATGTTATTTTGGTAGTAAGCACACTTTTTAATTTAACCGGAATACCCCTAAGCAAGCTGTTTGTTCACGCGATTCTCTCCTGTCAACATTTACTGATCAACTTTTGTTCGACTCAGTGGGAGGCACATCGAGCGGCATTGGACTGCCTTATCTATACGTGTTACTCTTCTGTCGGCTCCCAGTGTCACTAGCAGTCTTTTATGTCAATTTTGTTAGGTGAAACCGACATTTTAACATATTTAAAGGCAGTGCAGTATATGGCCTGCAAGTAGATTTTGTTGTAATCAGGTGGCATAAATAAATAAATTCAGGTGATGAATAGTCGCTGTGATAAATTGTCGCATGATAGATTGCCAAAATGATGAATTGTCGCATGATAGATTGTCGAGTTATAGAAGTGTCGCATGATGGATTGTCGAATTGATGAATTGTCGCATGATGGATTGTCGAGTTATAGAAGTGTCGCATGATGGATTAGGTTTGGAGCATGAGAAGAGTTTGTCTTAGGCCTTCGTAATCTGTAACTGTGTGCCAGTGGCCCATACCACTGTACAGGTTGCGTGTACCCATGTGATCTAGCTCTTTCAGCGTTGCAGCAGACGTCATATTTGTTGATAAGTAGCTACTTAATATATTTTATGCATAAGCTCATGTTCTTCGCCTTCTTTCTGCAACTGATGCTGACCTGTACTGTAACCAACCTTGCCCATCTAAATTTTTGCTTCCATAATAAGGGATGGCTCTCATTTTGCAGGTAACCTTTACTTTGATAAGCTCCTGGGGACTGACCTTCACCTGCAATCTAAAATGAAATACTTGCAGTCTATTGCTAAAACTGCTGTTAGATTACTGCTTTACTCTACGGCCACCGAAGTATCTGAATGCTGATGCCATACATTACCTTTACGCAAGTCAAGACAAAATCCAAGATGGAGTATTACCATCGCATCTGAGGAGCACCATCTTCACTGCTCAGTTAACCTTAAGGATCGGCTTT
Source organism: Alatinidae sp. Z8VKAUB7J3 (assembly GCA_010016025.2). Lineage (NCBI taxonomy): Eukaryota > Metazoa > Cnidaria > Cubozoa > Carybdeida > Alatinidae > Alatinidae sp. Z8VKAUB7J3. The sequence goes on along the minus strand of JAAAKM020073195.1, from coordinate 45,804,771 downwards.
GCAATTTTTTTGCTTCTATCTTTCAGAAGAGACGTTGATAGTAGTTATTTTCCCTATAGTTACGTGATGTTCAATCACTCCAGTCATATCATGCCATTCTGTAAACATCGATGCTGTATTACAAAATCGATTCGGTCAATGGAATCGTGTGTAACTGATCTCGAGATTTGACGATAATTTAGACATTACTACCATATCGAGTGCTCTGATGAGCTACGATCTCTATTACCTCCTGGAGACATTGTTTTACAAGAAGAGGCCAAGTTTCCATCTCCATTGAAAAGAAACTGATAAAACAAATTGTTTTCCATGGGTTTTCCGTCTGTGAAATCATTTGCCACAAAAGTGGTTCTCCAATGCCTATATACATTGACATTTCTAGATCCAACGTCGACAAATCCTTGTTAAATTTGTGCATCCCATTCCATCTTTATACCCATGTATCATTCATCACCTTTAATTACCTCTCACCCTTTTATCTGATTAACTCTTATCTTTCGATGTTTCTTTTGCCTTGGTATGCGGTGACACAGCTATATAAATGGTAAAAGAATGATCAATTCTTCCTTTTTCTCGAATATATCAATATCAGAATGTATAGTTTTACAATGCATGATAAGCTTAAAGACATTATTTTTCATTTACAAAGATGTCTTAAAACTTCAATTCTCAAAATATTTTCATATATCATGTCACTTTTTAAAGACACTTTCTGTTGCTTGGCCCTGGACCCTAGTTTATGACATGAAGCACTCCGCCTCGCAGGTTGCCCAGCTTCCAGTTATAAAAATCCTCGTCCAAATCTGGCTTGATACAGTTTAAAATCACTATTTATAGTACTCTTGCGTGTTTGATTGGTTTATTTCTAAATGAATGGTATGCGCTTTTTAATACAAGCGAGCATTACATGTATATACACAATATCTGCCACTAGAATGTTTCTTGTCAGTTGGGAGCTCCTCGTTTAGGACTTAGCAGCTATAAGCTGCCGTGTTTTAATAACTTCATGAGCTGTTGCCATTAGGTTTAAGGTAAAACTGTAGTAATTAGGACTCTCGAAACGTAATGCAGGGGTGGTGCAATCATCTGGAAATCAAATTATTACATCATTAGTTGTTGCTCTGGAAATCAAATTATTACATCATTAGTTGTTGCTCTGGTCCTCGGTAAAAGAGGTTCGATTAATGACAATTTCCATAAACTGTTGTCGGTTGGGAATATTGATCAATTGGTTGGGAATGTTCATCAAAATCTAACTGATAACAAAAGCTATCCAGTGTCGTATAAAAGCTTGCTATGGGAGGAGATTTGATGTCAGATAGCTATCAAGCACGGTGTAAATAAAACGGCCGATCTGATATCAAAACCCATTTGGTATCAATAGCTGCTAGAGACAGAGTTGTTGAATGCTTGCAGCAGCTTTCCCAGATCCAAGGAGACCATGAAATTTGTAGGCTTCAGCCCTGGTTGTACCGTAATATCTATCAGATAGGTATAAACTTTATTGTGCTTTACGATACGAAGGCGCAAATATGGAACGTGGCTATGATGGCAAAAAAGTTCTCTTGAAAGAATTTTTAGAAGGAACTGGTTTTGTTTTGCCAAATGTACTCTTGAGTGGCAAATATACGTCCTACCCTCTCTTGTTCTTTTTCCAAGTTTTCAAAACCTCTTAATTCTTATTAGGACCCACAGCTTAACATTTTCGGGCTGCCGCTTTTGCTATGAAAGCTTCAAGTTTTAATTTTATGCTTGATGAGTACACGTGTTTTTCTGGTAAGAAACTGGTTTGTAAGGAACTAGTACTAGGACACCCTGAAAATTAAAAAACTCTCACTACTGAACGCCTGTAGGTTCATTCTCCAAGCCTGTCAAACAGCCCATGACCCACTTAAGTAGTTTGCCCCTATTTGAGTGGGCCATGCCTTAATCACATTAACTTGCTTACAGTAACTCTCTTTGAAACTCCTCCCTTTCTTTGTGATTTCCGTGCCATCCACTGCATACAATGTGACTTTATTTTACAGTATGCTAATGACACTTATAAACTATAACATGTTACTTGAAATTATTTAGTTGACTGCAGTACCTTTTTGCATCTCTAAGGTGTTGTTTTTTGTTGTTTAAAATCAGATAAGCTGTTTCCCATTTCCCAGATTGAACAAACCGTTAAGAAACTTTGACTACTGAAATTACCAAATTGTTAAGAAAATTTTAATACCTGAGGCCATACCTGAGTTTCTTACAAAAAAAATACGTGTACGTTGATGAAGGTGCATCATACATGTTTCGTGTTCTCTTGAAAGTTTTTTTCTTTAGAATGAACTGGTTTATTTTTGCCAAATGTACTCTTGAATGGAATAAATATACGTCCTCTTGTTCTTTTTTCAATATTTTAAAAACTTGTTAATTCTTATTAGATGTACACTGATGAGGTGCAACAGTTAGATTATGCAGCTCCAAGGAAATAAGATTTATTCAGGGAAAGCAAAGAGTGCGATAATGCCATTCATGTCTACATTGTACTTATTCCACCAAAGCATTTGTCGTCGTGAGTTCTTCCATTTTCCATGCCTAAGAAATCACACTGATGTCACTATTGAGGAATTAATGGTATATACCTCGCATATGAAAGGATTAAAGGCCGACATGGAAAAGCGCTTTTGTGATCTGCTGAATATGTCCTTTCCTGATTCGCCCAGGAATGCACCGACCCCACTCAGGCAGGACGGGCCGACAGGAAAAGGCTCCGTAACCCCGGGAGGGGTGGCTAAACCGAGTGGTACGCCTTACAAAAGGGCGACCGGTGACTATGCAAGGCAGGGTTGGCTAATTTCCTGAGGTCGAAGTTGAACCCAAGTTGAACCCGCATACCATAAATTGAATTCAGCTGTACTCATTTATTTAAATATAGTTAATTTATCACTATTTACAACTATGTATTAAATATAATGTATTAGACTATGTATTAAATATAGTTAATTTATCACTTTTCATAACGATGTATTGAAACAGTTGCTGATCCTCAGTGGACCTTCTTCCTACAAGTACTGTATCTTTGCCCCATAATATTTTTTAGTAAGGCACCTGTCTCAAAAGAAATGCGTCTTCTTACAAAAGACTTACAATTTCATAAGCGCCTTTCGCATCGTTTTAATTTAGTCAAGGAATAAATACAGTCATCCTTTAGGTTGGGATTACTTTTACCCTGATAATGTTTAAACTGTTTGTTTGTTCTTATAATCACTCTTATCGACTGACACCTAACTTACAGTCACACCTGAGCATTTTGACGCCAGTGCCTCTCGATGAAAAATCAGGAAGTGAACGTGTCACTTCTAAGTACAAGTTCATGTTGACTTCCCAGCTACTTTTACTGTAATTAGGGGAGTAGGCCTTCTCGTTGTTTGAACTTTTTAAATCTACGAGAGTAGTCCCCTTTTTAGCAACTGCTGATTGCAAAAGCCATCAAAAAACAGAGAGGGGATTTCGTCCTGTTCAGCTCATTGCTGGGAACACGTCTTTGTATTTACTCACTGCCGGTAACCGATTAATAGTAGTTTGAGACAGTTTAAAAAGTTGAAATATATCATGCGGTGTAGACATAGATCATGGCATGTTGAGAGGATTTATAAAACATGATCGTATGCTGGAGATCATAAAATATTCATTTTGACGTGTGGAGTTGCATGATACAAATTTTTACTTGCAACGGTTTTAATAAGTAAACTCAACCATAAAATCCTTTAAGCAAATTTCTGTTAATAGATAAGATAAGAGGCGCGTTGCTTTTGCAATTGAAGAAGGAAGATGCCGCCTTTTTAAAATACTCTCAATACGTTCTGTAATAATTTAAAGTTTTTTATATTTTAAAAGGCCAACGTTACTTCTCCGCAGTTTGCTGTGCTATGATAAAACGTTACTGCTTTCAGTGCCCTGTAATATTGGTAAACGAAAAACACATCCGAGCCTATGTCAGTCTTTTGCAAGTGAGGCAAAATATGCTAACCTTTCTCGTTCTTCATTACATTTACGTTGGTCTTATTGGAATAGGATACGAATAGCAATTTACTGGAATACAAATAGTGAAAGTAGAGAAGCGAGTGATCAGATCCAAAAACTGTTTACTGTGATTCTTGGGAGTCGGACAAGTCCGAAAGGTTGAGCGAAAGCTTTCGTGATAGCACACAGTAGGTCGTATCAAGTTACAGTTTAGACAAGAAGCTATCACATTGAAACTTATATTTTGGCAGGATGCCTAATTTGATATTGTGGAATTCTTTTGAACTACAGCTACTGATGGATACAGATTTGCATTCCCTACTTCACCTCTCTCTCAAAAAAATGACCAACAGATTTCCGAATGTCAAGAAGAGAAATGTAAGTCAGGGTGTACATGTACCTTCAGACGTCATTTTTCGTTCAATAAAACAGTACAAATGGTTTTGACCAATTACCAACCTGATATTGGTAACATTACCTCTGCTCTTGGGCATCATGTAGTCCATTTACATGGACATGATTTTGCTGTTCTTGCAGAAGGGTTTCCTCCATACGACAAGTCTACTGGTTTTTATAAGAAGCATAATGCTGATATTGGCTGTGAGTCTCCAATGTGTAGATTTTCAAAATGGAAACGAGGCCCAATTAAGATGAATATACAAAACCCACCAATCAAGGACACTATTATGATTCCGGCAAGGGGATATGTCGTTATTCGATTTCGAATGGATAATCCTGGATATTGGTTATTTCACTGTCACCAAGAGACACATGCCTTAGAAGGTAAATTAACTTAAATATGTTGCGTACTCTCAGGTAAGATCTTTGCTTTAGATACGTGCAAAGCAGTGCCGGTTGTAAGGGGATGCCTACTGTGCCGCGGCACAGGGCCTCAGACCTAAGATGGGAATTTGGGGGCCCCGCGCAGCTCATTGAAACCAAAAAAGTTTTGACCTATTTTTAAAAGGACTAAAAAGGGGCCCCCGAATCACTTTATGGCACAGGGCCCCCACATGCCAAAGCCCGGCACTGGTGAAAAGGTACCCCTACCCCCTTCCAAAAGGAACGTGTTTCTATTACATGTTGGCTGGGAAATTTTAGTGAGCTTCCCTTTTCCTGCCACGTTACAAGACAATACGTAAAGAATAGACGATACCTCAAGTTTATGGTGGATTACTGAACCCGTTGACCGCGGCAAAAGTCTTGTCTGTGTTCTTCCTCCAGCCTTCCGCCAATCAAAAAGAGGAAAGTGCTACAGTATCCATGTCTACTAAATACAGTAAATTTTCTATTTTTTATTCAGAACGACCCGTTTATCATTGACATTTGCACCATATTAAACAATGTATCGTCAATGTATGTCTCATCACTATTATCATCATCATCAATATAATTACTGTCATCATTATCATTATTAACTTAATCATCTGCGGAGCAGCATCATGATCATAATCATGATTATAGTCACCGTCATTGTCGCCATTGTTATAACCAACAGCAGCAAAATACCAATGTTTTCCATAACAGAAAGTTTAAGATTCCCCCTCCTCTTTACCCTTATCTTCTAGCAGATGAACACAGGGGTTTCCAGCAAGAGCTTTTAACTGGGTTTTAAGATGTTTTTCAAAAGGACATCGGAATAAATAATTTAATGTAAAAGAAAACACGTTACGATGAAACTATTCTGCTAGTGGGATATTCAATTCGCGAATAATTTCGTGTATCTAAAACCACGGCGTACGTATGTACGGAATATCAACAAAGGGATCTACTCGGCATAAGATCATACGCAGTAACATAAGCTAAGTTGTAGGGAAACATGGGCCCTAAGAGTTATTATTGACAGTTGCAATACCCACATTACCGAAACATATATTTTTGAATTAACAACTTATAGCATCGCCTAATCGGTTGCATCATACGTTGCACTTATTACATATTCTGTAGACGTGACAAGAATTGGCCGGAGCCCGAATTACTTCTTTGGTAGGCGTTGTACACTTGTATTTAGGCGGTTGTTGTTTTTTGTTTTTTTTTTGTATGGGATGGGACATCAATCTGTGCTTTTGTTGTTTTATTGTTATAATTATTACTATTATTATCATTATTATTATTATTTTGATAGTGTTATAGTGCTGTTAACTATTTGTGAACTAGTCGTTTTGTATTCTAATCAGTCATACAGGCCTAATAGTTGTGAGTGTTTGACTGTATCTCGTTGATATATGTTGAAAAATTAATTTCGAGTTTAAAAAAAAATAATATTGATTTTACAATCTATAAGTGGAAAGCAAGGACAACTTGTTGAGAAAAACAAAAGGTTGCATCATACGCATTTTAATATCAATATTAGAGTTCTGTGATTAGGTTCGTACTTTCAAAAAATCTTACTGTCCACATTTCAGGTTTTGCCGGGTGAAAACAGTAAGAATACGTTGTAAGATGTCTTTTGAGAACAATTGATTAGGATTACACATAGGGTACGTACAAATTTTACTGGTTCTTATAATAAAGAGTTATAAATACACAGTAAGGACTCGACTAGATATTTATTGGAAATCGGTTACTTTCCTCCAGTATTTTGCCCGCAAATTCAATTTGAGCCTTTCTAATTAAATCCATGAATGATTTTCTGTGTAGTACTATTACGAATTCTGTTGATCAGAGAGTCGCGAATGGTGTAATTTTGTGGTCTCACTAACAGTGAGAGGAAAATACGGCCGGGTTGAAGTATCAGCTTTAGCGAAGTGGGAGTCTCGGCCCCCTGCTATTTCATAATGTCTGCCAATAACAAATTTTCCTCAAGCTCTTGCTCAATTGTGGTCTGAACACACTCCTTCCTCGTTTTCCTTTCATCGTGAACCGCTTTTCACCTTCTCAATGGACCAACTGAATAACACCTGTTCGCCATTTTCCTAAATAACCATCCCGATTAATCCAGTATCGCGCCAAGTCCTCACTTAACACCAAAATCTTAACGAACGTAACAAAGACTTGGTTTAAGTCAAAACAAAACGGCGCGAAAAAAACCCTGTTCTTCCATTCGAATTAGACTGCATGTCGACATTTCTAAGAATACATTTTTCTAACCACAGACCCTGATTGTTAATGAGCCCTGGTCTGTTTTTCTTGATAAAGAATACCACAAAACATCGGCAAACAAAGTTCTGTTTGAATGAGACGACCTTTCATCATCACAGCTTACAAAGACCGCAAAATCTACAGGCGAGTCGTTTTCTGTGGCCAACTACTACTAGCAGTTCGCTCAAAGATAAACATTCCAGACCACCGCGGACTGACCATCGATTGTTGACAATTCTTGAACTGGCTCCGACATTATGTAATTACGTCCCTCTTAATGCACGCTTCAAGAAAACTTTCTTCCGACCATCAAATCTCAAGTCTGGACAATTTGGTGCTAGTATCTCTTGTATAGCAAAATTTGACGGTATAATTTTACGTCTCCCTTAATGCACGCTTCAAGAAAACTTTCTTCCGACCATCAAATCTCAAGTTGATTACGTTTTAAACAGGCCATCGGGTTTGTCGATCAGCAATTGCTTTTTCTTTTTTAGAATACTGTATGCACAAAATAGTATTCAAGTATTGGAAATGCAATCGTTGAGAATAAAACCAAAGCGTTAATTGCATACCTCTACCCTTGATTTGTCATAGAAGGATTGTGGCGCCTAAATGCAACAGAACTGCTGAGATTTGCCTTGAAGGTGAACGTGAATTTTATTCACGAAGATAATCTGATATAAAATTGTTGCAATTTTTGACACGAACATTGCTCGAAAGTGTTGTGTAGTGAACTGTAATGGACACAAATAGATATGTGCTTCCTAGATGTGCTTTGGTGGAAAGTTACTGGAACTATAGTCCTTGTTGATACACAAGGTATGTTTATTCAATGACCTCCAGTTCTTGCCTGCGGTTGCATGTTGTCCAGGACTGTTATTTAAACGTCTTGGTTGGAAGCAATAGTTTTTTCATTTCAACCTATTTCTAGTCAGCTCACTCGTTTACGGCAAGTTTAGTCTAATCTGTTGATCAGCGGACGTCATACCAAGAAGGCTATACAGTACATATGTAAACACTATGCTAAAGAATCTAGGCACTAATGACGTACTTTGGATGAGTAGTTCCCAATCTCTTTTGTCCCCAAGCATTTCCTGGTCAACCTCTTCATCTAGTACACATGCGTAATACTCTCTTCTTCCAGCAATGTCATCACAAGAGAAAAATGTTTCCTTTACGTGTGTAGACAGGAGATCAGAGAATCTAGGAACTGATGACGTACATTCGATGAGTTGTTTCCAAACTCTTTCCCGGCGTTAAGCATGCACTGACTAACTCACTCATTTAGTACACGTGTGCAATACTTACCATTTTCATAAATGTCATACCAGAAGCAACCTTCTGCAGTTGCATAGAGATTATGTTATAGCACTTAAAAATAAGTAATATATTTTAGATCAGGATTCTCAACCTTGAGAGTAGCGTACCCTCCAGAAGATACCAAAATTTCTAAGTGCGCCCTTGGTCTGTGGGAATTTGCCATGGTTTCTCCTCATCAATATTATGAGTACTTTATGAATTAAACAGTCAATACAGAGTATAAGCAAAAAGAATCTTTCTCAATTCTCTAACATCCCAGTTTCTCAATGAATCTCTACATCGGATTCTCATGCCACTGCTTTCAAGCTTGGTATCGCAAAAAACAGCGTGTTCAAATACACACGTAGCTGTACTTCATTTAGCAGATTTCCCTGTTAAAACGGATGCACCCATGTGTTCCAATAGTCTCCTGATAAAATGACGCGCTGTTTGGCCAATGTAAAAAAGATTACCATTTCTTCACTTACATTTGCATCCAACTAAAGATAGAAGATCCCTATAGAAGGAGTCCTTGAAGAAATTGCTAGAAAGTTTCTAGCTCTCTTCACTTATATAATATATGTATAAAAAAAGAGGGGGGGGGGGTGGATTAGCCTTTGATATACTATAGCCTCGTTGCCACTTGTAATACAGCGAAGTAATGGAATCCAAGGATTCCAAATTCGAACGATTCGAACGTTCGAAAGTTCTGTTATTAAGCGATTATAAACAATGTAAGGGTCCTCAAGTAATATTTCTTGTACGGGAGAGGTTCCACGAGAAAGGAAATTTTGTTGGCCTCTGCTCGATACTGACATGCGTAAAATTATGGAACTTAGATTCAAACTACTTCAATTAAGATTCTCATATTAGTAGTGATTAGTAGTAGTTCACGTAGTTTTCATGCTCTTGATACCTCTAGAAGTAGATCTACTAAGCCCAAGATCTACGATAATTTTAACAGACGAGCAGATGTTTGTGGGAACATCATAGTGTTTTAACATCAATTACTTAGCATAATTAAGATTTACTTAAAAAACGAGAAATAAACTTATTTCACTTGAATATGCTCCTGATCATATTGACTTGTATTTGTGATTATGTAAACAAAAAATCGGTGGATTTAAAGGAATACCACAAATTAAAATCGATTTGCAGTTTATGAAAGGGATTTGTAAGAATTTTTTCTTACACCTAAGACGATCATACTTTGATCAAGGCCCCGTGTTAAAATTAAAGGCGGCTGCAACTCCCTGTCGAGGAGCAATTAACGAATCTTTGAAAATTTTAAATGCTTCTTGAAATTTTGAAAAGTCATTAGAGAAATAGCAAATATCTCAAGCAGGGCACAAAGAGCAAGAAATAATATGTGCCGGTGGTGACATATTGCTATTTTCCTTGTGTTTTTTCAAAATTGATATTTTAGATGTTTTTTTCTTATTGATACTTCTTAAAATGTTAATGAAATGTCAGCAGGGTGTCACATTACCTTTTTACGTAGATCCACATGATGTGTTTTTCATCCTACGCAATATGCATGGTATATTCTACGAAGTTTAATGTGCTTCAGTACTGAATATGTCTCTGGTATCTCATGTTTTAGTTTAACTCTAGTCTGCTCGGCATTTTCTCCTCGTACAACCCCACTTGCAAGGTGTGGGATTCCGGAGCCGCTTGTGAAACTTCCCAGGTGTACGTTTCCAAGAACAATATTTTGCCGCATTTGTAGTATCGCCCTTTAGTAGACAAAAGGAAAATTTGACTTAAATGCTACGTTTTACCAAGTAGATGGATTTTAATCATCTATCTATATGCTTCAGTAATAATTTTGTATATCTTTGTCGATGAATCAGACACTTTCTGCAAAAGAAAATATTAAAGTCATTTGGTGGTGTAAAATATCAGTAAAGTAATAGCAGTGTTGTTAGTTCATATTTAAACAACTTCAACTGAAACGCGAGTTATCTCCCTAAAAATAACCGCTTGTTGTTCTGTTTTGCATATTCTCGTACGAAATTACCGTTTTTCTGATGCTTATCAAAAGGATAAAAGTAAAAGTCGTGACTATCACCTTTGGAAACTTTAAAAGGGAAGGTATGACACACTTAAACGTCTGTAAGGTACTCACTCCAGAGGAGGATAAAGTTTCAAGTTGTAAAGAGGGTAAAAAAAATAAATTAAGATTGAATTTGCGAAAGAGATCAGTCACATGGTGGGATTTGAATAATCCTTCTAAATTTGTTAATTTTTCGTCAACTTTTTCGTAGCTCATCTGCCACGCCCATCAGCGCACAATTCTTGTCACCAAACCTCTAAACTTTCTGTTGATCTTTCTTGCCAGTCGTGATGACGTCATTATGTTATTTCAAAGCGAACAAGGGGTTGAAAACTACCAGATTGTGATTTGCCCCTTTGCCCTTCAAGACAGACAAATCATTTCTCAGAAACACAGAGGAGGAGGTTTTCTATGTCGAGGCGTTTGGTAGTTTTCGACTTCATTCATTATTTGACATTTTAAGATTAACAATTTCCAACCCAGTTTCTAATTACTTCTAAGCCACTTCTCGATGGACGCTTTGATTGCGCATGTCCGATAAATATTACAACTGGAATAATCTACCAAACAACAAAATTTTTATTGGTGCACTTTCTCGCACACAACTAAAATGAACAATTAACATAATATTAAACGCAAAACCAAAAAGAGGATAACGAAATAGTCATGAGAAGTAACTCACATTACATTGTCAATGAATGACGCCATTTTTATGTTAGGTTGGGTTACGTCAAGTGTAATAAATGTATGAAGTCATCTTTATATTCGTTGCAAGGGGTTCTATCCCCTCCTATCACAATATACGCCTTGAAAGGCGAAATGGCAGAATAGCATACGCAATGAATAGGCCAAGAACTTTGCCACTATGAAGGTACATCGTAGGAGGATAGGATACATCCGAGGGAGGATACATTATAGGTGGTCAAACATAGTAAAAGCTGAAAGAAGGATAGAAAGGTAACAATGCTTAACGGCAGCGACAATTTGCGCATAACTGCAGTAATTTGTTAATAGCACTTATGAGTATATTGACTTCAAAGAGCTTCGTTTAACCTCAAGGTTACATGTTACAGGCGGCGTCTATTCCATAGAGGTATTTTCGAGACAGTTTAATGAAAGTCGTACAGTATCAACTAAAAGCATATCAACGCGATTTGGGGGCATAAGGACAGTGATGTGGAGACGGACCACAATCAAGAGATTTATATGGGGTGTAGAAGGGAACCTGGCCATGAAAGAGACCATTGAAATCCACAGTACTTGGAAACACTGCAGCTTAAGATGCTTCTCCCTCGTTTGCGTGCACAACTTGATTTACACTGACTACTAAACAAGGTCTGTTTGTTGTTTTACTGAAAGGGATAAGTTTATAGTTATGGTAACAACAATGGCACTTACTTGTTCACATGACTCCAATGTTACGGGTCTACAATAAACACGAGGCGATAGGGTGATAGTGGTATCACTAGATAAATGACTTGGCTAATGTAAAATAAGTGTATAGAAGATTGACCAGGCGAATAACCAGGTAAATCTGGCAAAGCCAGGTGCATTACAATGAGCGCAGCTGTACCAAGGCAAGAAAACCCAAAATTCTTTTTAATTTTGATACTATGCCAAGTCCTCGATTAGCCAAAACAATTATGAAATGTGCATTACAATGCTGTTACCAATTCTAAAGTAATAACTCAGCTACAGTGTAAAGATATTGAAAGCATACACCTGCTTTAACAACTGTTTCTCCCCCTGCTGTAGGACTTAGATTAATAAAAGGCACGCTAGTGGTTCTCTAGTCTTCATATGAGCAAGCAGTGCCGCCTTGTGGACGTTATACCCTACCAAGGGCATAGGGAAAGGCTATTCCGTCCTGTGCTGGAGTGGGCTGTAAATAGTATAACATGGCGCAGAGAGGCTAGTCTCCAATTGCGTTGAGCTGGATGTCGATGTCCACCGGTGGATGATTGGGAGCTAATATGTTGACGAGAGAAATGGAGTATGTTAACATTGGAGGTCATCTAGCTCAGTTAGTAGAGCACTCGCCACAAAAGCGTGGGGCAGGTGTTCGATCCCCAATGCTGACATATTTTCTGTTTCTCTAGTGTTCGTTTCAAAAAACAGTACTCTTAAACCCCTTTTCCCCCGCAATGATAAGTCATTTCACGGTAATCTAAATTAATCAAGAGTTATACAATGTGATCTTGAGTAATTTGTAATTATCAGAATGGACTCAGGAGATATAATTTAAGGTCAATTGCGACTTGCATGTTGTGAAAGGATTGGTACAAGTTGAAGATAACGATTGGACCCAGCTCGTCATCTTCTAATACATTTTTCACCTCACTTTCGATTTCAGATATCCCTGCAACTTTCCAAATCGATTGATAAATGTTTGAATTTTTGGAAACAAGCATTGGAATTTATAAATTGATCCATAAATGCACAAAATAGCAATTTTTGTGAAAAATTTGTCTCGGAGATGGTATCATATTTTTAGCCTGAGCCGTCATCTCTCAAGGCTTTTTATACCCACTTCGTGATTTGACATTTACTTGCAATTTTACTTATCTGTTAACAAATGTTTGAGTTGATGGGCAAGCTTTGAAATTTTGAAAATCAGTTTATGGAAATATTGTAAATAGCCTGAAGGTGTCAGCATGTTTTGAAAGCGCGGGCTCGGATACTCTCATGGCGTTCAGAGTGGAAGTTTTTAATCCTGATCCGAATGGAAGATTTTAATCCTGATCCCTTGTAATGCATGGTAATATTAGATAACTTTAGTAGGCCCGTACTTCTTACTTTATGAGTATTTGTACCTATTTGTACCTCGATTCTGCTACCTCATGTCTATCGTGACCTTTTGTGAACCGTGAGCACAAACCTTAATAAGCTTCGCAATGTTTCAACAAACGACTACAAAAGAAAAATATGCTGTATCACAGATATCCTGATGTGTATTCTTCTTCCTCATTGCTCCGAAATTGTAAGATGTGACGCTGAGAGCGATGTGACGCTGAGAGGAGAAAAAGAAAGTGTACTTTTGTTTACATGAATGTTGTCAGCAGATCGGTTACTGTGGTATCAACCCCTTTTGGTGTTTCATCATTTTACTAACTTCATATATATGGATTTTGGCTTTTGAAAGTGTGAAACCGAAAGCTACAACACAGAGGTAAGTTCATCTGCAATTTGTCACATATTAGTATTGCTAACATTTGATTATTGTAAGATATATAATGTTGTAGCAAATACTTGTGTTTCTTATTTCTGTTAAACATTTGATGTATTTGATTTTCTAGTTGGTGTTTAAGTTCTTCAGCCAAAATGTTGCTGAAAAATATTGAAATTATGAAAGGACACAACTACAGACACTACAGTGATTTGACCTACCTAAATTGAATGAACGTTTAATTATTTCTATTTATTTAACTATCTATCTATCAATCTATCTATCTATCTATCTATCTATCTATCTATCTATCTATCTATCTATCTATCTATCTATCAATTTCAAAAAAATTTATTAATCATAACACTCCCCGGTAAATTTTATGAAAAGTCACCAAGTTTCGTGTCAATCGTGTCAGCCTCTTAAAAGTTATGAGCTGAAATGTGTAACCGCGGGCCTACTAGGCCCCCCCCCATGTAAGATAGGGTTAAAAGTTCTTAATGTGACTTTCAAATATTGTTTCAAATTTCAAATAAGTTTTAAATATTCTTTATATAACCAGATGTTTTTAAATATTGCCCTCCATCAATCTCAGCAGTGAATTACTGAGGTATGTAATTAACAACCTCAGTCCTATACCGAACATCAATGTGACATCTGCCTCTTTGTATTAGTTTTGACTATTTGTGCCTTGTTAACTATTACCACTTTCCTACTATTCCTTTGTTAATGCACGAGTTTACATGTCATCTTAAGATAATTAATTTTTTCTACTTCTTGATACACGATTGTCTATCACTCAGTTGCATCTGGTCTGCAATTAGTTTTTCATTACTCTGAAGATGTCAACAGCGAAGTTTGATGAAACGCTAGATTAAATGAAAAAAGATTGAATGTGTCTCTTTCTATGAAGACTCTTAGCCTTGCTGTTATTTTGTAAGCAGTTCTTAATCAGGCGCGTAGCCACGGGCCGGGGCGGGAGGGAGGCTCTGATAGTCCAACAGGTAAAACATGACCAAAAGCTAGCCCCCCTACCTCCCCAAAAATCCTTACCGGTATTAAAGGATGAATCACTTTTGTATCTCAATTCATAAGACTAGAAAAACGAGAAGTCTAAGTCTCTCAAATGAGATTTTGAACCTTCTAGGAACTGCAAAAGTTCAAAATTTCCCTAGCCAACAAAACCGTGCTGGGTTATCTTGGGAGGAAGGAGGACGGGGAAAAGATCTCGTTTGCAATTCGATTGACTGCGTGGCTGTACTTAACGTTCTAAATTCTAAATAATATTCTGATACCTTCAAGTTCTCAATATTGAAGTTCCTTCGTGCCTCTGAACACCCACCCTAGGGATCTCTGCTCTTACCGGAAATAAAGTCGTCAGTCAAGGTAAGTCGGGTATATTGACTCACTTGAAGTCAACTGGACATCGAGGTTCGCTTGATGTTTTTCAAACAGTCTCTTCTACCAATCTAAGCAGTGAATTGCTGATTCAAGAGACGTCAGTAATTAACGACCTCAGTCCTATAATGAACAATAATGTAACATCTGGCCTTTTGTCTAATGTTTTGAATATTTGCTTTTCCCTTGTTAATTGTTACCACTTTCCTGTTATTCCTTTGTCTATGCGTTCGTTTACATCAGGGGTTCTCAAAGTGGTCGATGACGACCCCCAGGGATCGATGGGACCATCTAGGGGGTAGAAGAATACGCACGGGGTCGAATGGGGGTCAATGAATATCCAGGGGGCCAAAAAGGGGTCGATGAATAACCATGTTCCCGTCCTGTAGTAAGAAAATTACAAAATGTACTACTACTACTGTACTGCCAGTGCTACTACTATTACTACCAGTACTACTACCAGTACTACTACCACAGAGGAGGAATGTACAGAGAGTTCACTCCCCGTCGGTCTCTTTGATCTTTTTCGTACAGGGAAACATTGTTTGGGTTCTTATCAGACTTAAGTACAACGTCACCTTTAAATGTTCTTCATTATTGTCTGTACACATACATTCTCAAACTTTTGACACAAGCGCGCGATTTAACGCTATTTACCGTTAGCAAAGCCAATTCAAAAACATGTGATGTGGTTAATTTTTTCACCTTTCTCTTTGCCTTGAAGCTTCAAAACATAGCAAACGTGCCAAGTCCTGACGGCCCACGCGAGGAAAAAGAGCCTCGTCTTGACGACGTTGTTACAGCAACCATAGAGGCAGAGGCAGAGTCCAAGCCGAATACTGCTCACCTTCTGGACGTCGAAGAAGTGGTAGTAGAGATTGATGTAGGGGCTGTAGAGAAAGAACGGCCGCTTGATGACGTTGTCACTGCTAGTGAAGAGGTGTTGGTCGAGTCCAGGCCAAATACTGCGCATTTACTGGACATCGAAGAGGACGTGGTGGCGGAAGTCGATGTTGGTATTGTAGAAAAGGGGCGACCCCTTGACTATACTGTTACCCCTAGCGAAGAAATTGGGATACTGTCCAAACCAAATACTGCGCATTTGCTGGACATCGAAGAAAGCGCGGTAGCCGAGGTCAGTGCCGGAGGTGAAGAGTCTGTGCCACCGAACCCACCTCTGGCACCCGGTGAGGTAGTTGTGCCCCAGGGTATTATACCTGCCCTGGAATGCATGGATGCCGAAAAGGAGGATGCATCACCTGAAGATGATGCAACAGTTGAAAATGCTGCAACGCCAGGTATTGAAGTTGTAGTAGAGGTGAAAGGCAGCCCAGATGAAGACCATACTGTCGATTCTCTGACAGAAGTCAATCCAGTTCCCAAGCCCCCACGAACGGACTTGCATGAAAAGGCCGAGAAGCCCGTGGAAGGCAGTAAGGGTGGCCTCATAGAGTTTCAGTACAAGCCAGGGGGACCTTTCTTCCCGGATTTGTCTGATATGCCTGAATCTAACGTTGACAGTACAAGCGAAAGCGAGAGCGAAGACACGAAACCGGAAGTGGACAGGAAACCCGCGCCGGAAGTTGAGGCAAAAGCTGATTCTGAGGTGGAGAAGCCAACGGAGAGTAAACCGGAAGCAGGCAAAGACAAGGTAGAGCAGTTGGATCAGGTTGATGGGGGCAGTAATGCAGATAAAGGCGATCGCTCAAGCTTCTTAGAGTCGCTTCGGGAAAATCCAAGTTTCAAGGCATGGCTTGATGAAGAGTGGAACATCGTAAGCCAAAAAATAAAGGATGAAGAAGCAGAAAAAATTGCTCAGCAGGTATTTATTTATGCTTACATTTTTAAATTGAAAATTTTAAAATGGGGCATTAAACAACTTTATGGACAAATATTACAAAGTTGTTCTAGAAAGTTCAGGCGGTGGTTTACGCCAGTTCTGCGACTACTCCAAATTTTAACCCTGCTCTTACTCCAAAGCTCGCTCCTGCTCCTGCTCCTCCCCCTAATCTGCATTTCCCTTGTCTATTGTACTCTTCTCTTTTTTCTCCTCCCTTCCCTTCCCCGCACTACCCCTGCCCTGCCCTTATCCTGTAGTTCTGTTCTCTTCTGTTGTGTTGTGTTCTCTTTTCTTTTCTTCTATTCTCTTCCCCCTCGGTCGCGTCGCGATCGGCCGGCCCTCCAGGTGGCGCTCCAGCTCGTCGGCGAGCGCGGCGGCGGTCGGATAGCGGCGCCCGGGGTCCTTCTCGAGACAACGCATCGTGATCGTCTCGAGCGCCACCGGAAGATCGGTGGCCCGACGTCTCGGCGGCGTCGGGTCGTCGTTCAGCACTCGGACCAGCGACCCGATCGGAGTCGGTGCGGCGAACGGTGCGGCTCCGGTCAGGAGCTCGTACAGCATCACGCCGAGGCTGAACACGTCGGCCCGCCGGTCGACCTCGGACTCGCCGGCAGCCTGCTCCGGAGCGAGGTAGCCGGGAGTGCCGAGGACCTGCCCGGTCAGGGTGAGCCCGGCCGCGTCGACCGCGCGCGCGAGACCGAAGTCGACCAGGTACGGCTTCGGGTCGGCGCCCTCCACCGTCTCCATCACGACGTTGCTCGGCTTGAGGTCGCGGTGGACGAGACCGGCCTCGTGCGCCGCGTGGACGGCGCGTGCCACCGTCGCCACGGCCCGCACCCTCTGTTCTCGCGTCAGCCGGGAGGCGACCCGATCGAGCCCCTCTCCCTCGATCAGCTGCATCGCGATGTAGGGGCTACCGTCGTAGGTCCCGGTCTCGTAGACCCGACAGACGTTCGGATGGTCGACCCGTGCCTGAGCGCGCGCCTCGCGCTGCATCCGGCGCGCCTGCTCCGGGTCGGCGCCGTGCAGCAGCTTCAGCGCCACCGGCCGGCCGACGGACGGATCCCAGGCCCGGAAGACCTCGCCGTTGCCGCCGCGCCCGATCGGGACGCCGGTGTCGTATTTCATCGTTCTCTCGGGACCTCGTCGCCGTCGTCGCCCTGCACCGATTCTAGGAGAGCGACGTGCGGGCCGCTCTCGCCCTCGGGAACCGGTCTCGGGGGCGGGACCGTCGGCGCTCCCCGACAGTCCCGCGCGGCTCCCACCGGACGACCCTCAAGTGATGCACACCCAGTCGTTTCCGAGCCCGCTCCGTCACGCCGGTGGGGGGATGGCACGGGCGTTGCTCGGAAGAC
Source organism: Alatinidae sp. Z8VKAUB7J3 (assembly GCA_010016025.2). Lineage (NCBI taxonomy): Eukaryota > Metazoa > Cnidaria > Cubozoa > Carybdeida > Alatinidae > Alatinidae sp. Z8VKAUB7J3. Next base: position 45,786,574 of record JAAAKM020073195.1, on the reverse strand, counting down.
ACGTCGGCTGGCCGGGGGGACGAACCAGGGAGAGCGACATGTCGATGCCACTGGCGATCGAGTTCGACCATTATCGATTCGAGGCGGGCGAGCGACGGCTGTGGGCCGGCCGCCGCGAGGTCCGCCTGACTCCGAAGGCGTTCGCCGTGTTCCACGAGCTCCTCCGGGCGGCCGGGGAGGTGGTGACCACCGACGAGCTGTTGGCTCGCGTCTGGCCGGGGGCGCCCCTCGGCGACTCGGTGCTCAAGGTCGCGATCCGGCAGATCCGGGTCGCCCTCGGTGACGAGGCGCGCCGGCCTCGGTTCGTTCGCACGGAGCACGGCCGGGGCTACCGGTTCCTGCGCCCGACACGGGGCGCGGCCGACGCGGTGTCACCGGGCTCCGACCGCCTCGATCGCGAGCTCGACGCGCTGGTCGCGCGCGCCGACGGGGGACGTAGCGTGCGTATCCTGCTCCGCGAGATCTCGGCGGACGCCTGCGCGCGCCGGCTCGATCGTCGAGCCCGGTGTGCCGAGCAGCGTGGCATCCCGTCGCTCGTCGTGCGGGAGGCCGGCCGGATCCCGTTAGACACATTGCAGTTACATATAATTCTCAAAGCGCGGAGCATTACCACAATAGCTTATAATTTAACGGCGCTGATCGGATTCGAGCCAACGACCTCATGGTTACTAAATCAACGCCTTAACCATTGAGCCATCAGACTCTAAAGCTGAGGCGAAGATTTTTAGTGTCAATCTTTCGCAAATTCTCATCCATTCAGTGGGTACGGGGAAATTAATTCATTGAGCTTTGAGCCTTTATCAGTGCCAGACATGTACATATTCTGCGACATAGGATTAAGTTTCTTTCAGTAATGATCATTATAGGCCAAGTTAAGAGTAAAGAAATATGTAAATCTACTAGTAGCCCATTACACTGCACTTGCAAGTTCTACCCCTATTTTGCACCAGAATTCACTCTTTTTCAATGGGCCGTGCTCATATCAGGCACATTATTTTATGTTGCTGTCTAGTAACTACTGTCATCAGAAAGTACAAAATCTTCCCTTTTGATTTAAAATATGATGTGAGTGCTGTTACGTCACGTTGGGGCACTTTGAGGACAATTTTTCGCCATCGATCACGGTTCTTCGCTTCTCGAATACATGTTACCACACTCTTCCCCGTCCATTCACCAATGTATGTCAACCACGTTCTCTTTGATAAACTTATAGTACTAAAAACGCAGTGAACATATATATCGTGTCTTGAGTTTTGTGTCTTACTACGACCACCTTCTTTATCCAACTAACGATTAATCAACTACATCAAAGTTAAATCCATCCAAAAACTCTACGTGATACAATCATCTCGTGATACATGCGAAAGCTAATATTACAAGTCTCTATTAAGTGTAAAACGGAAGATGTTGGCGACATACAGATATCAGTGTCTTTTCACTCTTTGGTCGACCTCTTCCTCCATTACTTTCCACACTACCGTGCATGATGTCGAAAGCAAGTGCCCCCTTCTCTCTAGTGACATGACCGAACTATTGCAGTGCTGTACATCAGAGTTAATAGTTGTATTTCTTTGTTGTAGTGATGTCAGACAGTCCACAAAAGACGTCATCGAAAACAAAAAACGGATATCATGTTTCCGGTACAAACAATAAATACCTCTGGATACGAGTGGCACTTTTAGAGAAAGTGCTTGCTACCCTTATCGGCTCGCTGGTAGAGCATTGGAGGTGAGTCTGAAATCTCTGTATACCTGTAGAAATAGTATATTTTAACCGCGCCATGCAGAAACGGTAACGATATTTATGTAAAGGGATGCAGTGAAGGGCAGCGCGAAACAATTTGGACTTGTAGTTAAATTACGCTCATGATATAGAAATACCAAGCCTGTTGACGCGTGACTTTTACCACTTGAAATAAGTAGGGCACTACCTCTTCCCTGAGAGGGTACTTCGATTGTCCATGGCAAAGGCTGTAGGGAAGTATACATAGATACAGGGGCGCATGTAGACCTGGAAATTCTTAGCAGTGAAGCATATTGATATACGTAAGTCTATTATTACGTCATCTTTGTGTACACAAAAATATTTTCGAGGACATAAAATCGTCATCTTTGAGTTGATATTATCATCATAATTATCATCATAATTATCATCATAATTATCATCATAATCTATTTTAAAGACGGTTTGTTCCCAGGAATGCTTTGAATTCTTTCTTCTAAGCACTGTTGTGGCAATAGTTAGTACCCTTCTGGCCCTTCTAACTCTACGACCTTTTGCGCTTCTTTCTAGAGACCTGGGGACAAAGCCTATTGTTTTCGGCATGAGTTAGCTGGGTTTACAGCTGGGTTCGCTTCTGGGTTCAGCTGGGTTTCAGCTGGGTTTAACTTTTATAAATTACGTTTGTAGTTGACCATTCTCAACCCAAATCGTTTCATCGTTCTATCTTCTGTATCTCGGCAGTAATACAGTTAATATAATCATCTTTCTCAAAATTCGACAGTATTCTAGAAATTAGAAATCGCAACCTCCTGTAAAGTCTTGTCTGCATCGCAATTTCTAAGCACATTCCTTACACATGAAAGAACAGAGCGATCTGACTTTGATCATTTGCAGCTACGTGCATTTCCTCTGACAAGGCATGCTGTGTTCACCAAAGTCATTCGCGCGAACAAGCACTGCTGCATTTGTGTGGAAATTGAAAAGACTGTTCGCGCGAACAGATCCGGCGAAAAAAATCGATTCGCGCTAACAAATTCGTCAAGTGGAAATCCGGCTTTAGCGCGAAGAGAAAATTTTCGCTGCAGCAAATTCTTTGTTAGCGCGAAGAGTAATATTTCGCTGTGGCGAAGAGCTTATTACATAATGCGCATGCCTAGGGACGAAAAAAATCGCTTCGCGCTAACAAATTCGTCTAGTGGAAATTCGGCTTTACACAGAGTACACGAAATTATTGGCATTGCCATGGCAGAGCTGAAGATGCGATTCGTTACAAGACTAATTAGAAACATGTTCTAGAGATTGAAAGCTATGCGCCATTTTTAACTGTATGCAGTGTGGCCCTATAAATATTTGGAGCCATCACAAAATGCATGTTTTGTGGCTGCCATTTTTATCGAAGAAGCTTTAAACACATCAGCAGCTTGTTTGCGTTTATTCAGGTACTTTTTCCCCAAATCCATTAAACGAAAAGGAAAGTGTAAGTTCTCATTCTACAGGCTAACTAGTGTATTAGATCCTTTTGTTACGGTAATGACATACCAACCAAAAGTTCCTAAGTTCTTCTTAAATGTGTGAACGAATACACTTAAACCATGGCTATGGACCTTTATCACAATTGCGCAATCCTGTTTCAAAACGAGGTTGAGCTCGCATGAATCAACGAAAACAAACCGATCTCAGAGGGATTTGGCTGGAAGCTGCGAGAGCGACGTCGAGTTCTGCCTCTGATTTCATGTCAATGGGGGCAGATAATAACTGCCACTTACTTCTGCATCATACACTGTGTCTATTATGCAAGGTAAGACAAAGAGAGAAGTTGTTTATTCACATTAAATGAAAGGATGGCGCCTGAAAGCGGTCGATCAGCGTTGTCAAGATAACACGAGATCAGAGTCACAACACAAATTATGTTGGAGCTTTCCCTCTTGCTCGGTTCACAAATTTGTGATAGATTCATTTACAAGCGAACTTTATCACTTTAAAATTGGTAAAGAAATGTTTTACTTTAAGCCTGAAGTCATACCAAATTCATCAGTTGACATTTAAAGACGGAGTTCCGATATAGTCAATTTAAGCCACCTCCCAATTTTGGGTGTTCCTTAAACCTTTGCTGGCCATTGAGGCAGTGAGTGAGGAACACTGCTAAGAGATTACATGATTGAGACAAACATAAGTCATGAAAAGGCCTAAGTCATATTAAAGTTCCAGAGAAGGAATAAGGAAAAGTGTTTAGATGACAAAACTAGGTTTCTCCGTGTCTGAGGCCACTGCTTAGAAAGAGGCCCTGGCCTGAGTGCCATGCCTTGAGCTCACCATTCAGGCGGGTGCCCCGTCAAATGGTGATTAATCTTGTGTAGACACAAAAAACGCTGGATGATAAACCCGAGGGACTGGTAAGGGTGTGTGTGGGGGCTCCCTTGAGGCCACATCCTGATCCAAGTCTAGGAATGGTTTATTGCGAGTCAGGGCTGTCAATTGGCGGTCAAAAATCAAAATTCTAGATGAAATTAAATTTTTTATGTCATAAAGAATAAGGGATTTGAAGTTAAAATCACAGATCAAGAATCATCATCCGCGTAGGCCATGCGTGTGGACGAGGAGGAGCTGCTGAAAAGGGACTGTGAATCGTTGTCGACAATCATAGGCTCTTGAGCCCGGAGCCCGAATGGCAAAGGGCTTAAAGAATTATAAAGGCTAAGAAAAGTGCGGAAAACACAAGTTGCCACTGTCATCCAGAACACAGCAAGCCTGAATTAGGAACCAACCCAATTAAAAATCAAAATGATGAGTTCTGGAAAACGCTCCAGCGCAGAAAGAAACCTAACTAGATGGAGAGGAGGGAAGCCAAGGAACTTGAGAGGGGAATTTGCAAGAGACATCTCCCCACACTGGTACGACTCAAGGGGGAGGGCCTGGAGTTGTGTACTAACATACAACCCTGGCCAGCGACCCAACTCAACCAAAGGGTAAGAAGAGAGATAGGGCCATCTTGTCTCAAAATACAACCCCGGAGGGTGCTCCAGTAAAACGGCGTCCCAAGATAGAGAGGATAAGGAAAGAGGCTCCTGGGGCACAAAAAGAAAAGAGGAGCTTTGCTGAAGCAGCCAAATTGATACCCGTAAGGGTTAGCAAGAGCGACTGGCAAGCCCTCCAAAAAAGGGTGTCATCCTATTGATGGAAGCCGTTGAGGCCAAAACCATGAATGGCAATCTAGAATTTAGTCCTGAGGTCTCCTCCATGAGATTGGAGGAGTGCATTATAAAAGTGAAGGGCCATTATGAGAGGATGGCATCATGGGTTAAAGAGGTTGTTAACGGGTTAGAGCAGGGTCATTTTGCCCTCGCCCTAGGAGACACACCTCCTAGAAGCAATTTGTCTATTGAGGATCCGACTTCTGGATCCCCGGAGAAGCTGATGAAGCTGATGGGGCTGTTAGTGGCCTGCAATCACAAAAGAGAAAATTGAAGTGACCAAGATCAACGTCAAGAAGAGAAAGACCAACCTCCACGTGGTAATTGACGCGGATTTGGTCCCTGAAGTGAAGAAGAGGAACTTCCGACTCCTCATTGGAATGAGGGGACACACGCTCCCTCTGCAAGAAGTACATGAAGTCGACCCCAGCAAAGGACAGAACGAGACCTTCCAGTTTCAGCTAAACTGAAATGCCTTAAAAAAAAAAAAAATAAATCATTATTTTCTACTCTATGGCATGTTTCTACCTTGTTGTTTTAATAGATGTTAAGTGCTGATTATACCTAGTTTTGTGTAAATATTTCTAAGTTTTGCTGGGTTTTTTGGTGTGAGAAGTCTTTGTGTCAGAAAAAAAATGGGTGTGAACCAAAGGTTGAACCACAAAGACTAAAAATTGAGACTTGGGAGCCCTATTTTTTTTTTAGGTAATATTCGTTTCATGATTCATTTATAAGTTTATAGAACTACTTGTTGTATATATGTTCGATATTATTAGTTATTTATTTACTGTTATGGGCTTCATTTGTTCATCGATAGTAATTTCTGTTAGTTTCAAGTTTGAGTTATTATAAGGATTTTGTTCTGCTCGTCTAGGGTAAAAATATGGCTTCTTACTTTTATTTAAAAAGCTTTTTTTGGATTTTTTTTTTCAAAGCAATCTGTCAGTAAAGGGCCAAGAAAAGAAAATATTTGAGACTGGAATTTGACTGAAAAGAGAATGAAAATTTGTTTCCCCTGTTTCGCCTTGTTTTTAATCAATGTGGGTAATATCACAGGGAACTGCATAATCTGCCATATGGCTCAGATTATATTTACTCTTTAAAATGGAAATTTGGATCTACTTAATTAAGTAACTAAATTCAAGTTTTCTAATGAAGTATGTTACATTTGAACTGAATATCTCTATCTCCCGCAAAAAACAGGAGAAGTTAAGTTTTTTTTAAGATTCCAGGTACAGTAGGGGTCAGCTTTTAGTTTTCTGTTTTTTTTTTTTTTTTATTTGAAGCTGTTATCCAAGCTATATAAGCTGTGGCAAGGCCGTCAATCCATACTACATTGTTTGGCCACATAATCCAGAAAATATTTTAATGGACGAGATTGAATGATGTTAAGATGTCGCAACTCTTTGCTTGTAAAGTATGAAAACTGTTTGATTCCGTATGGAATAGATATGCAAAAGAATTACGAGCCCTTTTTTAAAAGCTTTTTTAGGTCTATCATATAAAGCAAGATACATTGGTGGATCTTCAAATACTCATAAAGAATAAATGAAGGTTATGGGTATTTTACTTGCATTTAATCAACAATAGCTTCGAATTCATTCTTCACTTGTCAGGTTGTGGGGAAAGAAAGGGAACAAGGCTATATATGGACCCCACTATTAAAAATTTGTGTTAGAACTGCAAACCCTACATATTTTCTAATTTTTTATGGTACTGGCAGGAGGAGGGTAGGGGGCCTTGACCCCACTTGAAATTGGTGACTATAAAGTAATTATTAAAAAAAAAACAGGAAAGAGAGCAGATTCAAGCTTAGTGGCAATAAAGTAATCAGTCTCTGCTACTAGGTTGCAAGGAAATTGGGATAGAATAACGAGACCGCCAGATGGTTTGCCTGTCGGTCTCACAAATGCACTACAAAGGAGAAGATAAAAATTAGAGAATAGTGGTAACAGGCTTTGGCGGTCTTTCGACAGGAAATGCTCCTGAATCAGAACTATGTCATGGGACTTCAAAACTGCGAAAGAATTGGGATTCCATCGGTAACTTTTCAATTAATATTTTACGACAAAAATCGGCATCGGAAATAAAGGGAAGAGGATTCTAATCTGTTCTAATCTAATGTTTCTTCTCTGTCTTATGGACGAGTTTTATATCTGACAAAGCCCTATTTATGATATTTCTCGTTCAGTCGTGACACCAATGTGAAAAAATGACATTCTATACAACAGCGTATCTATTCTTATATTTTTATTCTTAATTTTAGAAAATGTTGAGTTAAAAAAGCTCAATTTCAGGACATAGTCTCCTAAGAAATATGGCACTGGAACTTGCACCCTGTTGCAAGCGTAGAACAACATTGTTTATTTGTGTTGACATTATTATTGAATGAGCTATATTTTACATAAAGCTTTGGTTGAAACAAGATGCTTATTTAAAAAAATCAAGGAAAAATGGGAAGGGAGATAGTTCATCAAATAATTGTATTTCTATTTTATTATTGGCTTTTATTTTGTGTATCCGTTTTCTTTCTATCCTAAGCTTTGAATTGCAGCAAGATGTCAAAAACTTCAGTAGAAGAGTACTGCATTGTGCGGAATTTTAGACATTCTTTTTTAATAAAGTTTTCCAAAAAGCCCTACTTAGGAGTTCTTCAAACCTTTTAACTCCTTTCCTGAATTCGGGATTGAGCTAATGGTATGAAACAGCTTTAAGAGACATAGGTTTCCTTTGATGCTGCAATTGTCTTTGGGATTAAAAGTTGTCTTTGGACTGTTAACGCACAATTTTTCGCTAGTGAAAAGCAGCGTTAAATTTAACTTATTAGTTCCGCTTGTTTATTTTCACCATTCAATATGACAATACTGAAGAAATGAAACCTGCGTTTAGTAATGAATATTACTTTCTATGACACTTTCTCTCAATTCTACTTTATAAAACAGTAAAAAACTTTAGCGTAAAGAGTGGGACGTTGAGGAGGGAGCAGCCCCTTTCATATATGGAATAATTTCTGTTCATTTTGTTTTAATATCACTCCTTACTTTCAGTTGAAACAACTTGTTTTTCAACAATTTACAGATATTCATATTTCTAAAACGTTTTTGAGTTAATATATGTTTCGATCTTGGCTAAAAGCACATGAATAATTAAAACGAAATTACATATTAATTTTTTTTGCTGAATGGCTTTCTCAAAGTTTTGATCGGGCGATCTTGATAAAAAATGAGTGGGAGAGGAGGCCTAGTTGCCCTCCAATTTTTTGTTACTTGAAAATGCAACTAGAAATTTCAGTTCTTTTACGAACGTTTTTATCAGTACTAAATATACATAACTTACAAATTAACATACTTAACGAGCTTCTATTTTTGTATAATTTTATTATGTATATGATAGGGTTCGCCCCCACGTCAATACCTCACTCTTTGCACTAAGCTTGAATTGTGTCCAAATTCTTTAAGAATGACCCCCAAGTCACAAAGGCCGTAGAATAAATAGCTGAAATTCCTAAAAATACTTTAGCGTAAAGAGCAAGGTATTGAGGAGGAGACGATCACCCTTATAGATGAAAAAGCTTTTTTATATTTATTTTCTCATTGTTTTTTTTTTTTAATTAATGCAACAACAAAAAATCCTGCGCTCCCTTCATAGAAATTCTTTTCCCTCATAATAAATTCCTCCATAGAAAGATCCCTCAAGATCAAAACTGATGCCAAACTAGAAACATCTCGACAATCAATAATCAAATCCTTTTTAGAGGCCAATTTGACCAAGGTTGAACTAAAATCAGTAAGTGCCTTGTCAAAGGCACAGGTGCCAAAGCAAAAACCAAAATATTCTGGATTTTTCACAAAAAGGCATGTAACCAAAAAACAATTGTATCCGTCATAATTTTTTTACATTATTTGTTTTATTGACTAAATCCAATATGCTTCTGAATGGAAAATTTACAATCTGAAATTAATAAAACCTTGTGCTTTAATGCAGGGTTACAAGACCGCCTTTATTCAATTTTAAACTTCATGTGTGCACATAAAGGGCACTGATGTAGGTATATGAACCCACTTTCTTCAACAGAAGAAATCTCCTGACTCCACCCCCCTACTAAAGTACGAGCTGTATTTGGATCAGTAAGCACGATCTACAACAGTGATAAAATATGAATTAAGGTTGAACTATAAGACAAATCCTATAATAACCGAACCTAAAATTGTAAATCAGTGTTGCAATCACATACAAAATCTAAGACATGTTCTGGTCTATTTCCTGAGAGAAAAATACTCCCAGTAGGGGAAGAGGTTTTCCCCAGGGGCTTGCAAATTTTTTTAAAATTAACTGATTTTGTTAAAACAATAACAAAACTGTGCCACTCAATTCAAAAATTAACTTAGAAAATGATTCCATTTTTTGTTCAATACAACAAAACGGCCTTTTTTTGTTCTATCCAATAATATATCGGGCGTCCTTTTTGTTCTATACAATAATACAGAAGGCGTCTTTACCCTTTTCATAGTTACTTCACTACAAGAAAATGCAAACGACTAAAAAAACAAAAAGGATTTAGATTTATTTATGAAGTTCGTTCGTTCCTATTAGCAATAATTACGACCTTGTAACTGAAGAAGACAGTCTCGAAGTCGACATTCTATGATGATAGTGACCTCTTTATTTTACACTATTGCGAAGCTCCAATACTTACTTCAGAGGTCTCTATCCAATAAAAGAACGTTCTCAGGCCGTAGAAAATTCTACAAAAACAACTGCAAACATCGGGTGTCTGTTACAATTCAATCACCAAATCACCATTACAGATAACAAATAACTTATAATTTTTTTTTTCAAGGCAACGGGCGAACGGCTGTATGCTATAGAACTACTCTATTTAATATAAGCAATTGTGTATTTATTTATGAAAAAATAAACGGAAATTTTGAAGAAGAACCTGAAATCCCTTAAAATGGCGTTGGTTTGCCTTATTTTAGAAAATAGGGAGAAACACCCCTAAAAGTCATAGAATCGCACTTGACGAAAATCACACCATCAGATTCAGTGTATCAGAAAACCCTAATGAGGAAGTTTCAAGCTTCTATCTACAAAAATGTGAGATTTTGTATTTTTGCCAGAAGACAGATCACAGATGCGAGTTTGCTTGTTTTTATTTCCGCGGGGTAATCGTATTGACCCAGCGGTCCTAGAGGTTGCGGTCCTTGAGGTAGCCATTTTGTTGAGCATAGTCAAAAACCCTGATAACTGTGTTTTTGAAGACGACTTAATCCCCCACAGTCCCTGGGGGAGGGGCTGTTTGACTTGTTTTTAAAAAAATGGATATTTCAAAAACTCCATCAGATGGATTAGGGGCAAAGAAGGCAGGAGGGCTAGTTGCCCTTCGGTCCCTTTTGACTATTAAAGAAGGAGCTAGAACCTTAAATTTCCAATAGATTGATCCTCCGACAAAGTTATGCGATCATTCCTTCCATAAAACCTTATATGGCCCCGGGGCATTATTTATAACATTTGCCCCCGGGGCATTATTTATAACACTTGCCTCCGAGGCATTATTTATAACACATGCCCCCGGGTTCTAAGAGACTATGCAAACCCCGGAGTTTTTTTTTATGATCTTTGGTTTATTTTGGACAAAATAGAAATCTCGAAACCGGAAGCCTTTTGGGAAAAGACAGTTGGTGAGGGAGGCTAGTTGCCATCAGCGTATTTTGGACTCTCGAAAAGGGCACTAAATATTTAAATTTCTAGTCATTTGAGTCCCCTCCGAAGTTTACCTCTTATATAAAAGCCATAAATGCCTCCAGGCATAATTTAAAACCCTTCCCCCAGGCTCTGGAGGGGGAGTGTATTTGACTCCAAAGTTTTGTTATCTGGTTGTTGGACTATTTACAAAAAGGGCTATCTAAAAATTTTCATTGAATGCGTTTGTGAAAAGAGGGTGTGTTTGAAGGGGGGGTTGATGCTCTCCGTTCACTTTTGACCCTTAAAACGGTAACTAGAACTTTCAATTCCAATCAAATGAGCCACCTCTGAAGTTTATACGACCATGTCTTCCATAAAAACTTATATGCCCCTGATGCATAACTTACAAGACTTACCTACTGGCTCTGGGGGGTTGTGTCAAACTCCGAGTTTCTGTTATTTTACCATTGAACTATTTTCAACAAAATGGCTATCTTAAAATGTTGATTGGATACGTGAGTGGGAGCCTTTGGGGGGGGAGGGGCTAGTTACCCTTCAGTCACTTTTGACTCTCTTGAGCTTATACCAGCATCCCTTCCATAGGAACCTTATATGTCCCCAGGGCACAAATTACAACGGCTGCTCCTTAGCCCTGGGGTCTATGTTGACACCGGAGTTTTTGTTCTCTAACCTTTGAACTATCTTTAACAAAATTTCTATCTCAAAATTTCTATCTGATGTATTTGAGGATAAAGAGCGTAGTGGGGAGGGAGAGGGGCTAGTTGCCCTTTAATCACTTTTGACTTAGGAAAAGTGAACTAGAAGTTTAAATTTTCCCTTTAGATGAGCCCTCTCTGAAGCTTATACGAGCATCCTTTCCATAAGAACCTTATATGCCCCTGGGGTATAACTTACAACGCCTGTCCCCCGGCCCTGGGGGGGTTGTGTTATTTTCGGATTTTTTATACGATTTTGGAACTATTTTTTTACAAAATGGCTATGTGAAAATTTTTATCGGATTTATTTGGGGGAAAAGGGGTGTAGAGGGAGGGGGCTAGTTGCCCTTCAACCACTTTTGACTCTGAAAAAGTGAACTCAAACTTTTAATTTTCAATCAAATGAGCCCTCTCCGAAGTTTTATACGAGCATGCCTTCTATAAGAACCATATTTACCCCCAGGGAATAGCTTACAACGCCTGCCCCCGGGTCCTGGGGGGTTGTATCGGTGCAGTAGATATATAAATTTAAGGTATATACTTGTGTTTATTAATAAAGTATCGTATCTTGTCATTATATTAATGTAGCTCTTAGTATACTCTGAGATCAATAAACACCAGTCCTTTGATTTGATCAGCAACTTTCCGCAGTCGATTCACTCAATTGCGGACATCAATTCTCGATTCCAACGTCTGCCACGCTTCCTGAAACCACCAAGCGAATCGAGGCTGGACATCTTGCATCAGTGATTTCGAAAAAAAAGAACTTTATTTTCCAAAAATAAAGATTTGGGAACAGTAGTCGCCCCGATGACTTGGCTGTTCAATTGGTCCTTAAAGACGGGTTTTAGAAGCTGGATCTGAGTTACTTCTGAACGGTTATCCTCTGGGCAACGATTCTAACGTCTGCGACGCTTCCTAAAACCACCAAGCAAATCCAGGCCGGACATTTTGCATCAGTGATTTCCGAAAAAATAAACTTTATTTTCCAAAAATCAAAATTTGGGAATGATTGTCATCCCAATGACGTGGCTGTTCAATTGGTCCTTTAAGATGGGTTTTAGAAGCTGGCTCTGGGTTACTTCTGACCGGTCCTCCTCTGGGCAACTAGCTTTTGTTTTATTGCGAGCTGCCCTGTGAAGGGCTTTTCAGAGGTTAACTCCTTCATCGTTTATTTTTGAAGCCTATCAAGATCTAGCTCATACTGTTCATCATTATTATTGAAATGATACTTTTCTAGAAATCTAATAACTTATCTAATAATCCTTCTTATTGTTAATATCCCCTAGTTCTGGCATTACTTTAATTACTGTTTTCTTAAAATGGCATGATTCACTTGTCTCAAGCCATTGCAATGGAATTTAATAGAAAATCGTATTTTTTAAGTCCTACATCCCTTAATTCATAAAAATCTTAAATGGAATTTGGTACCCCAAGCATTCACTGGAGACAGGGGATTTGCTACCTGCTAGTCTTTCTTGGAAGACTAGAAATATATTGCAGTTGCATAATTTTTGCAACATTTGAAAGTAAAAAACATTTCTGGTGCAGAAAACCTTTGTTTATACCCCTCCTGGCCTTTTGTATAACTTAGATGTGTTGGCCGCTAAGAAGATTCTGCACCTCCACAGCAGAAATCTCACCGGGTGCCCTTGCCTTAGACCGTTTTCAAGAGAGATTTGCAAAAGAAAAATCATCTAACTTTGACTTCCTGGGATCCCTTTATAATCTTTAAAACTCAATTAACGTTCTTCCTTAGGGATCTTAGTCGCTCATTTGAAATGATCATTTTCGACGGGGGGAAAGACTTACGGCCTCGTTAAAGAAATGATAGATATTCAGGAAAAATCCACAGATTTGAATAATGGATTCCATCATCAGATTACCTTTGACACCATCTTAGATATATTTGAAATATCTTCCTCTCCCCCAGTAATGTCATGCATGGTCCAAGATTCAGAGTAGATCTGAAACATGGACCATGAAAGCTTTAAATGCCGAAGTATTAAGCATCTTCATTATTACTTTCAAGCTAATCTTCAGGAGAGAACCAAAACAGTGGCCTTAATGCCTCAATTCACGGAAGTATAGGAGGGGGAGTAAAACCTATTCTCCATCGCCTGTTCTTCTAAGTCTCGTAGAAAGATAATATTCAGCATTGCGCTTGAAAATCTATTCGACTTCATTTTTGCTTATCTTTGGCTTAATATAGCTCTTCACTTTTCTTTATGAAACTTATTTTGTGGAAGTTTTTTTAAATTTAACTAGGAAAGTTTAAGTTTGACTCGTTTTTTTTATTGTAATTTCTGCTCGTTTTGAGTATCATTTATTCATTGATAATGAACTATGGTTGTTTGACGCTTGAAATATATTTGACTTGATTTCTACTCGTATTTGGTTTAATGTAGCTCTTTCCTTGTATTACAAAACTTATTTTGTGGAAATGTTTTTTGAAAGTTTCTGTTCTTTTTCGTTGACATTATCTTTCTCCTTTGTCAAGAAGAAAATATTTTAAATATTTTCGTTTTTTTTTCTATAAGAATTCAAATTTTTGCTTACTATTTGTTTAAAAAAAAAAAGCCTATTAAGTGGAGTTGCTTAAATGTGTAGCAGAACCATTATCTCATTTTTGACTTTGATCAATAGCCAGATCAGTCATAAACTGATGTAATGAAGAGCTGCATATCATTGTTAGTTAAAAGATGCCGAAAACTAATTTGGTGCTTAACAGCGTGATTCTACGGCACATACCTTGCAAAAGTTATAGTTGATGAGCAAACTGGGGTAAAGTGAAAATTGTTGCAACTTTCCCTAAACGACATTTACCGCTTAGGTTTTTAAACGACCCGTAAGCACACATATGTTGTTTATTTTCAAAAATCCATTCAAAATTTTTTCAGTGCTGGTACAATTTTGAAAAAAAAAAACACAAAAAGGGGACGAAGTAAATGGGAAAAATAAGGAGGCACAGAAGAAGTCACATAAACCTGAAGATTTTAGGACTGGATAAAATTGAAAGCCCTTCCTCTCTACCTGCCTTCTGTTCTCCTAAGCTCAAAGATGGACTTGTACCTTCAAAGTTCGAAGTCAAAGAGCAAACTGTGGTATTAAGTAACCAGCTCTGGATACCTAATCGCAAAGAACGTTCATAAGATGTTGTCCTTCTAAACCCAGAGGTTAGCATTGAGAGGAGCGCTAATTTTGGAAATATGTACCTTAGTGAAGCAGAATACCGTGGTTATTGAGCGCTACAATAAAGAACAACCTGGATTTAATAATTTGTTGAAAAGTTTTTGGTTTTGAATTATTTAAAGAATTTACTCCTGCTCTAAATAAAGTCCTGTGAGACAAGCGAAAGAGACTAATATAACCTAATATGCAGCTCTATGGATTTTCTTATTGATACTTCATTCTTCTTTATTTTTTTCGTATTTTTATCATCTTCTTTATTTGATAGGTTGTAGTTTTTCTTCTTCTTCTGTTACCTAGAATTGAAGCTCGAATCTAGATCACAGTAGCTCTTGATAGCCATTTGAATAAAGTACTATCATGTCTTGTCGGGATTCTTAGCCACATAAAATTTTATATTAAGTAACTCTAGTCTGAATTCTATTTTTAAAACATCCTCATTCTCCACTTTCAATGTTTCTTTTATCATTGTTTGTTTACTCTACTATATTGTTCTCAGTTTTGTTTTTTCCCCTTTTTTTGCTTGATTTGATGATTTGTATTTATTTGCTTTTACTTGTTTCAGGTGAATTAGACGTGTGTGAGCCCAACAATAACACAGTTGCAGAAAGAAAATAATTTGTATCCCAAGCCAGTTTGTCATCTCTCAAAACTTTGCCGGATCTAGGATTCACAATTAACGTTGACAAAAAGTAAGTAGTAATGGATGCAAAGCTTTTTTTGTAATTAATCACTTTTCGATGTTTTACCCATGTGTTGAAGACGTTCTAAACGCTACTGCTGGTATTTTTGATCCATTCATAACAATGATCGGATAAATTCTAGAGCTGGCCGGAACCAGCGCCATTTGATCTTATTTAAAATTTAGACAAGGTCAGACAATTAACAATGAAGCTTTATTATCAATTCTTACATACTGTATCCTCCAGACTCGATTGTTGAGAGCGTCGCTCACCTTCTTCCCTTAGGGCGGTCAGCAGCAAGGGCCTCTGCATCTGACAGCAGAATTTCAGCCTGGTCCTGGATTTCTCCGAGACTGTCATTCCACCGGAACTTGGGCCTTCCTCTTGGTCGTTTCCAGTCGTAACCGATTGAGCCTAAGTCCTAAAGAATCCAAACCAGACTGTCGGCAGGCAGCTGCAGAAGATGTCCAAACCAGCTGAGTGTCCGCTGGGGAGCCTGGTGTAATAAAAAGTGACTGGGCATTCTTACCTCGCAGGCTGTGATTGCTGACAAAGGATTCCCTAAATTCTCCAGAGCTAAATTCGCCTGTTAGATCCGGTTTTAGATAATTATCGTTGTTAATTGGCCTTTGACTTCCTCCTTGGTTTAGTGTATGAATTATAGATAAGATAAGATTTATTGCAAAAAAGCCTGCGGGCCATAGCAACACAGAATACAGTCTACAAACAAAGCTCAGGAACAAAGTACAACTTTAGATAATGTAAATCAAGAAAATCAAAACGAACAACAAAGGGACAAAAGAGACACCAAGGTTCAATAATATGATCCAAAAAGACACCAATCATAAAACAAAATAATCAAATCATAAAAATCGTAACCAGTTATCCCCTGAAACATGCCTGCAAAAAAGCCTGCGGGCCATAGCAACACATAATACAGTCTACAAACAAAGCTCAGGAACAAAGTACAACTTCAGATAATATAAATCAAGAAAATCAAAAAGAACAACAAAGGGACAAAACAGACACCAAGGTTCAACAATTTGATCCAAAAAGACACCAATCATAAAAAAAAATCAAATCATAAAAACTGTAACCAATTATCCCCTCAAACATAATTCCCTATGATAAGATTTATTGCAAAAGCCTGTGGGCCATTGCATCACAGAATACAGTTTACACACATAACTCAGGAACAGAATACAACTATACAACAACAATACACTTAACAATCTATCCACTCAAACATGATTCCTTGTTTGAGTAAATGAGTCCTTGTGTTATATAATATATCACATAACCTTGTTTAAGTTAACCCCATTTGAATCGCAATGTATAGTATCTTCCCTTCTCTAAGTTTTGATGAAAGGATATCCAAGTTCTTTTATCTTTTAATGATACTTTTTGCTGATAGTTATTCTAAATATTTTTCTAATTACTCTTTTCTAAACTACTAGCAATATTACATTCAACTTGTTTTATAGCCAAAAGTAAAAGAACATAAAAACTGGCAAATGATCTTGTAGTATCGTCAAAAACAAGCTTTTTAATCCCTTCAAAAAAGTTTTTATCAAAATTCATTACTTTTGGTATTCCATAGCTTTCAAGCAATCTTATCACTTCGTTCTTATTACATTCTTCGAAATTATGTTTTAGCACATCATTTTTTTTATGAAACCACTTTGTGTTGTCATGCTCAAGGCTCTTTTTATATTCATTCTTTATTTCTAGAAATAGATTGTTACGTTTTCTTAAATCCTTGAACGTTTCCTGGAACCATTCCAAAACTATATTATTCTGAGAAAACTCATCAAAAGAAATTTCATGAGATGCTTACTGGCCAGTTAACCTACTTTTGGTTTTGTCGTTAATTACCTATGGTTGGCAGCTAATTAATTGCTATTGGTCTAGTAAAACTATTAGTTTTGCTATTGCTCAAGACTTGGCTGCAATTGCGGTGGTATTAATACTTGCCAAAGCAAATCCGTTTTTAACCATTACAAATTTAAACGATGAAGTATTAACAGTGGCTCAAAGTCGGGTGGAAATGGGCATCTCGCTGTTCCTATTGTTCATCTTTTTATGCTTGTTATGGGACTTGTGGAACCATATCAAAGTATGGAACAAGCTGAGGAAAGATTAGCACTTAACACCACTCTCCCTGGGTGTATAATTTGACCGGGTCTCATTTTTGACCCGGTTAACTTTTAGCACGAAGGATCCTTAATGAAATTTAAAACATTCGCTACAGCCATTACATTCCTAAGCACCGCACTATTTAACGCTTCAATTTTTGCCCAAGAGCCAGTTTGTTCAATAGAAAATGAAGTTCAGGAGCGATGGCTAATTCAGGGATCGCCACTTGTGGCTGGCGATAACTTATCCCTCACAGTTGGCGGTTATACGGTGGACTATACCATTAATGCCAATACCGAAAGCGCAGAAATGTGGCCCAAATACCTAGCGTTAGAGCTTAATAACGCGGTGATGGCGTCTTACGCTAGAGCGGGAAACCCAGACCAAAATTACACACCTGTTGTTTCTTCCTCTGATAATGTAATCGATATTTTTGACACAGGTATCAGTGTCACATTAACAAAAAATGATACAGACTTCTCCTCACAATTAATAACTCAAACCCTACCAGCAAATGTCTATAGCAATTCAGTTTACTTGCCGCGCTGGTACAGAGGCTCGACCCGCCGAGTCAATTTATTTATATCTAATATCACCGAATCTCCTGTTGATATTAGCATTGAACTTATTGATGAAAATGGCAACATTTACGACGAGTCTTCGGAGTCAGGCGACAATTTGAGCCATTACTTTCAGTTGAATGGTGATCCAGCATCTGGACCGGTAACTTTAGCTGGGAAAAAGAGTGGTCAGTATTATATTAACACCCGCAGCAACGCAAAATTAGGATATGGAAAAATCACTTGGACTTCTGAGGTATGTCACCCTGAAGGGGCTTTATTAGTGGACCTAAGCATGCTAACAAACTACCAGCTTACAACCCACTATTTGAATGGTGGAACGCCATTCTAATTAACACATAACAATTCATTCAGTTTCACGCCATTGACCAGAAAAATCGTCAGTGGGTTCTTGCTCTTCCTGACCGTATTTAGAAAGAGGTCCTGCAAATTCTGCGTTCTTTCCGCCATTTTTGTTCTTTCATCGGACTGTAGGACGCCGGATCATAGTAGCGCCAAATATTGTCGGCGATGTCAACATGACAAATGGCCCGCCAGCACCACCATCGCAACCAGTTGCCCCCGACCACGGATCATTTGCAATCCGCCATCATATGGCTGACTGCTCCGCAACATCGAGAAACGCGTCACGCAACGCTAGCGCGGTCGAACCGGGATGGCCGTTTGCAACCGGCATCGAGTCGATTGCGACAACAGGCATGACGACGGCCGATGCCGATGTCACGAAAGCCTCCCGCGCTTTGACCGCCTCCTCTACTGTAAACGGACGCTCGACAAGTCTCAATCCAAGCTTTTCGACTACGTCAAAAACGGTTGTCCGGGTAACACCACGCAATATCCCGAATTCCGCCGGTCGTGTGACCAGGGTCCCGTCAGCGGTCACGATCCAGACATTGCTGGCCGATCCCTCGGTGATGTTTCCATCAGCATCGACATACCACGCGTCGTGCGCGCCCGCTTCGATCGCTTGCTGGCGCGCCAGCACGTTCGACAACAACCCGGTTGTCTTGATGTCCACCCTCGCCCACCGATTTTCAACGACCGTGATGACCTTTATACCGGCAGCTGCTTTGTTCGCGGCCGCCCTGGGATCGATCCGCTTTGCGGTCACCACCATCGCCGGGCGAACGGGAATTGTCGGAAAAGCATGGTCCCGGGGCGCGACGCCGCGCGTGATTTGGAGATAGACCAGTCCGTTGGTCAGGCGGTTTCGGCGA
>JAAAKM020073195.1:45717035-45767444 GCA_010016025.2 Alatinidae sp. Z8VKAUB7J3 | reverse complement strand
GGAGGTCAACGCGGCCGTCGCCAAGGCCATGGAAGGCGGCGGCGTCGCCTCCAACGAAGGCCAGGAGCGCCAAGGCATGGGCCAGGCCATCTTCAATTCACGGAGCGACCGCTCAAGCCGGTCGATGTGCCGCCTCATATCGACGATGCAGCCCTGTGCGATCTCGCACACCTCATAAACCCCGTCGGAAAACTGATAGCCACGGTCCTCGATATGAACCGATGCGTCGGCGTGATTGACGTAACGGCCGTTCACATAGGCGATGCGCGACATGGTTTTCTCCGACTCGCTGCTGCTAGCGATTGACCCAGTAGTTGATGTTGAGGGCGGCGAAAACCACCAAAACCTCAAGACGGCCCAAAATCATGACACCGATCGCAACTACCGTCGGAAACGTCTCCAATACCCCGTAACCGGGCCACAGACCCGCATCGGCTCCGCTTGGGATCAGGGTCGGATAGATCGCTCCGGCGCCAGCAAACAGGGAAACCGACATGGTCAGCGCAGCGTCAAAGCCCATTTGCGAACTGAGCAGAAATGTTGAAATTGCAATCGCGAAGACCGCAGAAATGAAGACACTCCACACGGCGGCCGACATGTTTCCGGAACCGGTTTCGGTTCTCGGATTGGCTGCGTCGATGCTGCTCGGGAAGATCAGCAAGGCAAGCTCCTGCCGTGCCTGAAGGAGCATCGCGCCGATACGATAAAGCTTGATCCCCCCCGCGGTCGAGTAAATATCTGGCTCGAAATGATAAGCTAATAAATGCCATAAACTGTCCCAATACGCATACTTCCAGAGTAAATGGCCGAAACCAAAAATTAGACATAAGTCTCTCAGAAGCCAATCTAACCAAGTAGGCTCAGGTTCATTTAGGTTCAAAGTAAGTGATTGATTTGTTCTCGAGAGGGGAGTGTTAAAGTGAATTGTTCTTGTCACTTTAATGGTACATTGAAATTAAGACAAGTGAATCTTCTTTTCGAATCTAATTTACATTTTATTTCACCGAATTGGTTACATCGACCTTTAAAAGGTTCAAGTATCTAAGCAAGATACGATAACATAGAAAACCCCATCCACGTCTTTTTAGATAGTTAACGTAATATTTATTCCACAATGAAATGAAATAGCCTCATTTATCATTTCAAAATCGATAGCATAGAGT
This sequence comes from Alatinidae sp. Z8VKAUB7J3, assembly GCA_010016025.2. NCBI lineage: Eukaryota > Metazoa > Cnidaria > Cubozoa > Carybdeida > Alatinidae > Alatinidae sp. Z8VKAUB7J3. Next base: position 45,766,281 of record JAAAKM020073195.1, on the reverse strand, counting down.
TGGTAAAAAGGGGTGGATTTTTCATGTATTATTTTCCCCCCTGGTCATAGTCTGGAATGAGTAGTCGTAGAAACTTGGAAGAAACCAAGTGCTCTTTAAGGGTTATCTGTGATTCGGGGGTAACTATGCCTCCCGAGTCCAATTTCCTTCTGAGCTTCCCTCTAACAACCGTAGCATCATATCAGAACGTTGAGATTCTACGTAACTCAAAATAGTCCAAAGAACCAATTTATTCATCTTCGGGGATAGCGCGGTCCACAAATTTCCAAGGGAAAAAGCCTCTAATTATGCCCATCCGCCTTTGTTCAAAGAGAGGTTTTAGTAGAAAGGACATCTTGGGTCTTGGCTTTCCAATCGGCTTGAAACCTCCAAGGATCGTTCGCTGGGCCAAGGAGGCCTTACGACTTTTTTGAAGGAGGGGAGGGAGGGCTATAGACTGGTAAGATATATCAATCAACAGAAAAGCTGTTTGTCTCAAATTGATATTAAACTTACATACATAAGCCCTTGGTAGAAGGGAACCCTTATTTTCTACGCATATTTGGTTAGAAGCACGGGTACCCCTTCTAAAATAAAATTGGATAGGTTATTTTTTCGGAATTCTTGAACCTTTGCATTCGCGAGTCTCCGGTTCAAGGATGCCTTATTGCACAACATAAGCTAGAGAAAAAGTATCGACCAAAAACGTTTTTTCCCGGACGACTTGAAGCCCATATCCGTAAGTTGATGAATCTAGAACAAATTCATGCACAAAAAAAAACAAACAAAAAACAACAACTATAATTTTGTCCAAAAAGGAGGCCCAAAAATGGTATTTTTCCCAAAACAGGTTAAAACTCGTATCCATATGTCCTTAGGCCATGGTGACCTCAAACACATAAAACTCGAATAAAAAATTTGTTCGATAAAAAATAGTACATAAAACTCGTTTTCTTTCATTGACCGGGACAGTTTAGCCTTTAGAGGGTTAAAGGTGACGGTAATCTTACTCTTATGCTTAAGACAAAAGACACAACAACGAAACGACTCATTACAATGACCTATATCCTCAGAATCCGTATCCACATTAGCAAGAACCTAAAGAGGGGATGAGGTTGCATTGCTGCTTTGAGACTTAAGGATAGATCTTTTAAATTTACCCTATATTTGGAACAAACTTCATTCTAGAACTGCATCAAACTAGTTTTTATCTGATACGCTACTTTTATACGATCTTGGATAAAAAATCAAGCACTGCTAAATGAGCAACGCTCATGCCAAAAACACAACCAAAAACCTAAACACCTTTAAAATATAGGCTTATAACTTTTCATCAAAGGTTATCCTTAATAGAAACGAAAAAGCTTGAGCCAGCAGCACTAGGAAGTGTTGAATTTTAAACACCTCCGCCATAGTACTGCTGAATTTGAGACAATATAAAAAAAATACGACTAATACAATTTCTTAAGCTAGTATCCACAACTTGGCATTTCTAAAGGATAATTAACATTGCCACATATATTTTTTCCATTTAAAAATTTCACTAAATTATGACTAACCGAGTATTTTCATTTCAATATCACAAACTCATCAGCGAGCGAGAATCATCAATTTACCAGGGAAAGCCTAAAGATAGGTTAATTTGAAAAACTCAAACAGAACACAACCTTGTTATCAAAATCTTCCCCTGTGGTGAACCTTAAAATATTGCGGACTTTGAACCCCATTCATTGCCCAGAATTCAAATCAGCTTCACCCTCTTTTCTTTTTTTCCAAATTTCAACCATACAGTAGCGCCCGGGCTCCATCTGTTCCTGGGCAGACCGGCCCGCCTTGAGAATAATGGCACGTGCCTCTGGGAAAGCATCCACCAAGTAATAGGGATTTACCGAAAAGATCGCCGCTAGGCCGTTGCACGATAATGGGGAACACCCGAAAGAAAGACCGTTTTCGAGGGCGGTCTCCTGAACGATATCTATGCCTAAACGCTGGTAATCCGACAAGTCGGGCGACTCCGGTAAATCCGGGCAACGGCGCACAACATCGAATGCGTGTTCGCCGGCGCCATCGAAGTAAGTAGGGTAAATGAAATAGGCAAAGAGATCATAGGATTCGGCCTCTTCCTCAGGAACAACCTGCCAGGCACCGCCTTCAGATTTGTAACATCCAGAAAAATTCCATTGCCAACCATTGGCGCTGTAGTCTTTAGGTGCTTCTTCGGCCAGACAACCACTCATGCTGGCAATCATCTGGAAAGGCTTCCCTATATTCCACGGATCGGTACCAAATCGCATCTTTGCCAAAAACCCCAAAAAAACCAATGATTGTTTCTGTTCCATGAACGCTCACCTAAAAAAAGCGCGACCATTTAGTAGCACTAAATTCAAAACTTCCCTCAAAACCATAATTATCTTGACACAGAACCGGCCTTAAATCAGGATGATAAGTGTTTTTTTTCATGAAATAGGCCCTTGTCGAGGCCATCGTCAAAGCGGGGATTGATGCTTTTTAACAGCCTCACGTTTATTGTCTTTTTCGCCATTGTCCTCGGACTCCATGCTTTGCCGATCTCCTGGCAAAAGAAGAAAATGCAGCTTTTGATCGCCAGCTATTTGTTTTATGCAGCTTGGAACCCACCTTTCGTGGTCTTGCTGTGGATTTCGACACTGGTTGACTGGCATGTGGCCAAACGCATGTTTGCCAGCGACAGCCAACGGACCCGACGGAATTTCACGGTAGAACTAAGCACATTGATATTAAACATCACTTTATTCGAGATGTTGTTGAATCAAAGGAAGTAGAAGTTACTGACGTAGCAGAAGTTTAATAATTTGTTTACGCAACAATTTTAATTAAGGCATGTGAAAGATTGTCTATAGAATAGTGTAATTTACTATTTAAGAAATTGTGTTATAGCTATATATATATATTATAAAATAAAAAATTTTGCTTCAGCAAAATTATTACTTGACCTAAGCGTTACTATAAGATATATTGAGCAAAATAAGTAAAAAAAATTGGTATATCACAAAAATTTAGATTTAAATTTAAACATTTAAATTATATAATAAAAATATGAAAAAAAATATTTTTTTCATAGGGTAGGGCACTCCATTTTAATGGTGACCAATATTTAATCTGTTGCTTTTGGTCCTCCCCCTTATATCTTTAGAAGAAGCCTCAGACACCATACTCCTATATGAAAAAATGTTGAATTTTATATTTTTTGCCAGAAGAAAGATCACGGATGCTTTTTTATTTGTTGTTATGTTTTTTTTTGTTTTTTTTGTGTTTTTCCCAGGGGCTATCTTATCGATCAATTGGTACTAGATTATCGTGAGAGGGCTCATTCTAACGGAAATTAAATGTTCTACCGGCCTTTTTAAGCGACCAAAAAATTGGAAGGCAACTAGGCCGCCTCCCAAGCTCACATTTTTCCCAAAGTACAATATACATATATATACCAAAAATACAAAAATATACAAACAGAGAAATTTACTGCGTTAGTTAAATTGTAAGTTACGCATATTTCTTACTAATAAAAAACGTTTATTAAATAAAATCAAAAGTTTTAGTGGGCTTTTTAAGTAACCAAAAAAATGGGGGGTAACCAGGCCCCTCCTCCGCCCCGTTTTTCTCAAAATCGTCCGATCAAAACCTTGAGGAAGCCATTTAGCCAAAAAATATAAAAATTAATATGCAAAATTCGTTTTAATTATTCATGTACGGTAAGCCAAAATCATGATCTGCATCAGTTTAAAAACATATAGAAATTAAACGAAAAAAACAAATTGTTTGAACTGAAAGTAAGGGGCAACATTTAAGCTTAGAACGAACAGAAATTTTGTATGAAGGGATTTGTCTCCCCTCCCAAATACCTCGCTCTTTACGCTAAAGTATTTTTAGCAATTTCAAAAGAGCTATTTATTTTAATTAAATGGCCTTTGTGATTCAGGGGCCATTCATAAAGAATTGGAACGCAATTCTAACTTAGCGTAAAGAGCGAGGTATTGGCAAGGGGGTAAACCCCATCATGTAAGTAATGATTTCTGTTCGCTTAAGTTTTAATGTTGCTTCTTACTTTTATTTGAAAAAACTTGTTTTTTTTTATATAGTATTCATGAACATTAAACAAAAAAAAACTAAATGAACAACAATAAACAAAGAAAGAAAGAAATTTAACGACAAATATGCTTTGTATCTACTCAATAAGATGTTTTAAATATATTTTTGGAACTAGCTTAGCAAAATGGATTTTTTATATAATCCTAGTTTGACTTAAAAAATTTTATTATTGCTCAGCACCCTAAATATTTTTGCAGTTTACATAATAACTTTAGCAATTCTGAACAGAAAACTAATTTTTTTAAATGTTTTTTTTTTTTACTACAGAAATAAATCACAGCTTTATATTTCGGCAGGCAATGCCACTATTGGGGGGTCTGGCCCCCAAGATGCCAACTACCTCAATGCAAACGGTTTGAGCGGACTGTTGTATGAGTCAAATAATTTATCAACCACCTATGTTTATGGCAATTACCTCGGCACCGAGAATTTTAGCTGGTCAAATCGAAAAAACGCTTTGCATGGTCTTGAGATTGTCGGCTCAGGCTCGATTCAAATCGGAGGAGTCAACCCCAGTGAGGGCAACACCATCGCTTATCACAATAATATCAACGCAGCTGCGATCAAAGTAGCGGGGGGAATAGTTAAAATTTTGGGCAACACTCTGGGCACCAACTCCAACCGGGCCGATCTGGGCAATCACAATGGTCTCACGGTCGCCGACGGGGTAACCTCTCTTGAGATCGGTGGGCCTAACGCGGGAGAAGAAAATATTTTTGCCCATTCTGACAAACATCATCTCTTGATTAATCTCAGTGCAGCCGCTTCCCCGGCAGCCGTCACGGCGCACAACAACTATTTTGGCACCGATAGCAATTGGCTGAGTTTGGGTTCGGCAGATCATTCAATCAAAGCTAACGTCAGCGGCTCTCACAGTGTGACCCTTGGCGGTAGCAATGACAATCAAGGTAACTTCATTGGCTTTTCTAACAAAGCGGGTATCTATTTGGAATCAGGTCAAACAGGGGTCATCATCCAAAACAATTTTATCGGTGAGAGCCCGACGGGTGTGCCTATGCCTTGTAAGATCGGGGTGGCCATCGTTAATTCGAGCAATCACCTGATTGGTGCCCTGGCCCCTGAAATCGACAACACTGAGGCCAATGTCATCGCTCATCACACGATTTATGGCATCGCTGTCAACGGCTCACAAGCCAAAAACAATCAATTTCGCGGCAACACCCTCTATCAAAATGCCACGTCGATTGCTCTTTTAAATGGAGCCAATAACAACCTCCCACCACCCACAATTCCCTCAATCAATCAAACCCGGCTCGAAGGCGTCGCCGCCTTTGCCAATGCCTGGATTGATGTTTATCGCAACAATCCCGGTGAAGATCAGGCTCGCGAATACGTGGCCAGCGGTCGGGCCGATGGGGCAGGAAATTATTCGGTGCCCATTCCCAATCTTCAACTCACCGACCCCTATACGATTATGCAAACCGTAGCCAAGAACTCTTCAGCGCTCTCAGCGCCCATCATCATGCCTGATTTCACCAGTGAGCAACAAGTTGATCTGGGCCCTGATGGTCATTTGATCATCAGCGGCACAGCCTTGCCCTTTGCCACAGTCAATCTTTATATCGAAGGGGTTTTGATAGCCACCACCACAGCCGATGAATTTGGCAATTATACCTTTGACATCACCGTCGATCTCGGAGGGCTTAATTACACGATCGAAATGATCGCTGACGGGCAAATTTTTACCATCGAAGGCTTAATGCTCAACTATGCCGGTCATAGTCGAATTTATGACCTTGAAGATCATTACCGCACCACGGGCTTTATCCGTCAACTCGACAACTCAAAACTCGAAGACGCCCTTGATGATTTTGAGGGTAACATCACCGCCGATGACGGGGAAGATTATGAGCTTCACGTTCATGACGCGGCCTGGACTTTCCAGCGCCGGATCATCCAGTATTTCGTCGGGGGTAACCGACATCGACGGGCTGATGCCTATGACCAGCGCGGCAAGCGCTGCGGCCAGGATGATCGCAATCCGTCTCACGGCGCGCTGGCAGCAGCAGCCGCTCCCTTCGCCTTGCGGCGCATTGCTGGCGCACCAACCCGCAACCGCCGGTCGGACAGCGAAACGAGACCGCCCAGCGTCATGATGATCGTACCGTACCAGATGAAGGTCACCCAAGGCTTCCACCAGATGCGCACCACCGTTCCGCCGCCCTCGACCTCGTCACCCAGCGCCACATACAGCTGGCTGGGGCCACGGGTGAGGATACCGGCTTCGGTCGTCGGCATTTGGCGCGCCGTGTAGACCCTTTTTGAGGGCGTGATCTCGGCCGTACTACCGTTGTCATGAACAACCGCAAACCGTCCCTGCAACTCGGTGTAGTTGGGTCCCTGGGCCGGCCTCATTTCCACGAAGCGCAATGTGAACGGCCCGGATCTCGCTTCTTCGCCCGGCCTCACTGTCAGCACCGTCTCGGTGGCGAAGACGCTGACGACTACGATGCCAATGACGGTAATGCCAAGGCCGAAATGAGCCATGGCTGTTCCAAAAGCGGATCGCGGCAACCCCTTGAAACGAAGCCAGGCAACGGACGGCGCCACCCTGCCAAGGCCGGCTCGTGTCGCGAGATCCGTCAAGCTCCCGGCCATCAGCCAGACCCCGATGGCTATGCCAAGGGCAGCGAGAACCGGCGCACCGGTGGAGAAATACACGACGGCCAAGGCGACCAGAAGCGCCAATCCGGCCGCGAAATACAGGCGCTGGCAGACCGCCCACAAGTCACCGCGCTTCCACGCCAGCAACGGTCCAAAGGGCACTGCCAGAAGCAAGGGGATCATCAGCGGCCCGAAGGTCAGGTTGAAGAAGGGCGGACCAACCGAGATCTTGGCTCCGGTCACGCCCTCCAGGACCAGGGGATAAAGCGTGCCGACAAGAACAGTCGCCGTGGCCGTTGTAAGAAACAGATTGTTCAGGACCAGCGCCCCCTCGCGCGAAACTGGTGCGAACAGTCCCCCGTGGCTCAAACTCTGAGCACGCAAGGCGAAGAGGAAAAATGCCCCACCGATGAACAAGACAAGGATGGCGAGGATGAACACGCCGCGGGTCGGATCCGTGGCGAAAGCATGGACGGAAGTGAGAACGCCGGATCGCACCAGGAACGTGCCGAGCAATGACAAGGAAAACGTCATGATCGCAAGCAGCACCGTCCATATCTTCAATGCTTCGCGTTTCTCCATCACCAGCGCGGAATGCAACAGCGCCGTACCGGCAAGCCATGGCATGAAGGAAGCGTTCTCGACCGGATCCCAGAACCACCATCCGCCCCATCCGAGCTCGTAATATGCCCAGTAGGAGCCCATGGCGATGCCCGCGGTCAGCGCCGTCCAGGCCGCGAGAGTCCACGGCCTGACCCAGCGGGCCCAGGCAGCATCGATACGACCATCGATCAGGGCGGCAATGGCGAACGAAAAGCAGATCGAAAAACCAACATAGCCGAGGTAGAGCAACGGCGGATGAATAGCGAGACCGATGAATCAGAGATTGTTTGAGCTCAACACTGATTTTTTGCATCACCTCATCGCGAGAGGCATTGTCGCCAATGGCAACGTGCCAGAGACTGCCACGATATTTGGCACAAGTGTCTTGCCAAGTCCCAAGCCATTGGGCAGGAAAATTATCAGGACGCACATCATCAACTACTCCTTCAACTTCTTTTTTTTGAGCTAGCAAGGCATCTAAAACCACTCGCCCTTGCTCTCCTCCCCCATAAATCACAATTTTTTTTGACATCATCAACTAACCTTGAGCACGCCTTAAAGTCCAGGGGCCTCGTTTCATTTTAAAATCTATTTTACCGAGTTGCTCTTGGCAACGGGTCTCTTCATTTTCTAAGGCTTGTTTGACCACTTCTTGCCAATAAGGCAAATCGTCAAGAGCATTTTGAGGAATCTGAATGGGAATCCCCGTTGAAATCACAACACGGGCTCCTGGCAAGGGAACTCGAAATCGATCCCAGCTGTTGAGTTGACAAAAACTATCTGACCAAACCCCCAAAGGAACTATCGGCACCTGTGTTTTAGCCGCTAGATAAATAGCCCCGGATTGTATCTGACGTGCCGGACCTTTGGGCCCATCAGGGGTAATTCCCACATCGTAGCCCAGATCAAGTTGCCGTTTGAGCTGAACCAAAGCCCGCGCCGAGCCGCGAGTCGTGCTACCCCGCACCACCCCCAGACCCAATTGTAGGCAAGCCTGGGCAATGTATTCTCCATCACCGTGTTCACTGATCAAAACACGAACGTCATAACCACAAAAGTTACCCGTCATAAACAAAATATTACAATGCCAAAAAATCATGATCGAGGGCAAATTATCTTGCTGACGAGACTCCACCACTTGTGAGAAGTCAATCACCTCAGTCAAACAGGTCGCAAAAAGTCCTCTTAAAAATTGACTGCCCACCCTACCCGCCAGTTGATATTTATAAGGAAGCTCACGGCGTGGCGCATCGATATGTCTTTTTTGGATGGAGTCGAAATCACGTTTCCAGGGAATGTTGATTTGGCTGGCCATGAGTTGACTTTTATCTTTTATCAAAGTTCTTCCAAAAGTTTTTTGTCTCTGAGTAGATGATGATAGCGCTGAGCAAAGCGATGAGCTTCGTCGCGGACGTGTTGCAACACTCTCAAGGCCGTATTGTGACGTGAAAGTCGGATCGCATTGCTGCGCTGAGGGACATAAATTTTTTCTTCTTTTTTAGCTAGGGAAATCACCACTTGTTGAGACCGCCCCAGACTCTCAAACACTTTTTGGGCGACAGACAATTGACCTTTGCCCCCATCGATCAAAACAATATGAGGAAAAGGCTGCCCCTCATTTTTAAGTCTTGTGTAGCGACGTGTGACGACCTCATGCATGGCGGCAAAATCGTCTCCGTGGGCCTCCAGGCGAATACGAAAGTGCCGATAACCTTCGCGAAAGGGCCGGCCATCGATAAAGCTCACCATTGAGGCGACCGTTTGCTCGCCCTGTAGGTGAGCAATATCAAATCCTTCGATACTGCGAGGAGTGAAATTGAGATGCAAGACTTGTTGGGGGTCAGACATTGCCTCAGCCGCATTAACTGTAGCAATCTAGAGCCCTGGCCCGGAACCCCAACTCGGCCTTCGCCGAAGCGCACAAGGGCGCCTTTGCCAGCCTTGCCATCAACCAGCGGAGCGACAAGCTGGGCAACAGCGTCATGGTGACCTCGTCGATGCCCAACGAGGGGAAGACGCTTTTCGTGCTCGGGCTTGCGGCGGCCCTGGCCAAGACCGGCCTGCGTGTCCTGCTGCTCGACTGCGACCTGCGGGCCTCCGACCTGCGCCGTGGCGGCGGCGTGACCGATTATGTGCTCGGCGGACAGGCGCTCGACGCGCTGGTGACGGCGGATGTCAGGACCGGGGCCTCCGTGCTCCCGCCCGGTGCCGCGATCGATGATCCTCTGCGCGTGCTGCGCTCGCCGCGCATGGCGGGCCTGGTTCGCGAGGCCTCCGCAAAATTCGACTTCGTGCTGATCGATACCCCGCCGGTATTGGCCGTGTCCGATGCGGTTCTGCTGGCCGAGCATGCCGCGCAGTCGCTTCTGGTCGTCGCCGCGATCAAGACGCCACGCGATGTGGTGCAGCAGGCGATCACGCGCCTGCGGCGCGGCGAGTCGCGCCTCTCGGGGATCGTGCTCACCAAGGTCAAGGTCGGCAAAGGCGGCGCCTACAGCCCCTCCACCATTGCCTATTCGCACAAGGCCTTTCGCAAGTACTACCAGACATAGACAGGGTCGGGATCGCATGAACGGGGAAGTCGGCTTGGCCGGGGACCAGCCCCTGGTATCGGTGATCGTGCCCGCCTACGACGCGGCGGCGACGATCGGCCGGGCCATCGAGTCGGTACAGGCCCAGAGCCTGGACGATTGGGAGATCATCGTGGTGGATGACGGCTCCAGCGACGACACAGCGGCCGTGGCGGCGCGCTATGCGGCGCGGGACCCGCGCATCAAGCTGGCTGCCGCGGAGGGCAACCATGGCGCCGCCCATGCGCGCAATCGCGGCATCGATCGTGCCCGCGGCTTTTGGCTGGCGTTTCTCGACGCGGATGACGGCTTTCACCCCGACCGGCTGGCGCGGCTCGTGGCCTTGTGCCGGGAAAGCGGCGCCGACCTGGTGGCCGACAACATCCGCTACCGTGAAAGCGGTAGTGGCCGCGACCTGGGGACCGGCCTGCCGGAGCGCGCGCCGCACGCCAGCGCCGCGGTAAGCGCCGCCGACTACGTGCAAGGCAACAGGTTTCTGGTTCGTGGTTTCAAGCTCGGCTACCTCAAGCCGCTCTTCCGCCGCGATTTCGTGGTCCGGCACGGGATCCGGCAACGCGAGCGCTTGGCGATCGCCGAGGACTACCATTTCTGTCTGGACTGCCTTCTCGAGGCGGGCAGCTTCCTGGTCACCGACGAAGCCCTTTACGACTACACGGTCACGCCGGGCTCGCTCTCCAAGAGCTTTTCCATCGACCATCTGTGGCAGCTCGAGGCGTTGAACCAGGCCTACCTTGGCGGGGAGGCCGCCGGCGGCTCCGAGGAGTTGTGTCGGGCCCTGCTCGCGCGCCAGCGCTCGATCGAGCTCAATATCGGTTTCATGCGGCTGGTTGCCGCCATCAAGTCGGGCGCGCTACTCAGCGCCTGCCACATCTTTGCCGCTCGCCCTGCGCTCGCGCCCTTAAACGATTTTTTTTAGATAGATAGATACATTATTTAATATATTGAAGAATAAAAAAAGATAGTAACCCCCAACAGTGAGCAGAGATCGTAAGGTTGGGTGTGTGAATGATAGGACATACAAAGGACGAGACAAGATCTTTTATTGACCAAATTACATAATAAATAATTTTCTAAACTGGACGACCGAGAGCAGGGCTCGATGTGTCGGCTATAAACAGAGGTTTCATTATTCATCAATCGCAACATCCAGACAGAGAACTATTTTTGAAATGTTTATCGGCTTTTGAAACTTGGATGTTCATTATTTTTTCTGAAACTTGGATGTTCATTATTTTTTCATCATCATTTCTGAGAGTTCATAACCCTATTTTAAGAACTGCGTAAATGCTAGGGAATGCTTTGTTGAATAAATTCTTTTTTTTGTATAGGGCAATCATTTCACAAAAATAAAAACGTTATGTTTTGACGACGGGATTTTTTCAACGGAAAATTGCTGCACCTATTAAAACTCTCAAAAATAACTGGATTTTAAATTGAAGACCAGTAGGTCCAAGAAATGTTAACGGGTTCAATGTTCTATCAATAACATGAATCTGTGCAATTTTACGAAAAAAAAAGCAAAAAAAGTTTTTGTAATTGTAACCTCAAAAAATATCGGCAGGATTCAAACTTGAAAGAACATTTTTCGCCACACTTTTCACACACGCCTGTGTCTTCTGTGTCATCACCGATTTTATTAACACCTGGCCAAAACTCTATCAGATGGTAGACAAAAAAAAAACACTTAAAAAAAAGACAGGTAAGAAGAGGAAGGGAAACAGTGATTTTCGGTGCTATAGTCGAAAGTCTGACTGCAGTAGTGCTAAAATAGTACTAATAGAGCACTTCTGTGCTATTTTAGCACTATTTTACCAACCCTGAGCAAGTGCTACAATGCTACACAATGAAATAGTGCTAAAATAGCACTTTCATGCTACAGGTGCCAACCTTGGCCACCAGAGGACCTAAAGCACTACAGAAGTAGTAATATCTTCATTCCAAACATTTCACAAATTCCTAGTTATTTAACAACATATTAGCCAGCTGTTCAAACTAGATTGAAAAATCATACAAAGCCCCCCTTCTTCCTTCTCTCGCCTTCCAGAATCCATAAAGCTAATTTACAGACCCGCTTTTAGAGCATAGAAGAACTAGATAAATATATTTCCCTTTTATGTAAACATCTGAAAAAACAAACCTCCCATGGTCGTTATATGGACATTAACCCTGTTCTAAACCACTTTATTCAAAGGGTATTATTTTTACTACTTAATTGATTTATTGTAATTAATTTAAAGTGATGTAATTTAATTTAATCAATTTATTGCATTAAAAAATCTTTATAAAGAAGATTGCAAAAAATAAAAAAGGATAACAGAAATACATAAGTAAATGAAAATATCTCAAGAGCTTGATAATTGTGCGGGAAGACAGAAAACAAGTGCAAGAGAAACATAGATATGAAAGAATAGAAAAGAAAGAAAGAATAAAAGAAAAAGAGAGAGAGAGAGAGAGAGAGAGAGAGAGAGAGAGAGAGAGAGAGAGAGAGAGAGAGAGAGAGAGAGAGAGGAACATCTTTCATCAATCGCTACGACTACAATTTTGGCGCCCAAGTACTTTTCGGATTTAATTTCAATTGTTAATCCTGTCAGCCCAGATCAAACGCTCAAAGACTTGCGCAAAATTTTCGACAAACTGAAATTTCATCACATTTTAGTAGAAGATAATAAAAAACTTGCTGGAGTTATCTCAGATAGAGATCTGCTCAAAGACCTAAGCCCTAACGTAGATAGTCATTTTGCTACCGAAAAAGACCTCGCTCGCCTCAACCGAAAAGTTCATCAGATCATGTCACGTAAACCCATTGCTGTCCACAAAGAAACATCGATCAAAGAGGCCGCCGCGACTATGCTTGAAAATGGAATTTCTTGCTTGCCCGTTGTGACCCAAGATCAAGAGATCGTTGGTGTTGTCACTTGGAGAGATTTTTTAAACTTTTATGTTATGCGGATCGACTAGTAGCAACGTCGGCAATAATTACCGGCAATAATTGCCACTTAGCCACATTCCTCCTCATCACCCTTTAAAAAAATCGCTTAACCTCAATATTTTGCCGGTACGGCCTTTGCAAGATTCCTCTTTGAAAAATTTCTAATATCACCAAACCAAAGGGGAAACACATGGATGTGTCAGGAATTTCACAAGGAAGTTTTTTTCAGAGCTATCTCCCTCTCCAGCGCCAACAAACCGAGGATCCCAAACCATTTCATCTTAGTGAAGGAGATGGCCAAGAAAGCGATGGAATCCTCAACCAAAATGAAGTTCAAAACCTTCTAGATAACCGAAATGAGAAAATTTTAAATAAAGTTGATCTTAATCAGGATGGGACTATTGATGCTGAAGAAATATCTTCCCTACATTCTTTGAGAGAAGACCGCTTTATGAACATTTATGACGTCAACCAAGATGGTGAGCTCAGCGAAACTGAGCTCAGTCGATTGGATGAATCCGAACAAGCCCGTCTGATGAGCTATGACACTGACGGCAGCGGACATTTGGATGCTGAAGAAATCAGCCAATTTCACCAACATCGTGAAGAAACTTTTATGAACCACTTCGATACGGATGTTGATGGTCAACTTAATGAAAGCGAAGTCAATCATCTCTTCGAAACACGGTCAGAAAACTTTTTGGATCGATTTGATCAAAATGGAGATAGTTTTTTAGATTCTGAAGAGCTATCAGCGCTTTACCAAAATCAAGTTGATCGCTTTGTCAACAATGTTGATGTGGATCAAGACGGCATTATTGGTCAACAAGAGCTGGGACGTTTGAAACCTCAAGGCCAAGAGAAACTTTTACGCTTTGATGAAGATCAAAATGGGCAAATAGAATCTCATGAACTCAATGCCTACTACAAATATCAAGTCGACCAATTTTTAGCTCGTTATGATACTGAAGCTGATCTGGGAGATGGGTTCTCGGAAAAAGCTTAATTTTTTCCAAAAAAATAACCACACATAAAGATTTTTTATCCACTCATCATGCTACACTTTATGTATGCAAGAAATGACTATTAATGAGCCCGTTTCTGTTTTAGCTGGAAGTTATTGCGACCCTAAGCCCATGGTGCGTATTTTTAGGGTGAAATGGCATAACACAGAATATCGCATCAGCTGGCGCAAGAAAGAGATCGAATGGGTCGATCAGCGCCTGAAATTTAAAGGCCGCATCGAGCGTGACGACTGGGTCAAGCAGGCCAAGACACTGGCCAAGGGCGGCACGACGGAATTCTCGAAACGCGTCAAGAAGGGCGACGTGTATTGATAACGCGCGCGCCTGCATGCGTGGGCGCGTGACAAGGAAAGGACATTCGGCATGGCTGCCGACAATAAGGACCCAAAGGCGCAGGCGGGGCGCAATCTTGCCAAGCTGATCGCCGGAACCGGGGCCATCTACATTGTCGTGCAGCTGATTGCGGCTCAATACAACTGGCCGCACCGGATGATGGCGCTGTTTGATCTCGCGGCTCTGGCCGTCTTCGGATACGCGCTGTGGTTGACATGGAAGCTCTGGCGGTCGCGCCAGACAGATGAAGGTAGCTGAGCAGATGCTTGCGGATAAAGACCGGATTTTTACCAATCTCTACGGCATGCATGACCGCAGCCTGAAGGGTGCGAAAGCGCGCGGACATTGGGATGGCACAGCGAACCTGATCAAGAAAGGGCGCGACTGGATTGTCGAGGAGATGAAGGCCTCTGGTCTGCGCGGTCGTGGTGGTGCTGGCTTCCCGACGGGTCTGAAATGGTCCTTCATGCCGAAGGAAAGCGACGGACGCCCCGCCTATCTGGTGGTGAATGCTGACGAGTCCGAGCCCGGCACCTGCAAGGACCGCGAGATCATGCGCCACGATCCGCACACGTTGATCGAAGGTTGCCTGATCGCCAGTTTCGCGATGAACGCCCACGCTTGCTACATCTACATTCGCGGTGAATATATCCGGGAGCGCGAGGCGCTGCAGGCGGCAATTGACGAGGCCTATGACGCGGGGCTTCTGGGCAAGAATGCGGCCAAGTCCGGCTGGGATTTCGATCTGTATCTGCATCACGGTGCGGGTGCTTACATCTGCGGTGAGGAAACCGCGCTTCTGGAGAGTCTCGAAGGCCGCAAGGGCATGCCGCGCATGAAGCCTCCATTCCCGGCGGGGGCGGGGCTTTATGGCTGCCCGACCACCGTGAACAACGTGGAATCGATTGCTGTTGTGCCCACGATCCTGCGGCGCGGCGGGGCGTGGTTCTCGGGCTTTGGACGTCCGAACAACACTGGCACGAAGCTCTTTGCGGTCTCGGGCCATGTGAACAACCCTTGTGTCGTTGAGGAGGCCATGTCGATCACCTTCGAGGAGTTGATCGAAAAGCATTGTGGCGGCATTCGCGGCGGCTGGGACAACCTCAAGGCGGTGATCCCCGGTGGGTCATCTGTACCATGTGTGCGCGGCGAGAACATGAAGGACGCCATCATGGATTTCGACTACCTGCGCAACGAGCTGGGCTCTGGCCTCGGCACGGCGGCGGTGATCGTGATGGACAAGGAAACCGACATCATCAAGGCGATCTGGCGGCTGGCCTGCTTCTACAAGCATGAAAGCTGCGGCCAATGCACCCCGTGCCGCGAAGGCACCGGCTGGATGATGCGGGTGATGGAGCGCCTTGTGCGCGGTGAGGCTGACCCAGAAGAGATTGATATGCTCTGGGATGTGACCAAACAGGTGGAAGGCCACACAAGTTGTTGTTTTAGTCATTCACTTAGTAGGTTCATTATCATTCTAGTTTCGTTTCTTATTAGTTTCCGCATATTTCATAATTCATCACACTACTCTCACGATTCTGCTGTCTTTATGTAACAGCCTCATTCTCATGTTTACCTTGTGTCGTTACTGGATTATGAGTAACTAGTTTTACAGTGTTAACTAATTTGACGGTATGATTAAACTTCCTGTTGTTCTTAACTCTGATTGTTTTCTATTTTTGTGTAGTTCCGCTTTATTTGCTTTTAGGACTTGCATTTCGTGTATTTTGCCAATTGCAATGTAGACACTGTTCGCTACGTGTATTCCATGATTCTAAACAGAGTTACGTGTAAATATTCTAACAGATTAAGTAATTATAATTCTATATAGTTTTCGCTCGAGTCACTCTATCGTCAAAATACCTTCAAGAATGTAGCCAGTTTTGCAGCGGCATATAGATAAAACAGTATTAATCATGTCGTTTTCATCATGTAACCAAGGTTACTATGGCCTAGCAGGCGTTTCCGATTTAGTCGCGTATAGGGGTGAACCCTATACATTTAGAGTGCGACATCTTGTATTCTATCCATTCAATTTGCTGTTCTATAATTTTCCAAATAGAAAGCTTAAATTTAGCTATCAAAATCAATCAAGGCTTACTTTAAGTAAGAGGATGACTTTAAAGTGTCACAAATTATGTAGTGTGCAAGTGGATGCAGGCTCGTAACAACGGTAGTCGGGGCCCCTACGACACTTTAACCATTCCCCCCACCCTGGGAAAAGCAGTGCAAAGCGAGGACCTTAACTCACATAGTCAGTGGTTATACAGCTGGGGTGTCTATGAGCGTTGTAAGGCCTTCCAAGGGGGTCCGTGAAAAGTTCGCAATTTTGACTATTTCATAGCCCTGAAACCCATATTCTGAGCCCTTTTCAAGGCGGTTTTACTCTTTTAAAACATACAGTTTTTAAGCTATCTTTTTGTCAATTTTGGTCAAATTTCGCATAAAATAAAAATTATCTAGAAGTGCTGGGGGGGGGGGGGGGGCATGATATCACAATCTGGTCGGGGCCACTAAGACGTGCCCTCCCTGAACCCTGCTATTACGCGCCTGAGTGGATGCTACCCAAATAGACTTGCGTTTGGTTGATGTTGCCGTCAAATTTAAAGCTGTTAGCTCTTTTCTAACAAAAATAATAGTTGCTCTGGCTTTTTCAATCCTTTGCTTTAACAAAACTTATCATATTAAATCAGAGTTCTTGCATGAAGACTCTAAAAAAATTATTTGTTGTTAGGACAGCTTGAAAAACGAAATCTACTTTTCATTTGAAAAATATTACAAGCCTCCCACCATAATGTAACTCGTACTCCCCCAAAGTAAAACTATACCCCCAAAAGACCTCCACCTTTCCCTTCACTTTCTTTCCTTCTAATTTTCTTCTTTGTTTTCTTTCTCTTTCGTTGTACAGATATAGTTATTATGTCCAGGACGGCGTGTTGCATTCAACTTGTTGTATGTCGATTCGACCCATTACTGCGACAAGAATAGCCAATTTTGGAAGAGTTCCCAGCTACAGACGGAGATACACCTGTGATTTTGGCCAACCAAAATGCTACGAAAGATGTCCAAAGAGTCTTGAAGATTATTCAAATGATGACAACCAAGAAGATTTGAGAAACGTTAAAGTACAACTTCAGGAGGCAAACAATGCAATGACAGAAGATGAAATCAATATAGATGGTTCAGCGTATTGGGATAGCCAATGATAAATGCAAACATGGTGAAAGCTGGAACCTTCAACGCTCAATAAAATCAATGGCTGGAAATCAGCAAAACAAGGCATATTGAAAGGAAAAACCATGAAGATAGACTCTCAAAATGGTAGAAATATTTTACGCAGCTACTGGGAAGTCAACCTAAAGTCGAGTAGTAAGAAGTAGTAAAGTCGAGCTAGTAATAGTAGTTGTAAAGTAGAGCTAGTAAGAACATAGCACAAATTACTGAGAATCTTTCTATACGTGGTATTCCGATCCTATTGATATGAAGGAGTACCAAGCAGTAAAGAAGAAGATCGTTCTTGTCAAGTCCGCCGATCCTGATGGCATTCCTCCGGACATTCTTGAATTATGTGACTTCGATGATATAGTGTTATCAATTGCAAGCAAAGTATTTTAGGGTGACAAACCAGATCATTGGTTAATAGGCAATCTCATTCCAATACACAAGTCCGGGGACCTAAGCAAATATGAGAACTATTGCGTAATAATACTGCAAAACTGACAAACAAAGTGATTCTGAATCGAATACAGCCTGAAATCGAAAAACGCCTACGATCAAACCAGAATGGGCAATTATCATCTTTATAAACTTTCTAAAGGCATTTTATAGCACTCACAGAGGAAAAAGTATGCAAATACTGAGGGCCTATAGAATACCAGAAACACTTGTAAATGTAATTCGGAACTTGCATGAGAGCACTCGTGACAAAGTTGTCATTCCTGATGGTAATACTATTCGATATTGTTGCAGGGGTGTTACAAGGTGATACATTGGCACAACATCTATTTGCAATAGTCTTTGATTTCTTCATGAGCCAAACGGAAAATGATCAAGAAATTGAACTGGAATTCGAACTTGAGAGACGGCGAAGCCGGCGTCATCAGTCTGTTGCAGTAACTGACTTGTGCTTCGCTGATGACATTGCTCCGTTGTGTAAGGAAAGCAGACGCAAGAGCTGCCGAACCGTGTTGAAACTAAAGCAGCAAAAGTAGGTCTACACGTAAATGCGTATTAAATAAACATTAAAACTAAGTCAGGAGACACAATCAAGGACGTTGATGACTTGAAATATCTTGGCTCGCGGATGAAAAATCAACGAAAATGAGTTCAATATTCGGAAAGCCCTGGCATAGAGCGCTGCCCATAATCCGTTAAGATATGAAATTCATCACTTTGCCACACAAATTAAAGTTCGATTGTTCATTGCTACTATAGAACCAGTATTGTTATATGGAAGTGAGACTTGACGAAGACCCTGCACAAACAGTTTGATATCAAGATTTACCCCTGTTTGCCCAACAAAGTGAGGAGTCGAAGAACGTGCCATGCAAGGCACTGCCACAAGCACAAAGAAGTAATAGCACCACTATTCTGGCAACCAACAAAGGGACGACCAAACAGAGATAGAACTGTCGTCTACTTCAATGACAATCAGCAAGAACCTGCCTTATTTAAAGACGCCCTCTCCAAATTGTTCAAGTGTATTGTATATGTTTATTGATATTTAGTGTTGATAACGAGCGATAGCTTGATAGTAGAATAATAAATTGCAAAATAAACGTATCGTTTCAACTTATTTGATTACTTAATCATGAGTAAAATAGCCATTAATTTACGTTTGACTCATTCGCTGCATCTGCGCGCAGCAATAAAAGGCAGACATGCTAACCAACACAAAAGAGTCGCTTCTCAAAAAGGAAAGTGTAGCAAGCATTTGTATGGTAGGTAAGGCTACATTGGAATCGTTTTAACAGACTCCGACTATGTCCAGCCTCGTCGCCACTAAGTTGCAATTCCTTTTGTTGTAACTCTAGCGCTCTCTCTTAAAGCACCTGAATACAGTACTAGGCGATGTTAAGTTCACCCGCTTGTCCAATTTGCTAATCTTGCTCCTTGCCTGTCTCCTTCGTTCAAAAGTCTTTTTCAGCGTCTTTATATGTTTGTTTGGAACATTTATTACCTGTTTTGCAATCTACAGCCTTTACTGTAAGCCTTTATTTTTCTATTCTCCAATAGCAAGCCAAATTATTGGTATCAAAATGTTGAAAATGAAATAATTTAATGAACGCCCTTTGAATTAACGCTCTTCCTTATTTGCCGAAGATTTGATAAACTCTTTGGTATTTATTTGCATTAAGGTGTACGCATACCAGATTGACAGAAAGGTGTTTTTCTTTCGAAGACCAAAAAGCACAGACTGCCAAGGCTATCCACAAATTAACATCACATTTTGCAACACAAAATAATCAAAAGCTCGATTAAGAACAGGAATTTTGTTAAGCCGACAGCGAAACAAAGCTCAGAAGCTCTGACTTAAAAACATTTTTAAAGACAAGTGAAGTAAACATGCAAATAAAAGCCAAAATGCGGTTTGATCTACGGCCAGATGTTAATATCATTTACAAAAACGTGAAATGAATGCTGGACCTCCTGAAAATTTTCAGACGTAAAGCTTCACATGTCACAGCTGTCAGTCGACCCCATTGCACGATTGCCGTATTTTCTTGAACAGGAGCCGCCTTGAAATATAATTCGTCCGTCAAATAGAAGCCACAGGTAAGCAGAAGCCAACCTCAAATAGACGCCGCTCTTAAATAGCTCTAAAATAAAAGCTGCAACCCAACTGAAGTTTCTTCGTATGCAAGCCGTACTTATATATTAGTAATCTCCGTTTTATTGGAGATACCTAAGGGTATGATGTATTATTACAAGGGAAAAGAAAAATTACCAAAATTTTCCACGATTATCGACTTTCACGAAGATAATGAATGGCTTTAAACAATAGATGTATATTGCGTAATTATACATACATATATATATATATATATATATATATATATATTATATTTAAATAAAAAAATCCATACACGATAAAGCCTCACCTCAGTGGGTAAGGGGAAGGTCATTAATTATAATTATCACTGAGGTGAGGCGAAAACATGGCAAGATTGACTTGAAAATTTCTCACCTTAGTTATTGGGCGTTGATGGTCCAATGGTTAAGGTGTTGGTTTTCAAACCAATGGGTCGTGGGTTCGAATCACACAGTACATCAATAATGCATTCTATTGCCTCTTTGCCTTAAAAAAAGGCCAGAAATAACTCTTATTATCATTGTTATTTCAGCATATGCTCTAGATGATGATCATTATTATTATTTTTTATTATTATTATTATTATTATCATTTGTTTATTATTATTACTATTGTTTTTCTTTCTCTCATTTTGATATGGTTAGGGTGTTGTTTACCCTTTTTGAACTAGAAGTTTTGTATTCTAATCAGTCGCAAATCCTTAATAGTTGTTAGTGTTTGACTGTACAGTGGAACCTCGCTAAGCGATCAACCGTTCGTTCTGAAGCTCTTATCTAATCTGTAAGCGAGGTGTTTACTTACTGAGTGAAGCTTATGAACGCTTGGATCATGCCTAGTTGTAGCACTTATTAGTAGATACTTATAGTTTTAGACTAGACATAAATCATTTACAATTTTCACATCAGTGGGAAGTTGGAAGGACACCTTGGCAATAGTCTCCACCTTATCCTCGTCACCTTTCTCGACCTCTTTGTCCTTACTGCTACATTGAACTGTACTGCTGTGGTCTGTAGAGTTGGTAGGCCCTGACATATCGGGATCTACATCTGGCTCATAAGCAAGACAGCAGTTGTCAGTTGATGCTTACTCAGAGGATGACATAGAGTCCTCGAAATCCAGCAGGGCATATAGCCTAGATAGTGGTAGGTTGTCCTCCTCCTTGAAGTTGGCATCCGCAGCTGGGGTGGCTGGATACACACTAGCAGTGGGTGCAGCCTCATTAAGGAGCATTCCACAATGTTTGGAGTACCTTTGAACAGTTTCTGGGGTGATTTAGCGGACAGCAGGCATGATCCAAGACACTGCTAAGTAGACATCCACAGATTTCACAGCTTTTAAAGGAGTGATTTGTCCCTTCTTTGCATCAGTCATCTGAATTACATGGGTCAGAAGCTGGCGCCTATAGTGGTATTTTAGCTACTGAATGATCACTTGACCTAGAGGCTGGAGCACTGAAGTGATGTTGGAGGGAAGAAACACCATCTCAACATTTGAGAGATTCATTTCATAGGGTGTGATGGTGACTGTGTTTTGTTAGAAAAGTTTTGCGGATAGTTTGTTCTGAATTTAGGGCTGATCTGTGATCGGGATGTGAGGTGTTCTCTTAGAGATGTTAATTAAAGTACAAATTGTGGGGATATATTGGTTCTGAGCCCTTGATTGATCTTTAAAGCGAGGTTTTCTCTTAGTGGGGTTGATCTTAGGCGAGGTTCTACTGTATTTCGTTGACATATTGACGTGTTGGAAAAAATAAATTGCGAGTTAAAAAAAATTATGCTTAAAAAATACTTCTTTGTGCAGTAAGAGCGACATATATAATTTGATTTGAGAACAAGGAATGGTCTGAGCCAGAATTTTTGTCATGGTAAGCAGTGTATACCATACCCATTCCAATATGCCTCATTGTAAGAGATTACTGAGAATGTAGCCTAATACAGACATAAATAAGTTTAAAAATTATTATTATTATTATTATTATTATTAATCTCACTGTCCCCATTATGCCGGGTGAAAACAGCGAGAATTTTTATATCTTGTAAACATTATTACTGTTACTACCTCCTTGAAATCTGAATGTCCTACACAGCAATTGTTAAAAGTCGCCTTGATGCTAAAAACGAGTTTAAAAATGAAGGTGTTGTACAAACAACAATAAAGCATCAAACGTTTTACAAATACGAAATGTCACAAACCATCTATTGTCACACTTGAATACTGTAGATGTCGAGCTCTTAAAAACACACAAGCAATGTAAAATGTGCTTAGGCAGACTAATAGCTAACATAGTAGCCGCAGCGAAAGGAAGAACGCAAGTGAAAACCGTTGTACCAAACGCTAACTTACGTGATGATGTATGGACCTTATATGTACGGACCTCGGCATTTCTACGTAAATGAATTTTCAATTGCCCGGCAGAAAGCAGTAAATCTTCAGAGTAAGAAAATACTCAGCCCGCATCTTAAAGTTCCAGAAGATTTCGTGCTATTTTTAAGAAGGTTGGATAGCTTCATCACTTCACTGTTTTGCATCTTAAAATTGCACACAAGATAAGAAAGAAGCTCGAGAGGGTGAAAAGAAACCTTCTCATTTTCGGGGGCGCGTTCATCTTTAAGTTAATAATTATAAAGATAAATGATGGCAAAATGTAACGGAAAAAATCTAAAAATGAAGAGGAAAGAAATCGTTATACTAAATGACACGGAAAATTCACTCACGAGCGACTACCGTGACATAGCCATTTGAAAAGAGCCCAGCCATAAGTCCTAACCAGAGCCTTTAGTTTCAGAGAGGACCTTGTTATTTGGTTTGTAAGTCTGGTGTCACAAATGGCTTAATGACCAGGCTATTTGTGTTCCGTAAAGGCAATGGTCGACAATTTAAATATTTGTAACTATACTCACTTGCTAAATAGTCGATCGGGTTTATCAAAGCGACCATTTTGCAGACACAGCATATGATCTGGTGCTACACAAAAACAGAGAATAGTGAAGAGGTCAAAAACGTTTCTTTTAAAGTAACGATAAAACAAGTAAAGTCAATTAACAGTGTAAGAAAATAATGCCATTAATCGTGGTTCCTTTTCCAGCAATGCATGCCGCCGACATTACTTGCCTCTATTATACAGCATGTTGCTCAGCCTTCACTTCAATGTCTCTCATCTTTGAACGCTACTTGCTACTATGCTACGAAGCACGCAACCCTACTTTATGATTCTCTCTTACGTTACCAATGGGTCGAAAAGAAAATGACGCATGTAATTTGTTTGATTAAACTGACTTCTTACAGATCCCGAGATCTAAAAAGGTACAAGAAAGTTTGACTTAACGGTTGAAATATTAAATAATCAAAAACGTATTACTTTCTGGTCCTACCTCTGAATAACTTTCTGACCCCTCAGGCACTCTTCTTTCATGTTACTTACCATTCTAGTTAGTATTTGAAGCACCATGTTACTCGTTTTGCGTAGTAAACATAGGTTCAGCTCTTTTGCAAAACTCTTGACTTTTGCAGATTACCAGTTCAAAGACTGACCAGGATTCGAGGCCAGGGTAAAAGCCTTAGGTATACTGAATACATGTTTTTCATGTAATTGCCAAGATACTCTGGCAGTGGCACTGGCTATACCATCAAAATGAGATTGAAGGGTCAGTAAACGTTGCACCACTGATTCAGCTGGAGGTTGATCATACAACTGGGCTTTGTAAGTTATCTATGCAGCTAAGACTCAGTTGACCTTACCAGATTTATTGTTAAGCAAAAGTGACAGCAAAAGTAAACATAGGAGGATTTATTAACAGTGGTAACTCATAAAATATTGTCTATACTATTAATTGGTAACCAATTTTTCCACGGAAGATGTGATTAAGTGGGTTTGCAAGCCGGATTTTGACTAAGATGTACAATGTATACGAGTAAATCGTGACTTCGATTTTTAACAGTTTTATACAAGTTTCCAGCGTTCGTAGTTACAAAAGATGGAGGGGAAATTGTTACCAATCTTATATTTTTTGCCAGCATTGATATATTTTAGTTTATTAAATTCACTCTTTTGGAAGGTAAAATTATTAACACTGTTGTCTGTACACAGAGGGGAGTTCATTGGTTTCATTTTTGTTCTTGCAGCAAAATAAAAAAGACGACAAGAAAAAAGAGATAGACGAGTTGAATCAGTTATTTAAGCCAGTGCAAGCAGCTCAGAAAGTTTCCGCTGGTAAGTGAAAGGAGCAAAACCAATCGCATTTGTAAAGTGATGTAGTAGGGTGTTTGTGTATACCGCAAAATTTCTTAGCTGTAACTAGGCAAATTTGGTCATGGTCATCTTTGAAAACAACTAGCAGATAACTTGTTATTAAGTACGGAAAAGCTAACAAATACCAATATGTCAGTAATAAACATCAGCTTTCATCACAAGCATTGTTTCTTAAATTGAATCATGTACTAAACAATCTTGTATTTTCAACTATGATATTTTATTTTATAAAATGATTTCCAGGATATTTATAATTAAGAACACCAGCATCTGGAGTCAAAAAACAAACTGATCTGTTGCAAATTGGAGACAAAACCTGACGACTATTGGGCATCCTTAAATATTTATGTGCATTCTGTTTTAGTTTTGCCATCATCGCATTACAGTTGCGATAGAGCAAGCCGACATTGGTTGTGCAAATTGAGATTATGAATACAGACAAAGGAGGGTAGAGCCAAAGCAGATCCAGTATTTTGAGGGCAACACACAGGACTTTTACATCCGCTACAACGGGTTAATTAGAAAGTAATTATATATGGCGAAGAGGAAGAAAATGTAGATGTTGTTAGACATTGTTCTGATGCTTAAGGAAGACAAAACGCACTATTTACTCACATTAATTTTAAGTTGGGAAAAAATTGAGGAACTTGACCTAAATAAGCTCTGCAAAATCCAAAAGGCAAAAAGAAAAGTGTAATGATGGAACAAAGTGTAACGTCAGCCAAGCAGTAGAATGGCAATAAGTCTCGAGTTGTGAGTGTTCATCTTTAGGTCTGCTATTGGTAAAGTAAATAGGAAAGGTGACAGACGGAGGTACATCTAAGCAGATGGATGTGTAGACAAACAGAGACAGACGGATGTATCAAGAGAGGGAGAGGCAAGTAGACAAACAAATAGAGCCAAGATCAACGTCACTAAAACCACGAATATTTAACGCGTTATTTTTACAGTTTAGTTCCTGAATTCGTAAATGTAAACTATTTAATAGAAGTTTGAAACAGCAACGCAACTTAGTTATTCCTGGACTAAAAAATAAAAAAAAAGAAAAAAATTATTAAGGAAAAAAATTAAAAACGAAAAAAACGAAAAAAAAAATAAAAAAAAAATAAAAAAAGAATAACAAATGAAAAAGACAAAAACTAAAGAAAAAGAAAGAAAAATAAAAAAATTTAAAAAAATTAAAAAGAAAAAACTAAAAAAGAAACAAAATAAAAAATGAAAAAACTAAAAAAGAAAAAAACTAAAAAAGAAAAACAAAAAAGACAGTTTTTTCTTTTTTGTTCCTTTGAACAAAAAGTCTGTCTTCCTGCTTTCAAGTCACGGGTAAAGAAGTTTCTTTTATCTCGTGAGTGAGTTTGATGTGAGCCCTGTATCAGGTTTTTATTCTATTCAAGACATTTCCCTGATTTATTTTGCTGTTAACTTTTTTCTGCTAATTTTTGTTTTGTTTTCTTTCTTCTTCTTGTTTTTTCCTTTCTCTTTTTTCTTTTCTTCCATCATCAGTTGAGATTCTTTTGCATTGAGTAGTGTGATATGAACGTGGTATTAATTAGCTGAGGGTGATAGCCTCACTTGCCCTTCCAAGCTAATTGCCTTTCTTGGCAGGCGAATGGCGAATAGTGTTAGTTTTATTTTCTTTATAAATGTATATCTTATCTCTCAGAATAATATTAAATTTTTTTCACGTCTCTTAAGGATCTAATGTTTGAATTTAAATCAACCAACACTTGTGGCAAATCATTAAAAATGTATGTAATTATCATACTGTTATAATAACTTGATTATAATTTTTTTGTCATTTATTAGTTTTTTGAAGCTAATTAATAATTTTGCAGCAAAATACTATATTTACTTCTGCTAAAGTTTGACACTTCTCTCAAATGGAAAAAAACTCCAAGTCTCCTCTTTTAACTCTCTTAGGCCTGTTTCCTTGTTAAATATACACAAAGGAACGAATTTCATGTTTAGAACACATAAGGATACATCGAACACAACTCTGTTCACTTTTCACTGTCTAGGATATTTTTGGTTTACAGCTTTGCAAAACAAGAAAAAAATTAGGCCATTTTTAACGAAACATTTGAATATAATGGTCCATACCACTTAGTTCTCATTACAAGTTCTCAGAATCTTCCAGTAAGTCCTTCTGATTTTGTGAATTTAAAATTGACCTAGGGATAGTTTTTTATTACGAATAAAAACGTAATAGTTATTACGATCAATTATCTCTCGTACCACTAATAAGTCCTGGAATAACATTGTTTAAGGAGTTTATAACTTTATCTTCTCATTTAAGTTCTCAGGCTCTTCTGGACAGCCTTTCTGATTTATAATTAGTCAAAAATTGACACAGGGATAATTTGATAAAATTTTGAGCTAAGCATGATTGTATTAAGATCAATTTTATGACACGGTACTCTCATCTCTCTAGAATCAAAGAATAAAAGGAAAAATAATGAAAGTAGACAGTTGAAATATGAACAGAATGCGCAATGGACGTGTGCTTACTGGTTCAGAACCCTTAGAATTGCAAAAGGATGATCATTATATTTTTGGGGAGGCTACTTATTACATCAGAGATTGGGGGATCAAGTTCGTTTCTTAAATACGTTCTGACTATGCATGACTTACAATACATGCATCCTAGAACCATTGTTATGATTGTCTGATTAGAATAATAGAAATGTTTCGACTCTAGAAAATGTTTAACGATCTACAGTAGCAAAGTCCGGTACCAAACGGCATCTGGTGACTTATCAACGTAGGATTAGTACATAGGATGAAGGTCCAATGATTTTGACAACGCGAATTGGGTTTCTAACCCCTTGTTATAACTACGGGATTCATTGCCATGCGTCTCAAAGGATTAAACCTACATTCTTATGAAGGGGAAGGAAAGACAAGCTTACCCAAAAATTGGTATCTGTGAATATAGGTGTTTGTTATAGTGATCTAGCCTGAGAGAATTTGAAGTATTAGAACCCTTTAAAGTGAATAATAACATAGTAAGTGTCATCGAGAAGAGAGGTTTTCATTCATTCATTCATTCATTCATTCATTCATTCATTCATCCATTCATTCATTCATTCATTCATTCATCCATTCATTCATTCATTCATTCATTCATCCTTTCATTCATTCATTATGCGTTTAAGGTCCGTTGGACCCTCCAAGGGTGTTGGACCGTTTACTGGCTTCCCGAAGTCCCTTCATCCAAGCGTCTCGCTTCCCAGCCATGGTCAGATCCATGGTCAGATTCCAGGCGTGCAGGTCCTCCTGGATGGTCAAGTTCCAGGATTTCCTTGGTCTTCCTTTTGGTTGCTTCCCTTCCACTCTCAGCTGCTGACATCTGTTCGTCCAAGAGGTGCTCCTACGCACATGGCCTGCCCAGCGTAGGCGGCCCAGACGCATAGTGATGTCTAGGTGAGGGTGCCAAGTCTGTCTTACAGTGAGTCGGTGCCGATGTCATCCTGGACTCTCACCCCACATATCCATCTCAGCATGGCTCTTTCTTTTCTATGAAGTCAAGCCTTGTCGTCCCGTGTGTGGCCCAGCATTCACTACCACAGAGCATGACACTCCTCACATAGCAGGTGTAAATTCTGCCACGCGTCTGTAGTGAGAGGGTCCTGTTGGTAAGCAGAGGTAGGAGTTCTTGGAACTTCCCCCAGGCACTTCTACATCGGAATGTCAATATTAAAAAGATAAATCATCATCATCATCATCACCATCATCATCGTGATCATCGTCATGATCATCATTGTGACCACCACCACCACCATCATCATCATCATCATCATCATCATCATCATCGTGATCATCATCATCATCACCATCATCATCATCATCTTCATCATCATCATCATCATCATCATCATCATCATCATCAGTATAATTATCATCATCATTATCATCGTAATCATCATCATCATCATCATCATCATCGTGATCATTGTCATGATCATCATTGTGACCACCATTATCATCATCATCATCATCATCATCATCATCATCATCATCAATTTATTGTCCTTTTTCAATGCCTTTATGGGTTCGACAGGGTGCATGCAGCACTTCCATTAGTTTACCCCTATGAACAGAATCAAAGGCTTTTATCCTCTCTAACAACATTTTGTTATAGATCTTTGCCGCAACTAGTGAACCCAGGATAGTTGGACGTTACTCCTAGATCCCCTTTTTAGGTATCGGTTTTATACTTCCACGACGCCAGATATTTGAACTTGGCATACAAAAAACGAGGGGTTCCAAATTAACATACAATTGAAAACGACACCACAAAACTCTACATGAGTAAACCGAAGCCAGAATGTTCTTGATTACATGGTGGCAATGAAGTTGAGCCACCACAATTCTTTGTAACAGCTGGTAAAAAATTCCTGCTGCTGCGTCAAATAAACTGGTTGGCTGACCCAGTCTATCGGAGTCTGTACTAAATCTCTTGCACAAACCCCAACAGTTTAGAAACTGGAGTGGTTTTTAGCGATTACTGTATTTAGGATATGGCTGCCACCATCTAACCTAGACAGTTCTGGCCAAAGAGGCGGTTCCAGATTGTTCGCGTATTTAACAAAATGGCGAAGCCTAAGTGAGTAAGGGTGGAAAACCTATCAAATCAAATACAACAGGGAGGGAAATTAGATGTCAAAATATAACGAAACATTAGCCAAAGAGAGTAAAGAACTGGCCACTTAAACTATCTATTCGTCATCTTTAATCGTGGTCAGAAACCGCTCTACTTCGTGCGGGAATTGAAGTGAAATCAAAACTTCTCCAATAACTTTTAATTTAAATGATAACGTTTTCCCCATTTGCTTACATTACGATAAGATACGTGTTGACAGTTTGATACAAAAACCAATCCACTTTTGGACGTGATACACATCGACATGAACCTGGTTACTTAACCGACATCCCAAAATATACACCTTCAACCTCTGCGCATGTCATTGCATTACGCACGTACTGTATATCTATTCTTTTTATCTATATTTTACCTATCCTTGATATAAATACGTATCACATTGCATACAACAACAACCAATTAAAGAACGACGATAAACTGAGAGCTTTTGAATACCGCATATTATGCTGTGATGCCTCCTAATACAGAACGGTGCAATCCAAAGAATCATGGAAGTGTCGCAAAAACACGTCGAATCTAGTACACTGCATATCGGAATTCCTTGTTAAGGCATTTATTAACCTGGTTATGCAAACATTCACAAGACATTAAGTATGGTTGATGTGATTGTGTTCCACTTTCCATGTATTTCATGGCTTGTATGGGATTGTATGTAATTGGTCTGGTCACTATCTGTAAACAAACTCCACATTTGCGCTACAACGACAGGGCGAATAACAAGCGTGAAAATGGTGGGGCGAACACTTAAAGAAAGGTTGACTCAAGGAGCCTAGAGCAGATAGCGGACAGAGACGTGGTACGTGGTTCAAAATTAGTAAGCTACAAGATGTGGTGTAACGAGTCATGATTAGTGACTTGGTACGCAAAAAGTCTTTTATTATCCAAATAAGCTACACAACTAGCTCCTACACGACCTTTTTTACAAGCAACTTAACTTAAAGTGGGAAAGCAACTGTAGAACCAACCCTTTTCTTCAGTAAAAAGATTAAGAATTTTAGTTGTGCACTTCATAATCTATTTTTGTAAGTCAATCCAGTTACGATACTCGATGTCTACGCTGACTTCAGTTGATCCATCTACCAGTGAGATAAATATATGTTTCACCACCCCTCATCATAACAAAGCTCCTTTATTTATGTTTAAATCCAACATGCTTTCAAAAACAATAGGCAATTGTTAAGAAAAGTTGTATTTGCTGTTACTTACGCATATTACTATTATTCACAGAAATAGGCAATTGGATGAGTCGATACCATTGCTGGTGTTAGCATATTTTTACCTACATGTGCGTTTGTCTTTCTGTGTATGTATTAGCTTATCAAGTGCCATGGGGTTAAATTAGCCATTATATGTTTGTGTACTGGCGGCGCCACCAACACAAAAGGGGGAGGGGGAGGTACATGCAAAGGTTTCGGGTTTTTTTCTATAGACCATCAGCAATATTTTGCAACATTGGACTTCACGATTTAGCAAAATTTTATCTTTCCCTCGTTTCTTTCGTGTTTCAGTAGTTTCTTCCTTCTCTTTGCTAGAGAAAAACAATACTTGGCAAAAGATGTGGACTGGCTGTTGCCCAGCCAGCCCCCCTCCCTCTAGTGACGCCACCACTGAAGTACCAACCTCTACAGCCGTTTATTTGCCTTCCATTGTCTAAGTATGTTTAATCGATATTCCGTTATGTTGAGAAGCTCGTATTGGCGTGCGTGCATGCTGTATTCAGAGTGAGCTTGTGTAAATCTGTCTACAATTTTTTAGTAAGTACTGTAATTCGAGCTTTTATATTACAACCACTTAATCAAGGACTAATAGTAGCAGGTACCACAAGGAGGGAAATATTTTCATTATCATGCACAATAGCGCTTGGCGTGCTGGTAATATTTTCTAACGGTGAATACGAGTACTGAAGGGTGTAAAAGATCTTTGAAAGGCAAACATGTCTTAAAGACGTTAGTAATTGTGGTACTATGGCAGTATTACACTACTATCATACAATATTGAAGATTAGGTTTGATTGATATGTAGCTAGTAAACATGTAGACATGTACACGTGTAGACAAGGGCGTACCAGAATTCAAAATGACAAAGGCTTGTACGTATGCTGAAAGCACTCAAACCCCTGAATTGCGTAGAAGTGCTTAATCTGCGATACTAATCGTAGTATCTTTGCCAACAGCAAGCTTTAGAATTTACCTTTCATTTATATACTAGAGTAACGCAATAAACAAGGGGCTAATACAAGGAACAAAGAGCTTGGATAACTCTTCCATTAACATTTCTTGGGTTTTGCTTCAAATACTGTGTTTACAGTTTTTGGCCACCCGCTGATCGTATTACCTTCTGTGTTTGCTATTATTTTTTTACTTTCAGAAATAGCATTTTAATCCTATAGTATTTCGGCAAGACTTTGAGTATTCGGCGCTGCACCTATCTTAGTCTTAGGAAATGGTAAGGGAGAATGATTCTGGAAAGTGTAAATAAACATGGAACTATCAAATATAATGACCATGAACAAGTGTTAATGGCAGCAGTCATTACATCCGATTTCTCTCAAAACCAGTGTTTAGGAGACGATGTTGCCTTATCCATACTTCAACTATAACATAAATAGTTAGTTTTTGCTTCGTTTCGAGTCTATGTTTTATGTATAGTACGTAACTGCCCCGTGAGTAGGCACCCATTAAGCACAAAGGTAAAGATTCACGGAACCCCCCTACTCCTCCTCCCGTTGTATGTAACGACATTTAATATTTAAGGCCCCCGATGCCTAAGAACGATAATTAATCTCGTCCCTATAAGAACAGCATCTTGTGGATGCTCAGCAGGTAACTCAGGTTATTGTCATCACATTTATGTCCATGTTCCTGGAATTGGAAAACCGAGGTTCGAACAAGCTGAAATAGAAATCTAAAAAGGTGGAAGGGGTGGTACCAAATTACAAAATCAAGTTGTCATACAGCCAAGAAGGAGATTTCATGTTCTGTAGTAGATCCTCGCCGCTAGGATCGTTCTCGAAAATGTGAATTTTTTCCAAGGTTTCCCGCTTTCATTTCATTTACAGTGTAAGCTTTCAAGGAAGGATTTCCAGATTAAACAGATCTATATATTTAAAATATCTCCTCATATCATGTTTTGTCATTATCTTTCACTAGAGATGTTTGTTTTGTAAATGCAAGTTTTAATGGTCAAGTGTCTTATATGAAGTGTGATCAGGTAATGCAGGGCGATTGCGAACTATAAAATAATGTGAAAACAATGGGGATTTATTTCTTATTCTTGCTCTGGATGTTGTTGATGTCATCCTAGTCACTAATAGTGTTAAGTTATTGGAGAGTGAGGAAAACAATCTAAAGCAAAGATATGAAATGAAAGACTTGGGTAAAGCCAAATTTTATTTTTGTCCATTGTACGAAACAGAGAAAAATATTAATGTTTCTTTATCAAGTTACTTGAAGAATATATTAGGCAAGTTTGTAATGGAAGAGTGCAAACCGCTGAATACCCCTCAGGAGGTAGGACTCAAACTTTCTAAGAATAAAGGAGGGCCATTTGATTTAAAAAGGTATTAATCAGCTGTAGGTGGCTTAACATATGCAGTGTGCGCAACAAGATCTGATTATCAGCGGTATTTAAATTCTGTAAACCGATTAATTCAAACCTAGGCAAGCAATAATGGATAGCAGTAAAAAGGATTTAAAGGAACATCAAAGGTCTCTTTGAATTACAGTATCATGTTTAGAGCTTCAACCAGTGGTGTCATTCGCCTTGAAAACTATGCTGACGCAAATTGGGGAAGAGATTAATATAGAAAATACCCGTCAGGCTTTTCTTATTCCTATTACAAAAAAGTTCTGAAGCTGTATATGTTCCTGAAGCTGCGAGCTTTGTAGCACTTAAAGCCATATGGTTGAGACGTTTGTTGGTCAGTATTGGCTGTGATCAGAATTAGCCTACAGTGATTAAAGGGGATAATCAAGGGTGTATTGCTTTATTCAAGAAGCCAAGGTTTCACGGACGTACTAAACATATAAGTATTAAGCATCATTTTATTAGAGACTCTATAAGACTAGGCGAAATTGAACGTCATATTGTTGAACGAAGGACATGGTCTCAAATATTTTAACGAAACCTCTAGTGAAAGATACGCTTTAACGTTTACGGGCTGAGATGCAAGATATGCAACTATATTAAATTATTTTTACGAACATTGTGTTACATGTAAGTTTGCTTATAAAAATTACAGGCAGGCTGAGTATCTTTAATAAAAGAGACATATTGATATAATTTTTCCTTTTTATTGAAAACTAAACTAACGTTTCGTCAAAAAGAACTGTTGACATCTTCAGAGTAAGTATAAACTGTATGCTAAGGGGAAGAATAATCTGTACGATCTGTACGATGGACCCGTAGCGCAATGGATAGCGCGTTGGACTTCTAATCCAAAGGTTGTGGGTTCGAGTCCCACCGGGGGTGATCGTGGCACTTCATTTTTCTTTTTCTACTCTGATTAATCACATTTAAGCTAAATTTATGGTTTTAGAATAAAAATATTACGAGTAAATCAATAAAG
The DNA here is from genome assembly GCA_010016025.2 of Alatinidae sp. Z8VKAUB7J3. Lineage (NCBI taxonomy): Eukaryota > Metazoa > Cnidaria > Cubozoa > Carybdeida > Alatinidae > Alatinidae sp. Z8VKAUB7J3. Next base: position 45,732,780 of record JAAAKM020073195.1, on the reverse strand, counting down.
AATTTGACCACTTCAACCTTTTTTACAACATTCTGTCTAAGTGGGAAGTTAAATTTTGTGAAAATGTGTGCATTGGGATACAAACGCCTAACAAAAAATACACACATATTGGTTGTACCTAATAGTTCTCTCACTTAGTAGTTTTCAATCTTCTACTGGCTGTCAGTTCTCTTTCACCATTTTCAATTTGCGAGATATGGCTTTCTTTGGTGAAATAGTGGAACATATAGAGACATGCAAAACAACTTACCATAAACGGTATACTGCCATTTTAAGATCGACTATACTCTCGAGCGCCAAATAATCGTACCCCCCCTGCTTATTAATTTTTGACCCTGAAACAGTTGCTTAGTCGTCAATTAGTACGATTTTTGTCAGCGTGTGTGTCATTCTTATCTAAAAGTCTCACGAAATTAAGACTGGAGTTCAGACTCCCCCATTTATTTGGACCCCTCGTTTATTAATTTTAGACCGTAATGATGACCCCCCCGTTTATTCAGACTCCCCCGTTTATTCAGTACTCCAGAGTAAGAAGGCATCTGACGTGAAGTGTGAGGAAAGTGTGAATTATTCTTGAAAACGGTTGGCACTGACAGGCGAGATCAAGAATCAGTCGTAAATCTGTACGGAGGACTCGTGGCCACAAGGGACGAACTCTTTCTTACCCTAAACCCCTCCCCAAGATTCTTTTGTCAAGATTTAAACATCTATAGCGTTTCCTTAAGCAGTTGCAATGTTAGCTCCCAGAACATCGGAATAGCCCCCCTCCCCCCAGCTCAAGTTCAGAATAGCCCCTCCAAATTTCTAACACTGGCTAAGGGGAAGAATCGATACATGGAGCTGGAAGGAAGAGTGAGGGTTGCAGGAGGTTCTCTGATCCGGGGGAGATAGGACAAGGTGTGAAACAATGCTGCCCGTTGTTGCCTGTCTTATTTGACATGTGTGTAGTGGCACTTGCTCGAGAAACAATACGAAATGTGGATGAGTGGATAACAGTTAGAGGAAAATTCAGTGTTATTTATTCATGAACATATAAACCCTTTCCATAAAATTGCAATTTGGCCCATACAATAGCCGTTGCAAGTTTTTGACTGATCTTAGACCATAGTCAAATTTTTCAAATGCTAATTTGACCCGATCTGCCTAACTTTTTTTTAATTAAAATGCACTCACTCGTGACAGATATATAATGAAAGTAAAAGTCAGAATTTGATAGCGGAATCATTAGTGAAATGCCATTGACCGGTTTCGTTGCACCCTCGTCAGAAGGGCTCGTACAAAGAACGAGTTGTTCAAACATTCAAGCATCATTTATGTAAATCGCAAACAAAGAAAGAGATCGAAGCAAAAATTTGTCGACCACCGATTGGACAATCGTTAAGCCTACCAACAATTTGGAGGCGCCAAAATTGTTAGAACAATTTCAGAGAAAACACAAACTATTACCCTGAGAGAAGACAAAGGTTTTTAAAATGTCAATGTAGTCTGAAGTTTTTACCTAGCAAAATTGTACTTGCTTTTCCTGCTCCTATTGATGTGTATCCAGAAACTTTTACCATAATTTCATGATTTGGTAGAAGTCCACCGATTTCCATGCTGAACGTGTAAGAGTCCACCTTACGTGCTTGGAAAATTGGCGACTCTATTCTCTTGTTCTCACTTCTCGATACACCCCACTCGACTTGGTAACCAAGCAGATCTCCATTAATGAGATTTGAGGGAATTGTTGACCATGTAACTGATATGGCAGTTGCAGAGTAGCGAGGAATACCTTGCACTCTAGATGGCCCTGCATCAGGCACTAATTGATGAAAAGTAAAAATACAGCGACAATGCAATAAAATGAGAGCATGCCAAAAGTATTGCATAAAAGAAACAGTTTTCAAGAAGGGATCAAATTAAAAACGTCTGGCTTGGATCGCTCTCATATAATTATCATCAAATTTAGTATCTAAATCTACATTAAAAAGTTGACTTGAAAGACTGTTCAATTTAGAGCACCTTTGTAATTAAAGGAGACTCACAATCTTATGAAAATTCGAAACTCGTGGGCTTTAATTACCTCGTTAAAGCAATTCGTAAGAAAGAAGTTAAAGATAGATTAGATGGTCTTTTGTTTTAAACTTTACTAAGATAAGAATACTAAAGAAGAAGAAGAAGAGGGAAATGGAGATCAGAAAAGATAATGATAATTAGATATCACTGTGTATTATCATACACTACAGAGTTAATCGTATATGTACTGACTGGATCCCCTTCCTAATCGAATGGAAGACAAAACTGTTTGATACTACAAATAGAACAATCGCACGTAGGAAAGTGAGGAACATGGATCTTGCAAGAAAACTTGAAGAAAGTCTGCTAAAAGAAGGCCGTTCTTGACGAAGAGCAGTAGCTCATTAAGAATTGCAACATCTGCTGATTGAGGACAGTAAAAACACATCAATGATCAATGTGGAGTTTTGCAGTGCAATTTAAAACTATGCCATTACACACTCCACTAAAGATCTCTATACAAACGTGGAAAATCAAATTAATAAGGTACAACAAATGACCACCACAATGAAAGAAATAGCCAGGATAACTCCAAATGATGAGTATCCACTTTGGTAAAGAAGGAATGTTGACTGCCTAAACCTCTACTTGGAAGAACCAAAATTAATATTAGAACCTGATAATTTATCAAAAAAGTACAAACCGCGAACTCAATAGAGGACGCCAGAGAAGGTGGCAGAAAGCTAAAAATAATAAGAGGCCAGGCGCAGACGAAACAGCTACAGTGTTAAGAAGAACTAGAACATTTTATAATAAGACGTGCACTAAAAGTTTGGATAACACTGAGTTACAACTCGTTGGTAAAGTTAGGATAGAATGCGAAATAAGTGTCTTATTCCTGAACACTAAGAAAGCCACTGATATTAAACTTATGATGCAGTGACTTTGGATGCCGCTCACTTTACAAGAATACTCCACGAAATGGGGAAAACATGAAAGTTTGTTTCGTCAGACAACCCTCAGAGCACAATCATCAGAAATGATTGAAATGAAAACGCTTCGCAAAATTTATTCCGAACTTCCTAAAAAAAGCTAAATTTCCTACTAAATTACAAAAAAGGCATTTTCCGAGGTCGAATTCAAATTTTAAAGATGGCAAATTTCTCGTTCTCAAACAATTACTGCCGATGAGGTACCTCTGTTTGATAACAACTGCTATACTGTCAGAAAGACCGGCTTATCAGCATCTGACGCAACATTTCAATGCACCCTGTGCAATAAGAACTGCGTATCGCATCGGACTCTTTCTCACGAGAAAGCTCATTATCATCATCATCATTGCTATTGTCATCGTCGTCACCGTCATAATCACCATCATCATCATCATCATCATCATCATCATGAAAGGGAACCAGAAAAGGGAGTTCGAAGACCACATCCTGAACAAGCAGTTCTTAGACTCCATCCAGAAAAGGGAGTTCTAAGACACCATCCGGAACAGGAAGTTTTAAGACGCCATCCGGAACAGGAAGTTCTAAGACCCCATCCTGAACAGGGAGTTCTAAGACCCCATCCTGAACTGGGAGTTCTAAGACCCCATCCTGAACAGGGAGTTCGAAGAGCAAATCCAGAACAGGGATTGCTTAGACCCCGCGTAAAGATGTATTCATGCGTTCTGCTCTCAATTGGTTTCAAACTAGCAGAAGATAACATTCTTCGAGCACATTCATAGAAGATTTTTATTCCAACATTCTAAAATTTTTCAGATACAAAACTTGCAATGTCCGTCGTCATTTCTTTGTATCCCATTTATCGCTCTATTTCCAATTGGAGTTCCCTACATAATTCCACTTTACAAACATTCGCTTCGGCTTCCTCTTCTGTTAATTGCCTTTCCTGTTCGATAATGTTTTTGAGGGTTTCGTAACGTCCAGGCATCTGTTTCGCGTTGCTACAAATAGTTTAAAGCCGGCAGCTTAAGCAACGTCATCCGGAGCTGTAAACAGTTTATATGCAGTTGACAAAGAAACGAATAATCATAGACACCATTGTTCGAAATTCGTAATGCTAAGACCATGTCTCGCATTGGAGTCTCCTACTCAATTCCAGCTGACGAACATAAGTTTCGGCTTCCTCTTCCGTTAATTGTCCTTCTGTTTCGATAATGTTCTTGAGGGCTTTCGTAACGTCTGCCGGCATCTGCTTGGCGTTCCTACAAATAATTTGAAGACAGCGGCTTACTCCACAGAGTTACGTAACGTCAATTGAAGAAGTAAACAGATTTTACGCAAGCGACAAATAAATGCCGTAAAAAAGCGCTTTGGTAAATACAGATCAAGGAATTTTCTTTCATCATAGGTTTACGTTGAAGTCGAAACAAGGTCATTGGGGCAATCAGCTTGGCAGCACACTATAAACATATTTGCGAATTGACTCATATCTGGACAAAAAAAGTGCTAATTAGGCCTAATGTAAAATAACGTGAATCTCAAATATATTGCAATCGCAACTGCCACAGGAATCTCAATGATTTCTACTCCCCGGGGGAAAACCCCTTTCCCTTTAGGGAATAATGGTCCCTGGGGAATGGCAATCTCTCAATCAAAGACCCCTGATGAGCAGTGGGCCCGACATTGAAGCTACCCTAAATAAACAGAAAAACCCCCCAAAAAAAAGACCGGAAAATAACCTCGAGAGAATGGAGTATTTTGCAACAACGTGTCTTTCGTGCGTAACGCTCACCGCGGCGGCAAGCAACTTCGCGAGATTAATACCCTTTTTTTACCCTTTTTGACAGTTACACTGTTATATTATGATATGGAATATAAGAAGAACAAACATTAGTAACACCAAGGAACCTAAATGATTATACCCGCCCACGTGGAGGCTCTGTTTCCCTTTTGGAACAGACACCCTTTGGAAGGACCCCACGGCCAATAAGAGGGCTACACTGACAGATTCCCCATTCGTCTAACCATGCTAAAGCAGCTACAAAGAATAATTCAGAATTTGCAAGCAAAAGGGGTTAATTTTGTTACAAACATCCCTTACTCTTGGGTGCGTAATAGACGGGGGTTTTGCAAAAAACGGGGGGTTTGGAAAATCTCAAAAACTTAAGAAACGGGGAGATGGGGTGGAAAATGACCAAAACTTATAAGAAATGAAGTCAAGAATTAATGTTTAGAATCAACTGCAGCTTCCGAAATGTAAGGTAATACAACACATACAATAGTCAGTTATTCTAAGTTATGGCAGTCTCCTACATGCTTTCCAAGAAATTTTCATCGGTGGGAGATTACGTAAAAATCAATAAGCAGGGGGGGGTGGAATAAGAATGTCTTCGGTGGAAAATGTTTGAAAAATTAATTAGCAGGGGGCGTCTATTAGGCACCCAAGAGTACTCGTTTAACCATACAAGCATCTCCCTATCAAATCTGATATAGGGGAAAGAGTAGGAGCTGAAAAGGGGGACATTTTGACCTTACATGACCCCACTTTCAAACCTCCCACGTATGACACTATTTGATATGTCTTGAAATACTCATCTAACTGATTTTCCATATTTTAAAATTTTAATTATAGGGCCAAAAAATCTTATAAAAATGAGCTCTTTTAAACAATGCGAGTCTTATCGTATGATATGGAAATTCTCGTTTATCTACAAACTGTAAATTCCAAAGAAACATTTATCACAAATTCGTAGCAGGACTGGAGGCGTCGGAGGCCCAGGAGGATACCGGGACTTATGCGTTGGTGGAATATTTAATAGATTTATGAAGTGTAAATGTTCGAAAAAATTGAGTTTTCAACCAAGCTCTGATCGTACCTGGTTAATAAAGCCTAGGTAGATCGTCAACTGGTAAAGCTGCACATTCATGAGCCTTGAAAATATAACATACCCCCATATGATAAGTTGGAAACCCCTAAGAGTTATTCACATAGCAACAAGAGGTCACGTGACTCTAGATTGCCAAGTGCTGACGTAAACTATATCAGGAAGGCATATTCGCTAAATTATACACGATTTCATTAGCAACATCATCATACTCAACTATATTAAGCAATGTTAAGCAACTCCAGAGCGGAGATTGTTGTCCAGGAGGAAGCTGGAATATTTTAGTTGCGCGCTCTATAGCACATTTTTGTTACTGAAATGCGTGCATGCGCTGGAGAGACACAAGATCCACCCTGGCGGTACCGGACTCTCCGAAACGCTAAGTAAATGTTTCACAACCCCTTCCTGTCACAAGGCTGCTTTTTATGTTTGAAAACATAAATCATACATCTCATACATCTATGATTAGTACAATGTATCGACCTTGTTGGTAAAGAGCAAACTCTATTGGGAAATGCCGGCCTTTTCCCGTGATTGAAATGGTTTCCAATTAGGCTTTCATATATTAAAGCCTCTAAATGCATCGGCACAGGCCCCGTAACCAGGCAAGGCTTTGGAGAGGGAGGAGGGGGCTAACGTGATAAGGCATATAGTAGTTGAATCTCGATAAGAAATTTCAGGGAAAGTTGGTGGCTCTCGTTTCTACGGCCCTGCATCACCATCATGCATAGGCGCAACGGACGAAAAATATTGGAGATGGCTGTGGATTATTTCCCGAAAAAAATACTCCTTTGCCCAAACGTTATTGGGACATGAATCGATTAAAAGCACTTCCGCTCGGCAGGAATGCTGACGCCAATCCAGACGGCTGGTAAGACTTTAAACTATTTCATTTTTGTTTCTTATCAAGGAATTATAAAAGGGCCCAAGAAAAATTTTGGCCGAAAAAATATAATATTTTAACAAACTGGGGGGCTGCAGCCCCCCTCAGCCCCTTTGGCCGTGCTATTGCCCTTTTTCCTGTTACAGTGTATAACTTTCTTACTGGTACGAATGTAAATAAACGAAGCAAATGTAGAGATAGCAGCAGCATGCTACTACCAACGCTGGTAGAAACACTGCCTGTATGGGCAATAAATCATACAAAATTATATAAAGGGCAATATGATTTTTAAAGTCAAATTTTTGATGTCAAAATATGTCCATAATGTTACAACGCCTGCAGATCCTACTTAAAGAATAACAATTTTTCGGGTGTTCAGAAAGGTGGGACAAAAGACTTTCCCTTTTCTTCAATTAGTACAGTAGACGTTTTCCCTTCCTTTTTCCAGCAATCGATGATGTACGTACACGTTTGAGAAAACGCTAAAAAACAGTTTGAATAAGTATTTAACAGCAGTACCTATGCTTAAATGGTAAAAAAGTTTATATTGCCGGATCACAGCCTTACCCAAGGAAACTTGACTACATGAGAGTTTCGATAATTTACAACTTAGATGGCTTCACAACGCTTCAACCAAAACAATCTTCTGATAACCAGCAATACAAGGTTATTGTTTACGGAAAGGAAACCTTGATCGATCATGGAGAAGCCAGGGTGGGTACTCTCATATTGTTGCAACAACGAGATATCTATACTATGATTTGCTACGCTACAAATGATATAAACGCACAGTATGCAAAAAGAGATCGATGGAATTTTCTAAATGTCCGATAACACGACCAGAACTTCAACTCTGCTCTATATAAAAATGTGTCAACATAGAGATTACTGGCTTCCCCAAGCTGTCACTGTCATTATGAAGTTGCAGACAATTAAAGTCTTTCATGGTAATCATTTCTTGTAAAGAGAAACTATGTAAGACCTATTGCAGCACATGTCGATGTACCAAATGATTATGGTATTGGATGTGCAGAAATTGTGGCTTTTACGACAAACATGGATGACAGGCGTTGAAAACAACACACTCGCTTGCGGATGACGTAGGGAATCAGCTATCTAAGGCCCACATTTCACTTTTATAGGTCTCTGCATAGATCTTGATAAGATAAAACTGACAACGAGGGGTCGATCATTTACGATCTGCAGACCGAATCTGGGCCACCAGTGGATTATTTGTACCCCGCGAGCAAAGAGTGGTATTACGTACGATTCTTTCTGTTTCTAGCAGTTATTAACATTGTCATTGATCGTCGCCTGTGTGCCTGCAGACGTTTGCTACGTTCCGTTTGGAACTCCTGGCGCTTAGCATTTTACTTCAAAGATAGTTCTTTGAAATTTTATAAATTAAAGAAGCCATCGTGCTTTTATTTTGAGCTAATGCGCCTGCCTTTTACATCATTTTTCTCCTCTCCAAGGAATGTATTTCTTGTATAAACAGTCGTGTAGGGTTCCTTTTATTTAATTTACCGTATTTGACCAAAAGCAGTTATCTCCACTGCGTACTTGTGGCTTAGTAGACTAGCTTTTTTTAGAACTTTAAACTCTCTTTTAGTAATGGATGAGCAACGTTTTAGATTGGAGATTCTTATGGTAGCTCAAACTTACTTTTAAAGCACGGTTAGCCTTCATACCAAATTTTGTTACTAAATAGCTGATTGTGAATATCCCTCACGTCATAAATCATAGATCTTATCAGGTGATGATTATTTAGTGTGTGTCTACGTATTTATCGTGAAATTTACATTATTATAAGTATTTGAAGATATTAGGTTTGAACATTAAACTATCAATCAATGCACTGCTCATTAGCATTGGATGTTTTAGAAAAGCGATTGCATTAAAGAGTTGGGTCGGAAGAGCGTTTTTTATTTCTTTCGATTTATATTGATATTCCCTTGCAAACTACGGTAATATCTAGAACAGTGGTTTCTAGAAATGGCAATACACCCGCTTAGGGTGTTGGCAACATCAAAGAGGGCGCTGCAAGAGGACAGGCGACAGGGATTAGCTCAAAAACATTGAGTAAAATTATAATTTTATGTATTAACTTTATTGGTTAACTGCAGATGCTTGCTTCTAGTGTTACAGCATTTGCTTACCTCAATCTGTAATGCACCGATACCATACTGTAGTCCTGTAGTTTCAGCCTGGATATCTTGGGGAGGCAAAGGACGTATCTCAGCAGTTAAGGGGCGGTGGCATCGAACCTGTAGCTTAGAGTACTCGCAGAACACTTTCTGTTCCATGATGCCCTTGGCACTTGTCTTAAGATAACTGCATCGTTTCCTTTGTTTGCTTGTTTAGGGTTTGTTAGGTGAACAGCCGAAGGAATCCCTTATTAAGGAAGAGAGTAGATCTTCTGGGAGCATCAAAGCCCGTCTCTACATCGATTACTTCAGGGCTGGGTTTGGTTTATGCGGATCTCTATTTGTATTAATTCTGGTCGCTACCGGACAGATATCGCTTTTCGTTGTCGATTGGTGGCTTGCTGTATGGTGAGTACTGCCCAGTGTTTGTTTATAAATTTACAGTGTTGAGTGATTATTCTCTGGTTTCATATTGTAAGCACTATCTAGACCCAACTTCATGATAGTATCGGTTAAGTCTATTTACTTATATGACACGCTCGTTATTATGGTCTTGAAGGGGTATTAATTTAATATTAGAAATGGTGTTTTAAACTGACTGCTTGCAACATTTTCACTGTCCGAGCTACTAGAGACAAAGAAAAAACAAGATACTTAACCGATGAAAACTATCGAAAGAGAAAGGCGGACAGAATAATGAATAGATGCTGGATTGATAAAAGCTACGAAGAAAAAGTTAAATGATCTGCAAGGCTGTATCAAACAACCCACAGAGATAAAATTGAGGAGAATTATAAAAGAGGATAAATTCTCATCCGAAACGATAAGAATTTCATCGTTTCGGAGCTTTAGTCAGAAACTTCCAGGAAAAATTGAGGAGAGTTGTCAGCCAATCAGGCAGGGTCAAAATAAACTTTTCAGGAAGCTAGTTCAATCTAGGATGGAAAATGATAGCTTTTGTACACGTCCAATGATTCTCAAACAAAGAAAATATCGTCAGAGATTCGTCAAGAAATCTAAGAAAATGGCAAAAATTCAAGCTGGTTAAACTGAGATAGATTTTAAACAGATTCGAAAACAGAGATCAAGCTTCTCTTTGGTCTATTCTTTAGATATAAGTCACATTTTCGTTTGCAATGTATTGTGATTTTTGCTATTTCTTGTTTCTTGCCTTTTTTCATCTGTTGGGAGTAATAGTAATCTTGTGTAATTTTTGACTTGTCAAGTGTTAAAAACCAATTCTTCTTTCCTGTGTATCTTTCATATATTCACACAAGCTAAACTAACACGTCTTCATTCCATTTAATTTTGCTTTATCTTCTAACCACAAATTTCGTTGTACAACCTTTTAGTTTGCAATTCAGTGTGATTTTTACACTTCCTTGTTCCATGCTTTTTCTTTAGCTGTTCAGAGTTATTTGTCATCTTTTATAATTTTGTATGTGCCATTTATACTTAAAAACGAAATGACCACTCCTGAGGGGAAAGTTATGTAGTTTATGCTTTTGAATTGTGCTCATGAATATGATGTCACTATACTGCATCTTTTTCCAAAACTAAGGCTCTAATAAAAAAAATTCTAACTCGTGACCTATCGAGATCGCTTTTTCAATTAAGAAAATCTCTAGCCTTGCCTGCCTATCAAATAGTACCTCTAGACTGTTCGTACTAGTTCATATAGCCTGTCAATGGTTTCATATAATTCTGAGACATTTCAAGCTACTCTGACATCGTTTTATGTTTTTACATAGAAAAGGAATTATCAATTTTCTCCCATTCGCATTTGCTTTTTGAAAAACAGGCATTCGGAAACATTTCAAATGTCCCAATTTTTTAGCAATATATTAAAAAAATCCATTCTTAGTCGGACGTTTTTAAATTATGTTGTAAAAATTGTAATTGAAAAATATTTTACATAATAAAACATGATTAGGTACGATTTTCAAATTAATTTCAATGATTAAAAAAGACATTATTCAGAATAAACTGTTCCTACAATTTGATTTCATGAAAAGTTATAGATAGAGTTAATTTTTCCTACTGTACTAGAATGAGAAAATAAAAACGATTAATAATATTTGAAATGCAGAATTGATGAAAGATAGATACCCTGATCCTTATCAATCAGTGTTCCTCAATTCAGGCAGTTACCAGGAGCTATGTATTTCTTAACATGACACGCATTTCATACCGCGTGTATATTAGGCTGCCAAATTAACACATTTTGTGAAATGTTATAAACCTCTTGACCGGTAAACGATAACAGCATAGCCACCTTTTGCTCTCCATCGATCTGTGTACCCGTGAAAGTAAACTAATTGTTCAAAAATGATTTGTAAACGCCCCATTCCTTTTGAAGATTTGGAGCTAACAGGTTAAACGGTTTTGGAGGTGGCAACGTGATTCGAGTCGCCATTTGTACTGTCGACGAAGTACTCTCCGAAGTAGCCATTTCAGAAATGTACGACGGGTCACCAATGAACCAACACTAAACCATTAAACCTCTGTCACCAAAATATTATCGGGCGTATAAGCATTGCGCGAACTAATAAACAGATATCGACATGAATGAAAAGTAGATCATCATAGCTTGTGAACAATAACTCGATCTTGAAACAACTGAAGACAATCACAATAACATTGAACATTGACGTAGAAGTCACGTGGTTACAATATCACGGTAACACATGCTTTTGCAAGGACTACATGAATGGCCCCCGCATCACTTTATGACACAGGGTCCCCTTCTGCCAAAAACCGGCACTGGTTTTGGCACATTGAGAGAACGGAAGGGAGTGCTTGGCTTAGTAGATGTCGAGCGATTGACGTTGAGTTGGTAGGGGAAGGCCAAAGAAAACATAGGAGGTGGTGACACGAAGGGGTTTGAGAGAAAAAAGAGATAGTTAAGAGCTTTTTATTGTTATTCCATGTTCGGATGATCCAGTTATGAAATTTAGCTAGTTATTAAGTCCCTTTTTCCTTCGCTACACGCGGCTGTAAATTCCAGTAAAGGGATCCTCGAGATCAGTAAGGGCTCAAAGCATCCTAATTGTTCTTTTGTTTTTGTGTGACTGTGCCTTAGTTCCCTTTGGCGGGCGAAGAACTCCCACGTAACGCAGTATGAAGATACCTGTATTGTTGGTGTAAATTTTGTGCACAAATATATTCTGGCTACTTTTGGCGCCCGAAATTCTATGTGATTTGTAGAGGAAAATGTATGTATTTAATGATATAATAACTTCCCTGCATGTTTAGAAGGCATTTGACTATCAAAGAAAGTGTATGTTTGAGGGATATGTTTATTAATTGCTGGTGTATTAATTCCCTCGATAATAAAATGCCATCCTTACCTCGTTGGTCAAATGTATTTCAGCAATTTGGTAGCTTTTGCGAACAGACAACTAGGAATGTTAGTCAGAGGCCAAACGGGAGTCCTTCTATTGTTAGCTGTTACCACAAAAGTGGCAGAGATGGACAGTGACTCAATCAAAGACCCCGGATGAGCAGTGGGCTCGATATTGAAGTTACCCTAAATAATCGGAAAAACCACCAAACAGGCTAACTAATAACTGAAGAGCAGCTGGGACGTCGTAGGGCGCCCCTCAATTTTGTCTTCCGGGCAGAGAAAAAAGCCATGGGGCAGGCGCAACCGCCCAGTAGGACCGCCTCTGTCGGTTTAGGGAAAGAATGTGTCGATAGTGAGAACAGAAACTACATCCATCCCTTGTCAAAAGGCCTAGAAGCGACCTTGATAAAGATCGCCGACTTGGTAGAGATGGGCGCCACTAGTATCCCAAGTCAATTTTAGACAATTTTAGACAACTTCTCCCGACATTGAACCGACAGCACAACGAAATTAGACGATAACCTGTAGTGATACCTAAGCAACTACTTAAGCAACCCAGGCCTGATTTTGAAAAATTGCTAAGCAACTCGAGGCCTGATGCAGAAAATGGAGTTGCTTATAAAAAAACCGTGTAACTGGTGATTCAGCAAAAGAGGCAGAGAAAAACACATTTCGCAAGTGGGACCTTAACACTCCTTTGTGTTGTTATTAATTGGTGTAAATTAAGCACAAAGGTTGCTAACCGCTATTGAATTCATGCTTGTCGTTGACATATACTTGTGTTAGTTTGAAATTTTGCGTTACCATCTCCGCCACAGATTTTTAGCCTGGCTTGATTTCTTGGTTTTTAAATCCGGCCCAACTGAATTTTCAGGTGAATGCCCTAGTTTATTCTATAAAGCTGATATTTATTATTGGCTTTCTCTTAGTTTCATGACGGCGTATATTTCATTCTCCTGATGGGACTACTGGAATCCTATTTTGTTCCTCTCCATCTTTTTCATCTGACACCAAAAGGCTTTGAACAGAAGGTAAGAAGTTCTTTTCCAGGGGTTATTAAATGTACTGTGTTATTCAAGTTATTTATTGTGGTGAGCTTTTGAGCTGGTGCTCCAAAGCCAACTCAAACTCAGCTGATAGTTTTTGCGTAATGTTAGTTACAGTGTCAGTTGTGGCGTAATGTTGGTTGTGGCGTAATGTAAGTTGCGGCGGAATGTTAGTTGTAGCGTAATGTTAGTTGTAGCGTTATGTTAGTTGTAGCGTTATGTTAGTTGTGACGTAATGTTGGTTGTGGCGTAATGTTGGTTGTGGCATAATGTAAGTTGCGGCGGAATGTTAGGTGTAGCGTAATGTTAGTTGTGACATAATGTTACTTGTAGCATAATGTTAGCTGTGGCGTAATGTTGGTTGTGGCGTAATGTTAGTTGTAGCGTAATGTTATTTGTGGCGTAATGTTAGTTTTAGCGTTATGTTAGTTGTGACGTAATGTTGGTTGTGGCGTAATGTAAGTTGCGGCGGAATGTTAGTTGCGGCGGAATGTTAGTTGTGACGTAATGTTAGTTGTAGCGTTATGGTAGTTGTAGTGTAATGTTAGCTGTGGCGTAATGTTGGTTGTGGCGTAATTTTGTTTTTGGCGTAATGTTGGTTATGGCGTAATGTTAGCTGTGGTGTAATGTCAGTTGCGGCGGAATGTTAGCTGTGACGTAATCTTAGTTGTGGCATAATGTTAGTTGTGGCGTAATGTTGGTTGTTGCGTAATGTTAGTTGTAGCGTAATGTTAGTTGTGGCGTAATGTTACTTGTAGCGTAATGTTAGTTGTAGCATAATGTTACTTGTAGCGTAATGTTAGTTGTAGCGTAATGTTAGTTGTGACATAATGTTAGTTGTAGCGTAATGTTAGCTGTAGCGTAATGTTGGTTGTAGCGTAATGTTAGTTGTAGCGTAATGTTGGTTGTGGCGTAATGTTAGTTGTAGCGTAATGTTAGTTGTAGCGTAATGTTGTTTGTGGCGTAATGTTGGATGTGGCGTAATGTTAGCTGTGGTGTAATGTCAGTTGCGGCGGAATGTTAGCTGTGACGTAATCTTAGTTGTGGCATAATCGAGACTTCCGTATTCGTTGCGTGTGCCCCACTAACTGAGCTATAAATTTTAATCCAGAACTTTAGGCGTTATTAAGTACATTGTTATAGATAGCTTACTTTCCTCAGTTCTGTTGCTGAAGAAGTACGAGGGTGACGGAGGGATGTGCGGCCTGTTTAAATTTTATAGATTGGGGGTGACAATTGCTGGGAGGGGTACATAATTCCTGGATGCCGTCGTATTTTACCGCCATCTGGCCTACCAAAATGTACAAAGCCCACTTTACATCTTTGTAGTCAATCAATCTGAACAAATCCGACTTGAACGGCCAGGTAGTCTATTGCTTTCCTTGATGGCAAGGAATGGGAGGGGTCTGGAACTTAGCAGCTTTTTAAAAACGTCATATATTGATGGTCCCTGTTCGATACTGTAGTAACATGCAAACTGATTCACCCAAGGTTATTCGATACACTTTCTGCACCTCTTTTTCAGAATGAGACTGTGATGCGAACCATATTAATTTTTACTGTTATCTGAGCCCGGAACATGTCTAGACGCGAACGACAATTAAGTTATCGCAAAATCGCTGTCAAAATCTCGCATAAAATTGGATACCGTACGAGCGTAGCCATATCGGAGCAGATATGCAATCTGATAAGCTGAAGCTGTCCGATAGGGCAAGCTTTCCGATACTTTGCAACCGAGACCAAAGAATAATCAATGAAACCAATTGTAATAAGAGTAACGTCAAGATTAGAATTATCTTGGTTTAAAATGCGAGCGTAAATAGACGTCCAGCAGAATATCACGACGTGCCAATAATATTTTTTATCTACGTCGGTGTGCAGAACATATTGTTTGCAAAACAAGAATGAATTATTCAGTAATGCAATTTATTCTATGTGGATTGTTCTTACACATGAAATTATAATATTCTATTTTCACTACGAATTTTCATTTAATGATTTGTACATTGGTTGCCTTAGAGTAAACGTTTTTAGCAACTTTCTTCAGTTTTGAAAATAGTTTTGTACCCAACAATTTAATTGTTCCTGCTGTATAATCTTAGTATTTCATTAGTGATTTGTGTGTTATTATACTCACGTGTAAGGATTTTCGGATGAAAAGACTAGATTGCAGTTAAATTCACCATCAAAATTGAGTCTTTTCTCGCTGTAGTTTTCTGGATGCCGCTTTTCATGTCGCGTAATTCGCGAAAACGGCATTGCCGTTTAAAACGACCCCTTCTATTTGGTAACCGTCAGCTATCTCAAGTTTAATGAAGGGTTTCTCACCCTCCGAAAGAAGATAACCCCTTTGAGGTACTAAAATTTCTAGGTACCGCACCCCCCCCCCCCCCCCCCCCCCCCCCGGAACTGGATATTTTTTCTTTTCCTCTATATAAAAAAATAAACAAAAAAAAAAAAAAAAATTAAAAGTCCCAACTATACCCCAAATTG